>OZ024675.1:3620559-4324089 GCA_964016965.1 Diacarnus erythraeanus | reverse complement strand
TGAGTGCCCCCTCCCCCCCCCCCCCCAATCTGACAAAATGGATTGGTCCTATTCAAGCAACCACTTTAGCTGATGAATAGGCAGTTTACATAAGTCCTTATTGACTCCCTATACCTAGTATCAACAGGCTACATTTGTGGCCTATCGTGTCACTCTTGATACATGTAGCAGTTGCTCAGTACTAGCTAGAGCTCCAAGGCCCCCTGGTGCTAAAAACCTGAAGCAGAGTATATAGCCTTCTAGGATTGTTTTCATAATCCACTAAGATAAAACTGATCAGTTAGACATTTTAGACATTGCTGAGAAGTTTATAGGTGAAAATAGTTGAAGAAAAGCATTTTTTGGTTCTTATTAAATGTATTAAAAATGTGTGGCTAATTAAAAGTGGGTGTGGTCACTCACTGACACACACACACTTAGCCATTCCTTTCCATACGAGTGCCCCCCCCCCCCCCCCCCCAATCAAAATCTCATTCCTACACCTATGGCATGTCAGCTGAAGGATGTGTGCTGGGGGATCAGCCAACTAACATTCCTGTTCCAGGAAAGACTTATTATTCAATTATTCTGAGTAACAACCAGAATAACTATGTTAGTAGCATGTCTGGTCATTATTGTGTCACATATGACATCCTTAGCTATATTCATAGTTTTTATTGTGCACTGAGTGAGAAAGGAAACAAACATTGACTCAACTGTTGTCTCCCCCCACCAACAGCAACATTTTTTTTGGTCAAAAGTAGAATTGAATCCATACATCCACACACAGCACTTGCAAACCTGCTACTAATCCCTGAGTAGAGTTGATTTTTAAAGAACTATAGCACTATAATACTAATAACCACAGCTTTAGCCCTTAGCTCTAATCCTAGCCCTTAACCCCTAGCCCTAGCCCTAGCCCTTAATAGAGTGGGGGAAGTAGGGGAGGCTGATGGCTTATTCTCATCATGGGGCTTATAGAATGTGCATCTGAATTTCAATGATGTTACAATTCAACAAGTATTAACTATTGTTATTGTTGCTGTTGTTGTTGTTGTTGTTGTTGTTGTTTATTTATTTATTTATTTATGATTAAAAAATTAATGGCCATAAGCCCTATATAATATAGGTAATAAGGATTAATAATAATAATAATAATAATAGTAATAATAATAATAATAATAATAATAATAATAATAATAATAATAATAATAATAATAATAATAATAATAATAATAATAATAATAATAATAGTAATAATAGTAATTATACATACCTAGCTAACTATTAAATTACCCGAAGTATGCACCGGCACTAGAATCCAGATACTGAGAATTCGTGGCTGATAGTTGCAGTTCGACGCTCAAAAACTACACTATATAATAGGTGTATAAGTGTCTTATCTATAAATCTAGCCATAGTCATCTAGTTCAACTGCAGCTGTACTTTTTAGCTATCTCATCTCGCATTGAACTTTCAATTGGAGCAGAAACTTCGCTAGCTATGTCATACAGTCTTCTATTGATTGTAGTTCTATGTTTGGAATCATGCATGTGCTATCAGATCATGTCTTCTAAAAGTGAGCTTTACAGAATCCAACTTTTCCCAGGAAAGGACCTTGTACTCAGGACTGCAGACAACCCATGCACTGAGCTCATTCACTACTGTAACTCCTTCAACATCAGTTCTACTGAGTATTGTGTTAGAAGATTTCACCACAAAATGCAAAATGAAATTCTTACTTTCTCAAAATGGATGAATTATCTTCATGTAGATGAACAGCTATTCATGAGATGTAAAGAATTTCATTTCAATGATAATTCAATCCAAAAATATAGCGATTTTTATGAAGAAATGTTAGGGGTCCTGCTAAATGGACCTTCTGGAGATCGAAAGACATTGCAACTGTTTGACTTAAGGCGAAGTGAAGTGAAACTAAATCCCTATGAAGAGTTAGATTTGTTCAGTAAAGCAATTGTACTTCACCCAAACAGCACCTACATTATCAGTCAGTTTGGTCTTGCACTAAGAGAATATGGACAAATGGACGTCGCAGAAAGTTTATTTTCTGATGCTGTGAATAGAGGACTTTGGCCTAATACTATGCAACGACCAGAATGGTCTTATATTCCACAAAACATTTCCAAGCCTTGGCACGACCCCAAAGATTTTTCTTTTGTTTCTAAGATTGAAGCAGGTTACGATAGTATACGAAGAGAATACTTGCATAATTTGAATCATAGACATATTTCCTTGTCAGAAGATCTTTCCAACAAAAATGCTGTTTTTGAGGACAATCTTTGGAAAACATTGTACTTGAAACATCCTGGTGCTGAAAATTACACTGCTTATTCAAAGTTCTTCCCAGAAACAATGAAGATATTAAAGAGCTGCAGTGTGGATTTTATTGAAGTAAAATATTCAGCAATTCAACCTGGAACTCATATAAAGCCTCACACCGGACCATCCAACGATCGTTTGCGATGTCATCTTGCACTTGTTCACACTGGCGGTGCTATGATGCGAGTGGGAAACGAATGGAAGACATGGACAGAAGGAAAAGTGACAATTTTTGATAGTTCCTGGGAGCATGAAGTCTATCACAATGGACCAGATTTGCGGATTGTATTAATTTTTGATATTAGGAATTATAGCTGAGACGCCTATAAACATTGATGCCAAAAAATGAGTATTCTGTCATAATAATTATTGATTTTTTTTAGTTTTGTCTCATCATTCTTATTCCAGGCCTTGGTAGGTACAGAAGTGTTGAGTCCATCAAATGTAGTGTGTAACTAGGGATAGGAGTCTTTCCGATGTGTGGCTCTTCAAAAATTTTGAGACTAATTATCCATGCTCTAGCAACAAATCTTCTACACCTGTTGATGGTAACAGTAACAGAATACTTTAAAGACACTAAGTATTAAGGGAAAAGAAATGTGCACCCTTTCTTGGAAATGATTCCTATATTAACTATAGTTAGTTATTATAGTCACCTAGCTACTAATTAAGGAGAGACAGGAGTTAAAACCATATACATGTTACTACCAATAATAATTAAAAGAAATTAACTATCTATTAAACTGAGACAAAAAAAAAATAAATAAATTAAATTAAATTTAGTGTTGCCAAGTTGGTTCGAATAGTTAGTAGGAACTGTTTTTAAAAAATGAACATTTGGCATTTATCCATCCATGACAATAATATTTTAAAACCAGCTATATTGAGTATCATGGCAATATTTATTATAGTCACCATAGCAACAAACCTACTAACACTACTCGCTTAAAACTGTGAATTATACCAGATCAGTGACCTTATACTGAAAATAGTACCCATAGCAAAACCCTAGCAACCACTTGTAATTGAGCTCACAAGACGTAACTTTGGAAAGGTGTATAACCCTTTCGCTCCCAAAAGAGTGTAATTTTACACACTTTTCAACCGTCCGTTACTCGGACCCCGTCGGCACCAGGACGTCCTCCTGCCGCCAACCTTTGACTGTCGGCATCGGAAGTCAGAACAATGGGTTGTGGTCCGTCAGTTCTCAGATGTTTGACCACAGGGAGGAGCTGCCTTTGATCTTCCTTTGATGTTCGCTTTACATGGACTTTAAAAAAAAAAATGAAAAGAAAAGGAGAGTGGCATAGTGCATGGGGCAGTGCCGTAGAGGATCGTCGGTGTGAGAGAGGCCATAAGCAGGCCAGCAAGAGTCTCCAAGGAGCTCATTCTTTCTGCCTTGATCTGCTAGCCGCCAGCATGACGTCACGCTGACCTGCGCGACCTTTTGCTGCCTGGGGCGCCGGCACCTAGTGACGACCAATGCCAAATCCAAAAAAAATCGAAAATTAGTGTAGCGAAAGGGATAACACATACATAGCTAAGATTCCATTTTTTTGTAGGCAATGTAGTGCGCATGTGCAAAAACTCGAACTTGCGACGAACTCTGAACCCTAGCCCAAATGGCTAACAGAACTGCTAAAGATGCCAAATCCATCAAGGGAACTAACCCTCAGTATTTGGTGGAGAAGATTATAAGAACTAGGATATATGATTGCCAATACTGGAAAGAGGAATGCTTTGGACTCACTGGTAAAAAGTTGAGGAGGACTGCTAGCATACTGTATTAGCCTCAAACTCAGGCTCTCTCAATTGGTGGAAGGGTAAAACGAGTTCACGCTGTCTGTAGATTCTAATTTATATCAGTGGTTTAGTTTGGAAACTTGGTGCTGTGTGTGTGTGGTAATCTGTAGTTAGCTACTTGCAGAAGTACACATGTAAAAATACTAGTTCTCAGCATTTGGAAGACAGGTACCAGAACCTCTATTTCCTTCCCACCACTAATTAGAGAACCTGCGGTCTGACGCTAGACCACTATATATACCTACATTATAACAGTTTAACAAAGGGGAAGAGTTATAGAAAACCCTCCCTAGACAATACTAGTTCTCAGCATTTGGAAGACAGGTACCAGAACCTCTATTTCCTTCCCACCACTAATTAGAGAACCCGAGGTCTGACGCTAGACCACTACATATACATACATTATAACAGTTTAACAAAGGGGAAGAGTTATAGAAAACCCTCCCTAGACAATACTAGTTCTCAGCATTTGGAAGACAGGTACCAAAACCTCTATTCCCACCACTAATTAGAGAACCTGAGGTCTGATGCTAGACCACTACATATACATATATTATAACAGTTTAACAAAGGGGAAGAGTTATAGAAAACCCTCCCTAGACAATACTAGTTCTCAGCATTTGGAAGACAGGTACCAGAACCTCTATTTCCTTCCCACCACTAATTAGAGAACCCGAGGTCTGACGCTAGACCACTACATATACATACATTATAACAGTTTAACAAAGGGGAAGAGTTATAGAAAACCCTCCCTAGACAATACTAGTTCTCAGCATTTGGAAGACAGGTACCAGAACCTCTATTTCCTTCCCACCACTAATTAGAGAACCTGAGGTCTGATGCTAGACCACTACATATACATATATTATAACAGTTTAACAAAGGGGAAGAGTTATAGAAAACCCTCCCTAGACAATACTAGTTCTCAGCATTTGGAAGACAGGTACCAAAACCTCTATTTCCTTCCCACCACTAATTAGAGAACCTGAGGTCTGATGCTAGACCACTACATATACATATATTATAACAGTTTAACAAAGGGGAAGAGTTATAGAAAACCCTCCCTAGACAATACTAGTTCTCAGCATTTGGAAGACAGGTACCAGAACCTCTATTTCCTTCCCACCACTAATTAGAGAACCCGAGGTCTGACGCTAGACCACTACATATACATACATTATAACAGTTTAACAAAGGGGAAGAGTTATAGAAAACCCTCCCTAGACAATACTAGTTCTCAGCATTTGGAAGACAGGTACCAGAACCTCTATTTCCTTCCCACCACTAATTAGAGAACCTGAGGTCTGATGCTAGACCACTACATATACATATATTATAACAGTTTAACAAAGGGGAAGAGTTATAGAAACCCTCCCTAGACAGTCTCCCTCCCTCTTTTTTTTTTCTTTTTTTTTTTTCAGCTGAACTGTTAGTGGATCGTGCTATGGAGTTAGACCATGTGGGTGGGCATTATAGCAGTAACATCAAACCCACTCCCTTTCTTTGCCTTATCCTGAAGATGCTTCAGATTCAGCCATCCAAAGACATAATCATTGAGTTTATCAAGAACCCCGATTACAAGTAAGTGCCCACGCCAAGTAGTCATGTGGTAAAGGGTTCTTCTCTCTTTGGCATTGAGAGTTAAAGAAAGGAGTCAAGGAGGAAAGAAAACTAATGATGTGATGTGATGTGATAGGTGGGAGCGGGGAGGGAAGAGGGGGAGGTGGGTGGAGTTAGGTAGGAAGTGATTAAAGAAGTTTAATTAGAGGGGTAGGAGGGGTTAGGAACATACAGCAAACTTTTAGTGCATACCCACTTGCATATTATGTTGGCATGGTACTGATATTCTCTGAACATCTTTGTGTTCTTATAGATATCTTTGTATTCTTATAGATATCTTTGTATTCTTATAGATATCTTGTATGGAAAATCACTCAATATTATGCTGTAGTATGTCTGAGCACTTGGGGCCATGGGATTTTGCTGGGATTCTTATAGGTGTCCTTTGTGCGTAATCTCTCACATTATGCTATAGATATGTCCGAGCCCTGGGGGCCATGTACCTACGTCTGGTTGGAGATACAATGGAGTGCTATAACTACCTGGAGCCTCTCTATAATGACTATAGAAAGTTAAAGAGAAAGAAAAGAGATGGACGTAAGAAAGATGCTATTCTTTAGCTGTTCCAGAAGTTATATACAATAGAACCTTTGATAAAGGATTTCTATGAAATAAAGACAACCTCTGTACTAAAAATTTACCAGCTGGTTTACCTCTAAGCAGGATAATTTATTTAGCCCCAAGGTGTCAATAGAGAGGTTCTACTGCATTTTTAATTACAAAATCACCATCATTGCTACTAGTTACAAGAGATATGTAACAAGTGTAATATACCAAGCTAGTACTTAGAGTTATTTCAATTCATAGATAAATATGCAAGACTGATCAAAGTGCTCAAATCATGAGTATTAATAATAATATAGCTAACACAGGAAATGAACACTTTACATAACACCACAAGTATGACTGGCATAACTATTAAGAACTGTCACCACATCCCCCCTTTCAAGCTAGTCTCTCTGGTGGATATACTGTAGTTCCTGTTAGGGATCTAGTCATTATGACATTAGGAGATGCCTCCTGTGGTGTTGGCTGTGAGAGTGAATCTTGCTCCTCAGTGTCTGTTGGTTCAGGTCTAATCCTAAGTTGACTCCAATTTCTCCTGACTTCAGCTGTAGGTGTCTGTACTACATATGATCTCGGGGTATCTGTAGTTGATGTGTCTGTGTCAATCCATACTTCAGTATCATTAGGTAGAGCTGGTAACTCCCTTACTCTGTGCCCATGGTCAAAGAATATCTTTTGCTTCCTTTTTGTAGAGCTTGTTTAGTCTTTGGAATTCACTCAAATGTGGCTATTGAGGGATCAATTGTTGATTAGTCTGGTGAACAGGAGTCCTTGTTCTTCTCCCCATCAGAAGTTCTGCAGGACTGAAGCTGCACCAGGTCAGAGGTATAGCTCTGTAGCTTATTAGAACCAGGTATGGGTTGTCAGATTGCTTTAATAAGCGTGTTACAGTCTGCACCATCTGTTCAGCTTGTCCATTACTCTGTGGATACAAGGGACTGTTAGTAATGTGCTAAAAACCATATGATTTGGCAAATTTGAACTCGCTAGAGGAGTATTGTGGTCCATTATCACTCCTGATCACCTCTAGTATATCAGCTTTTAATACTTCAATGACACTTGCTGAGGTGGTAGGATAACCTCAGGATAACGGGGAAAACAGTCCACCACTAGTAAGTAGTGCTTTTAGTCTAGTTCAAACAGGTCAGTACCAATCACTTTCCATGAGAGTGGCACTATCATGGGCTCTTTCCTCTGTATGGCCATCTTGGCACACTTGGGGCATTTCTTGACCATCTTGATCACTTGACTGTTGATGTTTGGCCACCAGACTGATGATCAGACTCTCATCCTACAGCGTTCTATACCTTGGTGTCCTTCATGGATTCTTTTCATGACATCTTTCTGCAGTGAAGTTGGTATTATGATTCGATTGTTGTAGAGGAGTAGGTTGTTACACATTGTCAGTGAGCTCCTGAGTTTCCAATAAGGAATCACCTTGGATTGAAGCAGGTGCTTACGTGGCCATCCTGACTTGCAATATTCCATCACTTTGGAGCAGACAGGATCTTCTACCTGCTTTTGGCGGTATACTCCCAGTGCAGTAGGTGGCAATGACTGCTTAGTAACCTCTGAGATGAATGTCTCTACTTCTTGGAGTTCAAGAGAATCTGCATTTGTTTCTGTAAGTGGAGCTTGTGAGAGTGCATCAGTGGTATAGAGAAGTTTGCCAGGTACGTGCTGTATTGCAAAATCAAATCTGTCTAGTCTAAGCTGAAATCGTAAAACACGAGGGGGTAGCCCATCAAGTCTCTTGTTGCTGAGCAAGGGTACAAGTGGCTTGAGTGATGTGATAGCTGGAAAGCCTAGCAAATTAACCTTCAAAATCTGGATAACAAATATTGTTTGTGTCAAAGTGTTGTGACGGTATACTGACCAGGAAGATTGTTGTTGGGTAGAGAGTGTCCCAAGAAGCAGTGTCCAGACTGAGCTCTCTAGTAGAGGCTACTGATGTCTTTGAGAAACATTGTTTGCTGTAATGGCCTTTCTTACCACACTTGTGGCAGTCTGCATTCTTAGCTGGGCATTTGTCAGCTGTCCTTTGCCACACCATGTACACTGTGGCTTAGACTTTACATAGTTATCTTTTTCTTAGCTGTCTCAAGGGTTAGTTCAGCATCAATCTGCAGTTTTTCTGACACAGTGTCTTTGATGCCTACTACTAGCCTGTCACGGAGCATCTCCTCTTTTAGGTCTTTGTAGTTGTATGTTTCTACCAGGTTGTACAGTGCAGTAATAAACTCTTCAGCCATTTTGCCATCCCTTTGGCAGCGTCGGTTGAATTTTGCCCTTTCCAGTATCACGTTGATTCTTATTTTGATGAAATTGTTAAAGTGCGACCTTACAGATTCGTAAGTCTTGCGCTCTTCCTCTGTAATATTCGTAGAGATGAGCACATCTTCCACCTCTTCACCTAGACAATATAACAACATTGAGACTTGTTGCTCTGCACTTTCCTTGAAGAGACCAGAGGCAGTTCAAAACTGCTCAAAGCGACGTTTCCACCTTGGCCAGTCATCTGGATTCTTGAACTGGAATGGTTCAGGGGGTTGTAAGCGAATATTAGCCATTGCTGCCACCATGTAATAGTTTCTATACCAAGCTAGTACTTAGAGTTATTTCAATTCATAGATAAATATGCAAGACTGATCAAAGTGCTCAAACTAAGACATGAAATGAACACCAAAGAAATGTTTACATAACACCACAAGTGTGACTAGTATAACTATAAAGTACTGTCAGGAATATCACTACAAGTTATAACACTCATGTTCTATTTTATAACATTCCAGAGTTTGAACTGATCCATGTGGACGAACTCATAGATGAACTACTCCATAATGAGAGATGCTGTGATATCATCTTACCTAGAATCCAAAAGCGGCACATTCTTGAGCAGAATGAGCAGCTGGAGCCAAGAGTGAGCATACTCGATGACGACCTTTCAGATGTGGACTCAGAAGAAGAGGAGGAAGAACCCGAGAAGTCACCTTCTAGGAGAAGGTCGTCCAGCCCCTCTCATCATGACCACGATCACCGTAGGAAGGACGAAGATAAAAGGAAAGACAAAGACAGGAGAGATAATAGAAGGTGCCATTATAGTAGGGGACAGTGTGTTACTAGCTATTTTATGATACCACAGGTTGGGTATTTGTATGCCAATTTTTATTCAGAATCATCCTGCCGTTATATAATATTCCTTAGGGAAACTTCACATTTCACAAAGATTTCACAAAGATTTCTTTACATTTACCGATTTTATTCATGAATCTAATGTTCATAAGTGGGGCTAACAGAAAAAGACAATGTCAATAATCCATAAAAACATGGAATAAAATAAGATTTTGATGTTTACTCATGAACTTTCTAGCTCATTAACTTCTTCCAGTCCTGAGGTATATCATAACACATTACAAAGTTTACCAACTTTCATAATTAACAAATCTAAAAGAGGTCAAAATCAAAAGACAATAATTGACTATAACTATTATTATTAGTACAAGTCATTGTAGTAATTTTTATTTCTGTGCTAAATTTAATCTCTTAGGCGAAGTAGATCACCACACGGTGGACGTGGCAGGTCTCATTCTCGTTCTCCATCACGACGCCATCGATCTCATTCCCGCTCTCCACACCAGGTCAGCCATGGACGAAAGAGAAGTCGGTCCCACTCCCCTCATCAGTCCCGAGACAAAGAACGGGGCAGCAAATCAGAGAAGAGCAGTAGTGGCAGAGAAAAGAAGTCGTCTAGGTCCTCTCACAAGGAGGAGAAAAAAGAAAAGAAGAAAAAGGGAACTGTTACAGAAGAAGATGAGGAGATTAGACAAGCCAATGAACTTAGAGCAAAACTTGGCATCAAGCCTCTCCGTGCTTAAAATGTTCTTACCATAATGTCTTAAATCCTCAAAAAAAAAAAAAAAGGTATCTGTCTCTGAAGGACCTCCACTGTTTTGTGTAAAGCTTGGTAACAGCAATTTTAGAAGCTTGTTTGTGTACTCCTCACTTTGTAAAGGGGAGCCTTCATACCTAGTGCCAAAATCTTAATATTGTAAACTGGCCTCTTTATGGATTTTTTTCTTGCTTTAATGATATTCCTGACAATTATTACCATTACTAGTTAGATTACTGGAGAGATTACGAACTGTATATACAAAAAGTACAGATCATATATAATATAGTGTTTAAATTTCCACTTCATAGTAATTACTAAAAGCATGTACAGTGGAACCTCTAACTCGAACCTCTCTAACTTGAACTATCCAGTAACTCAAACACCTGCCAAAACCACACCCATCACACTAATTAGCCCAGAAGAATGAAAAACCTCAAGATTGCTGCTCCTCAGATGAAGAAACATCAACACACAGTGAAGACACACGGCTGCAGCAGAAGCCTTTGAGATTTGCATTAAATACTTAGAACAGCAACCAGACACCAACAGTTCTAGTTTAATGTTATTACACAGAATTCATTCTACTGTAGCCCTTGAAGAAGCACTAACTTGAAACAAAAGACAATTTCAGACTTTTTAGTGCAGAAGATACCAATTAGGGGGGGGGGGGAATGTGAAAAATGACATTTTTTTCATACACTAACCTTACCTATGTAGAATTAGTATACCAAGGTTTAGCTCAATTTACAGTCAAGTTATGAGGAGTTTTGTACACTACCTTCATTAAACAATGGCCGACGAGAACTTGTGAACGGTTGCCCTGATTCATAACTTTATGGTTGCTCAGCCTAAAAGCTCGATTTTGATATCAAAATGTAGCTTATTTCATACTGTAGCTTATTTCATACTGTACCTTACCATATGCAATGAGCATGTACGTGTTAGAATAATTGAGTGTCAGTGTGGGGTTGGGCGCATCACAGTCCACAGTTTGAGTGTGTCTTCGATTCTGGCTCGCTATTTTCAAGAAACTACAGTCTACTGGGGACACTAAGATTGCTAAGGACTGTAGAAAGAAGAGAGTGAGTTATAAGTCTTTAGCAAGGAAGGCCAGGATGGCAAAGAAGACTCCATTTGTAAGTCAACCTGTAGAGAGGCGTGGTCCCTCGATGACTGTTACTGCTAAAAGCTAGTCTTGGCCAAGTCTTCTTCCATAAGCTTACCTCCTAGCATATTTTCTGTGTCAGCAGGTATGCCTTCTTCAATGTCTGGTGGTATGTCTGCTTCTGGTGTTGTGTCTTCTGCTTTGGGTGGTCCATCTTCAGCATCTGCTGGCACATCTACCAGTAATCTCACTGTGTCCATTTCTAGCAATGTGGACTAGGGCTAAAGAGTATCAAGCAAGCTAAGGCAGGCCAGGAGGAAGCACAAGACAAAAGCAAGAGCACAAGCAGAGGAAGAGTCTATTCAGTCAGAGGGTTTACTCTATATGGTCCGGGTGAATTCTAAGTACCCAGCTTCCCCCTCCCCCTCCTGCTCCACCTCCTCCCCACCCCATACACACCCTTACCCCCACCTTAGAAACCCTACAGCCATATACAGGTGAAGTTATAGCTATAAGAGTGATGTTACTCTGTTATCACTGGACCACATGTTGTTTTTATAGAACTTTCTAAAACCAGTTGTATCTGCTTGCATTTTTCCCATTTTTCTCATTCTGTGTTCGCCCCTACCCTATGATTTATATATCATTAGAAAGCCCGTTCTTTTGGCTACATCACAGCAAGCTTCTTTTTTTATCAATATGCATGTGTGTGTTGTACAAAGTGGATTTTATGTGACCTCCACAAACAAATTTTTAGCCCTTACAATAGCAATTTGATTATTTACTACACAGTACAGCTAATCTGTTAAATCTGCTTGCAGTGCTGTTCTGCTATAATTAGTCTAACCACAAACCACTTATGTAACAGCCTCTCAGCAGTCTCACTGCAGTTGATTAATTTTCTAAGAGGTCAGTGTAAGGTCAGAGTTTACTGCTTGGTAACTCATTACCACAGGGACCTAGGACCAAAGTAAATGTATCATCAGAAAGTTCATTGTAAGAGTAGCATTTTGGTACCAAAACCAATAGAACACAGCACAGTGAAGTTATGGTATGTAATGTAAACACTGTCGAAAACATTTATTCCCCCCTTATACAAAATAAAAAATAGATAGTGTGTACACAATGTGCACATCAAGCTAATTACATCATGTGTTCTATAACTTGAACATTCCTCTAACTCGAACACCGTCTGGTCCCAAAGTGTTCGAGTTAGAGAGGTTCCACTGTGCAATAAAATATTCACTTGTTTCTGCTGTGCTTGTTGGCAGAAGATTCAGGCTAGAAGAGCTCCGTTTCTTTTTTTCTATTTCATATGCTTTTCGGTTCATGGCAGCTATTTTGTTTATTATGTACGGTTGTTTGTTCATCAGTTTCTGTTCTTGATATCGAATTTCAGTTAGTGTTCCTTCCATTGGACGAAAGTCAATTTCTATGTCATCAACTGATAATCCATTCTTTTCACAGAATTTTCCAACTGTACCTGTTCCTTTTACGATGCTTCTTTTGTGTTCTTTTGTACATTGGTCTATATCACATGTTCTTCCAACGTATCTTTCTTTAAAACCTTTAAACTTGATAATATACAGTCCACTGCCTCCACCCCGACCTTTACCACTGCCTCCACCCCGACCTTTACCACTGCCTCCACCTCCACTTTTACCAACACCTCTGCTCCCAGCTCCACGAGAGGTGGGTTTAGATACAGCTAGTCTTTCAAGACTATCAATAACATCATCAACAGCTAGATCTAAGAAGTGAGAAATTCTCTCACAGAAATCCATACCGCAATTGTAGTTCTCGTGGGTGGCGTGATTCCTTTCGGGCTGCTCGCTCTTCAGCACATGCGTTCCGCGAATGCGTCCGTTGCACCTCCGATTTACACATTAATTTTTGTTCTGTCCGTTCTGCACACCCACCCTGCGCACTCGTTCTGCACACTCGACTCACCACTCGTTCATGTCGATCTAAAGACTTATTCTCATTGGTTAAGTATATTTATGCCTAGAGCTGAAAAAGACAAAGAAGTTAAGTTGGCAAGGTTATCGAAGGAGGATGACATTGTTGCATATTTAACAATGTTTGAGCTGCAGCTCACGAGGTGAGGAAAGAGTGTTGGGCCTACATATTAGCTCCAAACCTCACAGGTAAAGCACAAGAGGCTCTAGGAAGTGCAGATGTTGCATCATATCAGAAGCTGAAGGCAGCTGTTCTGACATTTCAGATGAAAGCTAGCTATTGACAGCGGTTTCAAGGAGCTTGAAGGAAGTCTGGAGAATCAGGTCGAGAAATGGTTGCCAAGGTTGGATGACTTGGCATCCAAGTGGCTGGACTCATGTAAGACTGCCTACCACACATAATGTGTAATAATTATAAACTGGCCTCTTTATGGAGTCCTTGATACAATTTTTCTTGCTATAACTAATGACAATTATTACTATAATTTGGGTAGATTACTGGAGAGATTACAAACTATACAAAAGTACAGATCGTAGCGTTTACTTCATAGCATTTTTAGCATCATTTTAGATTACTATATAGAAGATTACAAGGCATATTTTAAAAAAAATATTCACTTGTTTCTGCTGCATTAAAACTAGTTACTTTTGCATTATATATAAAGTCTACGATAAAAGCAAAAAAATATGTACCATACCACTGTTTCTGCAGTTCTAGCTGCCTATTAATCAAGAGTGTATTTTATTTGTTTTGCTTGTTGGCAGAAGATTCAGGCTGGAAGAGCTCCGTTTCTTTTTTTTGTTTCTATTTTATATGCTTTTCGGTTCATGGCAGCTATTTTGTTTATTGTGCATGGTTGTTCATTCATCAGTTTCTGTTCTTGATATCGCATTTCAGTTCGTGTTCCTTCCATTGGACGAAATTCAATTTCTATGTCATCAACTGATAATCCATTTTCTTCACAGAATTTTCCAACTGTATCTGTTCCTTTTACGATGCTTCCTTTGTGTTCTTTAGTACGTCGGTCTATATCACATGTTCTTCCAACATATCTTTCTTTAAAACCTTTAAACTTGATAATATACAGTCCACCACCTCCACCCCCACCTTTACCACTGCCTCCACCTCCACCTTTACCACTGCCTCCACCTCCACCTTTACCACCCCCACCTTCACCACCTCCACCTTTACCACTGCCTCCACCTCCACTTTTACCACTACCTCTGCCCCCAGCTTTACCAACACCTCTGCTCCCAGCTCCATGAGAGGTGGGTTTAGATACAGCTAGTCTTCCAAGACTATCATCATCAACAGCATTTGTAAAACTTGCCGTCTTTTCCTCCACATCTTTTGATGACCCCGTGTTAATATTTTTTTTAAGTTTTAGCTTTGCTTGCTTTACAGGTGTTATGATTGACTTTATGTTTGCCATTTGCTTTTCAGCCGGTTGTTTGCATTCACTTCTTCTTGCAGTAGATTTTTCATCACTTTTGTTTGTTGCTGAAGAACTAGATGAAGAAGAGTCACTGCCAGATGAGGAGCTTTTTCCTGCTGATTTCGAACTGGAATCTCTGTTGAAAGATTTAGCTTGTGCATTTCCTTTTGGAGCCACGTATTGAATTTGATGCATTTTGTATGTATGTGGCTGTTGGCGTTTTATCGTAACAGGAACCCCAGTAGATCCAGGGATGGTCTCATTAGCTTTTATTTGTGTAATCTGTGGTATAAAAGCTACTCCACCATACGAAATAGAGAGAGATTCTTTTGATACAGCTGCTGGGACCCATTTACATTTGTTAACTCTGTGAGTATTTTTGTACTTGAAGCTGTTCAGTAAGTTCAACAGTGCTTCGTAGTTTTGAGAGTGATGATCAATAACAGACTTGAGAATGTCGTTATACGTTGGAACAGGAAGACGAGAGCAGATGTAGGTCATAAGCTTGTCTCTTGGTGTGGTTGAAATTCGAAAGCTGTGTGTGTATCTGTCATCAGATTGTAACCACTCTCGTACATATTGCTTGAACTGATGGTTCCCAGCAAAACCACAGCTCTTTCCAAATGCTTCGACAATTTGAGATAGGATATCTTCATCATTTTTCTTTAAAGCATTGATAACTTGGGACTCGACGTTGTTTAGCATACGCATGGCATCAGAGTTATCCACAATGATGTTATAACCATGTATACTTCGAAGTCTAGCCTCTTCTCGGCTGATTTCATTGCGTATTTCTCTCTTGATCTCCCTTACTTTAGCTTGGACTGTCAAGGAGTCCTGTGCTTTTGGCCAGACACCAATTTCACGTTTTGTCTCACTTAAAGCTCTTGATAAATTAGTCTGGTGTTGACTTCTGACATCATCTTGAATCATTTTAACCAATTCTTCTGGTATTTTAATATTTTTTTCTTGAGAGGATTCCTTCATGTTTTGTAGCACGGAATGTAGCATCATCAAGAAAACTTGGAGCTTGCTGAGCTGTCGGAGCCTGGCGAATACTGGAAAGTATTGACTGAGCTCTGTATAACTGTTGGTCATATCTTCTGCAAACTTGGTGTGTGGGCTGTCTGGGTCATTGTTTTCGTCAGTATCCTTTAGTTCCCCGTCGACATGTCGCATCAAGGAGTGGCTCTTTACTATCATTTCCATTTCTCCAAAATGGAATTCTAGCTTTGATCCATCCTGTTTGCAGTCATACTTCATACTCTTGGCCTCTATCCAGAATCTGTGCATACTGTCATTTGAATGGATGCCTCCACGCTCATGGATTGAACGAATTGCTTCTTGCAGTTTGGGTGGGAGGTGTTTTGTTAACCCTTCTTTGCATGGTCTTTGGTTGAAAGGTGGAACGGCAGATACATCAGAACCGACAGTAAATGTCTTCATTAAATAATCTGTCATGAATATTGTCTTCATTATTTCTGTATCTTTTAACAATTCAGTTGGATATCTCCACTGCTGGAAAGGGTGATACCGTTTGTCTAAATCATCCTCAGGTGGATCGAGGCTGAAAAAGAGTGGCAGATCAGAAATGTCAAGCTGAAGTATGTCATTTATATCTTCCTGTGAGAATAAGCCAACTCTTCCTTTTCTTGGATCTGCCTTGATCACTCGTAACTGAAGAGAGGGATGTTTATTATCTGTATCAACCACAAATCCAGTTATTTCAGAATACTCTTGTGGAACACCCAAATAAGGGGTCTGAATAAGCCATCCTTCTGAATCTCTTGGTGTGAGAGGTGAAGACATATTGCTAACCACGTCATTCCAGTTCCAACCTTGTGACAAAAGCAATTCTTCCATAGCTCTGGCAGAAGAATCTGATGAATTTTCCAAGGGGCTAATGCCACGAAGATCATTTTCATAGAGTTGGTACTTCAATTCAAGATTTGTTAGAGGTCTGTTATCCTGCTCTACTGCTTGGAGGCCAAGAATGTAATCACGATGTAAATTTCTTGTCAAGATGCTGAGTAAAGCAGCTTCTGAGACCGAAACTGAGGGAAATTCCCTAAATGGAAATAACCGACTAACCTTTGTCAGTCTTTTCAGCATAATGTGTAAGAATTGAGAATCATCTGATGTCATCGTGAGACTTGAATTCGGCATCTGTGCAATTTTCCTCATGATGCCAACCACCAGCCGTATAGTGTATAGCTCCATCCCTGGGTTTAGAAATCTGAGGGCTATGGCATATGCTTGCTTGAGTAATCTCATTATGACACTTTTGTGGGCAAAAAGTATCTCAGTGTTTGCTTTAGATGTAGGATTGATATTTCGTGCCATCCACATGGCTGCATGCAGGGAGCACACAACAATTTCAGCTGGATGTTCACAACCAGGAATTTGATCGATATATGCCCATGCAACTTGACTGTATGTCCACTTCTTCTCTTTGAATAGCTTCATGACAGCATCTTCATACTTTTTATGGCATCTTGTGTTGTGACCAGCTACAGAGAGCTCAGGCCAATTGGCTTCAAAAGGTGGTGTCAGTTCCTTATTGGAGGGAAATAAGAGACTCTTGCTTCTTTTGTCACCCGGTACACTTTCTGCTGGAGAGAATAAGATTGCTTTTGATCCTTTCTGCAAAGCACTGCTCAAAGCTGTGAAAGCGAATAGTTCACTTTTTGGTTCACTCAGCATATACAAAAAAATGCTCGATATCAGTTCTTCTGGGACACTTGAATGGGAGCTTTTCCAAACAGCTAGCTCAAGGTTAGCCAAAGCTGCATTGAAGTCTTTTTCTTTCAACTTCAAAATTCCTCTTAGAAGTAGTAGAGCATGGCGGTCATCTGGTTGCATCAGTGACAGATAAGGCTCTTTATTCTGTAGAAAGCTTTGAAATGCAAGTAAAGATTCATCAGCTTCTATGATTGCTGCAGCATCACTTCTTGTTGTATTCATTTCTTTCAAATAATTCAGTATTCCAGAAATATTCCTCTCACTCCATAACGTTTCTAGATTTTTTGTGTACTGCAATACTTTACGGTCATGTTCGCTCTTCTTAGCATCCTTTAACTGCTCCAACAGTTTGCTTATCTCTTGTGGTTTGTCACTCAGAATTTCAGTTGTGCCGTCTTCAATCATGCTGACTGCAGTTATGAAAGCTTCTTTAGAAGCTAAAGCTAGACACCATTTATCCTCCAATTCTCTGCGAGGAGACATGGCTAGGTCCTTGAGAATTGACGAGGCAAGTAGATGTATTTTGAAAACTTGTTGGTTACTTCCAATGTACGAGCTTCTTGTAATTGCAAGGGAGAGTATGTTCATTGCAAGACCATGCAAGCCTTTACCATGCAACACTTTAGCCATGTTCTTTAGTAAGTCAAGAGAGTCAGCACCTAATGCCATTGCTACAGAGGCACAGCCTAAAGATGCTATGATAGATTTATCATCAGTTTTGCTCAGAAATCTTATGCTTGCTTCTGCCCAATCGTTGGCATCAGCCATTGAAAGATCTTGAACACACTGATTGCAGAGTGAACGTGACTCCGTACCAATTCTTGGGAATTGGTAGAAACCAAGTGGACACTGTTTACAGAACTGTCTATTACACCAATAGCATGTGCTAAATTTACCTGTAAACCAGTGGGGCTTTCGTGAACAAGATGCGCAGCATTTATTGCTGAATTTTGGTTCAGCTGGGGACTGAACCGTGGCCATGGGAATAAATTGTGACAGCCGCTGCATAATCTCATCTATAGTAGCAGATTCTGAGATGCTTGGTACAAATTGGCCTAAGAGACTACGAAGATCTGATTCAGAAGCACTACTTGTGTTTAAAATAGCAACAATACTATTTTCAGGCTGTGTAGATGCTGTGAAAGTTCCTTTGTGCATCCTCTGTATGATCAATTGAATTGTATCGAAATCATTATAGTCAAAATCGACAGTGGAAAATCTGTTTGTAGCTTGTTTAGCTTCTTCATATTTTGACTGGATCTCCTTTTTTCGAATCATTACCTGTGTGGAACCCATACTTAGAGGCTTACAGGATATCGTAGACAGTTCTTCATCGAATTTCTTCCAAATAGCATCTGGAGACTTTGGTTTAGGATTTTGTACAAACTGTTGCTTGGATTTGTGGAAAAATTGAATAAATTCTTCAGAAAACTTTGGAGCTGTGATTATGAAAAAAAAAAAAATAATGACATTTCTGCACATTATAACCAGTGGGCTGAATGTTACAATACAACTACTGTTATTAATGTGGCTCCTTGTCATTGTGAGTTAACTAGAGGCAAAATCTCATTGTGGGACTTGATGGAAGCTTAAAAGCTAATGGTGATTAGCTATATGGGCCATTTTTATTTGTGGTGTTATTGTTTCAGACTCACTGGGAATTATTTAGGGTATTTGATGACAGATCATAGTTCATTGAAATTTATGGACAAATTTTAATTGAAAAACAATATATTCTCTTGGTGGACAGAGTAGAATCAATGTTTACTCGGTAGAATCTTTCCCAACACACACACACATACTGCATAATTACTAATGAGCTATGCATCACTATATGATACAATAACTAAAATATGGGATACCATGAAAGTATAGATAAGGGAGATGCAAACTGAAACAATACCACAAACAAGGCAGTGGCTTTAGTATATACTACAGAGATAGCGATGTCACTTTACTGAACTTTCTAGTTAAAAAAATTGTGAACACCTTCTGTCTTAAGCTATATAAAGTGGTACAGTACTTAAATTAGCTAATAGAGTGATACCTGGTGGTAGAAGATAATCACCACGGTTTTCTCTCATGAATAGAGGAATTGAAGTATCCACTTTTCTACTCAGTTCTTCATCATATTTCCTCTTTTCAATGTCACTGTCAAGAAGTACACTCTTTATTTTGTTCAACATCTTCATGGTATCTTCAGTGTGTGGGTTGTGTGTTTTATCAGGGTGAGCCTTCTTGGCCATCAAATGGAAGGCCTTCTTGATTTCATCTCTTGTTGCACTTCGATCGACACCAATCACTTTGTAATAATCTGTAGATACTTGTGGTGAGAAGCCTTGTGCCATTTTTAGACAATCACTGCTTAGAAATGAATCAAGTAGCTAGTTATGTCAAACTAAAGAATAATTAAGGAATTCAACTTATATGGCTACGATAGCAGTCACATGTTTATGAATATAATCAGCATATTTGCTCCCAAATGAATATCGATATTTTAAATTTAAATACTACAGAAGAATAATTAAAAAGCTAAAAATAGTAACAACTAATAATAGTTACAATACAATAAAAAAAAAACTTACATTTTGGGGAGGTGTTCCACTGTACATAAAGGTGTCCTCATTTTATGGTGTTGGAATAGAGGAGTTCCACCATATACAGAGATGTCCCCATTTTGGGGAGGTGTTCCACTGTACATAAAGGTGTCCTCATTTTATGGTGTTGGAATAGAGGAGTTCCACCATATACAGAGATGTCCCCATTTTGGGGAGGTGTTCCACTGTACATAAAGGTGTCCTCATTTTATGGTGTTGGAATAGAGGAGTTCCACCATATACAGAGATGTCCCCATTTTGGGGAGGTGTTCCACTGTACGCAGAGGTGTCCTCATTTCAGGGTGTTGGGATAGAGGAGTTCCACTATGTGCAGAGGTTGCCCACCATGTTCCTATCTGTGAAACTCCACCTTCTTCCTCTATTTTCCTAGAGAGAAGACAACAAAAGTTGAAATCACCTCTCTTCTTCAGCTGTTCAACAAGAGAACCATTAGGGTAATGAACTTATCTAGAGGAATCATGCCAGCAGAAGTTCCTTCCTTACCATGTCTCGCTTCTCTCCTAGTTATTCCTGATTTCAGGTGAAAAAATCCAAATGGAGAAAAAAGCATTGGGTCTCACTCTTTTGTGACCTGAAGGGAGATAGACTATTCAACTACATAGAAATGACCCCTAATTTTAACTATTACACAGTTATGGCAGAAACTCTCAGAGAGGAACATTCTTCCTTCTCCCCCATTGACTCCCAGTGCCAGGGCGGTTGGAAGGATTTTTTCAACTGAATTTGGTGGTAAAATTTTTCTATGTAGTTAGGGGTATCCTAATCTATTAAGGAGGTGTTTAGGTATAGTCTTATGGCCAATAAACTGCCAGTGAGACAAAATTTTCAGTAAGTTTAGCTATTACTAATAGATCTACCAGAGAACATTGAAGATAGCCAGCTGGACAGCCTAGGACAGTCAATCATTGTGTGCTTATCAAATTGATATCCATGTATGTCACATCTTTAAATCTGTTCTGTTGATTTCTCCTGGAAACAATGTTATAATTATAATAATTACTTCATTGATTTCTGGAAAACTGGAAAACAGAATACAACAGGTATTTGTGTACATGGAACAGCCTGCAAAATTGCCTTCTGGATTTCTGGTCTTCCAACAAACTTTAATAATAGTAATAGTAATAAATTATTATATATTATTATTAATAATAATAAAAATTGCTGAAGGGAGGGTGAAGAAATACTAACATTTAAAAAACATCTACCTGATGTACCCACCTAACCTGGCTGAGATTTCTCATGAACTTTAAGATTGTCCCCTGACACCGATACTGGTTCCCAGTGGTCTCCAGAGAGAATCCTATAAACAATACATAACCCCCCTCACATGTTATAGGGAGGAGAAGAATGGGGGAAGGGGGAAATGGGAGGGTCCAGACCTGTTCCTTCCATATGGAAAAGAGGGCCTTGCATATAGAAGAAGAGAGGCCTTGTCCTTAGAGAGTTTACTATTCTGATAGCCTGAAAGTAATATGTACTCTCTGAGAGTATTAATTGAAGTTCTATTAGAGAAGGTCAGCTAGTCAATGAAGCTTACTGACGTCAAACTCTGGGACGAGGGAGTTCTCTTTTTGCATACTTGGTATTGGTGACTTGAAAAGGAGTGTTCATTAGCTGTTAGTCTAAAATTTATGGTATAGCTACAAATAGACAAACAAATACAGACAGACATAGCTACCTGCATATATATTTTCCCACTGGAAGGTAGAATGTGAGTCATAGTGGATACTTATGATATTTTGATGCTGTCAACCTCTTCCTACCAGTGTAATGAGTGTGACTTAGCAGGCAGGCTATAAGGGACATGCGCAGTAGGTACAGCATGGTTTTTCTTTCCGGCCTGATACGGGAATTATGGGCGTAACAATAATACATAATGGTAGTTTCAGGTCGGTGTGTAGTGTGTAGAATTAGATAGTACTGTTAGATAGTAGCCATGTTGAGCAAAGAGGCGGTGAAGATCGTGTGTCTCTGTATATCGTGGTACAGTTTCAGTGCTGCCAACAACGTCTTGGGGAAACAGATTTTTAATGTATTTCCTTACCCAATGACTCTATGCATGACCCAACTTTTGGCTCTGAACGCCTTCCTGGGCCCCTCTCTCGCCCTTCTGGACGTAGATCCAACTCCCTATCTCAGTAGAAGATTCTATGTGAGAAGAATGGTGCCCTTGGCTATCGGGAAACTTATGGCCACATTGTCAGGTCATGTCAGTATATTAAAGGTCCCTGTGTCCTATGCACATACAGGTGAGTGCTAGATTCATGTTAATCAGCCAGAAAGTGCCAACTTCTAGGGAGGCCATTCATAGTTACCACTAGGTGCTTTCTAGTGGTGTTAGATAGCATTCCCATGCACACCACCACAAAGAAGACTGTTTTCCTTATGTGTGTCTGTCTGTTTAAGAAGTTCTGCCAGACTAATTATTCCTCTAACCAAATGGTTTATATACATTTGCATTGTACTTAGCAAATACATGACAAACTGTTCATATTTTTTCCCCTGCATGTTCATTGATGTTGGCTCTTGATTAACTCTGAATCTGAAGTAAAGGTAAGTTTCAATGCAATGTGTGGATTGTAAATCTGAGACCATATTATACAACTTGTTATAAAAGAATGTTCTATGTGCTTTATTATGATGTTAGGTTTAAGTAACAAAATAGGGTATGTCAATAATAGTGAATTCTATAGGCTATATATTATATCAAATCATGAACTGTTCAGAGTAATAGTTCAGATGTTAGGAAATTCCCTACATAATATGACAGAAGTATGCTTCTCATAAATTAGATAGAGTCTTACAATTGTCTGTTTTATATTATTATGTAGGCTATGATGCCTATATTCACTGTCCTGTTATCCTTCTTGATCCTAAGAGAAACCTATTCTCTGAAGGTACAATAGATTTATAATATTATTGTTTGTGTTGGCTCAATTTTGTGGTATTTGGGTTATTCCTTAGTACTGTGGGGGGATATTGGTGATGTGATCTCATAGATACTGTATGACATCATCATTCTATAGCTAGTGATGTCATACAGGAAGGATATCACTATAATTATGTAATAGTCATCATCATCTAATGTTGTCAAGATACCATACAGAAACACTGGCTTGGTTTAGTTAGTTAGTTTGGGGATAGGAGTTGATATCTAAGCTTGGCTTAGTTGGTGTGTGTGGGGGGGGTGGAGGGGGGAGGTGGGGCTGACATCATTTACTGTTGTCAAAGTTCAAACTTTAGTAGGGAGGTAGGGCTGATTTATTTCTAGAATATATGATCAATCCTAAACACCTGGACTACTTGAGCTCCCTCCCACTGATAGAAATCATCTAGTATTCCCAGCAGTACAGAATGTCCTGCTAACCAAAAATGACTTGTAGTCAAATCTTAATTGTGCAAAGACAGAATCAATTTCAGATAGGAGCTATTCCCTTCTAGTATTGTTTGTTTGTTTGTTTGTTTGTTTGTTTGTTTGTTTGTAAAGGAGCTATTCCCTTGTATAGTGTTATGGATTATTATGTTTATATTTTCTCCATTCAGGTTTACATCTCCTTACTTCCAATAGTAACTGGAGTATTGATAGCAACAGTAACAGAACTCAGTTTTGACTTGGTTGGGTTATTTGCTGCACTGACAGCCACTCTTTGCTTTGCACTGCAGAACATCTACTCTAAGAAGGTTTGAAAGAAGAAGTGGATCTAGGGGAGGGGCCCTAAGCTCCTCCCCCATCTTGTAAAAATTAATGTGCTTGTTGGTTAGTGACAAGTTACCTCTTTCCTAAGCCCCTCCTTTCTGTATCATATATCTGACCCTGGAACATAGCATCTAAATAAAGTCATCTGTGTTCTTATTGGGTAGATTTAAATTAGTTCTGAGGCCTGTAGGGATTAAAAACCAAATTCCTTAGTTGTGAGTGTGTGAAAACCTGAGTGCTAAACATGTAGTTCCATGTGTTAATTCTTAGGCCAGTCCACAGTATATCTTGAGGCGGAATAAATACCCTCTCATCCTCTTCTATTCTATTCCCCCCTTCTTCCCTTCTCCCTCCCTTCCTTCTCCCTCCTTCCCTTCCCTCTCCTCCTCCTTCTCTTCTCTCTCCTCCTCCTTCTCTTCTCTCCCCTTCCTCTTTCAGAGCCTTTCAGAGTGTCTTGATTCTTAATAACATTATTATTATTGTTATTGTTGTTATTATTATTATTATTATTATTATTATTATTATTATTATTATTATTATTATTATTATTATTATTATTATTATTGTTATTATTATTATTATTATTGTAATTGTATTTAAATATATATAGTGCATGAAGGACATTAGAATCCACCACTTGAGATTACTGATGGTCTTGAGTCAATTAGCCTGTGTTCTACTATTCCCTATCTGGATGTATACAGATGTATGGACTATCATCTCTAGCCTGCACAAGGTACAGAAATAGCAGCCCACAATTGAGGGAGGGGCTGTTGAGTAGGAGGAGCTGCTGAGTAACCTATAGAGGGAGGGGCTGTTGAGTAGGAGGAGCTGCTGAGTAACCTATAGAGGGAGGGGAGGGGATGGGAGCATGGAAGCAGTGAAGTTACAGCTTATAATAGCAGTTTAGACCCACTGTACAGTCTCTTTTGTGATTCCATGAATCATGCAGGTACTTGGCTGCCTTTGTTTCCTGCATGGAAACCCTTCAATTATAACATGTCCCCTTACAGCTAGTAAGCCACTGGTTATAATTACTCTGGGAGAGAAAATACAGTTTGTAATCAAGACAGCATAGATACTATTTGGCTCAACATGTGAACTGGGAGAGAGGGAAGAGAGGAGGGCTGATAATTGAACTGTGGTCAGTACATCTCTTCATATTCTCTTGCAGGTCCAACATCTCAGTTGGCTAGTACTGGTCCTTCCCCTGAACGGGTTTCTCACTTTTGGACAGAACATTGTGGCATTTAGCATGATATCTGCCGTCTCTCCCGTCAGCTACTCTGTTGCCAATGCCACTAAGAGGATTGTGGTTATTGGTTTTTCCCTGATCATGCTTAGGAATCCTGTTACAGCATGGAACCTGTGTGGAATGATATTGGCCATCACTGGAGTAGGATTTTATAATAAAGTAAGAGACGCCAACAGCCCTGGGTTATCTCTGGTTATCACTTTCCAGCAACTTTAGCATCTCCCTGCCTGGTATAAAGAAATGAAACCAGATTACTCACAAAGTAATTTCTGATGGTCAGTACACCCCTAATTACTTATGGATGCAGAAAATTACTGGTGGCAGATCCTTTATCCCCACCTCATCCCAGCAAAGAATTTTGTGTGAATTTGTGTGAATTTGTGTGAACCCCCAGATCATGTTAATAATTATATATCATTTTTCTTTCACATTTTAGGCAAAAATTGATGAAAAGAAATCCCAGAAGTCTATTTTACCTACAGTCATTGGTGATGCCATAATCAAGTCAGCAGACCTTGATACACCTAGAAAGATTCCCTCTAGAGGTGTTGCTGAGTCACCTATGAGAATTATTATTTAAAATCAAATCACCAATGGTCATAGCTAAATCAATCCGATTTTATATAATATTATCCTGTGGTCACATTAATTTTATCAAAATCGATCTTGTACAATAAAAGGTCATCGTGTGTATAATGCGTACGTACACGTCTCGAAAAGGAAAGTCTGTGGTCAACGTTGGGCGGGGCCCAGCGAGGCCAAACTGTCGAAGATATGGAGGGAGGGTATGGCTCTAGCTCTCGCGATCGGCGGTAATGGATATTACCCGCAGCCATGAAAGTCTGCAGAGAACCGTTGCGGTGTTCCGTTTGTAAACTCTTTATAGCAATCATTCTCTTCTCAATGATCACACTAGTGTTTGTGATCCACATGGATCTGTTACCAGAACATGATGGAGAAGAAATCCTAGTGGATAGTGAACCTAACATTGCCCTTGCTGCAAGACAGAAGGCAGTTTACCTTCCAGCTGAACAACCAACCGACTTACCCATAATTGTATGGTGGACACCCTTCACTCCCTATACAAGACAAGAACGTACCTGTTCCAGAGGGACATGTCTCTTCACTCAGAGCAGAACAGAATTGAATAACTCCAAAACTTATATATCAGCATTTATGTACTATGGAACTGACTTTAACCTGAATGATCTGCCACTCCCTAGAAGGCCACATCACCTTTGGGCCTTGCTCCACGAGGAATCACCTCAAAATAACTGGTTGCTGGCTACAGAAAAAGGTATATCCCTGTTCAACATCACAGCCACTATGAGCAGATACTCAGACTATCCACTGCACTTGCACTTTTTACACACTATCAAGCATCTCCTCCAACCAATTCACACTCCAACACACCTCAAAAGCAAAGGGGGGCTGGGCTTAGTCATGTACATGCAGTCTGACTGTAATCCGCCTTCAGATCGAGATTCATATGTAAAGGAGTTAATGAAGTATATTTCAGTAGATTCCTATGGGAAGTGTCTGCATAATAAGGACCTTCCTGAACATCTTCGTGACCCCCTCACATTTGGAAGAGATGATGTGTTAGATATAGTAGGAAAATACAAGTTCGTGCTCTCCTTTGAGAATGCTCTGTGTCATGACTACTTCACTGAGAAGTACTGGAGGCCACTTTATGCAGGATCAGTACCAATTGTCAGGGGTTCCCCCACTATACAAGACTGGGACCCTTCAGGTTCTCACCCTTCAATCATTCTAGCCGATGCTTTTGAGAGTCCAAGGGCCTTGGCAGAGTATCTGTTGAAATTAGATAGTAATGACACCGAATACAACAAGTTTTTGGACTATAAAAGGACTGGGATTACAAACTCACGACTTTTAGATCACTTGAATGCTAGAAACTGGGTAGTTGATAGCAATGATGGTGAAGGTGAGAGTTTCATTGATGGATTTGAATGTTTTGTTTGTAACAAACTCCACGAAAGAAAGGGTTTACAGGATCACCTTGCTAAACAGGAGTCAGAGACACTCCATAGAATCATAGCCAATACATCTCATTATCATTGTCTCTCTCCTAAACCTTTCTTACCGAAATATCAGAGTGTGGATGATAGGTCGGATGATGATTCTATGATGTATTTACAACACTGGTCAAGGATGGAAAAGTGTGCTCTTGACAGAGCAAGAATAGCATCAGAAGCAGTGAGCAATGGGAGTGATCAGAAACAGTTAGATGAAGCACTACTCAAAATATGTCATTTTTAGCAAAAATGTTTTATATCAATAATAAATGCGCTAATAACTGTGAACGACCCCTTACCATAGTCTCAATGAGCTATTCGCTTCCTAGATGAAAGCTATAGTATTGACTCTCGAATCAGTCTCTCTTTGTTATTAAAGTAGCTACTACTGTATTGCTAAACTATGCCTGCTCAGGTCAAAAGACAGCCGACAATGTCCTCCAGAGCTCTTGTTCTGGATCCCGCTGCCCGGATAAGACATCTCAGTGAACATGGGAGCTCTGTGGGTGTTGACAGAGCCATTCCTATCAAGCGATATTTCAGGAGTGGGTCTGAAATGGAGAGACAGGTAAGCTAATCGGCCAGTTCTGTGGTTACTTGTGTGGTTACTTGTCTGGGATAGGGTGTAATGAAAGCTTGCATAGTAGAGTTGGGCGGTAATGCATGATTCAGTTTGGGTGTGTTTCTGCAGGGGCCAAATGCAGAAGTCACTACTCCCTTCCTCACCATGTAAATGTTTCTAGGAGGTCACATGGCAGAAAGTAACTAGAGTCACTACTCCCTCCTTCACCCAGTACCCCTTGTTACAACAATACAGGGAAGACCTTGTCTAGACACTATTTACCACCTTATAAGATTTATTAATTTTTGATACAGAGGGTCAGATGTTATCCAACAAACAGATCCATATATAGGGCCAGGTTTAGTGCTACATTATTGTTGTAAACTCCGTAATTCTAGACCACTAACTGGCACAGTTCCCCAATACTATTCATTCTGCTGTTGTACAGTGGAACCTCTCTATTCTGTGTGGTATCTTGGTGTCCTGATTAGAGGGCTATCTCATTTCACTGGGAATAGAGGGGTTCCACTGTGCATAAGCCATTTTAGTGCCTATATCTTTAAGTGCCTGTCTCTATAATGAGTGCCTGTCTCTATAATAAGTGCCTGTCTCTATAATAAGTGCCTGTCTCTATAATAAGTGCCTGTTTCTATAATGAATGCTTAATTGTCTATCTATTCTGTTACAAGATAATGGTGGCATGATTGAATGCCTGTCTCTTTAACGAGTGCTTGTTGATCTGTTTCTAGGCTCGAGTGTATTACACTGAAGGGCAATGGGATAGAGCCTTCATCCTCTACAACAGATTTGCAACGTGAGAATAATATATAACATTATGCTGATAAATTGATTTTATATTGTTAGAAAGTAGTTAGAGTTTGTTTACTTAACTAGTAAAGAAAAGGCTGTTTATTGAAACATCTTTTCCACCTTTTCCCAAAACACCTTGAGCTGTATTGAAATGCTCAGTATTGAAGTGCTCAGATTAGAGCAGGGTGTTGGAATAATAGAGTGGTTCCACTGTATACAGAGGTGTCCTTATTTCAGGAGATTGGAATAGAGGAGTTCAACTGTATACAGAGGTGTCCTCATTTCAGTAGAGGAGTTCCACTATAAACACACAGAGGTGTCCTTATTTCAGGGAGTTAGAATTAAAGGAGTTCCATTGGAAGTACTAAATCTGATGTAATATAGCACATTTATTATATTAACTGAATTCTACCCTGTAGTGTGCTTTTGGGTTACGGTTCAATGAACCCTAATTGAACCCTAAGTAACCCAAAAGGACATAGAATCGTGGCTAGTCCACTTGATTGGTGGATAAGACCTTGGGTTAGTAGTGGTCATGAACACGGCTCAGTTGAACTGGTGACATTGTCAATCTATTGTAGTTTGAGCCCTGTCACTGAGAGGTTGGTGGTCCAGAGGTTAAGAGCTGGCTATCTGGCCATGCTAATTATTGTCAGAGTGGGAATGTTTTGTTTGGATGGTAGAGTATGACAGTTGATATAGTATAGTGTCTGTTTCCCCACACTGGTCTGTTTCCCCACACTAGTCTGTTTCCCCACACTGGTCTGTTTCCCACACTGGTCTATCCCCCACACTGGTCTGTCCCCCACACTGGTCTGTTCCCCACACTGGTCTGTTTCCCCACACTGGTCTGTTTCCCCACACTGGTCTGTTTCCCCACACTGGTCTGTCCCCCACACTGGTCTGTTTCCCCACACTGGTCTGTTTCCCCACACTGGTCTGTTTCCCCACACTGGTCTGTTTCCCCACACTGGTCTGTTTCCCCACACTGGTCTGTTTCCCCACACTGGTCTGTTTCCCCACACTGGTCTGTTTCCTAGCACTGTACTGGTCTGTTCCCCACACTGCACTGGTCTGTCCCCCACACTGATCTGTTTCCCTGTGTACTTGAATGTTAGTGTATCCTCCTTCCTGAAAACAATAACAGGAACAACCACAACACA
Organism: Diacarnus erythraeanus; assembly: GCA_964016965.1. Lineage (NCBI taxonomy): Eukaryota > Metazoa > Porifera > Demospongiae > Poecilosclerida > Podospongiidae > Diacarnus > Diacarnus erythraeanus. The sequence goes on along the minus strand of OZ024675.1, from coordinate 4,294,503 downwards.
ACAATAACAGCACATAAGAAAGAAAAACTTTAACACCGTGAACTGTCTGGGAGTGGTAATGGCTGTGTTGGTAACTGTGCTATAATCTGGTGTCATTACTCCAGCGGGTTTCAACCCCTTCTCTCTCTTCCTATAATAGAAAGTTCAAAAGTTCAAAGGGTAAATTAGACGGGGAAGTCTAATTTTTCTTTTATGTTATATTGCCTGTGGGTTAGTGGGCATAGTTCACTTGTGACTTCAAATTATCATCATTTGTACTTGTGCCTTGCCAGACTTTTCATAGAGAAACTCCCCAAGCATCCGGAATATTCTAAAGCACCAGCCACTGATAAGACTAGGATAAAGAAATTACTGAAGCAGGCCATGCCTCGTGCTATGGAATTGAAGGAGAAGCTGAAGGAGAAATATGAAAAAGAAAAAGAGGATCTGGAGCAGGTCATACAACAAGAGGTGAGCATTTCTCAAGGAGGGATTTTTTGGGGGGTCTGTGGCTTTCTGAAGTGGTTAGTTTAATAAATTTCACTGTTGCAGCTGATTTTATAGCTATCAACTGGTTGTTCTGGACTGACTGCTATTATACACAGGTTTCTCTATATGAGATATCACTGGGTCCCACTGTGTGAGAAATCACCTCTTTTAATGACCTATACACAGGTTCCACTGTATGAGGAGGTCACCTGGTTCCACTGTATGAGAGGTCACCTCTTTTAATGACCTATACACACAGGTTCCACTGTATGAGTAGGTCACCTCTTAATAAATGATGTGAATGCCAGGGAGTGAGCAGGGACTCTATTGGTGATGATGTCATTAGTTCCTGTTCCAAATACCATAGTGGATGCATAAAAGCTTGTCTTGTGACAGTATGTTATTGTTCTGTTGATGTCAGACACATGGATGTACATGGTTCTGTAACCATGTCACATGGCAGAATTAGGGTAGTCAGTTGATTACTTACACAGCTGTATCATAATCTATTTATAGTAATAATTCTGGGTTTACAAACTATGAATCTAGTTTGTATCATGATCCACAGTGTTCTGTCCCAAGAACAAGGCCTCAGTTGTATCATGATCACAGTGTTCTGTCCCAAGAACAAGGCCTCGGTTGTATCATGATCAACAGTGTTCTGTCCCATGAACAAGGCCTCAGTTCTATCATGATCCACAGTGTTCTGTCCCAAGAACAAGGCCTCGGTTGTATCATGATCAACAGTGTTCTGTCCCATGAACAAGGCCTCAGTTCTATCATGAAATATGTTTGTGCCAACTCCTGGAATTAAAATCCTTTTCAGGAGGAGAAGCAGATTTTTTTTTTTGAGGGGTTTGGATATTGGGGAGGAATGAATACCTAGCTGTTTAATAAGTAAAGTGGTTGACAAGAAGGAGCACCAGCCAAAGGGTCTAGTATACAGAATTTGACTATAAAGTGGTAGAGACAGTTCTCCACACCTAGTGGGGCTAAAAATCAATCTTGAGTATACCCTGGATAAATCACAGCACTAATAGACTAGGGGTATTTGCCACAATTTTTAGGAAGCTGACAGACTGAAGAAGAGCGAGGAGAAACAGAGATTGGAGGAGTTAGAGGAAGCTGAGAAAAAAAGCAACCAAGCTGATGAAATTGTTGCCTTTTTTAGTGGACAAGGGGGTGAGGTCACAAGTGCAGTGAGCAAGGATGTAGGGGGTCAGAGTTTAGAGGTGAATGAAGGTGAAACTGAGTCAAAACCATCTCAGGACATCAGAGAAGACAGTGTTGTAAGGAGAGAGGGTCAGTCGGGTACGAATGAACCACTTTCTTATCAGGCACAGACGGCAGAAGTGGAATCTCTGCCTGACAATTCAGAACTCACAGCCACAGATCCAATGTTGGCAAATGTCTTTCCTCCTGGTCCTGTGACTACAGCATCCTCTGAACCTGTTCCCTCAGCTCCACCCCTTTCAGTCACACCCCTTTCAGTCACACCCCAGCTTCCACCTAGTTATGATCAGATAATTGGGCAGGCACCAATTGGAAGTGTGACTGGTGCACAGATGACCCCTCCTCCTGCACTCCAGGTAATTCCAATGGTAATGTGTTGTTTTTTTAATGTGATGACCTTTACCAATTTTCTATTAGTCTCCAGCAGTGCACCCTGTCCTTCAGCAACCAACTTACCAAGGTTCTCTTTTTCAATCACCCTTTGCTTCAACAGCTCAGGGACAGCCACACCCCTTTACCACACCTCCCAGCACACCTTATTCTCCTTACCAGTATAACCAACAGTATGGGCAACAACCTGGGTGGTGGGGCTCTGCCCATCCTTCATATACTGCCACAAGTTCTACCCAGCAGGATGTGGAGGAGATAGGGAGTACAAAACCAGTTCCTCCTGTTGTGGATCGTTCTTCAAAACCAGATTCTCTTAAAGCTCTCAGCACTAGTACCTCATGGGGTGGTAAGTTAAGATTCTAAGCTCTTGAGTGCTAATAACACCTTGTTGAGTGGTCCATACCAGAGGAAAACCCTTTCTCTATATACCCTAATTGCTTGTACACCACTAAGGGAAATACGTACTGCAGAAAGTTGGTCACACAATGCCTTTATCATTACTGGGTCTTTACATTCCACAGCCTTTGATGGGTACAGGCCAGTATATATACCTTCAGACACGGCCACTAGATTCGAAGAAGTGGCTTCCACCAATACACGGAAAAATGTGGAAACGTGTGGGATTTTGGCTGGAAAGTTGGTAATTCTTCATAAATAGAGGGTTTTCAGGGATTTGTGATTTCTGTTTAAGGGGGGGAAGAGGGGGGAGGTGGGGAGGAGAGAGGTGGGGAGAAGGGAGGTGGGGAGGATGTGGGAGAGAGGAAGGAGGTGGAGAAGGAGGGGGGAGGGAGGTGGGACCTCTGAAAGAGCTAAAACAAAAAAAAATTAATGAAACAGAACCCTCAAAACTATAGAGGCAGTAAACCTATGAGAGGTAACTTGCTACCACAATACATGTATATACAGTGAATGCATGTGCACATCTTGAAAAATTAATGATGCCTATAATTATTATGCTGGTAAAAAGTGAGTATGCTGGTAAAGGGTGACTATACTGGTAAAGGGTGGCTATACTGGTAAAGGGTGGCTATACTGGTAAAGGGTGACTATGCAGTTGCTGTAATATTATGCACATACCCATTTACTTGTCTCTTCCAGAATTCCCATTCTAGAACCCTTATCCCATACCTTGTGAACTCCTACATTTTCTACGATGTTCCTACGTATTCTAGACCCTTATCCTCATCCCATACCTTGTGAAATCCCATGTATACTGTAATAGGTAATATCACCCCCTCCCCACCCACCCAATGTAGTCAAAGAACACCCTCAACATCACCCACATAGTTGTTCCCAAGCAGAAAGGTAATGCTGACTCCTGTGAAACTACAAATGAGGAAGAACTATTTGATGTTCAGGATCAGTATGACCTCATCACTATAGGCTGGATCCATGTGAGTTAATCATATTTCATACTCTACGGGGGAGGGGGGTACAATGTGAATGTCAAGGGGGTTACAAGTCCACTGTCAAGGGGGTATAATGTGAGTGCCAATGTAAATGTCAAGGGGGTTACAAATCACACTGTCAAGGGGGTATAATGTGAGTGTCAAGGGGATGCAATATAAAATGCACTGTCAAGGGGGGTATTATGTGAAATCTGAAATCCACTGTCAAGGGGGTATAATTGGGTGTCAAAGGGGTACAATATAAAATCCACTGTCAAGGGGGGTATTATGTGAAATCTGAAATCCACTGTCAAGGGGGTATAATTGGGTGTCAAGGGGGTACAATATAAAATCCACTGTCAAGGAGGTATAATGTGGGTGTCAAGGGGGTACAATATAAAATCCACTGTCAAGGGGGTATAATGTGGGTGTCAAGGGGGTACAATATGAAATCCACTATCAAGGGGGTATGGTGAAATCTGAAATCCACTGTCAAGGGGGGGGGTATTATGTGAAATCTGAAATCCACAGGTATTATGTGGGTGTCAAGGGGGTACAATATGAAATCTGTCTAGGTTTTGTAGAGGAAACCTGGGTCTCTCCCTGAAATCACTGAGGGTGAACAGAACAAGCCCCTGTTTGTTGCAGAAGACTACTTGCATTTTATTAAATTACTCATTAATTATAATGTGTCACTCCCCCACAATGCCAAGCATTATTCTTGTACTGTTAATAGCTTTTATATTTAATGACCATTTCCAGACATGCCCTACCACATGCATGCTAACCCTAGCAATGATAAAGTATGCATGTCCATATTATGAAGGAGTCATTTTAAGAGGTATATAGAAATTATGTTCATGACTCAAATTTCCATTTTGAAATGTTCATATAAGTGTAGACTAATAGAAACTCTAGCATTATTCTATAACTTCTTCTTCTTTTTTTAATTCCCTTCTCAGACACACCCCTCTCAGACAGCCTTCATGTCCAGCATAGATCTTCATTGTCACTGTTCCTATCAGATCATGATGGATGAGGCAGTGGCCATTGTAGTAGCCCCAAGACACAACCAGTAAGCCATACAGAATATAAAATAACTACAGGTATATTACAATAGAGATAATAAATAGAGTGAACAATGGAATAGAAACAGAGTGAGTAATTATATAGAAATAATAGAGTGAACAATAGAAGAAGTAATTATTACAGAAATAGAGTGAACAATAGAAATAATTGACAGAAAGAGTGAAGAATAGAAGAGAATTAGAGGTAATTTTTATAGAATTAGAGTGAATATATAGAAATAGAGTGAATATAATAGAATTAGAGTGAATATATAGAAATGGAGTACACAATGATGGTTAGGATGTCAAGGTGATGAGGAAGATGATATAGAGGTAGCCAGCTTTAATAATAGTAGACATGAGAAGTGTGGATAAGTGGAATGGCAACACTAGAAATGAAGAGGTAAGGATATCTGGAGGGAGGGGGGGGGGGGGGGAGGGGGGGGTCAATTTGGAGAGGAGGATGTTGGAATAGTGTAATGCAACAGATTGTTGGCTCTCCTAAATGTAGAGACCCAACTTTCAGCAGACACCTACATTACCTGGAAAGGCACCTCCTTTTATGTCTAGGGTGTGGAAACATGCTTGGGAGGGGTTTATTTGTGTATCTCCTTACTTGGGTAGTGGCTAACAGTCTTATCCCCTTCTCTCATGAAGTAGGTGTTACACATTCAGTCATGTGGTGCCCCTCCCTCCCAGCCCAGCAGAACCTGCCCTCCAGCTGTATAGCCTGGAAAAAGTGGGGAGGGGGCTAAGGTTAGGAAATCTTATAGGGTAATGTCTACAATAGGCTATTAATTTTGCCCTTTGTCCTATTCAAAGTGTCTAGACTGGGAATGGCTATTCAATGTTAGTGCATAACTTGATTAATGCTTGAAGTGGACTGTGTTAAAAGGAGTTTTGTAATGGAGAAAAAGGAATTATTCAGAGAAAATCGATTATGCTTGCTATTGGTTAGGTCTTTGATGTAGGAATTAAATCTAATTTTCCTTGCTGACTACAGCAATGATGCATATTTTGAGGGGCTGAGAGGGAAAGAAAAGTGGGTATCTTCCTATATATAACCCACTTAATCAGTTATTCCATAAGGTCTGGCAGTTTTACTGGTTCTAGTTTCAGTCTGAGTATATCAGTGCATCTTTACTGGTCCAGTATCCTTTGTGAAAGTAACTGCTTTAGCTGTGTAAGTACTCCCACACATCATCACTAGGCAACAGCAACTACCTTATCACAATGCCATGGGAAAGCATTGTCATCCACTTACTTGAACATCTGACCTCCCTCTCTCATCCACCCACCTTCTTTCCCATTACATTTTGTATTATTCTGTACTCGGCCCATCTGCCGTCCTGTGATGTTAGCCCACATGCAGTGTGTGTGGCATGTACTTGTGTATATAACTGATATAATATGGGAGGTAATAGTCTTATCAGCCCACATGCTGTCAGTGTGGTGTCCTAGGCACAGAATATAGTAGTATATTAGGTGTCAGCAGCCCACATATCATTTGATTGTGCTCCTAGGAAGATATAGAATGGTGATTACGACCACTCCAACCTGATCTTTATCTGATCTGACTGTAGGCATGCTGTATATTGTAAGTGGTCAAGTGTGTGTGTGTGTGCGGTATATATGTACATTCGTGTACATACATGATACATGTTGAGTATGTATAGATCTTTATTTAGAGTTATGTAATTTTTTTTTTTTTTTTTTTGCTAAGAAAATTGTTCTTTATATAAAGGTTCCACCCTCTCTCTGTTCTTTAGTGTAATATAGGGACATGTAAATTATGCCAGCACAATTTAGAGTACAACAGGTTTAAATTTTAAAGCAGGCTTGGGGGGGGGGGGGGGGGGGGGGGCATTGGTGGGAATTTTTTTCAGTGGTCAGTAGCAGTGAAGAAAGCTCTTTATATTCAACATCTTCAGCAGCTACTGAACAAGTTTTTTCACTCTTGAACAATTCATTTGGTTCTAAACAGTGCAACTTTTTTAGAAGACTATCTAGAAGACTTTTTAGAAGAATTTTTAGAACTATTTAGAAGCTGCTATTAACGAGGAACATTGAGAGGTATAATGTGTAGCACAACAGGTGATATTGTGAGACATAGCAGGGCAGAATATAGAGCATCAGTGCATAATAGAGAAGAAATCTACACATCTCCAGTATAGTGGTGGTTTTGTAGTAGTTATGTGTCAGTGGGTTGCCAGGAAAAAATTATTATTGAGCCATATAATTAGATTTGCCTTTAAGTAGTTTGTAATGGAAGTAAACACTTTGAGGCAAATAGTAATAAGATGTCATCAGTGAATTTAATAAGGACACCTAATAAAAGAATTTAAGGACACCTATTAAAGGATGACCTGAACACCCATTAAAGGATGCCCTGAATTTAAGAACACCCATTAAAGGATGCCCTGAATTTAAGAACACCCATTAAAGGATGACCTGAACTTAAGAACACCCATTAAAGGATGGTATGAATTTAAGAACACCCATTAAAGGATGACCTAAATTTAAGAACACCCATTAAAGGATGACCTAAATTTAAGAACACCCATTAAAGGATGACCTAAACACCCATTAAAGGATGACCTGAATTTAAGAACACCCATTAAAGGATGCCCTGAATTTTTAAGAACACCCATTAAAGGACAGCCAGCCTCTGCACTTAGCATGTATTTAGCACGTACAACTGCAAGTTAGTATATGACACCTAGATTCAGGACACCTACATTCAGGACACCTAGATTTAGGACACTTATACTAACTGTTAACTATAACTCTAGAACTCCCTGAAGTATAATTAATGAAGATACCAATCTCAGTCCCACTCGAATCTCTGAAAGATGTTATCTCCACAGTGAGGACATTCATGTATTATTATTCCTCAGAGGAGTTATTAACAATAACACAATAATATTATACTGTTGTACTTCGTTCCCAGTGGACCTATTGACTGGCACTCGGCCCAATTTTGTAAACATGTACTGTGGCATCTTCTATGATAGATTGTGGAAGAGTTGTTATAGAGAATGTCTGGAATCGAAGCAGAGTGTTGTTTTGATGAAAAGTGTACACATGACCTCATAACTAAAGAATGCCGACACCTACATATTGTTTTAAATTATGGTATATGCACTATGTATACTGTTGTCCAAGCATCAGATCCACTGACCATCTCGAGACAACTAACTGTTCTTTAATATAATGTAATCTAGCTACTGTAATAAACTATTATGCATCCAGGTAGCTCATGCCCACAGGGACATTCTTTTCAAAATGATTATCTTATATAAATCTGTGGACCTGTCTGCTGTTGGTACATGTCAACCAAGAAGGTTACATGTTAAGTACCAGACCTCTGTTCTGTGGTGCAGATAACTTGATATGGATTTTGATGCCTATCTACCCAGTGATGGCCAACTGTGTAGTAATTTTGGCTTTAGCTGTGATAAGTCATCTTCCCTACCTGAAAAGAATATATTTTATTCAATGGTTGGATCTGAAGTGATAGGGAAGAACCATAGACTCCACGACTAGATGTGTCTTGGTTTAGAATTATTCTATTTAAGTTAGAATCATGTAATTAGAAAGCTAACTACTTAGCAATATTATAGTATTGTAATTGGAAAATTATATATGATACCTGCTTTCCTTGTTTTAGGTTATTTAGAGTAATGTTTTATTCTAGAGTCTATGTTTAATTAGAACTTTAGAATTAGAAAAGATAATTTTGATGTTTCCTTATGGAAACGAGATGGAGTAAAAGGAAAGTTTTGAGGTACAGTGGAACTCCTCTAATGTATGTAATATTAGAGGCAGCATACTATAGAAACAGTACATACTATAGAGACAGTACATACTATAGAGGCATTATTGGTACAATTTTTAATAGAAAGATTAATATCACAGAGATGTTACTATTTTTAAAACAAAGATTAGCATTATAGCATAGGTAATATTCATATGCATACGTGCAATATTAAATAGAGCAACTAGGTATGTTAGTATAAACATGTCCACTCAATAAGCTTCTGCTAGTGTCTGAAATATCTTTGTAGTAAAATTGAGTTACAGTATAGTTTAATTCATGAGTTCCCTTCATTGACTAGTTCAGGAGATAGAATTAGAACAGATTACATTATGATGTCTCTATCGTGATAAAGACATGCTCTCTTGAGGTATATATTTTATCAGTCACATGGCATACCATCACCACCTTAATAAGCCCCATCATGGTGAGGTTAGTGGGATATAGTTTGTGGTGATAAAGTCTGTGGTAATATTTTCATCTGATGTCAGAGTATCCCAGATGTGGTCTATACACAGTGCCAAATTTGACTGATTCTACTCAAGGCAATGCAATATTTATAGGTTCGGCTCACATTTAGAAAGAATTAACATTCTTTTCCTTAATTAGAGAGGCACTTAATTTAATTAGAATTCATGATAATTCTAACTACTCAACCGTTTGTGTGCTATGCTGGTAGCTAATGGAGGGTGATGTGTCATGAAATTCACTCATCATCTGTATGGTAGTCGTCTCTTACATGTGCTGGTAGGGTGCCTGTCACATGTGTGGTGGCACAACGAAACATGTCTCTGAAGGCCATTACCACATCTATGTTGCTATAAATTAGCCATGGTACCATGGTTTTGAAAATCTTCACAGATGTAACAGCATGTTCCCTCTATAGCATGTGGATAACAGGAAAATCTTTGATCATTTCACATGTTCATTATAATGTCTGAAAGAACTAAAGACCACCATAGTAATATAGGCAACTTTATTACTGGAAACCAACAACTTAAAACAGCAGTGCTCTTTAGTTTCAACAAAGTTGAAAGAAATTTTGGTGCAATGTTGTCTAGTATAATGGTATAGTCTATTTTTGTGAGCAAAAAGATCATACTTTGTGTGAAATGACAAAAAAAATTTTGTTGTTAATTTTCGTGGGTTCCACAAAAAGTTATGGGAGGGGGGTATAACCATGAAATTTTTTCACACAAAAATTAGACTTGATTAAGCTGATAATTATATTAGGCTTACAATACACAACATCTTGTACAAAAATAGAGCAATGTTTTGTTCTGGCATCCTTGCTAGATCCTGGGGATTTGTCCATCACCAGTCTAAAGGTTATTATAGACAGAGGTCAGGTCCACTGACCTAATAATAGACCACTAATTGAAATAATTTGCTAATTAGATCTCTCATTTGTTGACTTTTTAATAACCTCGTTAAACTAATGTTAGATTCTAACTTAACCTCCATTCTAACTCCCTAGAATGAGGGCACCTTTGTATATAGTCCAATACTCTGAAATGAGAACACCTCTATATAAAGTGGAACCCTATTTCCAAACTCGTGAAATGAGGAATACACTATTCTAACCTTCTGGAAATGAGGAAACCTCTGTATACAGTGGAACCTCTCTATTTCAACCCCTGAAATGAGGGCACTGTATTAAGGTTATGTCCAATGTATTAACATTAGATTCACCTCCTGAAAATGATTAACCAGGACATTTTAATCAATCCCAAGGTATCTGGAATAAGAGGTTACACTGTATTAAAAATACATAGTGGTGTGGTGTATACATTTTGTTTATAACAGGCTTGCTGTGGTTTGGAGACATCTTATCATAACTTCTTTGGAAAAAATCAGCTGTTCTTTTGTCACACTCACCAAAGTCATCACAGCTCTCTGGCCTAGTTTATTTGCATAATGAATTATCATTACTACAGAGCTTGAGCTCATCTGTTTAGATGTCCTTATCTGAGATGTTATGATATGTAACTGTCTGTGTCTTTAAGATGTGTACATATTTTTACTGTGTGGTTGCGATATGTTGATAGTGAGCAAGATTTAAATATTTCTCTGCAGTGTTTATGAAAATATTTCATTAAGTCAGTTTTCATAATCTGTTTCTTTGAAAAGACAGGAAACTCATATCAACTTAGCAGTTTAGAGATGATAAAACCCTCAAACTCATTAGCTGGGATTGCTAATAGGATAGCTAATAGCTTATAACAATTTTAAAAAGAGGAGACCAAAATACTATGCACATTATCTGCATATGTGGGAGTTGAATTTTTGGACCTTGCACTGAAGCTAGTGTTTGACTGTTATTCATCTACTATAATAAATTAGATTGGTATGTCTGGACAGGTACTTTCCTATGCAGTTCCTAATACTGATAGTATATTTCCACCTAGTGATGTGCATATTAAATTATTAATATCATTGTCGTGATAAATATCATCATTGCTGATCAATGTGAGGAAAGCAATTCTGAAGTTTTGGCCACACAGATGAAGTAAAAGACCACACAGAGAAGCTTTGGGACAGTTATTTGGTGGAAGATGACTGACACAACAGACATTATCAGGAGAATTTTAGAACTGAAACTCTAGCCAATGCATGAGGTTGAATAATAGTCTGTCTTGTTGGTAATTATTAATTTCTTGTCTTAGATTACTAGTACTGTTTGAAGACTTGAAGCATCAAGCTTGCTTGTGCAAATCCAGTACTTTTTTTAAAATTATTAGAAAATGCTTTAAATTGAGAGATTCAGACAAGGAAAGTGATTTTTTTCAAACAAAAGGCACCCTAACTGCATTATATGATGGCTATCCTTCGTCTAATCTGCAAATGCTCAAAATATTTTTTCTGTTAGCTAATTCTTTTACTGTAGTAATCGGAGCACACACGTACAGTGGAACACACATGTAGCAATCAAACACTGCTACACACATGTACAGTGGGACACACATGTTCAGGTTAAGACATGCAATGTTCTGGCAGTCTGACATTTGTTAGACTATATAGTAATTTTACCATGGCAGTGAATACAAAATATGTTTACTGTGTGAAGTTGTGTTAGTCAAATAATATAATCTATCAGACCAAGAAATGTTTTGCTATTAAAGGAGCTCTGTTACTATAAATAGGTATAACTAAGCATTTCTGTAAATGCCTATGACACACCACACTTGAGAAATCCAATCAGCTAGACTTTATTTGAAGGTGCCACTTTGGACCAGGCTCTTTACACTGTGTTCCCGAACTTAAGTGAGGATCTTGAGTACTTTTTACCCTGACAGTCAGAGAAATATGTTATAGTGTTAGCAGGCAGGTTCTTCTCATTTCTGCCACCTAATGCTACTATTTGTTGAACTATAGTGTCAAATATTTGGAGTAAATGCATGAGATGATTGATCAGGTAGTAAGGTTAGTAAAAATACCTGTATACTCTACATGTTATAAAGGGAGTCACTGGAGGACATTGCTTGACATGGACAGGTGAAAAACATTCTTCAGATAATGATTTGTCTGTGACAGTGATAATTCAGTACAGCTGTGATTCCAATGCTTTGTGAATTGCTAGCACCCAGATACCAGCAACTGTGTGTGGGAAAATAAAATTTAATCGAATTCCCTCTAATGTTTTTCGTGGTGGTTTAATCTGATTATAACTGTCTGTATTGAACTAAACTGTGCGTAAATTATTTGAAACCGGCTAAAAATGACTAGTATGCCCAATTTGATGGGAAACAGAAATTAAATTTTTAGGAGGAGGGGGGAGAGGGGGGGATAGAGCATCGGATGTACCAATTAACTTACTGGGATGTACTGTTATAACTGACTTGTTTGCGTATTATTTAGAGCTGACATATAAATTCTACATTACTAACCTTGAGAATACTATTTAAATTGGTAGTAAATTATACTCCCTGAGGTAATTATTATAACAACCACGTTTCCTTGATTCCCACTTGCTCCTAATGCAGTAATCTAATGAAGCATACACTCACTTGCCCTTTTTTGCCATAGGGTGATTACAGTGTTTTTTCTGCTAATATTAATTATGATAATTAATGAGAATTATCTCTGTATTCCATAATGACTATCTCAGTATTCCTACCCCTTATAATGACTATCTCTGTATTCCATAATGATTATCTCAGTATTACTATCTCTGTATTCCATAAGACTATCTCAGTATTCCTTATTGACTATCTCTGTATTCCTATCTCAGTATTCCTTATTGACTATCTCTGTATTCCTATCTCAGTATTCCTACCCCTTATAATGACTATCTCTGTATTCCATAATGACTATGGAATACAATCTCAATGTTCCAGTGATCAAAACATTGTTATAGGATCTGCATCTATTTCCCTGTGTCCTGGTAGCTACATAGCCCGTAAACTAAAAAGGGATATCTTCTTTTTTAGGTATTTCATGCACTCTGAAGTATCGCATACTTTCCCAGATTCAATCATGTTGTAGCTATAATAGTTAAAATGTGTCTGACCAGTATCATTATGATGAAGGCACATTGTGTCTGGCTAATTAGGTACAGCAGGTGTTACTGTAGTAGCATCATTGATTTGTGTGTAGCATTAATGTGATACTTATAGTAATAGGTCATTTTCTGTCCTATTCTATTGTAAAAATTATGTCTGGAATAAGCACTGGTAATGACATTACTAAACCCTCCAACACAGTGAGTGAGTCTTTGGCACAACTAAATGGATGCAATGCCTACTAAGCACTGGTAATGACATTGCTAAGCTCTCCAACACAGTGAGTCTTTGGCACAACTAAATGGATGCAATGCCTACTAAGCACTGGTAATGACATTGCTAAGCTCTCCAACACAGTGAGTCTATGGCACAACCAAATGGATGTATAGTTTCATGACTGGCAAGCAAGAATTCTTAGTAGTCCATGCTCCACCCTAGACTCTTCTGAGACTTGGCTATCAGGTGAACCAAAGCCACCATTCTGAGACTTAGTCTGGAAAGGTGTGGGCTCCTCCCTGAGATATAAACCATCCTATTACCAGAAGTACAGGGCAGCCCTTATTGAGACCTGAACTATTAGCTTATATATATAATTATTATATAGAAGATATATAAAGCAAGGCATTGTTGAGGAGCTTGTCTGGTATCACAGACAACATGTACAAGTACATATAAGCATGTGTAGTAGATTTTCTTGCATCAACTCTCAAGTGTGGAGTCTACTGATAATATTCAGAAGTGGAAGAAGAGCTGTACATGTCTACCTACTAATCTCTAGGTGTCCATACCTAAATAAGATTAACAGGATCCTGTCCCATGGACTGACTCTTAACAACAGCACTACTAACACCACTGTTCATTACATTCCCAGATAACTCTAAAGTGGTATTGGAGACACTAGGCCTGAGACACCATTGTTCATTAGGGGACAGCAAATTCCAGCTATATGCAAGCAATACTATACTCTTCCCCCCAGACTGCACAGACTATCATACTGTATAGTGGAACCTCTATTCCAGATACCTTGAATGTCCTAATTAGAGGGGTGCCCCCATTTCAAGGAGTGAAATTCTATTATGTTACAGGCTATTATTAGGGGCATGTTCAAGTGTCTTAATGCAGAGGAGTCCTCATTTCAGGGGGTTGGAATAGAGGAGTTCCACTATTTTTACAATAAAAGTTCTCTCTATGAATGATACTAGCTAGTGACGTCTGCAACTGCAGAATGCTGATACATAGCAATAAATAACAATAACAACATGCTTATAGTAACTTGCCATGGTTGAAAAATATCTTATGCAGCAGAAAAAATGATTTTTGAAGTTGATGGATGTATGGGGGGGGGGATTAGATTAGGTTCTGCAGTAATGGGGTGAGTGCAGGAGAAAAACATGTCCCTTTCTGCATGTACAAGTCAGTTCTAAACTTTATTCAACATTTATTTTATTTTTTGCATGTCTTTTTTTCAGTGTTAGTTATATGTAATGATCATTATATTTACAGCTATGATTATTGCAGAATTATATTTCAAAAATTTCCCCTTTCTGATAATAACTCTCCATATTTGTACCTGTGGAAGTGGGAATGTGCTTAATTTAGTTAAGCGTGTGCTATGTAATAACTGGCAGTTGTGTGTGTGGCCTAAGGGCCTTGAATGATAAGTATTTTGATTAGTCCATTGGTTTGGGGCTATCATGTAACCCAATGTCTAGTATGATAGTTTGATGAGGAGGCCTTATCTTCTCCATTGGAGGCAGTGCTTCCTACATTTGTAGCTGCAGTCTCTTTGTCAATCCAGTAATTTTTGAGTATCCAAGTACTGATGTCATGTTAGTATACTATTTAACTTAGTTCATTTTTGTGGTATAAAATTATTTATATATTTTGGCTTGTTATCTTTATTAATTACAAGTTTTTTTTGCTATGTGCTTCTCAATGTTTGTTCATATAACAGTATAAAAACTGAGTCTTGTGTTAGAAATTAGTTATGTAATCAAGTCCTAACTCATGAGAGAAACTTACCACATGAAGGCTATATCACCATCTGAGATAGTGTTAAACTATGCACCGTGTATTAACTTTATAGTACTATGCATGCTTCTTGCATCTAGTTACTAGTTGTTATTATGATGTCCTCAGTATGAATAATCTAGCTGCAATTAAAGTTAACTGTGAGATAAAGATAGCTACTTATGCACCATGCAGGCAGCTATTTATAATTTTATGTATACATGTGGTAGTTACCTGCAGCCACTCAGTAGCCCAATATAGCTGTGTACTACATGTGCATGATATTTTAACTACGTATATGATTCACAAATTCAATGTACTGCATGTAACTGCACCTGTTCTGCATAGTATAAGTTTCTTGCTCAATTGACTTTAAGTACATGTAACATCCCTTTGCCTTTCCAGAGTTGGCTATTACATGTTGACTGAGCCCCATGGTCTGAATTACATTACACACTGTGAAGAAGAAGGATTTCATGTGCATCCTAAAGAACCTCCTCTTTATGAAGTAAGTACTATCTCTAGGAATGAAGAATCATGGGGCCACATATTGCTATTTTCAGATTCAAGGTTGAGCAAAATAAAGCACTAATGTGCTGGTATTTTTTGTGGTTCTACTTTTAATTTGTTTATTCTACAGGAATGCAAGCACATTCATCATGATCGAAATAAATACATCCAGATTGTGGACTTGAGATAAAAATGTAATAGCCAGCACAGTACTATTGTAACACTTTATTGTTGTTGTTGTTGTTGCTGTTGTTATTATTATTATTATTATTATTATTATTATTATTATTATTATTATTATTATTATTATTATTATTATAGAATTATTAAGATCTATATACGCATGCGTGTTAGCTACTTTGCGCGCGGGGGTTGCTTTGCATAAAATAGAGATTTTTTTGCAGTAAGTTCACTGAACGTTCAGGAACAGAAAGAGTTGGTGGAGAGGAAGGTACTCGCTCCATTTCATTCACATTTATTTGCAGCAGTTCCATTTCAGGCTATTTACAACTGCATTCCCGAGTGCCGGTCAAAGTTTTGCAGAGAAAATGGAGGTGAGCTTGATGCAGCTAGTTTAATAGTCAACTAGCAATAAAAAAATAGCTAGCTAATCTAGCATTGCTGTGCTCATCTTTGATCAATCTAGAAGTGTTCGATTTTTGTTTGTATAGCTTGCTATTGTATATACTAACATTCTCCTTTTTGACGGTAAACTAGTTTATTTAAGTGCCCTGCAACATAACTGTATATTTTAAGCTATTTACAGAGCAAGAAATACATGGTTATTATGTTTGTGGTTGGATTTCTGGTTGAAACTGCTCCAGTGCTAGGGCATTGGCTGATCATGTTACAGTGGAGAGTACACATGAAATTTGATAGCTGTTCCTCTTCCTTTCTGCATTAATATTGGTTGGAGGCAGAAGTGGTGCAGGTGTAGTAGAGAGCAGCTGTGGCTGGGAGGCCACGTCATGTCTATAGCATACTAAGTGTCTAGGGAAAAGGGTGTGAGGTGTGCCCAGGTCTGTTGGAACAGATGTTCAGACCATTGCAATTCACATCTAACTGGCTAATAATAACTAGTGCATGTATATAGCTAAGTTCAAATACTATCTTTTTAATTATTTAGCAGATTGGAAAAGGTTTTTGTGAAGCTCTATATACAATAAGCATACCTATAGTGTGGTGTATATATAGCAGCGTCTTCTGTATAGTCACACCAGGACACTTACAGGAATTGAAATGGTGTTAATATAAGTTTTCATTTCATTTAATATTTTGTCATTTAATTCTATTTAAAAATTCTGTATGTTTATTTTTGACTGGGCATTATACACTTTCTCCATTATAACCTTTACAGAATGTCAAGACAGAGAATCAACTTAAAAGCCAGTGCCAACGTAATATCTCGTACAAGACTCCAATCAAGAAACAATTACAGAATGATGCTGTAGAGACTGCAACTGATGAAAACCAAAATGACCAGCTGAGTCCAGTGTCAACTTCATCCAATACAAGCTCATCAACTTCTATCACTAACAGCAATAGTGTAGCCAATGGGGGGACCGGAGAAAATACTAGCAAGGGGTCAAATAATGGCACCAACAAGAAGAACCGAAACCGAAAGAAAGCTGCTTCAACTTCTCAGTGCAATCAGGATGACATCAAACCACCTTACTCATACATAGCACTCATAGCCATGGCCATTTCCCAGTCCCCAAACAAAATGCTAACACTTGGTGAGATCTGTGATTATATTATACAACAGTTTCCTTATTATCGAAAGCGCTGGCCAACATGGCAAAACTCCATCCGGCACAATCTGAGCCTGAATGACTGTTTCATCAAAGTACCGAGGGAGTATGGATCATCAGGAAAGGGAAACTTCTGGAAGTTACATCCAGCTAGCTCCGAAATGTTTAAAAATGGGAGTTTTCTTAGAAGGCGATACCGATTTCTTCACCAACTCCCCCAGAAACCATATGCAGATGTCATGACTTCTCCAACTCCTCTAACAAGTCACGAAAGTATAACCATGGCTTTCCCCCCACCACTCATCCCAAAGCAGGAGATGTCGTTCAACAGTTTGCCTTGTTCTCCGATTGGTTATGAAGGAAGACCTGTCTTTGGTCCAACAAATGGTCTTACTATTTCTCCAGACCAGCCTAGGTTCATTGTAGCTGATGAGTTTGGTCGTTCCAGGAGTTTTTCTTCACCACCAATTGGAGATATTCCACCCTTTGAATATCCTCAGCTTCCTATTTCAGCCACTAAGAATTATTCAGCAGTTGGAAGTCCACCACCAAACTTGAGGCATTATCAGCCTGTTGAAGGAGTGACTCAACCATCATGGAGTTATCCACCATTTTCAAGTCAATCATCGCATATCCCCATCATGCCCCTCACACCAATCACACCCTCACATGTTCCAGTCACACCAACCCCTGTGACTCCCGTGACCCCTGGACCAGTAACCCCCGGACCAGTGACCCCTGTGACACCAGTAACCCCTGGCACACCTATAACTCCATCTAACGCTCACCAAGGAGGACCATACCACAACAGCATGTCACCTCACACACACACTAGTACGGCCATCGAGTCCTATGGCATGCAGAACGGAAATGGAGCAAGTCCGCCCCATGCTTTTACATACACGGCATATCCAGCCAATGTAATATGCTCTAGCCCACATAATGTGTATGCATCTGCCCATGGCCACATGGCAGAGTTACATTCTGATGATCTACATGGTCATGGTGTGAAATGTAGTAATAACAATTTCACTATATCTAACCTTTTGAAAGGTTCTACGTGAAAAATGTCAAATTTTATATTTTTATTATTAGGACTGTACATTTATTAGATAATGTCATAGCTAATAATGTTATTGATGATTATGCTACCCAATTAGTACAAGTTCTGTTGCTTTTTTTGTCAGCTTAACCTTTTAGATTTGTATTTATTATTTTTTTTGCTCAATTTTGTAATCAAAAGGCCACCCATTAATCAATGATTTTTGCACTTGTATTGGTATTAGCTGAAGAATCAGAACTCATTACAGTAATTAATTTTTATCTTGAACTATAATTATTGTAAAATAACTCAATTATCACACAACATTTAAACAGAAAAACAGAATGTATTAATTTTTTATCAGAATAGATAATATTTTATAACAATGTTCACTTTAATAAAAAAATACCAAGTATAACATACTTGTTAATATTGCAGGAAAAAAAAAGATGTGAGTTATAGAGATCATAAGCAAGACTGTTAACTGACAAAAATATAATCAATCTCTGTCTTCTAAGGGGTGGTTTACTGAGGAGGGAGGTTATCATAGCGAGTTGTCAACTGAATCTTGTCACCATACACATCATCAACTCTTCCACTTCCAGGCCATAGTTTGTTAACAGGCGTCAGCCATGGCTATAATCGTGTAAAGAACGTGTTAATAATGTATTATTAGCTGGAAATAAGGACAATGCTGTTCAAACATCATAATGGAAATCACTGTCTACCTTCCACATGCTATGTCCAGTCTGTTAAACAGACTTCATTCCTCTTGAATTGTTTATAAACAGACCACCTCAATTGAAGCCCTCAGAGTGTATAGCCCATTGGAATACTAGCCTCAGTTCAGTTGTTTTCTAGTAAATACACTGAAAGGATAGTGATATCCTTACAATAAACACATGCACTATCATAATCATATAACTGCAGAGTGCTAATGTAGTTATTGTACTATGCAAGCTATTTTAGGTAATATTGTCTAGTGAGTGATAAACCACTGGAAGTGTAGTGGTCACACAATTTTGTACATTAATATACCTATATAGTCTATTGAAGCATACAGCAATTTTTGGGGGGACGGTGTGTGGGGTGGGGGGGTGGGAGGTCTTCCCCTGAACTCCCACCTCCTCAAGCAGTTGAAATAACATTCCCCATAGAGGCCACCCATGACATCATAGACTATTCAATGGGTTACTATGCTAGTATACCTGTTGCAGCAAAGGGTCAAATACCTTTCAATGTTATTTCCATGGTATAGTAGTTGCTACAGATTCCACTGGGTTGGGGATCACCTTTGATGCTCTAGCAAGGGTAATTTTGATGGAGACATGCATGTTTGCTGCAGGATTAGCAGTAATCACAACCACACATGTACTGAATTACCAAGGGTTGTATGATAACACTATCATATGTCAAGGAATAAAATACCATTATCAGCTGCTCTACTCATGTGGGATTTTATGGGAAGGGGAAGGAGAGATTCTCTCTCCTCCTTCCCCTTCCAAGGGGAGAGGGGGGTTGGTGGGTTGGGGGTGAGAGGTACTTTCAATATGGTATACAAAGTTTCCCTCCTCAACAGCAATTGCCAAAGGAGATTCTCAAAACATTTGGATCAACCATGACATGTAAATGCACAGATATTGTATGCACAGCTCCTGTAACATGGGGACACTCCAAGGTATCTTTATAGTTTATAGTCAATGTAGATTCATAAACATATGCATAGGAAAACACAAATTTAAATAAAACAAAATGTCAGTAAATAATACACTAGATAACTAAGAAGATAGCTTAATAAGGGGATTCATTATTATGATAGTCTGTCATTGGAGCAGGTGAAACACAAGATCAACAATAAATCAAGTTACAATATAATTTGATTTGCCCCTAACAGATGAGAGCTAACAGAAGGTATAGTGTCTCTTCAACATTTTTCTAACTGATCACAGCATATCATAGAAACAGACTAGTACATATCATCACAGTCTAACCTATTAAATATTGAACTCAATGGGATGGTGATAATATATATGTCGACCAGGGAAAAAAAGATATTTCTATAACACAATCAACTAAGAATGCATCACAGCTGTCATTCATCATTGTGAAGATTCACTATACAAGCTTGAACTGTTGTCTAGACACAGAACCAGAGAAGTTTTAGATCTGTGATTTTTAACAATTAATTTGCTCAATCCAAAAATGTTTACACACAGAGATAACTTGAGATCTGTGGTTTTTAAACATAATGTGCTCTCAGCTTGAAATGTCCATTCACAGATCTAATCAGTCGACAGTAATTATGAACTTCCTACATGAGGGAGTAGAGGGGAAATAGCTGAAAGGTCAAAGGAGATTTGTATGAGGGAGTGAACCATGTTATATTCAGTTCCTTGGAATACCTGGTGTCTGTGAATACATTAACAAGGGGTCACTATAGAATTAATGTGGGAACATTTCTGCCAATGTATTACTGACAAGTAGTTAGTTTACAGCAAAAACAAATATTAGATCTATCACAGCCTAAAGCTATAAACCAACAAAAATACAGTATTCTGAAGGACCATTTGTATAGACAATACTACATCTTAGCCTCCTACAGATACACAATATCGATAAAGTAATCATGTTATTGTGAACTAACTAGCCATAACTGACCAAAAGTTTTTAAAAAATTTTATAAGGCACTACATACGAGAAACAATAACAGTTTTAAAAAGTTGGTGTTAGCATAGCCCTGAAGCTGGAGAGGCTAACAATTTTGTGGCCAGGATAGAGTCAGGAGGAGTACACCATCCCACTACTGCCTGAAGACGTGAATATCATTAATTAGCTTAATTATGCATCCTTCTCAGGAAAAACACATCAAATTTGGTAAATGCCAGATAAACTAATTTAACAGATTTTAACTACTAACAGGTTGCCATTGGCTATCATCATGACCTTCACAGTGTGGGCCACTTGGGATAATTCAATAAGAGATGAGATAATCTCTTAAAAAGATCATTCTTCACCTTCTATATATACACACACTTAGATATCAAAATGTTATCATGACTGAGCCATAAGGAGACTTGACAGGATGCAAAATTATACACACACTTATTGTTTCTCCTTGTGCCAGCATTTGCCATGTCTGCTAGAGCTGACATAATGGGTAACACTATGATAACCACAGTCATGCAGGTAGCATCCATAGTATATTTTATTACCACTAGAGTATACATAATAATATTATAGTATAGAGATCCTAGTCGAAACAAGAGTTAGAAAAACTCTGTGGCTAGCTCTGTAAATATTTACTCTGTGCGTATAGTGGTAGATAGCTTTAAGATCCAACTTCTTTCATGCTTTAATTAATAACATATACAAAGGGTCCTGAAGTGGATGTCTGGCTTTTCCAGATACTGACAGATACTCTAATTATTGTAAAATGTAGCTATTTAATTATGAGGAGGCATACTTAGTAATCAGAAACTGGAAAATAGCATCCACTCATCAAATCAATGAGCTGTATATTGATATGTAACAGGGCATTTTTTCACCATGACAGCATGAGGCAGCATTAGCTATACACGTATACATTGCATTAACATGGCAAAACCTTGGGGGGGGGGGGGGGGAGAAGGGGGATCCCAATACTCTTTGTGTTTATGATTATAGTTATAGCATATGAAACTGATTCACAGAAATCTCTATTAAATTAATGCCCCTAAAGTTCACACCCTCTCTAATTAGGGTACCCAACTAACTGCAAGTGGTTATTGACTTAAAATAGCCAATGGATAAATAGATTAATAACTCTATGAAATAGCTCCCAAGAGTGTTAATTGATCCCATCCTGTAAGAATTCACCTTTAACCTCTAATATTTGGACTGAATATCCTCTTGAGAAACCAAAAGATAGCTATTTTAGTACTGAGGGTTACTATTCAATGGGAAAATGGCTTCAAGATAACAAACTGTACAAAAACTGATACATCTTGAAATATCTGTTCATATGGTGAAATCCCTATATTCCAAACCCCTGAAATGAGGACACCTCTATATTAAGAACATGTGAATAGGTGACAAATACCTACTTGTGTATATATTCCCTGAAATGAGGCCACCACTCTAATTAGTATACTTTAATTTCTCCCAAGGTGTCTGGGATAGAGAGAAACTTCACTGTACAGCACAATGAGTATATTACTCACAGGATAAGACTACACATACCATTTGAACAAAGCTTGTTCTCCATAAATAAAATCCCACTACGTTATCAATCTTATGATCACTATTAAAGCCTTAAGTATCACACAATAGCATTAACCCATTAAGGTACTTTTGAGAGGTACGTGGGTGATGAGTTTGCACATCTATTCGAGTAAAAATAAGGTTCATCATTTTATATACATGAATAACAGGCTTTGAAGCAAGTCACATTTGATGCATTTCAAATATCACTACAGACCCTAACTTCCTCAGAGGATACTTCTGTATACAGTGGACCCCTCTATTCCAACCAGGACACCTCTGTATACAGTGGAACCCAACTCCCTGAAATGAGGACACCACTGTATACAGTAGAACCTTTTATTCCACCCGACACCTCGGTATTGAGGACACTTGGATACGTCCCAAATAACAGCTTGTGTATTGACATTAATAGAACTTCATCTCTTGAAATGAGGTCATTTCTCTAATTGGGATACTACCATAATAAAGAGGTTCAACTGTTGCTGATATATTACAACAGGGTTATTTCAGGCTATGGAATGAGAACAGTGTTGTACATCTTATTACAGAGATATCAGAAAAGATGGAATAGAGGAATTCTACATTGTATACAAAGGTGGATAGAACAGAGGGGTTCCATCCTACGCAGAGGTGTACACATTTCATTTGACCGGAGTAAAGGGGTTCCATTGTTGACTTCCTCATATATAGAAATTACACTACATGTATGTACAGAGGATCAGATTGGAACCTCCCAATTTCTAACACCTTTTAACATTCAGAAAATTGTGTTAATACAAAGGTGTCCTATTTCAAAGGTCAATAAAGGAATAAGACTGTGGTAGGTATACTAAAATTGGGCACTTTAGAGGTTCACTGATTATAATTAATAATAGAGATTTGGGTGGGGCATCATAAACAGCCTAAATGCAGGAAAATTAACTGCAGTCCATAAGAAGCAGGAGTGAGAAGAGGAGAAGGTGAGGGAAGAGAAGTGAAGGGTTCCAAGCTTCTCGTAAAAACATTACCTAATATTTCATTGTATATTATGTATTATACTGAATAACATAATATTCACTAGATAATTGGAATATGCATAATATTATTATTATTATTATTATTATTATTATTATTATTATTGCACAATAATAATAATTATTATGAACCACTTCATTTTAAAGATTTGAGTGTCTTTATATAAGCAGAGAGAGAACCAATGCTGCATGCATGTAGCTACATGTTACAGTCATAGTACAGTCCAATAATGGCATAATTAAAGAACAGCCCACATCAATATTTAACCAAAAAGGGACAGCATGCATAGACAGTGTACATAGTACCTGGTACACTACCTACACAGCTCAATAAACACTTAAAAGAAACAATTGAGCTAATTACATCAAGATTAATTCCTACAACATTATGTATGCAATCATCGCATCACACAGCATACGGTTAACAACTAATAGAATTTAGCTGGAATAATTGGACCACCCAGATAGGCAGTTAAATAAACCAATTCACCTCTGTGCAACACTAAGCAGTCCAGCGTATTCCCCCAGGACTGAATACACCCACAAGTGTTCCTGTTTTCGCTGTGACCTACATACACCTCTCTATGGCAGGATGGTACCAGTAATAATGTATCATGTCTGGAGTGTCATTGGCTCAGACATTCCAGGATGGAGTATTATATATACTATACTTATGTAGTTGTTTTTGGAAGTTTTCTAGGAGTTGTGCCTGTACCACAATCACAAAAGCAACTTTTTGAACAAAAAAACAAGATGTTTCATTCTTCTTTGACTTGAAGTTAATGCTATAATAGTATTTTATGCTTTGCTAAGCACACACTCACTGCTGGAAAGGCTGCTTTCTCCCTTGAGTAAGGAAAATTCCATTCCGATGCAGTCACTAACTTCATTGTATGAGGAGCATTCTAATGAAATCATATAAACATTTCTTTCAAAGAATCCTCAGTAGGATAATATTATTATTATGTCTGACCTTGAGAACATTCATTTTGGGATCATACTTTCCATCTCTGATTTCATCTATCTCTTCTCTGATTGCTGAACAAGTACAAAACATAATGGCAGGTTGAAGGTAATTAATAAGTTTTTTTGCATTTGTTCTCACTTTTTGGGACTGTTATACACTGAAATCCATCTATAAAAAAGTTGAACCTCTCTATTCAACCCCCTGAAATAAGGATACCTCTGTATACAGTGGAAACTCTCTATTCCAACACCCTGAAATGAGGACACCTCTGTATACAGTGGAAACTCTCTATTCCAACACCCTGAAATGAGGACACCTCTGTATACAGTGGAAACTCTCCATTCCAACACCCTGAAATGAGGACACCTCTGTATACAGTGGAACTCCTCTATTCCAACCCCCTAAAATGTCTGTATACTATTCCAACACCCTGAAATGAAGGCACCTCCATATGCAATAAAAACCCACCTATTGCAACATCCTCCTCCCACCCCCAAAAGAGGCTCCACCTTAAAATAATTACTTACACTAATTCAGGAGATCAGATTGCTACTAAATTCTGCCTCTCTTACTGACACTAAGACTACACATAAAATCAGTTAGAACATCATATTACATCCACTGTAAGTGGAGCTCCACTGTGCTTCTTACAATACCATTTACTCATTGTGTCTAAATCTGAGTCAAATTAATTCCTAATGATCTCACATATGAGTGCATCACAATACTTGTCCAGCATCTCCCTGTTTTCACTCTCAGTTGGCTCACACATCAAGGAATCATTTACAGGCCAGGAAAGGGTGGGGGCGTGGCAACCATAATCTTGGAGACGTTTAGCTATATCTATAGCCAATATTCCTTCTTTTCCCTTTCTGAATTCACTTACATCCATGATGAATTCATGAGCATTGAACCCTATGGAAAGAAAAGTATAGTTCAAGAATACGAAAAATGCATTACAATGTATTACGTGTCATGGAAACGTTTATGTAGTGAGTGAAGTAGTATGACTGATCTCCTCCCTAATTATAATGATTATTCTACCTAAATTGCAGACCCATAAATATCCACCATTAATGCAGGTAGTGTTTCCTGCTAAAACAACAGAGATTGCAGACCCTATAAATAATCATCATTAAATGCAGGGTAGTGTTTCCTACTAAAACAACAGAGATTGCAGACCCTATAAATAATCATCATTAAATGCAGGGTAGTGTTTCCTACTAAAACAACAGAGATTGTAGACCCTATAAATATTCACCATTAATGCAAGTGGTGTTTCCTGCTAAAGCAACAGATTGCAGGTGACCCCTATAGTAATTTCATCATTAATGAAGGTAGTGTTTCCAGAGTGTTTGGGTGGCCGTTAATCCTAATTAGCTGTGGGTGTGGTTAAAATATCTGCACCCTTGCTATGATAACCATTGGCTTAGCCTCTTTCCCCCAGGGACTGAAAAAGGTCTATTCCTACATGTTTACCACCAAAATACCTATCCAGCAAAGCATATTCAGAACCCTCTTATAGAAAAGACCATTTTCAGCCTCCCCATTGGTTCTTCCATCTTTAATGGTGGGATGTTAATTAGTGAGGTAAAGGTTCTACATAAAGGACTTACCATAGGTCCCTCTAAATAGTATCTTGTAATGATTCTGTAATCTGGCTACCATGTAGTTGGCATTCAGAATGGCAACCTAATATGTATAATTTATACACAGATGATTATAACAGACTCCTGAAGAAGGGAAAAGACTGACTAGTTGACTATACAGAGCCTACATCTTGCCTCCCCTTCCCCCTTGCTACAGAGAGGGACAGAATGACATTTCCCCACCCTTTCATGAACAGGACAGCTGGCTCTTTGACTCACCACACTGAGTCTATAATTACACACAGAACTCCCCCCAAGGCAATAAACTTGGCCTGCAGCATCCTGTGAGTGGCCAATAAGCTCAGAGTGAGCTGTTGTGTCAGTGGTTAACAGGCCTAAGGTGTGTTGGGCCTCAGATATGCTTATCAAACTTTGCTTAGCTGTTACTGAAAACTTGTAAAAACATTTGAATGCAAAAGTCAGAGAGATTACTTACTTCAAATACAAATCACATTGAAGATAGCAGAAAAACAACTAAAAACAGCCCCCCATATTCTGTTACCGAAAATGAACAATTCATTAGAACTAAGTACTAGAACATCACCCAACCCTCAAGAGCTACAAGTATTGATAAGAGATCATGTTTATTTTCAGCCATCAAAACATGGGTTGGCAAGGCAGCTAGCTACAGATGAAATTCAGTATAGCTTATACAGCCTAGGAAAGGGACAAAACCTTTTTATCTATTTATATAACAGGTATTGCCTTTATGTTTGTGAAAATGCTTAAGTAGTACCCATCCAGAGACCTACATACCAGCTATATAATTTAGTCCTGGGAAGTCTTTACAAGCTCTATGCTGTTCTGAGACAGAACTGGCTAAAGTGACACTTCATACAAGTGAAATTTTATATCTCTTGTCATACCAAACCATCACACTTGATTAAAGCATACAGTATTTTATTAGACACACTTTATTGGCCATTGTCTATTAAGGGAATCAGTGGGTGTATTTACATTAAGGTCATACTGTACCAGGTCATTAATTAAGAATTATAGGAAAAGGTATGTAGAGTAAATCCAGATATTTTTCAAGGCATTTTTATAATTTTTTTTACTAATTTCAGTAGTAGTCGTGTTATATTTAGGTTTTATACAATTTTCACTAATAAGTGAGGTCAAACTTCTGCAATTAATTTAATAATCAAACACTTAACTTCATGGATAATGGCCAACAGGCATCAATAAAATTACCTGATCTACAGTAAACTGACAAAAGACTTTCCTCACTATTACCTCTGATGCTTTCTTGAGTCCATCAGGTCCCATGAGTTTGATATATGCCCACGAAATGGGCAGAATGGAAGCAGAACTCCAAGAAGCACCAGACACTGTGCCGAAGCTATTGGGGGTGTGGCTACCAGGAAGATGTGTGATGGGATGGGAAGGGAGGTAAGGTGCAAGACAGCTTTTCCTGAAAAATTAACAATGGAGAGTGTTTAAAACACATAGTCACTTTCATTCTTTTGTTAGAGTACATATCAATGTCTCTGTCACCCTCCATTCAAATATATATAAGTGTTTTTAACAAGTCCCAAACATCAACAGGCTCTAATATCAGTTACCTTCCATCTAAATGTATTATAGTGTTTTTAACAAACCCCAGTTAGTAGCATAATGTAATTTTGGCTCTCTCTATATATCTTTGTCTAGCTGTAATGGTAGACTTCTGTGTTATAGATACTGTGTGGTCAGCTATTCTCAGCTCCAGTACCTCTGGGAGGTCTAGTATTGAAGAGCAAAGACATAGGTACTAGGTAAATTAATTTACCCAGGACCTTTTAACTTTTATCTGCTAATAATACAGGCTCTCTCCATCACCCCACAACTACAAGACCCGCTTATGGTCTTTTATCTATGATCTTTATCTAGGGGACAACCCCCTGTAAAGAGGCCACCCTAACACAGAAGCTGTGGAACCTCCAATTAAGGATGCACTACACCTCCTACTACAGCAACAGGCTGTTGAAGTTAATTTACTACTAAGGTGCAGTGGAACCTCTCAATTAAGACGCATTCTGATCTGGTCTACTGTTCCCCATTGAGGGGGCTGTCCATATCTGGAGGTTAATTTACACTAAGTCCAGGTGAAACTTCTGAATAAAATGACACATAGGGATCTGGTTTATAGTCCACTGTGAGGAGGCTGTCCTTATCTCAGAGGTTAATTTACACCAAGGTAAACCAGATGATACATTATTAAATGTCCTATTTCTTTTTATCAGAGTCTACCATCCACCATCTCTTCAATATCTACTTCCAAGTAGAAATTAGTCTAGAGCAGTGAACACTCACTAAACCACACCTAAAAGTTTTTCAACAGCAGCTGGTTGACATTGTATAGTAATCTATTTGAGAGTTAGAGCACATGGTGGTCTAGTATACTCAGCATTGAATACCATCAAAGCATAGTGTAAGTACACTATTGTCCCTACTCTGGCCTTGCCAACAAAGAACAAAGAACAAACAAACAAAAAGCAACAACAAACAAACAAAAAACATCTGCACAACCTGAGATGCCACATGTATGGAGGTAAGAAGGTAGTATTATGGTCTTGACCCCTTTATCTGCTATGCTCCCTTCTTCACAAACTGTTCCTACTCATACCTTCCACCCCCACCCCACCCCCACTCCACCCACCCTACCCAACCCCACACACCATCATACTCACACTCCAATAGGTCCCATTCCAGGGCCACCTCCTCCATGAGGAATACAGAAAGTCTTGTGGAGGTTGAGGTGAGATACATCCCCTCCATAGTCTGCTGGACGACACAAGCCTACCTGTGCATTCATGTTGGCTCCATCAATATATACCTACAATGAAACAAAATATTATAATAATAATAGTGAGAGAGATGAAATAATGGGTTTCTGCTCCACAAATTCCCAGATGAAGTAATTATAGTGGTATTGTAAGCTGGATGATATTGTGACAAGGGACATCTTCACAGAGAAACATTTATTAGGCCACTTCATAGCCTAGTGGTATCCACCACTTCCCCATGCCTAAATATCTCTCAGAAACCCACTAGATAGATGAATGATAATCATTCTTCACTCCCTATAAGTATATTCCAAAGAAAGAGACAAAGGTGAATGATCTGTGAATGATCTTTGAGTAATCTTTGGGTAATCTTTGAGGTCATATGCATTCATTTTGACCCTCAAAGAAAATTTGCAAAATTAGACTGAAAGCTGGACCAAACTTTGTGCTAACCTTGTAAGCTAAGAACGTTATTAATCTTTCACTCAGTCACAAGAACAACTAGTACTGAACTTCTAGATAGCTAGTGCTTGAATGCACTGAGTAGTGGGTGGCTAATCAATTGAGTACACTTGTACTCAAATCCCAAACAGTTTGAGTAAACAATCATTCTATATCCCACTGTCCCACTTAACTATAGATACCTCTCTCTTACTAAGGCTACAATAATATTATTACAACTCCATTTTATCAATTAGCCTGCTTTTATGAATGCAGAGGCATGCTACAAGCAGTCCAATGACATTATGTCAAGATATTTGAAGTGACAAGATTAAGAATCTCAAAATGAGAATATTACACTTCACTAATGTGACACCTTAGTTCAGTTAATGGGGGGTAAAGGGAGGTAATCATATTAAGTGGATACAAGACCAAGCTACCGCCTAAACTTACCGGGCACAATTAAAGAAAGCTGCCTGCTACAAAAATTGAACCTTTTACTAGTAAAAATAATATCATTTCAAAAGACATGATCTCCTGAAAAAACTTCCCTACAAAAAAATTATTACGCTGGAAAATCAGATGATTTCCACCCACTCCAGAACATGGAGACAGTGGTCAGCCCAAGTTCCACCTTGAGGACAGCTCATCCACTACTCAAGCAACCACATTTCCAGAACAATGGAAGTATAAGCTTCTGGGCTTATCCCAAGAAGAAGATAGCTAACCAACCAGTAGTAACAGTCAGGAAAAGGAGGAGCTATACTCAGTCAAGCATGCAGTGGTTGCCATTTTTATCAGTCCAACACAGGTGGATAGTAATGGTATATCTGGTCCCATTGTTGGGAGTTGAATACCCACTCTGTCCAAGGTCTAGGGAGGACATCATTCACATAATTTAAATATCTATAATCATCACTACAATACTATTATAAGCTATCCTAAGGTAGCATAGATGTGAAAATAAGCCTGCAATTAACTCATTTTCACTACCTTATTAATTAAAAATGTAATGGAAGAATTTGTCTGCAGTTATCTCAAGTAACTTTTGCAAACGAAATTTTAAGATTTGTGAAGATTTGTGAACATCTCTGTCCTGCTATGCACATTCAGTGCATAGCAGGACTACTCACAGAACAACACTGCTCTATCCAGTATTTGACTAGCCCAGAACACTTCTTCAGACTACTAGCTATTGTAATCTGTATTGTAAGCCCAGGTTCATGTTCAAAATATCAATAACTTATTTTGCATGTAACGGTGATTATGACCATGCAGATCAAACTTTCTCACTTCCAAATGATTTCCTATAAATTATGTGTCGTGCAAGATTAGGAGTTGCACATTGATCTTTTCACAAGACAAAACTAAAATGCTGCAAGGTTATATGAACTAACTATGTCCAAAAGATAAAATCAGTCCATTTATTTAGTTAATACTTCAGCTAAATGCACAATAATAATTATTATCCAATAATGAAAGTGAGAAATAACAATTCCTTCCTAAATTAAGTTCCTTACTGCAGTATTCAGGGCTGAACTAGAAACTGCTTGTAGTTGGTTAAGTGTTTTAGTAGGACAAAAGTATTTTCTGTCTGTCTGTCTGTTTGTCTATCTGTCTGTACTGTTCCTAGAATACAGAATAACCTCACCACCTCTCAAGCTAGAAAAGGGAGTCTTGCATTCTCTTTCCCATCATAATCATTACACCCTCTCATCATAGTTATCCCACTAACACATACCCATAATATCCACCCATCTCATTACTATTAGAGGTATATATACTCATCAGGCAGAGATGAAATCACAAAGGGAAAAAAAACAACAGCTAGTGAAGAAACAGGCCCTTTTGGGCTAACCAGCTCCAGATAATCATCAGGTTTGGTGGCAGAATAATATAACAGCCAGCTGTCTACCAACAGATCCGTGCACCACACCAGTGCCCAACACCTCCTGCTAACCCATTACCTAAGACCAATCAGAAAACACACTTTGGCTGTGATCCTCATACCACTGGTTTGGGCATGACTTATCAAGTATTAATCTTGTCACCACATTCATATACTCACTGTCTAAGTTTAGAACATTGCTATATATATATATATATATATATATATTTATGGTATATTTTGTGGATTAATAAAATTTGAGCTGTGGTTATCCTTAGAAGCAGGCCAATGCAAACAGGTGGGTTAATAGTGGAACTTTTTATAGACACTTTGAGACATTGTTGAACTTTAAATTTACTTCTCTATTACATATAGCTTGAGACCTCTATTGTAGTCTCTCTATTACACACCTCTGTTGCTATTACACACCTCTGTTGTACTCTCTCTATTACACACCTCTGTTGTACTCTCTATTACACACCTCTGTTGCACTCTCTCTATTACACACCTCTGTTGTACTCTCTCTATTACACACCTCTGTTGTACTCTCTATTACACACCTCTGTTGTACTCTCTCTATTACACACCTCTGTTGTACTCTCTCTATTACACACCTCTGTTGTACTCTCTCTATTACACACCTCTGTTGTACTCTCTCTATTACACACCTCTGTTGTACTCCACACCTCTGTTATACTCTCTCTATTAAATATCTCTGCTGTATCCCATCAATTACATATAGTTTGAGACCTCTGTTGTACTGTAGAATTATAGGTATCATTGTACATATTTAAATAGCCTCTAACATGTGGTCCTGTGTATCATCAATACTTAAACACTGGAAAGTTTGTTATTACTTTCAGTGTGTGTACAAAAATGTTTTAAGGTGTAATAATGAACAGAGATGCTTAATTCATGGATTCCCTCTGACCTCTCCTCTTACTAACCTTTTATCCCCACCCCTCTCCTCCCTCTCCCCCTTCTTCCCCTCTCCCCCCTCTCCCCCTCTCCCACCTCCTAGTTATATTTTTACCCCATAAATTTTTTTTTCCCTCAAAGTGTGTTGTCATGACATTTATGAAAAATGTTCCATGCCTCAATCAATCAGATCTACTCTACCTTAGCATGTGGGGAGTTGGTGGTGGTGGAGCACAGCTGATAAAAGAATGTGGAATAGTACCACGATGGGAAAAAAGAGTTTTAATCTGAAAATTGGGGAGGGAGTAGGTTCCTCAGAATACAGTGGAAGAAACCCAAACCTTAAGGCAATCAGATGTAGCCAACTGGAGGCTTATAATCCTCCCCCTCCCCCCTCCTTGGAAAAGAGGACACCCTCTAATCAGATACCTAGTGGAATCCTCCCATCTCCCCTCCTTAAACCTTGGAAAAGAGGACACCCTCAAATCAGATACCTAGTGTAGCATGGAGTGAGAGGGCAGGGTTACTTAGACAATAGAGTTAATACTAATTCTCCTACAGGAAAAGAGGACACCCTCTAATCAGATACCTTAATTTGCAGTGGTATAGTAAAGTAAGAGAGTAGAAATAAAATTAATTTTAGAGGTATTTTTTTGGATAATCGAAGAGAAGTAGTTTGTCTAATTTTCTAGAAAAATCATAATTAATAGTCAGTGCATGCATGGTTAACCCTATTACTCCCCCATACCAAGTAATACGTGCACGTTCAACCATTATACCTTTCCTCCATAGTAATGCACGTGGTCACACATTTCACGAATGTTGTCCTCAAATACTCCACTGGTTGATGGATATGTGAGCATCACTGCGGCCAATTCTTTACGGTTCTTCTCAACCTAATGAAGGTTGATGTGTACATGTTACCTATTATATAATTACCAGGACATAGACATGTACCCTCCATGATTTAATGCTCCACCTCTGAAGTTATGGGTGCTAGTATAAACTGTTTGCATGGTTAAATTTACATAGTATTATGTTCAAGAAGAGATAGTTCATGATAGGTAAAGAGAGGATAAACTAATAGGTAAAGGGTTTCCTGCAAACAAACACAAACTAATGGTTAATTAAAATCCTGACTATAGATAGAGCTAACAAAGAAAGAAGAAAACAAACCTGTTCCTTGAATTCATCTAGATCAACTTCACCAGCCTTATTGGTTGGCAAGGTAATGACCTTAAGACCTGCCATCTGGGAACTAGCAGCATTAGTCCCATGGGCGGAGTCAGGGATGAGACAGATTTTCCGATGTTGACATCCTTGGTCCCGATGGTATGCCATGATTGTACATAGTCCAGAAAACTCTCCTTGAGCGCCACTGTGCATGGGAATTAGAAACAAAGAAGACAGAGAGACCAAATGAAAAATACCATTGGCATAACAGCTCTCAAAATGGAAGTTTTAGGACTGCCAATTGCTATTATCAACACAAATATTACAGTGTCTCCCTGACACAGTATGACAAGTCATGCAATATGAATGTTGTTGTTATGAGCAGAGAGTGTTCATAGAACACATACACAGAGCTGCCAAGGTTGGGGATAGGTTAGGTGTGAGATGTCCATAAGACTAACATAAATATGTACTACATAAGGCTAGTATAAATTGTGTACTAAAAGCAATAGAGCCAGGTGTGAGAATCACTCCCAATGAGTGAGACTTGGCAGGTCTGCATACATAGCTCCACCCCCCTCCCAGTGAATTTGCTGCACTTACTATATACTATAGTATATTGAGATTTCATCTTTGCAGGCTGTCAAGGGTTAAAAACTTGATGACTTTAATATCATCAATAATACGTCAATTTGTAAACCTCCAAATATAGGCCTAGTATACCTCCAAATATAGACCCAGTATACCTCCAAATATAGCCCAGTATACAGTATACCTCCAAATATAGACCCAGTATACTTCCAAATATAGATCCAGTATACCTCCAAATATAGACCCAGTATACCTCCAAATATAGATCCAGTATACCTCCAAATATAGATCCAGTATACCTCCAAATATAGACCCAGTATACAGTATACCTCCAGTATACAGTATACCTCCAAATATAGGCCCAGTATACAGTATACCTCCAAATATAGACCCAGTATACAGTATACCTCCAAATATAGGCCCAGTATACAGTATACCTCCAAATATAGGCCCAGTATACAGTATACCTCCAAATATAGGCCCAGTATACAGTATACCTCCAAATATAGACCCAGTATACAGTATACCTCCAAATATAGACCCAGTATACAAAATATAAGCCCAGTATACAGCTAGTATTCCTCCAAATACAAGGCCCAGTTATTATATCTCCATTAGGCCACTTATGTGATATCTACTTAAAAGATTGTGTAGGTTGCAGTGAAATAAGTTCAACTCCTTGAAATGAGGATATAATATAAGCCAGTATGGATTTGAGAATCCTATGAGGTGTTTCTGGTGACCCTCATTTTAGAAGAGCTAGAATTATAAGAGTGGAATTAGAATCAGAGGAGTGGAATTATAGGAGTGAAATTAGAGGAGTTGAATTAGAAGAGTGGAATTAGAGGAGTAGAATTAGAGGGGTAGAATCAGAGGAGTGCAATTAGAGGTGTGGAATTAGAGGAGTTAGTGGAATTAGAAGAGTGAAATTAGAGGTGTGGAATTAGAGGAGTTGAATTAGAGGCGTGGAATTAGAGAGTGGAACTAGAGGAAACGAGTTCCATTAATATACCCTCATTTCAGACACTAAGTTTAGAATACACATGACTGCATAAATTGTACCTGTTGGACTGAAAGCAAAACTTGTCATAACCAGTTATCTCGCAGAGATCTCTCTCCAATTCCTCCAGTAACTCTTGATAACCCACAGCTTGTTCATTTGGAATGAAGGGATGTAAGGAGTTAAACTCAGGCATGGATACTGGTACAAGCTCTGATGTTGCATTTAGTTTCAAGGTGCAAGAACCCTAAAAAGAGGCGTGGCATGGGTAATTAAAATTTAGGTAAAGGATCCACACTATCAAAAGCTAGCATTATATAGTGCATAGTACTTACTAAAGGAATCATGGAATGAACCAGTGAAAGATCAAGGTTTTCCAGTTGCTTCATGTACCTTACCAGAGCTGTCTCTGAGTGGTACCTGTACATTCAAACACAAGGCTCTCATCACTGTAATACACTTCATAGTAACTGTTTACAAAGTACAGTGGAACTGTACATATACAGTTGGCTGTTTATTAGAGGCAATTAAAGGTTACATACACTAATTTGGAGGTTAGATTTTAGGGGGCTAGAGTCAAGTAATTAAGTGACTGAAGAAAAGAGTTTCTTTAGACAGTCTGTCTGGTATATAGCTATCACACAGAGGTGGTCTGCTTGTAATTAGTGGAACCTGTATTATAGTAGTCACCCTTGAGACACAACCAGTTGGCTGTCATACAGAGGTGACCTGCTTATACAGTGGAACCTACAGAGAAGGACTTGGTTTTATAGTTTAGACAGTATGGCTGCTTTATTTCAAGATGACTATATATCTCATAAACCTAAGACCTACGAGTTAAAAATAGGATGTTGCAGGAAAGCTGAGTCCCTTTGAAAGTGAGTGTTGAGGAAGGATCCTTCAGTGATATTCTCTGGATCACTGTTAACAATGGAGTCCTGGACAGCTCTATTACAACCAAACATCCACATCAAGTCATTGAGGTCATGTGGGGTCACTGCTTCATCTAAACACACCCCAAGCTAAAGGGAAAGAAAATATTCTATACTGCACAGTTGGTCTGTAATAAGAAGGATGTAAGAATAGGTGCATTCACAATAAGAGATATTGGAGGTATGGAGGAGTTTGCGGTCTTTAATGTTCTATAGATTAATGGAAATACATAAACAACAGTTCTCCAGATGAGTATTTAGACTTGAAGCAATAAAGAACAGTGACAAAAACAAAAACAACAAAAACAAACAAACAAAAACATAACAGCAACTTAACCAAACAACACAACAGCAACAAACAAATTGTAACAACACAAACACAACACTGTGATACATCACAACAGCAATGTAAATAACACAGTTGAAATAACAACAACAGCACTAGAAGAACAATAAAACAGTAAACAAGAACAAACAACAAGAACAAACAACAGCAATGGCAAAACAAACTGAAAGGGTAACATCAACAGTTAACAGGAAAACAATAAACAGCAACAACAAACAACAACAAGATTCACTCACTGATCCATCATCATACTTCCTAATGTTAATCTTCTTCTCCATCCCTCTCCTGAGAACCCGAAGACGATCAGAAACATCGGAGTTGCATGTAACCTGTACAACAACATCAACAGTGTAACCAATCCTGCAGGACACAGGAACTTATATACCTTAATAGAATCAAAGAAAGGTCCATCATGAACTATGTGTCCCTGCTGACGGAGAGCTGTGAGGAATATATTAGATGCATTTTTGGTTTCCAGAATGAAGTACGTAGCTATAATGCATACATATAACACAGTATGTACAATATTTTTTTTGCAGTGCCAACTCCCTAGTGTGGGTGTGGCTTGCTTTGCTCACTCTCAATTAAGATGGTAATGTTCAGGGGGAATCTAAACCTCTTTCCCCCAAAATTTAGTGACTTCCACTTTCCACATGAGAAAGAAAACTGAACCATCTTTCTTTCAATAATTATTTTACTCTAGATAAGTCCTCCACGCAGAATTAAGTATCTCAGAAATGAACAGTTAAGAGCTACATGTGGCATGCAGAGTTAGTTACATGTAGCAGTCAGCCCATGCAGAGTTGAATACTTCAGTTTAACAGCTACATGTGGCAGTCAGCTCATGCAGAGTTAGTTACATGTGGCAAACAGCTCATGCAGAGTTGAATACTTCAGAAAAGAACAGTTGATAACAGCTACATGTGGCAGTCAGCTCATGCACAGTTGAGTTAATAACAGCTACATGTGGTAGTCAGGGCATCTAAAAAATTATAATATTACACGTGACTTAATATTCATTTTTTCTGTGACTGCCACACACATGTATTGGCAGTTCATACAATACACTAGTATATTTACAAGTAAATTAACACTTGTCTTTAAGGGTTCATTCAAGAAATATCTCTCTACCTTCCTTGCTGTGCATGTATGTGGTTTTATTTTGCAAACATTGAGCTTGAATAACAGGATGAGTTTCATTCACTTAATCAAAGTGTGTGCCTAACAGGAAGGTCTTAAAAGGATCAAAGTTTCACTCAGCAGGAAGTGTTTTACCTAACATGATAGAGCTTCGTCTAATTAGATGTTAAGTTCTTCCTCACTAGACTGTTATTAGTAGATACCAGTGACAATGGCGATCCAATAA
Source organism: Diacarnus erythraeanus (assembly GCA_964016965.1). Taxonomy (NCBI): domain Eukaryota; kingdom Metazoa; phylum Porifera; class Demospongiae; order Poecilosclerida; family Podospongiidae; genus Diacarnus; species Diacarnus erythraeanus. Next base: position 4,257,031 of record OZ024675.1, on the reverse strand, counting down.
CATATCTATTGAGAGAGCATTAGTGTGTTTTCATACATAAAAATATTCAGTTACAAAATGAATTCCATTCGTTTTCATAGGAAAATCAATAAGCACTAGCTCTTTCAAATCTCTCTGATGTACATCACATCTGAGACATAGGGAAAGTGTGGAACCACTGCTGACCACTACAAAGACAAGTGTATGCTGCTGCATGCCATTAGCCATCCTCATGCCTGTGTGTGTGGCTCAGAGCATAGGGTATTCAGTAGCCTTAGGGCCCAGTCATAGCAGGATAAGATAAAGTGACTTCTACACAATTATGCTAGTCATGCGTACTTGTGGGAGATTCCATGTGATAGTTAATGACAAGTAAAGAGTGTATATTCACACTGCATAAAGAGTTAAATTATTTCACTGTACCAACAACTCATGATCATTATAGCAACACCATCCATACATTTTTTTAATATTGAGACGAATGTGAAATATAACAAGTAGAGAGAACTGACTTTAGTATATAGAAGTAGATGCTTGCTCTAACTCCAGGACTTAAAGGAGTGGTAAAAGTTGCTAACTAAAATCCTCAGGTTTTATATATTATGTCCCTCAATTTTTTTTCAAAATAAATATTTTTAGTGGAGAAATTAACTATACTTTCTGACACCATAATATCCTCTTCTCTACCCTCCTGCCATCCTCTTAAGAAGTCCATTCAGGTACTACCTCTCTACCCTCCTGCCATCCTTTCAAGGAGTTCCTTCAAGTACCCCCCTCTCTACCCTCCTGCCATCCTCTTAAGGAGTCCCTTCAGGTACTATCTCTCTACCCTCCTGCCATCCTCTTTAGAAGTCCCTTCAGGTAACATCTCTCTACCCTCCTGCCATCCTCTTAAGAAGTCCCTTCAAGTACTGCCTCTCTACCCTCCTGCCATCCTCTTAGGAGTTCCTTTAAGTACCACCTCTCTACCCTCCTGCCATCCTATTAAGGAGTTCCTTCAAGTACCATCTCTCTACCCTCCTGCCATCCTCTTAAGGAGTTCCTTCAAGTACTGCCTCTCTTATAAGCAACTTAGTGGCTACAAACCTGCTCCATGCATGGTCTCAGAGTAAACTGATACACTCAGGATGCTAAGATGCAGGAATGTAGGGCTCACACAAAAAGTGCCCTAGTAGGCGATAAACATAATTTCCTCTTAATGTGAATACCGAAAATAGGCAGATAATTTGCCCACCTAATCTTCTGTGCTGCCCACGCCCACCATTAAGGAAGTGAATATAATCAATATAGCCTTGAGCAGTAATAGGATAATATTTGTCTGGTCTCTAATAGGAAATATTAATTAGTAAAGAGACATTCAAAGCCATAGAAATTAAGGTCAAAAAGATTCCATTATTTACTACGTGGTCTACCAAGGGACTGACTTGTTTGTGAGTCTACTCTAAAAGACTTAGAAATTAAGGTTGAATGTACTATCTAGAATACATGTGGTCTGTGAAAGGGAATTTTGTGAGTCTACTCTAAAAGCCTTAGAAATTAAGGTTGAATGTACTATCTAGAATACATGTGGTCTGTGAAAGGGAATTTTGTGAGTCTACTCTAAAAGCCTTAGAAATTAAGGTTGAATGTACTATCTAGAATACATGTGGTCTGTGAAAGGGAATTTTGTGAGTCTACTCTAAAAGCCTTAGAAATTAAGGTTGAAAATGTACTAGAAGCTTCCATTACTATCTAGTCTATGCAAGAGAATTTTGTGAGTCTACTCAAAAAGCCTTAGAAATTAAGGTTGACTAAGTCTACTCTCAAACATCAGAAATCAAGGTGGAATGAAGTAGAATCCTCCATAAGCTCCATTGTTCTCACTGAAGGAATATTTTTGTGACAGTTTAATACTCTAATAATAAATTAAAATCTTGTCTCTCTATAAAGGAGTATAATGGTGACAGTTCAATTCACTTAAATAAAATTCTCATTACTCTATAGTTACATTCACTGCTATAATCAACCACTTGGAATAGATTAGACTACAGATTAACATAGATATAATTGATCTCATAGCATTATTCACATATCCTACCTAACATATCCTACCTAACTGCACACTTTCCGAGTCCTGGTACCGTATCCCACTAAGATAGGGTACATCCTGCATACTATCTGAGTCCTGGCACTAACTATATATCCCATTTAGACAGGGTACATCCTGCACACTATCTGAGTCCTGGCACTAACTATATCCCACTTAGACCGGGTACATCCTGCACACTATCTGAGTCCTGGTACTAACTATATCCCACTTAGACAGGGTACATCCTGCACACTATCTGAGTCCTGGCACTAACTATATCCCACTTAGACAGGGTATATCCTGCACACTATCTGAGTCCTGGCACTAACTATATCCCACTTAGACAGGGTACATCCTGCACACTTTCTGAGTTCTGGCACTAACTATATCCCACTTAGACAGGGTACATCCTGCACACTTTCTGAGTTCTGGCACCATATCCAGGTACATCCTGCACACTATCTGAGTCTTGGCACTAATCCCACTAAGACAGGGTACATCCTGCAGTCCTGGCACTATATCCCACTTAGATACATCCTGCACACTTTCTGAATCCAGAAAACAGTTATGATTGAACAAACACAACTGATTCTCCAGTATGCCCTACCACACTGAGTTCAAGGGAAGAACTGACCTACACTACTATGTTATCAACTATATCATAGTATATTTTTAGTTCAGGCAGGAAGATCAGTCTCACAGAGTTTCAAAGCACAGTTGTAATATACTTCAACAGTGTCATATCATTATTTTGCCATATTTAGGCAGACAGTCATGCATGAGTTATAGAATAGTGGAAAATTGACAGGGTCATGCACAGAATAGCAAGTTGATTATTGGTAACATGTCCTAATCCTTGAAATAGATTGGGTAATATGCATTGATTAAAAGGATCATCATACAGTCAGCATAATTTTCTTGGAGATTAATCTCTTAATAGTATATCATTCTTGGAAATAATAGTACCCATATGGGTACTGTTATGTAACAATATAAACTGTTTTCACAAGAGTGTTAACTGTGACATCACCAAGTTATGGAACTGAGTACTACCCTGTAGTGACTACCACATCTAAAACAGAACTATAGTGTTTGCTTATACAGTCTCATCTATAAACCATGCCTCTGTAGTGACTGCCACATCTGGCTTTACCAAAACAAAATATGATTGCCTCATCTATAGACTTGTAACTGCTACATGCTACCATTTCTCTGTAGTGACTGCCACATGTCTTCAGACGTGACTTTATTCGAACAGAACCAGTGCTTGTTAAACCACTGGCGATCACCTACTGACACAAACTTGTAACTTACATGTTGATACCACTCCATAACTGAGTGTCACGTGTCTAGCATGCATGTCCACATAGTTATTTAAACTAGACTAAACTCCATTCACTTGAGTTCTGTATTGGATAGATAAGTAACAGCAAGAAACGTGCTTTAGTCAACTATGTATAGCTTAAAGGACATGCAGCTAACTTTGCAGTGCAATATTGGCGTACAGGTCCATAGGTAGTTAAAGAACAGACAGTGTTTGTTCTCAGAGCTATTTCAAGTTGAACATAAATGGACTTTGTGCATGTTACACACTTATGCCACTCTGTAAGAGTATCACATGTCTGCAATTATGTCCCTGCTTGTTACAATGTCTTGCATACATTGTCCAGATATGACTTAGTAATAAGCTAGTACTTGCAACACAATGACACCACTTTGTTGCTTATCAAATACTTGCTACGTAATTACAGCCACATGGCTGTCATTAACTGACTAACACCAATAAGTACCATGTTTAGATATGACTTTAATGGTGTCTGTAACAAACTGACACCACTTTGTTTATGACCGCCAAATAGTTATTTACCAAAGTGCTCACTACATAGTTACAGCCACATAGATATATAATATCCAGAGTCCTTTAAAATAGTGCTTGTGACACATTGACACCAATTACTATCGCATGGCTGCGTGCATGTCCAGATATGGTGTCTTGACGTCACAATCTACACAATGACCACCACATGAAGCTGCACGACAAACCAGACAAAGGAATGCTACTCTGACCGCACAGTTTGTGCCAGAAATATATAAACTTCACAGCAATGATGAGAAATGCTTATTTAGTTGGACAATTATGGCTTGACAGGATATTGGTTCATGATAAGTTGACCACAAAAGCAGCACAGTGAAACCTTATGCACTGGAAATAGAATCAGGCTAGATATTATTATTCCTTATCTGGCATTCACTTCTAACAGTAATATATAAAGTTTATAGGTTCTGACCTTTGCTGACCTGAAATAACAAGGTGTAACATAATATTATTACTTCCATTAGCTATGACATCATTGCCTCTCCAGTGACTATAAATGTGAAGGAAGTGAGAGTTTTGTTGCATATTCTTGTACTAGAACCTGAAACTTCAAGGTCTTTCCTACAAAACTAAGCTCTTTTCAGCTATTAACTATTATATCTACTTCATATCTTTGTCAGAATGGGTTGGAGCATTTATAGACCACACGACAAAGTCAAGAATGATCCTTCTGTTCAAGTATATACAGAAGTCAGAGCAGTAGCCCAGGTTAATCCACTTGGTGGAAAGATGTTAAGTTCTAGCGATGATGGCATTCTTTATGTACAAGACAAACATCTCTATTACGAGACTATAGCAAAGAGAGAGTTATGTTGCAGCTACTTTAAAAAGTCATGGAAACTCTCAGACATCAAAGAAGTCAGATCTGTTGTAGATGAAGATGTGCTTGTAGTAATGAAGAAGAGTGTGACTACAGTGTCTTTAAATCCTGGACTAAAGATCACTTTTGTAAAAGATTCACCAGGATCTCAAAAAACTTTAGTGGTATCCACGACCAACGTCAAAGAATTCAGTTCATTCCTAACCCAGCACATCCAAAGAGTTGTACAATGAAAAAATGTTATATGTTCACTAGCAAATGTCAATTCAGCACATCCAATGTTTAGTATATTGTTTGTTGCTATTGTTGTTTGTTGTTGTTTGTTTGTTGTTTGTTTGTTGTTGGTTTGCTATTGTTTCTTACTGTTGTTTTTGCTGCTGTTTAATTTTCTGGCTACATGTTCAATATTGTAAAAACACAGCTTGTTTGTTTGTGTTGTTATTATTTTTGTTTGTTTTTAATTATCATACCTACATCAAGTATTATAATATTCATTCATTCTCCAACAGTACATAATATTCCATAGAGAGTTTAATGAATTGAGCACTATTAAAACCCAACCAGAGATAACTCATAAACTATTAATAGCATAAGAGTATTGTCTGTGAGGTGAGGAGTTCTCCTAAGATAAATCAAACTGTTTAAAAACACCACACCTCCACATGAAACCCCACCTTCACATCCCACGCCCAACTCTCACACCTCCATACCCCAAAATCCTACTCACAGGAGTATATATATTACCAGTACTGCAACCTTCTCTCTTCAAAGAGCAACCATCTCAATACTCCAAATTACCATAAATTCCAACACAAATTGTTGGAAAGACCACTCCTCTAAATCAAACCTCTGTTAATATAACCTGCTATACAGTATGTAATAATATACCTTCAGCCAGTATCAAGGTGCTCTTATGAATCCTATTAGCTATCTCCTTAAGGCCCTTCGGTCCATGGTATATAGCGTACATGGCTGAGATGTTAGCTAACAGTGATTGGGCGGTACAGATATTACTGGTGGCTTTGTCTCTACGGATATGCTGCTCCCGAGTTTGAAGGCAGAGGCGAAAGGCTGAATTGTTCTGTTGGTCTCTGAAAATGGTCATAGAAGTGTGGTAAGTAACTCCATTGCATAAACATTCTAAATGATTTCCTTGTGGTAGGAGCAAGTCCATGAGCCAGTATATTGGTTGGCTGTTATATAGAGGTGGTCTGTTTTTATACAGTGGAACCTGTATATAGTGGTCACCCCTGGGACACAACCAGTTGGAGTTGGCCTGTTTATACAGTGGAACCTGCATATAGTGATCACCCTTGTATTGAGACACAACCATGAGTTGGTTGTTATACAGAGATGGTATGTTTATACAGTGGAACCTGCATATAGTGGTCACCCTTAGGACATAACCAAGTTGGCTGTTATACAGAGTTGGCCCGTTTATACAGTGGAACCTGTATATTATAGTGGTCACCCTTGGGACACAACCAGTTGGCTGTTATAAATAAAGATGGAAGTGGAAGATCACTGTAGCTCCTTCACTTACCTCGTCAGTCCAACTATTCTTCCAGGCATTAACCGAATTAAGTCCTTTTTAACAGCAAAGAAACTAGCATGAGGACCACCATAACCTAGTGGAGGACATTAAAAGACAAATTAAAGTATCTGCATTAAGAGGCTACTAAGTTCTGTTAACAATACCTCTAATAATTACTAATATCAGGTGAATGTACTGGCTCCACATCATAATGGAAGCTAGCCGGCTGAAGGAAAATTCACTATACCTCTCAACACTTGGATATGTATACACACCTATGTATAAACTCTCCCTTTTCATCCTCATCCTTCCTTCCCCTCCTCCTCTATCCCTCCTCCACCTCAGCCTCCCTCCCCCCCTCCCCACATTTTTGATTCTTCCCTTGATTTCACCCCTTGACTTCTCCCAATCTCTACTAGTAATACCATACTGTATAGCGGGAAATTTTCGAGGGGAACTATTTTCATGGTTTTCGTGGTTAGAATAAAACCACGAATGTTTTATCCATGAACTTTTAATTGTGTGGTTTAATTGAGATGGCACCAAGCTATAAACCAATGAATTTTTTTCCATGAATAAATTTGATTTTTGTAAACCACGAAGATATTTCCCCTCGAAAATTTTCCGCTATACAGTATGTTTCTATACAACTCACCCAATGGAACTCCAAATCGCTGGCAATTTCCTAGAGCAATATCTGCCCCTAGTTCGCCAGGGGGCTTGAGGAGGGTCAGTGCCATAAGGTCCGTAGCCATAGCTACAAGTGCCTGCAGGGAAATTCACATTAAATTCATTACAGCACAAAGAAGATGATAATGGCTGAAATTGAATCATCATTAGCTAATAATTATAATAATAATGGACATCAATAAGCTTCTGCAGGAATCTGGTAAAGGGTAACCACAAGCCAAAAGTGTACTTCTACAGGTAGGTGACCTTATTTTCTTATGCATTACCCTCGGGACACAACCGGTTGGCTGTTATACAGAGGTGGTATAACAGGTCTGCTTATACAGTGGAACATTGCTATGAGGTGTAGCATATCAGTACTGTTAGAGTGACTTTGTTACTTTGATGATTATTACCAATTCTATAGTAGTACTGTACATACTTACATTAGACTCATGAGCCTTCTCAATGGTCTCCCTATAATCATTGATCTGTCCGTCAGTATCAGGATACTGAATAAGGACCCCGCACACATCCTCTGTAAACTTAAACTTTCTGAAGTCATCTACCACTACATCCACTCCAAGATGGTAGGCCCTGGTAGTTACCACGGCGATAGACTGAGGATGACAGCGCGAATCCATAAGGAAAACATTCTTATTATTTTTCGAGTTCCTGCAGTTTTTTTTTTTTAAATCTAGCTTTCTAATAAAAAAGGATACAGTTCTTATTTAACAACTAATCCTTACACATTTTGTATAAAAACTGAACAAGATGCTTTCAAAGAGATCATTATACTAGTCCAGATCAAGGATTTAATTAAAAAAAGGAATTGCACATCCAATTGTGGGTGTGGTTTAAGGTGTGGTTTATTTTTGGTGTATTAGATAAGTTTAGTCTCTCTAGGATGAATTTAAGACTAATTCAACAGAAATTCTTCCACTATAATGCATAGCAATTCACCCTAGAGTAAGATCTAGGAGGGTTGGGGGGGAGGGCCTCCCTTTTGCTTTTAACTCCTTTCACTCTTAGCTATAATTTAACTCAGTGTTGTAAAGCAGTATAATCGAATTAATTACTCTATATCAATGCTGCCACACTGTGTGGTGGAGAAGGAATGCACACCTCCATCCTAGATGTCCTGGTGTTTGGCTAAAGATACAAAAACTCTCCTTTTATAAATTCCTGGATCTGACCCTGTACCCACTGCTTGGAGTTATTTATTAAGTCAGGTCACCAGCTGCCAACAATATGAATTCATAACAACATCTGGCAGCTGGATTTGTGATTGTTATTATATCTACGGGTACCAAGGAATCCAGAATTCATAGCTATTAATACTCCATATATGGAGTGTTTGTTTAAAGTACAGCTCCAGACATCTGTGGCTCTGTGCTAGGTAGATATTCATAAGAATATATTCATTAAAAATGAATTCATTAATTTCATTTCATTAAAAATACCATTTAAAATATTCATTAAAAATGCCATTTATAGGCCTCAAGTACTGACGCTAGTCTTCACAATATTCACAAATTTACTAGTCATTTTAAATGCTGTTATTAAACTGCTTCTACAGGTTTACTTCTAGTTTATAGATCTCAAATCAGTGTCATATTAATGGGTAAAGAATATCTTTATTAACTGTATTAAAAAATTTTTTTTTAAGTTTCTGTGTCTGTGTTAAGGATAATTATGTCTTAGAATATATCATTATTTCAAGATGTGGGATAACCTATGCTCACTGTATAGCATAACATTAGAGCCTTAACCCTTGTATAACTAGTTATCACAGAGCTGGGTACCAAGTAAATATCCTATAGTGTCACTGTCTCCATGAGGTTAAAGTTTATTTGCTTTTGCACTGTCAGCATCCTTGATATTACTGGGCATGCATGCACTGATGAAGATCATAGGTTTTTGTTGAAAAGGTTTGAGGGAACACAGACACAGTTATTAATTCTTATAGACAGTGTAGCTACATCTTTATAGAAAAATTTATGGCTACTTGTCACAGCTCTTTATATTGTCATCTGTAGTCAAAATTCTGAATGTGACCAGATATATTGATTTTCACCCACCACCTACGCTCCTTCACCCCCTCCACCTCCCCCTTCCTCCTTCCCTCCTCCAGCCCCCTCCCTTCCACTCCCCTCTTCCTTCTCCTCCTCCCCTCCTTCACCCCCCCCCCCACTCCTTCCCTCCTCCCTCTCCTGCCTGCTTGATCCTTCATAAGAAAATAAGGCTTTAACCCATTAGTATACATCTTAATTAACTGTATGCTATTAACCTGTAGCAGAGAGCCATGGCTTCGGCTGCAGCTGTGGCTTCGTCCAAAAGTGAGGCATTGGCTCTGCTTAGTCCCGTGAGATCTGCCACCATGGTTTGGAAGTTCATGAGGGATTCCAACCTTCCTTGGGAAAGTTCTGCTTGATAAGGTGTGTATTGAGTGATCCTAAAATGGTTATAAAATATTGCTAATAATTTTTTGCTGTGTAGTTTCTATAGCCACAAAGAATTTTTCACGAAAATAAAATTCACAGAATTTGGATGACACATTTTCACAGACCACCTCTGTATAACAGCCAACTGGTTGTGTCCCAAGGATGACCACTATGTACAGGTTCCACTGTATAAACAGACCACCTCTGTATAATAGCCAACTGGTTATGTCCCAAGGGTGACCACTACAGGTTCCACTGTATAAGCAGACCACCTCTGTATAACAGCCAACTGGTTGTGTCTCAAGGGTGACCACTATATAAAGCAGGCCACCTCTGTATAACAGCCAACTGGTTGTGTCCCAAGGGTGACCACTATATACAGGTTCCACTTATAAGCAAACCACCTCTGTATAACAGCCAACTGGTTGTGTCTCAAGGGTGACCACTATATAAAGCAGGCCACCTCTGTATAACAGCCAGCTGGTTGTGTCCCAAGGGTGACCACTATGTACAGGTTCCACCTTATAAGCAGATCACCTCTGTATAACAGCCAACTGGTTGTGTCTCAAGGGTGACCACTATATAAAGCAGGCCACCTCTGTATAACAGCCAACTGGTTGTGTCCCAAGGGTGACCACTATATTCTGGTTCCACTGTATAAGCAGGCCACCTCTGTATAACAGCCAACTGGTTATGTCTAAACTATATACAGGTTCCACTGTATAAGCAGATCACCTCTGTTGTAATTGCTATATACCAGACAAACTGTCTAAAGAAATTCTCTTTTCTTCAGTCAATTGCTTATAAATGATATTACATAACCAGAGCCTCTCTAGCCCTCCTAAAATCTAGCCTCCAAATTAGTGTACAATTGCTTCTAATAAGCTCTAATTAAGCCAGTTTAGCCTCTAATATGCCCACCTAACCTCTAATTAAGCCTAGTACCCTATAATTAAGCCACCTAGCCTCTAATTAACCCACCTAGCCTCTAATTTACAACCACTATTTCATTCTCTGCCACTTCCTGTGGTCATAATAAACCAAATGAGACCCTTGTTAAGGGGGCAGTCCTTGCCCTAGGCTATATATAGAACTCTTACCTCATACACCAATACCCACTCCATTAAGGTAAACAAAAAATGTTATTTGGTAAATAAATAATTGTATAGGGTGTGGCTTAGACCTCTTACGGCTTGTATAGGGTGTGGCTTAGACCTCTTACAGCTTGTATAAGGTGTGGCTTAGATCCCTTACGGCTTGGGCAGACTATAACTGAAATTTCCAATGGAATATTTAATCCTGCAGCATCTCTCTCTCTCAACTCACTCTCTCTCTCTCTCTCTCTCTCTCTCTCTAACACTCTCTCTCTCTCTCTCTCTCTCTCTCTCTCTCTCTCTCTCTCTCTCTCTCTCTCTCTCTCTCTCTCTCTCTCTAACACTCTCTCTCTCTCTCTCTCTCTCTCTCTCCCTCTCCCTCTCCCTCTCTCTCTCTCTCCCTCTCCCTCTCCCTCTCTCTCTCTCTCTCTCTCTCTCTCTCTCCCTCCCTCCCTCTCCCTCTCCCTCCTCTGGTAGTAATTGTGACCATGCAATGCTCTCTCTTGACATCTAAACCTTAAGTAAAGACATGAACTGGCTACTATGCTAAATAGTCACATGACTATCACATGAGTTTACATTTTTATTTTACTAGTAGGAAATTTTGACTAGCCCCTCTCCTTCTCCCAACAAAAGGTGTGGTTTAGCTTTGATTAGTAATCAAGTGGGTCATAGTGAACCAATATGCCTGTGACAAGGTCGCATAGGTAGTCTTTGGTTTCAAAGGAAGGTTGGAGTGTTCACACAAGATTAACTAGTTATTACCAGTTCACACAGATAACAGATGGATCTGCCCACCAGAATCCTTAATAATGATGGATTAAAGTGTGGAATCTCTCTATGACCTCATACCAGGAGGTGAACAAAAACTGTGTCATTGGGTTCCCCTGTATACAGAGGTGTCCTCTTTTCAGGGAGGTTCCATTGACATTGTAGAATGAAAATTAATAGCTAAGAGTCACTCACCATCCTGGGTTTTCAAGCATATTCCTCTTGATGGCGGGAGGCATAATGGACTCATGGTAACCCAATCCAATGTATGACCGATGGATCTGATTCTTGTCTGCCAGATCCTTCACCAAATCTTGCAGTTCCAACTCAGCTGAAGAGTTTTATATAATTGTCATTAGTTTGATCTCTTAGAACATAACTCTTAAAGTATAGAAACTATCTTTATTAGTACACAAAGCTCAGGGCCCTCTAGCTGATTACACCACAGTATAATATAATAGACCACACACTGTAGCATAGCTCAGGGCCCTCTAGCTGATCACACCACAGTACAATATAATAGACAACACACTGTGACATAGCTCAGGCCCCTCTAGCTGATCACACCACAGTACAATATAATAGACAACACACTGTAGCATAGCTCAGGCCCCTCTAGCTGACCACACCACAGTATAGACCACACACTGTAGCATAGCTCAGGCCCCCTCTAGCTGATCACACCACAGTATAGACCACACACTGTAGCATAGCTCAGGCCCCCTCTAGCTGATCACACCACAGTATAGACCACACACTGTAGCATAGCTCAGGCCCCTCTAGCTGATCACACCACAGTATAGACCACACACTGTAGCATAGCTCAGGACCCTCTAGCTGATCACACCACAGTACAATATAATAGACAACACACTGTGGCATAGCTCAGGGGCCTCTAGCTGATCACACCACAGTACAATATAATAGACAACACACTGTGGCATAGCTCAGGCCCCTCTAGCTGATCACACCACAGTACAATATAATAGACAACACACTGTAGCATAGCTCAGGCCCCTCTAGCTGATCACACCACAGTAATTATAGCCCAAAACTACTTTGATTGACAAAGCACCTGATGGCTGACCACTCATGGGATCAAGACACCCTGAAACAAGTAAAATGTTTACAAAGTTAACATTTAAATTGGGTAACTTCCAAGTATCCCAAATACATGGTGTCCTTCATTTCAGTCTGTTAGATAATGTCAAAGCTACCATAATATTCAATTTCCAAGAGCTAACTTCTTACAAATCTTGGTCCCCCCTTGGATTCAGATCAAGGATGACAGAGACAAGGGTCCCCCCTTGGATATGGATTCAGGATGACAGAGACAAGGGTCCCCAACTTGGATGAGCATTCAGGATGACAAAGACAAGGATCCCCCCTTTATGAGGAATTAATTGTCCAATCTATACCTCATAAAGCACCTTATGGGACCTACCACAAGTGCTGGCCAACATTAAGATGTAGTGTAAGGTTCCAGTCAAAATAAACGGGCTAATGAGCTAGCTATTATACTCATGCCTCCATTTGAAATTCTTGGAAATGTCTTACACCTTCATGTGTAATGTTTGTGCTCTAAAAACTCGCTATAAACCTGACCATCCTTTTAATCTGGCATTGATATGACGTCACACACGCTATACTACATTCCAAACTCCTCTATTCCAACCCCCTGAAATGAGGACACCTCTGTGAACTCCTCTATTCCAACACCCTGAAATGAGGACACCTCTGTATATACAGTGGAACTCCTCTATTCATACCCCCTGAAATGAGGGCACCTCTGTATACAATGGAACTCCTCTATTAAATGAGGACAACTCTATATAGAGTGGAACTCCTTTATTCTATCTCCCTAAATGAGGTCACCTCGGCCTCTATTCCAACCCCCTGAAATGAGGCTACCCCTGTAATAAGGTGTCTATAGTAATACCCATGTGATCAGTAGAGTAGTTTTCATACATCTTACATACACATGAGATAATAATCTGAACTTGTTACTCTATCAGAAACCATTTTTAGACATTGGAATAGCCACATTACGACACACTAGGACATACCTCCATCCCTTTAAAGTGTACCACATACCTTATTTCTAGTAGTTCACCTAAAGAGATAGACCTAGGGGAATTACCCAATTTATAAGCCAGACAACTGAATTACTCTCTAGAAATAGTGACCCAGACAACTGATACTCTCTTAGAAATAGTGATCCAGACAACTGATACTCTCTTAGAAATAGTGACCCAGACAACTGATACTCTCTTAGAAATAGTGACCCAGACAACTGATACTCTCTACTCTCTAGAAAGTGACCCAGACAACTGATACTCTCTTAGAAATAGTGACCCAGACAACTGAATTGCTCTCTAGAAATAGTGACCCAGACAACTGATACTCTCTTAGAAATAGTGACCCAGACAACTGAATTACTCTCTAGAAATAGTGACCCAGACAACTGGTACTCTCTTAGAAATAGTGACCCAGACAACTGAACTACTCTCTAGAAATAGTGACCCAGACAACTGATACTCTCTTAGAAATAGTGACCCAGACAACTGATACTCTTAGAAATAGTGACCCAGACAACTGATACTCTCTTAGAAATAGTGACCCAGACAACTGAATTACTCTCTAGAAAGTGACCCAGACAACTGATACTCTCTGTGACCCAGACAACTGAATTACTCTCTAGAAAGTGACCCAGACAACTGATACTCTCTTAGAAATAGTGACCCAGACAACTGAATTGCTCTCTAGAAATAGTGACCCAGACAACTGATACTCTCTTAGAAATAGTGACCCAGACAACTGAATTACTCTCTAGAAATAGTGACCCAGACAACTGGTACTCTCTTAGAAAGAGTGACCCAGACAACTGAACTACTCTCTAGAAATAGTGACCCAGACAACTGAATTACTCTCTTGGAAAATTGAATTGCCAAGAATTAGATTAGCTACAATATCACCATGGAAACAAAATTCATATAATAATAATGGATTCCCTTTCTAGAGGGACACTAGGTACATATATCAGGTGGCCCTCTCATTCAAGGGGGGATAGAGTTCTACTAATTGGGGTGTTGGGGTTATTTAAGAGCCCCCCTGATAAATGAAGGGCATAAGAAAATTAATTTAATGCATGAGGTAAAACATATAATATATACTAGCAGATTTTATTAATGATAGGACTAACATTTTGCAGAGTCCAGTTTGAGGGGCCTCTTCAGATGTATGCTCTCGGGCACAGTTTTTGATATGAGTTCATCTATTGTCTAGAGAAAGAAAAATAGTTTCTCCTCATACAGGAGAATAACTAGTGCAACTTCTTCATTCCAACCCCCTGAAATGAGGACACCTCTGTATATGGTGGAACCCAATTCCCTGAAATGGGACACCTCTATAAATGGAATCCCTCTATTCCAACACCCTGAAATGAGGACACCTCTGTATACAGTGGAACTCCAACCCCCTGAAATGAGGACACCTCTGTATACAGTGGAACTCCTCTATTCCAACCCTCTGAAATGAGGACACCTCTGTATACAGTGGAACTCCTCTATTCCAACCCCCTGAAATGAGGACACCTCTGTATACAGTGGAACTCCTCTATTCCAACCCCCTGAAATGAGGACACCTCTGTATACAGTGGAACTCCTCTATTCCAACCCTCTGAAATGAGGACACCTCTATATACAGTGGAACTCCTTTATTCCAACCCTCTGAAATGAGGACGCCTCAGTTTTGTTTGTCCCAATGTGTCTAGTATGGAGAGGTTCCACTGTAGTGCTGGCTATACATAGCCACAGAGATTATCTCACAGACTCCACTCCCAATATCAATATATCTGTAGCATTGATGCTGAGCCCATACTAGCCAACAATGAGCCCATACTCATTATATCAGTAGCAGTGAACTATGCTGAGCCCATACCAGCCAACAATGAGCCCATACTCATTATATCTGTAGCAGTGAACTATGCTGAACCTATATCAGCCAACATAATATTATTATCTGTGCTGAGCCCATACTAGTCAGCAGTTAGCAGTGAAGTAGGATGATCAACACTGTACCCATCTATCAGCCAACAATGAACCCACAACAATGAGGCCATGTACAATCATACTACCTGAGATCAAAGGTAGCTCTAACAAGCTAACAAGACTAACGTAATATATACAGGACTACGACAGATAAGAGTTATGCACGTATATCATATTACCATATAGAGGCATGTAAATAAAAGCTTTTTGGCTCATAGTGTCAACTGATAGGGGTAAGAAGATTATGGGCTTAAATACAAAATTTAATGATCAGAGCTGAGTGCTAGTTTCTAAAGAATGTAAGGCATGAATTTTAGGCTACTTGCCTGATTAAAAATAAAGTGCATACCAGCAGTATCATAATAATTGCCAAGGACATTCCAGACACAAAGTGGAGGAGTGAGAAATCTCCATGAGTGCAAACATTTTCCACCAAAAAGTGCTAATTTTCTATCAAGTGTAACACCTATTAGACCAATAGCTGTTTATTAATACAACCTAACACCCAACGTAAATAAAAAAAAAACATCTCTGATCCTATTCCCAGATGGGACCACAGCCTGAGCAAGAGACCTCTAATCCCACTAATTCCACACAATTGCCACAAGTTCCAGAGAAGCAGTGACCAACAATGTCTACTGTACCAGTTTAAGTGCCAGTCCAAGTTAATTTGAGTTGACCAGTGATAGAGAGTCCCATTAACTCCTCAAGTGCTAAATATACAGATAAACATTCAACCGCATGCCATTTCCCTTTCAATTTCACTCAAAATTATGCTTAGTGATGTGGAACACATCATTCGTGAGTTGATATAAAATAGAGAAATTTAGTATCAAAGAGAAACCTTTTATCTGGTAGCTAAGCTATCAGGCACACAGTCTAAGTTTATATAGCTTAGCTCCTTGGAAAAGAATATAGTTCCAATTAGTTAGTTTTCATGTTATAATGTTGCAAACTGCAAACAGTCATGTCATTTATAGCCAAAATACAAGCAAACAAATTGATAGCAGAGTAAAACACTATTCATTAGAATCTGGTATCACAAACTAGATGGACCCAACCCTCTAAGAATCCCCTTTACCTATCTTCAGGCCACACCTCATTCACAGCAGAGAACTAGCAAAGAATACCATAGAAGGTCAGCACTCACCTCTACACCACACATTTTAACCATCTCTTTAATGTCCTCATCAGAAGGGCCAATGTGGCGCTTTGCAAAAGACTCCAATGGCGGGATGATCTCGTGGAGTCGTTCATGGTGGAGAGAAAGAGATGTACTGACCGGTCGCCCAACCACTTCCAGCGTCCGCTTCCTCGCACAGCGAATGTGCGAGGTGAGTAATTTGGCTGACACCCGGCCAGAAGACTTCAGGACGCGGAGCATCTTTCACCGAATTGGCTAAGCTAGATCTGTTCAGTTCACTTCAGCTCCCAGTTTAGAGGTGCCAAGTGTCGGGAAGCTTCAGGCGTAGTGGTGACTGAGGGGACGGGGGGATGTTGCTTTTTAGAAGTCTGGTCGTACAGATGATTATTATTGCGTCCGTGAACGTGACCCACCCACACGTGCGGCACACCCTCGCCACACCCTCGAAATTGTCGGGGTTCAAGGTTCAGGGTTTGCCGCGTGGACCTGTCCGCCTCTCGGAAGCTGCTTGTTGGAATCTGTGATGGAGTCTGTGATGGAAACTGTGATGGAACCCAGGAAGTCACCTTGTGATAAGAGACAATACAGGTACGTATGTAACTCTAGCCTAGGTAAAATTGAATCTTTGATGTCCTCAAGAGTTGTTACCTTGCACAATGGGCTGGTGGCTTTACTGATTCAAGACCAACACTTGAAGAACTCTAATCCTAAGGACTCTAAGACAAGGAAGAAGAAGAAAAGAGGCAAAAGAAAGATCCATTCTTTTGTAGAGGATGTTGACAGCAGCTCTGATGGTTATGGAATTGGAAGAAAGACTGATGAAACCATTGGCATTACCACTGATGCGACCAGTGAAGAGGACAGTATTACTGATGAGACCAGTGAGGGTAGAACTGATGAGGACGAGGACAGTGATGACATCATGACCGATGAAGATGAGACCTCTGAGGACATGGCAGATGAAACCATAGTTGATAATGTGAGCGAAGATACAAAGATGGAGGTTTCAAAATCTAATAGGAATCTGGATACTGATGACCTGACTGTAAGTATACTGGACTCTCTTTGTAGCTAATCTTAAATGGAAGCCTACAGATGTATCGGGTGTAACTAAAATATATTGCTTGAATAATAAACCCCAAAACATGTCCTCTCCTTTTTTGATTACTTAACACAAACTAGTAATAGAATCTTAGTATTTCCAAAAAATGATTGATTGATCATGTCCGAGCAATGTACCTAGTTTTCATGTATTCTGCAGAGATTTTCTGTTGCCTTTTCAACACATGACTTATTGCTACATAGAAGGCAGTTTTAAATACTCTGACTACATTTTAAATCTTGTATTTTATCTGATTATATTTATGTGTGTATAAATATTTATTATGGGGAAGAGTTTGATATTTCATCCATAATAACTGTATTGCTGAATATATATTTGATGTAGTCTGCTTGTGCTCTGTGTGTGAAGGTAGGAAGTTTTTCGGATCCTCTGGATATTCCTGGGCTAGCTCATCTCTTAGAACATAGTGAGTCTCTATAAACTTGTTCAACTGTTAACCCTCTAACCACTATGCCCGTAGCAGTTAGAGGGTTAATAATGAAGAATAACATTAATGTATGTGAGGTGCTCCTAATTAGAAGAAACTAGAATACCGTACAAATTTGCATAATCCCATACAATGACTACCAAGATATGGATTAAAATGGATTATTTTCTTAGTCTGTGTATATATATATATAGTGGAACCATCTCTTCTAACCCCCTGAACACCTCTGAACTCCTCTATTCCAACCCCCTGAAACGAGGACAACACCTGGTTCCAACTTAGTTACTGGCGACTATCATTACCTATAACCAAATAGTTGTTTGTTGTTTGTTTATTGTTGTTATTTATTTAGTGGTTTTTATGGGGAGCAAGAAGTATCCAGGAGAGAATGCATTTGACATGCTTACTAGCAGACATGGTGGATATGATGATGCTTCTACAGATTATGAAAAGGTGTGTCCTTTATTTAATTAAACTATCTATGATAAATATTTATATCAAGATGTGGGCTGTCTTTTTTTGTGGTTCCTAATGTTTGTTGTTTCTAATGTTTGTGGCTTCTAATGTGTTTGGTTTCTAATTTAGAGAATATACATTACCGTGTATCAAGAAGGGGCAATTTCTTAGGAGAATACCTAACTGGGACTAGCAATATTATAGGCCCAGTCTCACAAGTGGTTCCTCTGATGGACGTTAGCATTATGTAATGAATGTTACGACACTTTTGGAGATCTGTGCTCATTGCATGTTGTAAACAGATCAGGAGATTTTGTGACATGTTTTTCCTTTTTCTAATCTCTCTTGACCTAAGGGCACTGAAAATGATACATATTTAGATAGTAGAGTTGTTTTTTTTTAAGCTAAGATTAACATATCTTGTGTAGACTATTCTCATATCTGTTTCTTTGAGTTTGACTTTGTTGATTTGAGTAATTACACACTCCTGGTTCTCTCTTTACTTAACACTGAAATACTTGCATCAAATTCTATTGTAGCTTATAAGGAGGTATCTTCATGTGCTTTAGTTAGTATCATATGTCACTGTCACATATTGAGTATTTCTCACAGTTGTGGTAATACAGTACTGTAATGAATACAGAGATGTTATTATCTTGACATCTAATCTGCTTGTGAATGTTTTGTGAATCTTTGTTGCCTTTTTTTTAGACTGTGTTCACTTTCTCTATCCACAACAGGCATCTCAGAGAGGGACTGGACATGTAAGAGAGTGCTGTGTGATTTCCCCTTATAAGTAATTTTTATTATGGTTCTTATACAATGTTGTTAATTGGTAGTTACTTCCCTCTCTCCCTCCCTCCCTCTCTCTCTCCCTCCCTTCCTCTCTCTCTCCCTCTCTCCCCCTCTCTCTCCCTCCCCCTCTCCCTCCCTCCCTCCCTCCTTTCCTCCCTCAATCCCTCTCCCTCCCTTCCTCTCTCTCTCTAGGTTTGCTCATTTCTTTGCATCTCCTCAGCTTCTTGAAGAAAGTTTGAACAGAGAAATTGAAGCGGTTGATAGTGGTTAGTATTTGACTTCATGTTGTTATAATAATTGAACCAGTGTGCACACACTAAGTTATGATACATGGCAGTTTTAAAGGGTGCTTCTATGTGTAAATTTCCTTACAGTATTCTTATTGTATATTATGGTATATTACAGTAATCTTATTATATATTATTGAATATTACAGGTATATTACAGTAATCTTATTATATATTATTGAATATTACAGGTATATTACAGATGTAATAATAATGATGTAATGTAAGGAATTTACACATAGAAGCACCCCTTAAGATATAGGGAGGGCTGCATTTTGGTAGTGTAACTAAACTAGTTCTCTGTGAAGGTAGAAAATAATTCCTAGTTTAAACTGTTGACTTTAATTATCAGTGGTCATGGATAAAAGCGGGTCCCCTCCATGCTGTGTTAGCAGGTCCCCTCCATGCCGTGTTAGCAGATTAATACAGGTCCCCTCCATGCCGTGTTAGTAGGTCCCCTCCATGCTGTGTTAGCAGATAATGCAGGTCCCCTCCATGCCGTGTTAGCAGGTTCCCTCCATGCTGTGTTAGCAGTATAATGGGCTACCCTACACAGACAATGTTCACATAATGTCTACTAAGTTTCTTAGTGTAATATGCTGAAAATGTTATATAATGGAGTGTCCTTAGTGACACAACAGTTCCAACAATAATGCTCTCTTTACACTACACCCTTCACCTACCTTCTCCCTTCCTTCAAGGAGAAGGAAGACAGATACTCACTAACTCTCCTAGGGAGGGAGAACACTACTGTGTGCTGGACTTCATGATGTTTGTTTCTTTAATAACAGAATTCCAGACATCAATTCAAAGGGATTCCGTTAGACTTGAGCAGCTCCTTAATAACATGGCAAAACCTGACCACCCTTACTCTCAGTTTCCTTGGGGTAACACTGTTTCTCTCCGGGATAGTCTGAAGGAGAATAAAATCAATCTCTGTGAAAGACTTCGGGAGTTTTATCATCGGTTGTATTCTGCTCATTATATGACACTGGCCATTATATCTTCAGGTACGTTATCTGTCATTTTGATGTTGTAAGATGCAAGGATCATGATAAAGATGTTTTGATGACATTCAGGGGACAGTGCTATAATTTGTTACACACAAAAATTAATTAAATTTGGTTGTTCAGTGTCTATACCCACAAACATTTTTAACATGAAAATAAATTTGGATTGGTTAATTAATTCCTATTGAGGTAAAAATGATAAAGAGTTTTTGGCAATTCTATTTGATGATTTGACACTGAGTTTGCTGTAGTCTTGATTGTTAATTTATAGTGGTCTGGTTAAAGGTGATGTTTCTTGGAGGGGTTCCCCACGCATTAGCCAAATTAGCCATTGGCTAATTCTAGTAGCTTTTGGCTACAGTTGGACAAGCACAATTAGCCAAAATGGCTATAATCCTACTTTACCGAATGGTTAAAACGGCTAAAGAAAAATTAATAAATTAGCCATTTTGGCTACTATTTTTATTTCCTGTCGGGAACTCCTGTCTTGGTTCAGTTGACCTCATGTTTATGTTCACATAAACTGTTTAGTTTATACATTAGTGGTAGAGATAATGTGGATAAACTGATCTTGTTATTATTGTAGATCTGGTTATTTTCTCAGTAGTAGTTGTATTATGGCACTAATTCCTGTATACAATGGTATCCCTGAACTCCTCTATTCCAACACCCTGAAATGAGGACACAGTAGAACCATTCTATTCCAACACCCTGAAATGAGGACACAGTGGAACCACTCTATTACAACCCCCTGAAATGAGGACACTTCTATATACAGTGGAACTCCTCTATTCCAACCCCCTGAAATGAGGACACCTCTGTATACAGTGGAACTACTTCTCTATTCCAACCCCATGAAATAGTGCCTCCACTTATCTTCTCCGCCAAACTGTTCATTTCCAGATCCTTTTGACGTTTTGGAGCAATGGATCAAGGAATCTTTCTCTGCTATTCCCAACAAGTAAGGACTTTGTCTTGTCGTAGTCTCTTTGGTGTTGGAAATATCATTACATTGTGTTTTAATCTTTCAGCAGTTTGCCGTGTCCAGATTTCTCTACTGAATATGTTAGTATATTATAATAATAGTTATTGTGGGAGGGGTAGGTCTAGGGGGTTTAGGGGGGTTAAGGATTTGGGGGGGGGGGGGTAGGGGGTAAACATTTAAACTGAAAAGTCATTAGTGCCCTATTTTCTTAAATGAATTTGAAATGATTTAAGATTAAGTCCTACTTAATTCTAAGTCCTCTCCTCGTCATATTTGTTTGTTAATCAGGAAATTTTTTTGTTACTCCCATATCCCCATAATAACGATTATATATGTGACTGTGACTGGTAGGTGGTCACAGGTAGAAAAATCTTATGCCAGATATTGGCTCCCCCTGAAGGTTCATTTGGAGCAAAAAAAAAAAAAAAAAAAAAAACCTGTGACTCTAAATAACTCATAATTAATTAATTAATTAATTAATTAAATTGATTAATTTTTTTTCTTCTTTTTTTCTTTTTTTTTATATTAATTGTTCTGTTAAATATAGCCACCCTTTGATGAAGTCACTTTTAACAAACTAATAAAAGGTATGTATTAGGATTAATAGATGTAACCTCAGTTATCCAGACCCTATGGGACAGGCACTAGTCTGTATAATATACAGTGTAACCTCAGTTATACAGACCCTATGGGACAGGCACTAGTCTGTATAATATACAGTGGAACCTCAGTTATACAGACCCTATGGGACTGGTACTAGTCTGTAGTGGAACCTCAGTTATCCAGACCCTATGGGACTGGCACTAGTCTGTATAATATACAGTGGAACCTCAGTTATCCAGACCCTATGGGACTGGCACTAGTCTGTATAATATACAGTGGGACCTCAGTTATCCAGACCCTATGGGACTGGCACTAGTCTGTATAATATACAGTGGGACCTCAGTTATCCAGACCCTATGGGACTGGCACTAGTCTGTATAATATACAGTGGAACCTCAGTTATACAGACCCTATGGGACTGGCACTAGTCTGTATAATATACAGTGGAACCTCAATTATACAGACCCCATGGGACTGGCACTAGTCTGTATAATATACAGTGGAACCTCAGTTATACAGACCCCATGGGACTGGCACTAGTCTGTATAATATACAGTGGAACCTCAGTTATACAGACCCCATGGGACTGACACTAGTCTGTATAATATACAGTGGAACTTCAGTTATACAGACCCCATGGGACTGGCACTAGTCTGTATAATATACAGTGGAACCTCAGTTATACAGACCCCATGGGACTGGCACTAGTCTGTATAATATACAGTGGAACCTCAGTTATACAGACCCTATGGGACTGGCACTAGTCTGTATAATATACAGTGGGACCTCAGTTATACAGACCCTATGTGACTGGCACTAGTCTGTATAATATACAGTGGAACCTCAGTTATACAGACCCTATGGGACTGGCACTAGTCTGTAGTGGAACCTCAGTTATCCAGACCCTATGGGACTGGCACTAGTCTGTATAATATACAGTGGAACCTCAGTTATACAGACCCTATGGGACTGGCACTAGTCTGTATAATATACAGTGGAACCTCAGTTATACAGACCCCATGGGACTGGCACTAGTCTGTATAATATACAGTGGAACCTCAGTTATACAGACCCTATGGGACTGGCACTAGTCTGTATAATATACAGTGGGACCTCAGTTATACAGACCCTATGGGGACTGGCACTAGTCTGTATAATATACAGTGGAACCTCAGTTATACAGACCCTATGGGACTGGCACTAGTCTGTATAATATACAGTGCAACCTCAGTTATACAGACCCTATGGGTCTGGCACTAGTCTGTATAATATTCCTTAGTTTGAGGATGATCTCTATAGACTGTAATAGATTATGTTGTTTCAGCTGTTCCAGTAGAAGATACTCAGGAGATCCACATGCAATGGTTCCTGCCTCCACTTCATAAATATTATAGGTAAGATTGAATGTCTTCTTGAATGGAATTTGGTATCTATAGCCTCCAAGAAACCAGCTTTTGTTTGATACTGTCTCATCTCCTCCATTTTAAAACTATATTCCTCTATTACAATAACATGCTCTATGTGAACTGCTTACTTGTTGAAGAAAAAATATTGTACTCCTAATCACTGGCCTGCCGTCCTCTTCTAATTCACTATGTCATGTGATAGAGTTAAACTGTGTGTGCCATCAGCAGCATAGGGTTGCCTCTGACCAAAAATTAATGGCAGGCCACAGAATTTTGGTCAATCTAGCTAGCCTCTTAGCCATTTGATCTGATTTAGCCAGTCAAACTTACAGCCAGTAATGTGACATTTCTGATGTGTTGTTAATGGCATCTATCTTTCTCTCTCTCACTAGGACAAAGCCTCTTTGTTACTTGGGTTGGCTGTTAGGACATGAAGGAGAAGGCAGTATTATGCATTATTTAAGGAAAATGTAAGTCTGGTATGGGGTGGTGGGGCAGGGGGTAGGGGGAGAGGAAAGTAGGAGGGGATTGAGTATTTCCAACAGTATTCTAAATGTTCTTTCAGTGTTCTTGGTTAGAGGGTGATGGTGAGGTGGCATCATACTGCATGACATTGGTGTGAAATGGTTGTTCATGGCGTTAGACTCCCATCTCGTCCCTTTGTACTTTCTTAGGGAGAACACTAGGTCCGAAGGAGGGATGTAGGTGTGAAATAGAACAGTGTTTATTTCACTCCACCTCACACTATCCCTAACTGTGATGACTAACTTTAGCAGCATTTTATTTTTATGGAGCTATGCTACCGATATCGATATCGTAAGAGTTATTTAAAAACCCTTTAC
Source organism: Diacarnus erythraeanus (assembly GCA_964016965.1). Classification (NCBI taxonomy): domain Eukaryota; kingdom Metazoa; phylum Porifera; class Demospongiae; order Poecilosclerida; family Podospongiidae; genus Diacarnus; species Diacarnus erythraeanus. Next base: position 4,232,649 of record OZ024675.1, on the reverse strand, counting down.
CTACCAAATTGCCATGAACTGTAGAGACTGTGAAATTAATTACAGCTGTCTATCTATGTAGGAATTTGGCCACTTATATCGAAGCAGGTAACTCTGGAAGTGGTTATGAATATAATAGCTGTTTTAATCTCTTCACATGCTCCATCACTCTCACAGTAAGTTGGATAATAACTCAGCTACTGATGAACCAGGGAGTTAATGAATTTCATGAAAAGACAAAATATTACTTTCACATAATATAATATACAGATTTGTGTTAGTCCACTAAAATCAGTAAATAAAAGTCAGTAATTTCCTGAATAAAATCAGTAAATTCCTGTAAATTAATTGTAAAGAATATGCAGTTGTGGTCCTATGGGGTACAAATATGAATTTTGATTGATAATGTTTGAAAACTTCAAACTACTTACTTCTCTATGCACACACACACTAACAGGATAAAGGATTTGCCAACATAGAACAGGTGAGAATGGTTTATCTAGCAGGAATTCATGCAGGGTTCATAGTTCATAAGAAGAGGAGTAACCTTATGCATTTTCTATTGGACAATAACGTGCCTCTCCCTTACACCTGTCTTCCAACAACAATAACAACAATTTTATGTGACTCTCTTGTACTCTCTTTGCTCTTTGCAGTGTGTTCAGGTAGTGTTCCAATACCTGAAAATGCTACAAGATCTAGGACCACAGGAAAGGTATTTCCCCCTCATTTGAACCACAAGAAAGGCATTTGAACCACAAGAAAGCTCATTTGAGCCATAAAAAGGCATTTCCCTTCATTTGAACCCCCACAAGAGAGCCCCCTCATTTGATTATAGTGAGTAGCACTCCCCGAAATAAAGTATGTGTTGTGGTGGACATGGTGGTGTGGAAGGAGTGGTGGTGTTTGTTAATATCTTTTCATAGGATATTCCATGAAATTAAAATTATAGAAGACAACCAGTTTAACTTCATAGATGAGAATGAACCAGATGACTACGTTGAAAGGATTTGTGAGTCAATGCAGGTACAGACAATGAATGAAACTTATTTTTCCTAGTGTGGTCATGTATGGGATTGTTTTTACTTTAAAGGGTTGTGGAAGGTGACCTCTAGACAGGTCTCACTGTAATAGAGAGGTGATAGTGGCCTCTATAGGCAGGTCTCACTGTAATAGAGATGTGATAGTGTCCTCTATAGACAGGTCTCACTGTAATAGAGAGATGATAGTGGCCTCTATAGACAGGTCTCACTGTAATAGAGAGGTGATAGTGGCCTCTATAGACAGGTCTCACTGTAATAGAGAGGTGGTAGTAGGTCTCACTGTATCAATCCTAGCTCTAGTTCTATATTACAGCTCTATCCTGTGGAGGACTACCTCACTGGAGATGACCTTCTCATGGACTATGACCCTAAGTGCATTGCTATGGTTACTAATCTATTGACTCCTGATAGAGTCAATGTAATATGGCTGTCAAAGAGTTTCTCCTCTGAGTGTGATTTGAAAGAGAAATGGTTTGGAATAAAGTATTCAATTCACGGTTAGTTTTGTTTCCCTGGATACTAGTGTGGCTATGTTTCAGTTAGAAGTAGACAGTAATCCTTTCCATGACTCTCTGTTGCCTTCTTCTCTTCTCTAAGTGGGGGAAGAAGGCAGCACAAGAAAGAACAAGGAGAAAGTCACATAAAGTTGATATGGGAGATTTACTGGCTCTCGACATTAAGTCCTCTGTTTCATGCACTATGATCATAATATTATTATGCCAACAAAACTACTGTTTGTTGTTGTCACTGTTGTTATTGTTTGTTATTGTTATTGTTATTTTACTAAAACTACTTGTAATGTAGCCTATAACAATGGTAAAGCTTACTAAATGTGACTTTTATCTATGATGACCACTACCAAACATGAGTGATTGCTCAAAATGCCATGCATTTTGTAATAATGAATACAGAAACCTGTCTATAGTGACCACCCTCTACTAGCTAATCTTAGGAGGTGGATGGTACATGGTACAAGTGCTATCAGGATATGACCAAGAAAGGGTGGTCTGATTATACAGGCTTCTCTAGAAAGAAGTGGTCTTATTAGACAGGTTTTGATAGAGATTAGGCAGGTTTCAAGAGAGGAGTGGTCTTATTAGTCAGGTTTCAAGAGAGGAGTGGTCTTATTAGTCAGGTTTCAAGAGAGGAGTGGTCTTATTAGACAGGTTTCAATAGAGATTAGGCAGGTTTCAAGAGAGGAGCGGTCTTGTTAGACAGGTTTCAATAGAGATTAGGCAGGTTTCAAGAGAGGAGTGGTCTTGTTAGACAGGTTTCAATAGAGGAGTGGTCTTGTTAGACAGGTTTCAATAGAGGAGTGGTCTTGTTAGACAGGTTTCAATAGAGGAGTGGTCTTACTAAACAGATTATACTCTTATTCTATGTACCTTAGACATTCCAGAGGAATGGACCAACCAAAGTAAGTACTTTAGAGAAATACCCACAGACCTAATAGGTTACCACACTTCACTTCATTTCTCTCAGGTCTTGAGGTCAATGCAACTCTCCACCTTCCTCCTGAAAATCCGTACATACCCACTGACTTCTCTCTGTTAGAGGCTTCTTCTGAAGGTGATTTTCCAGTTTTGATTGAGCAGAATGACCACTATAAGTTGTGGTATAAAGGAGATAACCAATTTGCATCTCCAAATGGTATATTTATTTGTTGTTTTTGTTTGTTTGTGTTGTTGCTAGTAAGCTGTTTGTTTATTTCAGCATGGATTTGTTTAATGTTTCAAACACCCCTTCATATGGAAAGTGCTGAAAAGTAAGTCTATACCTGTAGAAAGTATTTAACCTTGTTTGCTCTCTCATTTGTTTGTTTTATCTGTTTATTTGTTTATCTATTTGTTTATGTTTGTTTTGTTGTTTATAGTTCGGTTCTAATGGATGCTTTTGAACTACTTTTCACTTATGATGTTTCAGCATTGGTCTATACTGCTGCAGTAGCAAATTTGGAGTGTGGAATGGAAATCACCTGCAGAGGAATATCTTTAATTGTGGATGGCTTCAGTCATAAGCTACATGTATTAAATACAAATTTTAGCTGCATGCTAAGCCTTTAGACCAACAGACTAAACAGAGAGATCTTTAGACTAGACAGAGAGATCTTTTAGACTAGACAGAGAGATCTTTAGACTAGACAGAGAGATCTTTTAGACTAGACAGAGAGATCTTTTAGACTAGACAAAGAGATCTTTTAGACTAGACAGAGATCTTTAGACTAGACAGAGAGATCTTTAGACTAGACAGAGAGATCTTTTAGACTAGACAGAGAGATCTTTAGACTAGACAGAGAGATCTTTAGACTAGACAGAGAGATCTTTAGACTAGACAGAGATTGGTGTAGCATTTTTTTTATTGCTATACTCTTTGGAATAACAAGGACATAGAAGAAATGAATCACTGGCTTTTGCATGATATGATATTGTACACCAATTGTTAGAGTGTATGTAATATACTCTGAAATTTTATATACAGTAGAACCTCTGATAAAGGACCCTCCGAAATAGGACTATCTCTGTAGAAAGCACAGCTAAAAATATACCATCTGGTTTATCCTTAACCTCTGAGATAGGGTAGCTTCTTTACAAGGGACAATAAACCAGATCCCAATGTGTCCTTTATTCATACCTTCCACTGTATCTTGGTGGATCTCTGAGATAAAAATACAAAGAACAATAGACCAGATCCCAATGTGTCCTTTATTCAGAGTATACTGCTGACCAATTTTTATGAGTATCACTTAAAATACATTTTAATCACGTTTTCTTTTGGATGCATCTAAAGGATTATACTTCTACAGATGCTCTTCAAGAATCTGATTGATCATTTTGTCAATTTTGATGCTACAGATATGGAGGACAAGTTCCTGATGATGAAGGTGGTATTTCAATATTACATTTATTGTCAGATTATTTTCTTATAATTAGGAAGAGCTCAAAAGAAGATATCATAACGCTCTTTTAAAACCCAAAAAATTGTGCAAGTAATGCATAAACTTAAATTTCCTATGGTAGTAATAGCAGTAATAATAATAATAATAATAATAATAATAATAATAATAATAATAATAATAATAATAATAATAATAACTATCTTATGAAACCTCTTTATAATGGTTGGCTACTTGCTGATGCCTATATGGAATCTGGTATCCCTTCTACTTGTAGGATGAGTCGTCTAAAGATTCTGGAGCATCAGAGTTGGCATGTGCTGGACAAGGTGGACGTAATAGAGCATATTACTCTAACTGCATTGATGGTAGGTCAGCTAACACAGATATAAGTAAATTGTTGGCTGTTTGTCCTAACAAATCTCAGTTCCGTTGGTCATTTTGTCCAGCCCTCAAACTCCACCAGTCCAACAACAGTTTATATTGTCCTACATACTGACCAATCATATCCTGACAATTTCCTAGCAAACATTCTACAGCAAATTTCATACATATTCTCCCTATATCTCCCTATATCACCACCCACCACCTACCCTATATACATATCCATACTCTGGACACTTTATACCTGACCTCCTACCCAATATTTGACACTTATGTATGCTATGAACACTCTATACCTCCTACCCAATATTTGACACTATAGAACTAGCTATGTATGCTATGAACACTCTATACCTGACCTCCTACCCAATATTTGGCACTATATAACTATCTATGTATGCTATGAACACTCTATACCTGACCTCCTGCCCAATATTTGGCACTATATAACTAGCTATGTATGCTATGAACACTTTATACCTGACCTCCTGCCCAATATTTGACACTATATAACTAGCTATGTATGCTATGAACACTCTATACCTGACCTCCTACCCAATATTTGACAATATGTAACTAGCTATGTATGCTATGAACACTCTATACCTGACCTCCTGCCCAATATTTGACACTATATAACTAGCTATGTATGCTATGAACACTCTATACCTGACCTCCTGCCCAATATTTGACACTATATAACTAGCTATGTATGCTATGAACACTCTATACCTGACCTCCTGCCCAATATTTGACAATATGTAACTAGCTATGTATGCTATGAACACTCTATACCTGACCTCCTGCCCAATATTTGACAATATGTAACTAGCTATGTATGCTATGAATACTCTATACCTGACCTCCTGCCCAATATTTGGCACTATATAACTAGCTATGTATGCTATGAACACTCTATACCTGACCTCCTACCCAATATTTGACACTATACAACTAGCTATGTATGCTATGAACACTCTATACCTGACCTCCTACCCAATATTCGACACAATATGTAACTAGCTATGTACTGTATATTGCTGTTTCAGGACCTGGTGAAAAGGCTGAGGAGAAATATGTTTGTGGAGGCACTTGTACAAGGGAATCTCTCACAAATGGTATTAGTCATTCATCACTAGTTTAATGGTTAAATATTATAACAAAATTTTGATGATATACAAGTTCACATGGTGAGAGAATAAGTTTTGTGAGTATTGATATTCTGATATCACAGGCTGCCAGGGATTTGATGACATATGTTGCAGAGTCTTTTAGATTTGATCTTCGTTCTCCATCAACTGACATGATAGTGAGTCCATGTTTTAAGAAAGATATAGTTACATATGTGACAAATTCTGGTGCTATAGTGGTCTGATTCCATTCTGATTTTTCTCAGAGTATAGTATAGTGTAATTTATAGGATAATGTAGTGCAATGTATAGGATAATGTAGTGTAATGTATAGGATAATGTAGTGTAATGTATAGGATAATGTAGTGTAATGTATAGGATAATGTAGTGTAATGTATAGGATAATGTAGTGTAATGTATAGGATAATGTAGTGTAATGTATAGGATAATGTAGTGTAATGTATAGGATAATGTCTAATTTTGTTGGCAACTTTGACAATCAATACAATATTTTTTTAATACAATGTTATAATACTGACTGACTATCTTCTCATATTTTAGCCCAGGACTATGCAACTCCCTTCTAACACAGAGATCTCCTATTGTATAAAGAACAGAGACCATGATTCACCCAACACAGTCTTGACCGACTATTATCAGGTAACTCCTAACTACTAGATAATACAAGTGTAACAATAAGGGATACCAAGAAGGGATATCAATAAGGGTACCACATAACAAGAAGTACCAATAAGGGTTAATAATAAGAGAAATCAAGAAGAGATAGCAATTAGGGTACTACCAGTAAGGAATAACAAGAGGTACCAATAAGGGGTAATGATAAGGGGTACAGCCAATAAGGGGTAATGATAAGGGTAACAGTCAATTAAAGAGGTGTGGAGTGTGTTATACAGTAACTGTTCATTAGTATAATACATAATATTAATGTCTCCACTTTAGTTACTTAAAATCCACCACAATAATGGGTTTAGCATTCTTACAGACTACTAACCTCTCTGTACTAATAATGTGCTGATTTATCTCTGTTTCTGTTTAGTGTTGTATGTACACTGATAGAGATGCTGCTATACTGGAATTGATCTTGGTAATTAATAGCTAGCTAAGTAGATAACTGTTTCATGGTTCCATGTTTGTGCTTAAAGTATAGAGTAGTATTGTTATGTAGCTACCCTTTAATTGTGCTATATAGTTAAGGTAGTCACTGTTTCATACAGGGGAAGGGGAGAAATCCCATCCCAAGCCAAAGTTCCCCCCAAAGAAAATCTGGAATTATTATAAATTTAATATTGCAATAACAGAAGAAAAAAAATTAAAGGTCAATTTTTTTCTCTTGAAAATAGCTAAGATTTCTTCAAAACCATTTTAGGTCCTTCAATGGCAAAATATATTTCTGTTCTCCATTTTTAAAAGCACATGTTCTAGCAGTAAAGTGCAGATGAAGTAAAAGGGGTATTACACTTCATCAGTGGGTTGACACAAATTGACAACCCTTCTGATGACCACTTTTACTTGTGGTCAGACTCCATAGCATATGGCTACAAAAATTATAATTGAAATGGGTGTGGTTATTTAAAAGTGGGTGTGTCATTTCCCCTCCCAAACAAAAAATCCTGTATGAAACCCTGGTAGTAGCCCACTATTGTATTTTTATATTGACTATTTTTATCTGTGATGACAAGTTTCAAAATACATACAACTTGCCCATAATCTGAATTCCTATGTATTAAAATTAGTTGTTTGTTTTTGTTTTGTTATTGTTGTTGTTGGTTTGTTTTTGATGTCACCTAGGCCTTTTTGACAGAACCGTGCTTTGATATTCTTAGGACTAAGCAACAGTTAGGGTAAGAAATTACAAAGAGATTACAGTGATAGATAAGAGATTACAATGATAGAGTGGGAGATTACAGTGATAGGGTAAGAGATTACAGTGATAGATAAGAGATTACAATGATAGAGTGAGAGATTACAGTGATAGGGTAAGAGATTACAGTGAAAGGACCTATATATAGTATAGCTTTTGCATGATCTCCATCCATTTTTTCAAAAGGAAACTGAGAGAAATGGTGGGAGAAAAAAATAAAATTTGAAGAGTATACAGTACTTTCAAAAGGGCAAGTTTTATATTGCATGGAGGTATCTCCTATACAATGTATAGGTATAGAGTATATAGTAAAGGTCAGGAGACCCACGCTGATGCTCACAACAGTGTACTTAAGGATTCTCACTCACACTTGTCTATTATCTCCTATACAATGTATAGATATGCAGTATACTGTAAATTTCATGGGACTCATGGAGTGCTAGGACTTTCACTCACACTGGTTACTCAGACTGATAAACACAGGTACTAACTTCTAATAACAGATAGAGTACTGTAATACTGTAAATCTGGAAATTTTCTTAAATTTCATTGAACAATAAAAAAATGTTGAAAATGTGAAATATCTATATAGAAGCCCTGATTTTGGAGGGAGAGAGAGGGAGCAATTCCTTACTAAACACTACACATTATCCACTGCAGTGACTTGTCACAACCAAGCCTACTTTTATAGGTGTGGTCTGGAAGCTGTCTTAATTTTCTATCTATAGTTTTCTTAGTGTATTCTGTATATCTACTCCATGCATGTCATAGCTAATAGTCTTTTTGTTTTCTGCTGTTCAAATCACCAAGATTAATTTAATTCCCTAAAAGCAAAAAAATGATACCTGTTAATTAATACTGTATTTCCAAATTAAATTTTTATAGAGTTTCTGTAACCATGAAAGATTAGATAAGAAAATTTCCTGTTTTGGTTTCCATTTTTCACACAAAAATAAATTACGTGAAAAGTAGGATGCAAGTAATTTTCCGATAAGGCATTATGTATGTTAGATCTTCCTGTGCCATTGCTACAGTGTTGCCAGTGCAAGTAACAGTATGGACAAATTTATTAAGGAGAGCAGTCACTTAGTGGAAGCATTGAAGAAGAGTGAATTTCAAGCTCAGGTTTACCATGTAGCTGGAAATTTTCATGCTCTAAGCTATGCACTAGTTGAATATATCTACTAGTTATGGAGAATCCTTAGTGGGGGGGGGGGGGGGGGGTTCTGGTGAAGATATTATATGTACACATATGTGATAGGCTCTGAGAAAACCAACCACTTCGTGCAAAATATAACATTTTATTTTTTAGCTTTAGGCTAAAGTGTGTTAAACTACCTCCTAGATGCAGGTTAAACTGTAGCTCTGGGCACTACCGTTCTCTAGATATAGTAGTTCAAATGCGGAAGCCATAAATGGCTATTATTGAGAAACTGGCGTTTTGTTTGCACGCAGCAATGCATAGACCCGCAATGGAGGTGCGATTTTTCAGAGGCCACGCTAGGTAGGAAGGAAGCCTTTTTGAAGCGTGAAACTTCACAGGAAGGTAGGAGACAGGTAGTAGATACTAATAAGCTAATAAGTATTTTGTCGAAAGTAAACAGGTGTTCAGTTTTTTGGCTATTACGTGAAAACAATAATTTCGCAAAGTGGTTGGTTTTCTCAGAGCCAGTCACGTATTAAAGTAATATTAGAGCAAAGGAAGTGAGCTAGAGGTGAGCTCCTAAATAGTCAATTGGAATCAGTGGCAGTAGGGAGGGGTTCCATGATGCCCCACCCCCTCTCTTCCTTTGTATGCATCCCAGATCACTATGATGAGTTCAATTAACATTACTAGTTGTGACCATTCCACCATTATCACTATGAAGAATCGGAGTTCTCATTATTGGTCTATGCTAGTATATAATTCTATTCAGAGTGGCTATGTTTACTTGTTCTTCACTAAAATTAGGTAAACTCGCTGATTCAAGGAAAACTGGAGCCGGATTTCTCTCTGGAGAAAGAAGTCTTAAGAAATTGGTCTGAAATTATCTTAAATAAGCACAGGTTTAACCGACACCTAGTATCTGCTGAACTGCTAAAAAACATCACTCAAGAAGAAGTGTGCATCTGGTTGAGACGCTACACATGTCCAGGAGACAATTACCGAAAACTCTCCATTAAAGTAAATATATAGCATTTAAGAATGGTGGTTTACTTAGATTCACCTTCAAGTAGTAAATAGCTATTAAGAAGCATTGACAATGGAACCCTCTATTCCAACCCCCTGAAATGAGGACACCACTGTATACCCTATATTCCAACCCCCTGAAATGAGGACACCACTGTATACAGTGGAACCACCCCTGAAATGAGGACACCTCTGTATACAGTGGAACCTCTATTCCAACACCCTGAAATGAGAACACCTGTATACAGTGGAACCCCTTTATTCCAACACCTTGAAATGAGGACACCCCTGCATTAAGGACACTTGAATAGGTCCCAGGTACAGGTTAAATAGAACCTCTAATCAAGACACTCTAATCTGTCCCAAGGAATCTGTAATAGAGAGATTCCAGATATCAGGAGATTTGTCAGGTATATATTTTGTCACTAGTCAGAAATCTCTAACCACATTAATAATCTACTACATTAGAACCTCTCTATTCTAGACATATTGGGACAAATAGTTGTTTGTTTGCAAGTGTCTTTAATGTAGAGTGTCCCCATTTCAATAGGGGTTTAGACTACTAACTGCTATATTCACACACACACACACACACACACACACACACACACACACACACACACACACACACACACACACACACACACACACACACACACACACACACACACACACACACACACACACACACACACACAAGGTCATTAGTGACTGCACTAAAGAAGATGGTGTTGTGAGCAAAGCTAGATTAACGGCTGATTATCGGTCAGTAAGCACTGTAAATCTAGTTCAAAGTGACCTCAAGAAATTCAAGGAGGCTCTGTTCATTTATCCTTCTTTATATTATATATAAACAAGAATTGAGACTTCATTAAAATAGTCAGCTATTTATTATTTATTGTATGGTAAACACAGCTGGTCTACTACGGGACATTAGCAGTGGGAGTTCCCTGGAAAAAGAATATGCATTTGAGATTTTAAGACTGTTTTTAGTGTTCTTGCTATGGGGAGCTCTTTACCACTCAACTGTTACAATGTGTAAATATAAACAGGTTTGTTTGTTTGTTTTGCAGAGAGATCCTTTTGCCAATTTAGATAAAGCAGCGTTGTTGAATAGGAGGGAGGGGCCTACTCAAAAATAAGTGCATGACTTTTGTACTTTCAAATATATTTACAAATCAGCGGGTAATGATTCTCCTGTCTATAGACAAAATCTTAAGCTAAAAACTACCACACTACTACAATGGCTAATTCTCTCGGCTTTTATTTGTCCTTAATCTTTACATCTTCCTCCTCTCTGTCAGCTGATAATGAGGTGCTTTCTGATTCATGTTGATTCTGACTGGATACTTTACTAGTTGTATCTGAGGTAGGTGGAGTCTTTGCTTCATCGGCTTCTCTTTCTTTTTCGTGGGCGTCACTCTGGTTGGCAGTTTCAACTTTACTTTCATTATTAGTCATATCTTCGCTGGATGGAGACTTTACTTCATCGTCTCTTCTTTCGTCAAGTTCTTTTTCGTAGGCACCACTCTGGTTGACAGTGAGGACTTCAACTAATTCTTTATTTTTGATTCTAAAAATAAGAAAAATGTTTCATTTTTAGGGGATTGAGTTATAGAGTGGAAACTCTTTATAAAGGATACATTGGGACCTTAGAAGTTATTGTATAGTGGAACCTCTCTATAAAAGACATACTGGGACCTTAGAGATTACCCTTTATAGTTATAAAAGAAACTATATTAGGATCTTGGGAATTGTCCTTTATATAAAGGAAGTTTGGGGGTTCCAGTGTGTCCTTTATCGGAGGCTTCACTGTAGAGTGCTACCACATCCATACTGTCTTTATGATTATACTTATAACACCAGGACTCTCAAAGTTATCTCAGGATTTTCCTCTCTCCTGAATTTACTTTCTCCTGTTTTTGTTTGTTTGTTTGTTTGTTTGTTTTTTCAATCTTAGGATTTTATTTGTTTTTGAATGCACTAACAGCTAGCTAGCATCAGCATAATAGTATGTTGATGCTATGATCTAGATTACCAACCAGCAGTGTTAGTGTCAGGAATCTGCATGTTATCAAGTGAACTTGTGTTATGTCCAATATTAGTAAATCCTATTTACGCTATTTCTTTGGGGATTTTGAGATTATTATTTAATATTAGATTATTATTTTGGTATTTTATGTACATAGACTGCATATGAACACTAGCTACACATACTTCTTTTTCTGGACCAGTAGGACTAGTAGGACCAGTAGGACCAGGACCAGTATGATGATAAGGATGGCTGCTACGATTACCACAATGATCACTGTCACAGCACTCTCATCATCATCTCCTATAATTATTGCAAATAGTATCATTAAGTACAGGGTTGTAACAAGCAAATTTGGATAGATGGTCAGGCCAGGATGTGGGTGTGGTTAGTGCTAATTAACACTGACTCTGTGGGATTGGGACCAATGAATTCAATTAAGGAGAATTCTTTTGTTAAGAGCATAAATTTGGTTCTTAAAATAATTAAATTTTACTGATTAACATGACTGCTTGACAGTTCTGAACAGGTCACAACTTTACTATATAGTCCTCATAGTTTGGAAGTGTGTAATGTAGCAATAGTACAGCTGTGGCAGTGACTGGCTGTGGCTGATTGTCAGAAGACCATGTAAAATAGGTAGTACCTTCTTAAGATTAGCTTTCATGCACTTGTGACAATACATACATTCATTAAGTACGCTCTTAGCAGATTATAAAATTATAGTCGTATATCTATAAAGGGCTCTAGTAGGCCATAATGATTATGTAATAGCTGGCTATGTACTCATTATGCTGTGACACTATCAACTAAAATAGCCCATCTCTACAGATGTATGACAACTGTTCAACAATCTGTTTATAATAATTGTTAGGAATTAGCTATGATTTATATACCGCAGGTACATGTCTGGCCAGTGACTACTGGTCAACTCAGCCTGAAATAGCTGGTTATAAACTATAGGCAAAGTTATTATAATAGAGGGCATGGCTACATTATCATTCAACTGTGTTACTACTTCACCTGTACTAGGAACCGGTGCTGAGATCACTTCACTGAAGGCACTAGCTCCAGCTTCAGTGCTAGCTGACATTCGAACATCATAAGCAGTGTTTGGATCTAGGTCATCAATGGTGGTTTGATTGACGTCTCCACTAACAGTCTTTTGCATGGTGTTAGGTTCTTGTCGTTTTCTTCTATTGACTTGAGGTGAATAGAACACAGTGTAATTGGTTATGAACCCACGGGCCTCAGATAGGGTCAGGGGAATCCAGGACACCACCATTTCAGTGGGAGAGATACGAGAAGTTGTGATATTTTTTGGAAATATACTTGGTTCTGCAATAAATAGGGATAACTGAAACTGGAAGCATTGACTGCACACACACACACACACACACATACCTAATTCCTTAGTGAAGTTAGTGATTGTTTCGGCATTTCCTTGACCTGCTCGATTCACTGCTGCAACACTCACATAATATGGAACCCCAGGAACTGTGGACAATCAATGAACTATTATTATTACCAATTAAGTTCATTTTGTAGGTACCTAGACCACTTTCTGTGAGGCTAGTCATTGCTGCACTGTGATCCATTATATCTCTCAATGTAGTCCCATCTCTGAGATCATTTATTATGATAGAATAACTGATAATGTTCCCATTAGGAGTAGTGGGAGGTCTCCAGGAGATTACAAGTGTAGAGTTGTCTGGAGAGTTTGTCTGTAAATCACTCACAGGACCTGGCACTAGAATTTTTTGAAGAAAAAATTAGTAAATATATTTTCACTTACTTAGGAGTCAAATACATCAGTATTCCCTGGCAATTACCTACACACTTTATATTATAGTTAACTTACTTGTGTCATCTGTAGTAAAATTCATCACATTACTAACTACACTTTCAAATCTATTTCTTGATTGGACTTGGAAATAGTATTGTGTGCCTATATCCAGTGAGTTGAGTTGGATGGAGTATGTTCGATTTGAAGCAGTGGCAATAACCATTGAAGTGCTGGTTCTAGTAAGTCTATTTTGTGTTGTTCCATACAACGCTACAAAGGTCTCTGGTCGTGTGGCATTGAAAGGCTGAGTTAACATCCACTGGATGGTTGCTTCTGTTGGTGTGGTGGATGTTACTATAATTGACTCTGGATGACGAGGAAGACCTTCATCTACAATAACAATTCAAAACACTTAATAAAAATGATCTTGCTATTTAAACACAAGTTCTTACCACTAACTAGAAGATGAATGGTCTCCACTACTGGAGTAGTTTGTAAGGTTAAGGTCACCTCACAGGTGTACATGGTAATGTTAATGGCTGCAGTGATGTCCTCTATTTCTAGAATAAGTTGTTGTTCTCCAGTATTACTGGTCAATATCTCTCCATTATCAGAAGTATTCAGCCACTGAATAGACTGAACAGTCAAGTCACTTGAGCAAGTGATTCTATATGATGATCCAAGTTGGTATGTGCTCTGGTTCCCAGATATCTCAATTTCTATAAGTAAAAATGGCAGATATTATCATCTGTATTGCTAGAGTATCACTCACTATTTATATCCAGGAAGTCCTCAGAGCTCCCTCTGTTGTTTTCCACTATACAACTGAAGGACCCACTGTGGTCTTCAATGTTAGAGCTGGTGACTCTGAGGAGGTTGTGGTAAATGGAAGTAATTTCATCTGCTACCCTCTGGCTCTGTTGGTATGTAGAGCTGGTAAGAGGGATGATTACATTATCCTTTCTCCAAGTAACATTAGTAACTGGACCTCCACTTGATGTACAATTCAGAGTTTGTGATGTATGAGAATAGGATACTAGAGACACTGATGGACGTCCTGGATTAACATTACTATTACATGTGTCAGTATCATAGCTAAAGGTCTACTAACCTCTGTCATTAGTATACACTCCTATATACAGTGACTGTATTGTATTGTCTGTATCTGGTACCTCACAGAGATACAGTCCAATTGGTACAACAGCATTGTTTCTTCTATCTAAGACAACTGCTCTTGGTTCTCTCCTCCTGCTGAAGTCAGCTGTTGAGTTGCCTTTGACTGCACTATCTTGACCTGGCAGGAACCAGTCACCTCTCTCTCCTCCATCACTGCTCCTACAGCACTCACTCCTTTCAGTAATACAGTACAGAGACATATCTCCTTCTCCAATATCAGTTATAGTTACAACACTGTTGTTGGAGTAAGCCATTCCATTGAGGTAGAACCCAAGACCTGGAATATACAATAATTCTTATTATACTAATAGAATAGTAATGAAAGAATGTTACCACTGGGGACAGCAGTGTCAACTGTCAGAGGAGGAGTACTGTAGGGTCCAGTGCCATCTACATTAACAGCTGCTACTTCAAAATTATAGTTAAGAGTTATAAACTCTCTGTCTACTGTAAACATTCTTCTATCAGGATCACTAATAGTGGTAATCTGTCTTTGAGATGGTGTAGTTGAGATCGGTCCATAGCGTATTCTGTACCCAGTAATGTCCCCATTACGATCAGTACAGTCTAGTTCATTCCATTCTATAGTGATGCTAGTTATCCCCACAGTGGTGGGTGTGACTGAATTAGGACCTGCACTAGGAACTGTGGGAGTGGATACATAATATATTTATTAGGTCATTTATCATGTGATGGTTACCTGCAGTGGCTGTGTTGGCTGTTATTGTGGACATATTTGATTCTGCACCATTAATGTTTCTCACAGTGATGGTATAGGTACTGTCCTCATTCAAATTCATCAGAGTATGTGACCTTGATGTATTTGACAGTATATTTGTCATGGCTGGACCTGCAGGAGCTGAACACCTCCTGACAGTGTAACTGTATGTGATTTCATATCTATCAATGTTGGTAGTTGTAGTCTCTGTCCAAGTGATAGTGATAGATGTGGCAGTATGCATGGTGGCTCTTAGGTTACTTGGAGGATTAGGTACAGCATCTGTAATAATTGACAGTCAATGACTACTCACAGAGCTTCTTCCCTGCTCCACACACTTAAGACTATGAATACAAAATAATATCCATAATGATACTGATCTGTATAGTTTTGTTCATCAATCTAGTAACTGAGAATACTATTAATATGGTGAGTATCTATGTGGGTCTGATTGAAGCTAACTAAGAGCCATATTTTTCATTCCAGCAAAAATTTTATAATATATGTGATAGGATCTGAGAAAAGGACCCTTTTTGCGAAGAATATCAAAGTTTATTTTTTAGTTTTAGGTTAAAGTGTGGTAACTTACCTACAGGGTGCAAGTTAAATGGTAGCTCTAGGCACTACCGTTCTCTAGATATAGAACTTCAAAGCCTGGAAGCCATAATGCGTCTTAATTGAGAAAGGGCGTTCAGTTTACGCCCAACGCATAGACATCCAACGCAGAGACATTAAGTTGAAGTGTGAGTTTTCTAAGGCCACGCCTGGTGTGAAGGAAGTCTCTACAAGGTGTGAAACTTCACACAATGCTGGGGGGGAAGGTAGCAGCTACTAATAAGCTAATAAAAACATTTTGCCAAAAGTATACTCCAGTTCAGTTTTTTGAGTATAACATAAAATCAATAATTGCCCGAAAAAGGTTGTTTTCTCAGATCCTATCACATATGTTTCAGCTGCTGATCATAAGAGCAGGAAATATTCATCAGGAGAAATAATAATTAGTCACTTTTTCACTGCTTTTAGTGAAGAATTATGAATTTTGAACTCTAGAATTTATATTTTATGATCATATGACGAAAACTCAAATAATTGCATACTGAATATAATTGCATACTGAATATAATTGCATACTGAATATAATTGCATACTGAATATAATTGCATACTGAATATAATTGCATAATTGCATACTGAATAATGAAATAATATTTCTTGCTGTACAGTATAAAATATTTTTACAGAGAATTCTCTGATTACTTAATAATATTCCAGTAATTAAAAGGGCCACGTATTCTATATACATTGGCTGTAAATACAGAATTTGTATGTTTACATACCAATATCTAGAGAATACACCTACCTACAACAATGATCATCAGATCTCCACTTGTCATGGTCATGGAACCAACTGTCACTTGGCAACTGTATTGTCCAGAGTCGGCTACTTCTAGAGGAGAGAAGGAGTATATGGATGAAGTCTGGCCAGACACTACACTGTCATCCATCAGCCACATGTAGGTATATGCCATGGATCCACCTCCACTGGCTTCACATGTGAGTATATGGTTCTGTCCAGCTAATAGTGTACCATCACTTCCAGTAAGTGTAACATTCAGTTGAGGGAGCACTGCAGATACAGAGGATGTGGTTAGTCAAGCAACGGTTCCTCCAAGTAACAAATTATTCAGATTACATCATTGTCAATTGTACAATTGCTATGGGCTAGGGATAGGGCTATGTAGTACAATAACAATAGTACACACTTGACAATGATGTAATCTGAATGATGTAATCTCTACTGTTACGTACATGGAGAAAGAGCCCAAGCGACTACCACTATTAAGAATCTACTGGACTCTTTACTATTAGAACATTACTCTAATGTTGTCCTAAACCAAATATACCTTCTTCAGATCAGCTATTAATTGAATCTCTTACCACCTACCTGTAACCAGTCTTATTCCTGCTGTTTGGCTCACTGAACTATTTGTTTCAGGTACCACACAGATGTACTCTCCAGTTGGTGATGTTTGACGTGTCCTGAAGTTCAAACGAACTTGATTAGCATGACCTGTACTAATTATTTCACTGTTTCTATTGGGATCATCAATATTACGAAGGACCATGCTCCCATCAGGGAAGTACCACTCCCCTACACCCCCTGTATCATTACAGCACTGAGTGTTGACATCAGTAGTGACACACACAAGAGAATCTCCAGGACTAGCATCACCATGGTGCACTCCAACATCAGTAATGAGTATACTATCACCAGGTTCATATCTGTTGCCTCTCCAAGTAAAATAGAGTTGTGTGGATGTTGCTGCAAATAATAATTACAACAACAACAATAACAACAATAACAACAATAACAACACAGAAAGTATTGTAGAATCTCTCTATTCCAGACACCATTGGACAGTATCCTGATTAATGGGATGGCTTCATTTCAGGGTGTGGAGTTTTATTAATATTAAACGGCAGCTAATATTTGGGAAATATCCAAGTGTACGTCTTTAATACAGAGGTGTCCTCATTTCAGGCTGTTGGAATAGAGAGATTCTATACAGTGATACATTTTGTGCTAGCTCTTGGTAACTAGCTACCACTATACCAAAAGATTCATTCACCAGAACTCACAGCACATTGCTAGCTATTAGTTCATCTACAGTGAGAACTCATGGAATTAATAAAATAGGTAACTAGAAAGTGCTTACTTTATACCAACAATATTACTGCAGATGAGAAGTTAGTACTTACTCCATGAACTGGAGACATGATTTATAGCTATATACAAAGATGGAGTGCTGTAATTATACTCTCTTGTCCTGTTTATGTCTCTAGTTCCATACTCTGTCCTCAGAAATATTGGAGACTGGATTACTAGCTAGCTGTGTAGATAATAACTCTAAATTGAACTTGCACTGCTACTCTGTTAGTTATAATAATTTAGACTGTACACTACATATAATATGTACATAAAACAAGAAATTTCTGATTCACTATTAGTATGTCTTGTCTAATTAGCTACAGAACATGCTAGCCACATCAGAGGGTCAATAATGATATCATCTGTTTACTTTCAGACAGCTCTAAACACTGATAAGCTATTTCTCATAAATAAATGTGGTAAGTGTTTCTAAATAAAGGACACATTGGGATCAGGTCTAGTGTCCCTTGCAGGGATGCTATATCATGAAGGTTAATTTATACTAGATAAAACCAGAATGGTGGTCCATTTTAGTTGTCCTCTGTATGGAGGCTGTCCTTATTACAGGGTGTCTTTTATCAGTGTACTTAACTTACCCACAACTGTAATGTTTAAACCATCACTGGTCATGTTGGTGGAACCAACTGTCACTCTGCAATTGTATTGTCCAGAGTGGACAACTAACAGAGGAGAGAAGAAATATGTGGACGATGTCTGCTCGGGTATTACTTGGCCATCCTTCAGCCACATGTAGGTAGTATATTTCATGGATTCAATTCCACTGACTTCACATGTGAGCATATGGTTCTGTCCAGCTATTAGTATATCACCACTTCCAGTTAACATAACACTCAGTTGAGGGAGCTCTGCAGGAATAATAAAATATCACTAGCTATATAGCTACAAGTATAAGAAGATTACAACACAGTGGAACCTCTCTATTGGACAAACTGTAGTGCCCTTATTTTAGAAGGTAGAGTGCTATATAGTAATACTAATACACAAGCTGTTGTGCAGGACAGAGGTGTCCTCATTTTACGGGAATGAAGTAGAGAGATTCTGGGATTGGAAATTAGAATAGATAGATTCCACTGTAGGGTGTCCTAATTGGGGTGGGGGGTTAATAAGAGGGGGGGGGGGGGGTGGAGATGGGGGGGTTCACATTATAACTATGTGAATGTATGGTGAATGTACCCATAATGCAGAAACCATGTTTAATATAATCATGAAATGTACAGGTAAGAAAATAATCATTACCAACGCTAATTTTTAAAATGTAACAAAGAGTTTCCTCCCTTCATCATTTACCATAACAAACTATATAACTATTTCAACAAGATCACACTCAGCAGTTAGGCATTTGTGTACAAGAAAGATCGGACAGTTGTTAAGCTGATTTAGTAAATATTGAAGGAGAGTGAACTGCATAGTTGCAAAATTATAAATCAACTCTAAAACAGTTGTCTCCATTTTTTATAAGATGTTTCCTTGAAATGATTTTTCTGTCCTTTAGGTGGGTGGTGTGACACATACCCCATGTGCCAAGTGCAATTTATGAACTGTACCCCTTATCTCATTAAAACATGGGATATGTCTGATGCTACAAGATTCTGAATTCCAGTTCCACAACAGTGGAACTGGAATTCAGAATCTTGTAGCAGTGCTAATGGACTAAGGCATGTGTCTCTAGACCACTTTATTCCCTTCATGATACTTCATAGAACCAGTGAAACAAATTGCTCAATGATTGCAAGGAAGATTGCAGGAGATATATATTTGTATTTGATGAGGTAAAAGAGCATTACAAAGAAGTTCGTGAAAACATTGAAAATAAATGCAATTGATAACAGATCACATTACATACTGCATTGTCTTATACCTGATGTGATGATATATGCTTATCTACAATTTTTACAGTGAGTATTTACTATGTTTATCTAAATGGATGCATCTTGTTCCATCAGAAGACAATTTTTATAGTGAGTTGTCAGAGATAGATGCAGCGTTGTGCAGATCCATTTTATCCTCCCCTCCCCAATGTTAGGGAGCATCCTACTAGCTAGCAGCTAGTTTGCCAATTGGCTAAGTGATCTCTAACATGCTTTAGACTGATACATTCATGGCTGGATACTGTCATGTTGTTCATGGTTGTATACAGTCATGTCAGATAACAGATTGGGGAATCTTGGTGTCCTTGAGCTTTGACATTCCAAGATATAAAGAATTATATAGAAAAATGTACACCTTGTTCCTTTTATTTCAATCTTAAAGTCACTAGTAATCAGTAGCTATAGCATGAATTTTTGGGATGGCTAGTCATTCCATTTACCCCCTCCTCCTAGATCAGTCAGCAAGAATTATCTTACACACTGCTGACAGTACAATTCATTTAATAGTCTAAATACACACCCCAAATAACACTAACTTGTCATTACTGTCATAATGGTGGATCTCCTACCACCTACCTATAACCAGTCTTATTCCTGCTCTTTGGATGACTGAACTATTTGATTCAGGTACCACACAGGTGTAATCTCCAGTTGGTGATGTTTGACGGCTCCTGAAGTTCAAACGAACTTGATTAGTACGACCTGTCCTAATAATTTGACTGTTTCTATCAGTATCATCAACATTACGAATAACCATGTTCTCATTCGGAAGCAACCACTCCCCTACACCCCCTACATCAGTACAGCACTGAGTATTGACATTGGTAGTGACACACACAAGAGAATCTCCAGGACCAGCATCACCATGGTGTACTCCAACATCAGTGATGAGTACACTATCACCAGGTAGATAAATATTGTCCTTCCAAGTGAAATAGAGTCCTGTGGTTGGTGCTATAAATGTATAAAACAGAGACAGGTTGTCTACTTGCTAGAGTGAAAACTTTCATGAGAATGTACATGTAGCTATTAGCTTTAATTAACAACATGGCACAACCCCACATCCCACACTACACTGTAGCTAACCTTTATAGCAAAGTTAAAAGCAGGAAATGAAGGAAATATAGAGATAGATGAACATTGAAATCAGAGAAGGCTGATCTAATTTTTTTAATATTAATGATGGATTTGTACATGTACATAACTCTATCCTTTCTCTACATATCTTATTGAGTGGGATTGACAGTTGATGAACTTACATACAATAATAAATACTAATTTATGAGCATGGTAGAACACAGAAAGTCTGAATTGGATGATGTATCATCCAAAAAAGCCCTTAATCCTAAGTTGATACTCCTTATTAAATACCTTGGCACTGTGACTGACTGTGTAGCCCAGAATATAAGTCATTAGACATCAAACACAATGATATTAGCTGATGATTTTTATCTGGGCTAACTTGTACAATATTCCAACCCCCTGAAATGAAGACACCTCTGTATACAGTGGAACTCCTCTATTCCAACACCCTGAAATGAGAACACCTCTATCTATTCACATTAGACTAGAAGCCTTATTTTGCAAGAACTTACTATCACACTCATCCATCAACAATTTCTTTCCAAGTATATGGCTAATAAAAACTAATTTTAAAGCTCAATATTGAGCTATGCAAAATGATTATATATTTCATGGATACAGATATCAATGATTGTTTAACCTTGAAGAAAACATCATGAAAAATAATTCACACAGTGAGGAAGTTCAACTACTGTCCATCCCTCTCTAGTCTTTATTATTGCATTATGAAATGACCCCATCCATCTCTATAAAAAGATTTTCCCTATTATCATCATTCATAGTACAACAGTAGCTAATACAATAAGTAAGCTCAGACGAATCCAGTTCTTCTAACCTGTCTAGTTCACAGCTACCTAGCTTATTTAAGACACCTTGCCATTTACCTGGCTATAGCTAGACCTCACCTTGTCCTTGCGATTTTCCTACAGCAAGTAATATTATTAACATCAGCATCCACAAACTGTAAGATATCTCCATGTTTCAACTTACTAGCATCTAGTCTGGGACTACCAGACAAGGAAGTACATGCCAACTACAAATAACTTTATTTACTTTGTGGGAGTGAAGCTATGAAAAATGCTACAACCATAGTTCATAATAATAAGTTCCTATGAGACAATCCTGTTGAATGTAGCTAGCTATTACGTATTATACAATACTCATGGGTACCTGATCATGTGACAAAATGCTTATAAATGAAGTCTTGAACAGAATAGGTTCTATAATCTTATAGTATTAATTTAAGTGTTCTGTGGAATTCTAGAATGAGCAATACTTTAAATTCACTATTCTTAGTAGTAGCAAGAAGGTAGCAGTATTATGGCCTTAATTTAAGTTACATGTTTGCTCTGTGAGGTCATAATATTTGAAACACTAAATTTTCAGTCAACAGCCAACAGTGAAGGCAGGGAACAAAACTAAAAGTTCAGAGTTCAGAGTATATGACTTCTAATATTATTTTTCAGTTACACATTTTATAGATGGAAATGATATTGTGCAATGTCATGCACCTTACACATGTTGATACAAATGAGCTAGACAGTTACAGAACATGATGTTACATAATAACTAACTCATGAGCAAACAAGGAGTAAAATATTAGATAGTAGAGCTAGTAACATAACTGCTTATTACTGTCTAGCTGAAGAATCCAGGACAATGTACAATATACACAAAAAGTGCTTTCCATACCAGGACCTTGGTTTGTTGGATGATGGCTAACCTTACTGCCATCAGACCACTTCCCTCTTTAATTACATGCCTATATGGTGGTAACTCTTTACCTAATGACTACTTTTAGATTACAATTACAAATTTCTCCAAAACTAGCTCAAAAATGGCTAGAGGGATTTGGTTCTTCTTCTATCACATATCGATTGAAGTAGGTTTGTGTGCCTTCATTTCTCAGAAGAAAACTACCTGTAAAGAGATAACTACTTATAGAAAGCTTGCCTTCATCTAGCTAGCTCCTAGTTATCTGAGGTGGTGATGGATTCCACATAGTTGGGCCTTTAAACAGCTGAATAGCAAATGGCAAGTATAGCTATATACCAGATGAAAGTGAAAAGTAAAAGATAAAACTGAGCTCTCTCAGGGGGGGAGATGAATTGAGGTAGGGGTGTTGCAGTTCACAGTTGGGTGTGGTTAAACAGCTTGAAGCAATGGATATCTACCCAAGTCAACTGGACTTGAATAAAGGGGAAATTTATGCCACTGGCATAGCCACAAAAAACTAGTGGTGCTAGCTATAGCACCCTTTGAACCCCCTTTCCTACCCTCTGTCTCTGATTACAGGTACTAAGTCTTACCATTAATGTCACTTCCATTTAGGACTGGACAAGATGGTGACTCCATAGGAAAGATTCCACAATCAGGAAGATCAAAACCAAAGCTCAGAGCTGTGGCCCACTCAGTAGGACATACCACATCTCTGATCTCCTCACACTGTCCTATGGTGAGTTGAATGGAGATTCCTGACATGTCACACAACCCAAACATGTAGTGACAGAGAAAAGATACCACTAGTTCTCTGCATTCAGGACTGGGGCTTAAAAAGTTGAGTCCAGACAGAATCTGATTAGCTGTGGATTCATCATTTTGTTGCACCAAGATGTTCCCTCCAAATTCTGTGTTACAGTTCTTTGATGACAGAATACCAACTAACGTGTCTTCACAGACACTATTTTGAATCAGTGTCACTGGACATGTCTGATTTGAATTTCTCTCCAAAATATTTGTGTTAGTTATTAAATAAAGAATAAGAACTGCTTTACCACAGGAGTATTGTATCTATACACAAATAACCATTTCCCATTAATGATAGCTATCCTATAAGGATGTGTCTTGAGTCCTAGTATGGGAAGAACTATAATATAGACAGAAATTATTTGGGACCATGTATTGTACTTGCACTTTGTTCATTACAAACAAGCTATATAGCTATAGCCTAACCACTACACTATTTCTAAGCTATTAGCACTATCGGCTACTAGCACTATCGGCTATTATTGATTCAGTGCTGTATGGGTTTGCAGCACTTCAATACTCCTATACCTGTAGAAATAGCTAGTAGATAGCTTGCCAGTTGGGATATGATAGAGTTAGTTGCTGTGAAGTTTGTGTTGGTAACTAGGAGAGATCTACCACACCCCTCACCAAAAAAGGCAAGAGTCTATTACATACACATAATATGGACACTACACCATAGCCCAGCCCTGAACCTTGAACTTGCCACAACACAAATTCTAATAGGACTGGCTTGATTTCTTGTTCATTTAGCATGTTAGACTCCAGAGATGAGCTGTTGGCCAATCTACTATAATATAATTTACTGACTGACACTCTTTTGCCATAGGGTGAAAAACACACTGTTGCATTTATTAATGGTGACTGGAGGGGTGGGAGGATTAAAGTTCATTCTTCTTCTCCTAGCTTAAATAGTTGCCAAAACTACCACACTCACTAGCCCTGTCACAAAAAATATTTCGTACGCGCTACACACGGAATGCGCATGCGCGTGAGCTGAAGGGAAATGTGTGTACTATGGGTATTTTAACCAAGGTTCTCTTTTCCCTCCCCCACCAAGGCTCTCTTTTCCCTCTTCAAGGTATGACAGCCAGATTTCGCCCAGAAGACCAAATATGGCATGACTCCTTCCAGGATGCGCCGCGGGACTTCAGTTACTATTTAGCTACTTTAACTTACAGTAGCTGGTCTGAGGTTGATTATAACTGGAAGTATTAATAGTCCAAGCACAATAACTAGCAATAAGGGAAGTTCAACTGCTTTCATGCGCTTCCAAAAACTCATGCTGCACCACTTCAATGCTGCACCACTTCAATGCTGTACCAGATTTTGCCCCACCACATCCGCTAGAGACACTTTCACCTATAAAACTGCAGTTCAGAGTGGCTACCACACCCCTAAAACTAGCCGACAGCTTTTAGCCGTTAATCTTCCGGATGTACCCTTAAAAACATCCCCTTTCGTCTTGCCTTTACGAGGGCGCCTGAAAGTCTCTAACTAACCATAGCCATGAAGTCTCTCCAGCCAACCATGACCATAAAGTCTCCAGCAAACTATGGCCAGAAAGTCTGGTTATGCAAAATTCAATGAGTCCCAAGTGAAGAGTATATAGACTGACCATTATAGCTAAGTCACATATGACTGTATTAGTAGGACTGCACTATGAAATACAGGGCATCAGTTAGAAGAGAGTGTGACTGAAGGGAATCTTGAATCTTGAAGCTAAGTATTAATGACTTTGACACTGTGCCTCAGGCACATTAATACATTATCTAAAAATACATAGTAAATGATTACATCATCTATTATCCAAGTAGCTAGCTAGCTGGGCCTCATTTGATGTACAGTTTGTCGTGTATGGGAGTAGAGGAAAGATGTCCTGGACTAACTATTACATGTATCAAAAGCTAAAGGTCTACAGTCCCTGAAAGTTAATAATAATATTATTATAAAGTTATTACTTTCTCTTAACATTTATAATGAATAATTATTTGTGTGTATCATTGCTCCACCAATATACTAGGATGTGGTCAGAGAAAAATATGCATGGT
Organism: Diacarnus erythraeanus; assembly: GCA_964016965.1. NCBI lineage: Eukaryota > Metazoa > Porifera > Demospongiae > Poecilosclerida > Podospongiidae > Diacarnus > Diacarnus erythraeanus. The sequence continues at coordinate 4,207,198 of OZ024675.1, read as the reverse complement.
CAAGTGTTCTTTGTACATTCTATGAAAGCCTCCCTACCAAATCCTCTTGAAGCTACTGGGTTAGATATATAGCATAGCTAATGATTGATAGGTTAGAGACCATCATGGCCAACTGACAATAGATGAAGCCAATAAAATAGAGGAATTCATCAGAGAGTTTGGTTCGGTTGTAGAGTCTGTTTACCTATGTACCAACAGCACAGCCACTGCTTTGGTATTTCAGCCTTTTTCCGACTCAGAGACTTAATCTCTCATTTCCAGACTTCCAACCCCCAAGGAAGACTTCCCTGGATGTGGGTCCCATTTTCCATGGATATTTGGTGGAATCCCTCGATATGATTCTTTTGAGACTGCTAAGACATTACACACTTAAAACAGTATCTAACAAATTCCTTGGATTTTTGTAGCAATCCCCTGGATCACACCTGAAATCCCTGGATGGTTGGTAACACTGCATTTCTCTTCCCTGGTCATTGCAGCTGAATGCTTTTCTTTATAATTATAACTTTCACCAGTAAAATCAGGATGACACTTGATCATGCCACCTTAAGCTTGGTGGTGATGTCAGGTAGCTGTTGGAAGAAGACAGAACAGCAGCTACAAGGCAAAGCTTGATTTTCACTTTGTGATTTGTGCAAGGGAGAACAAGAAGGAAGCAGGGATAATAGTGTTACCTTGACAACACTAGTCAACATCACTTGTTCTCTAATAGAAATGAAATCAACTGTGTTATCTAGATACCTACTACATTCTTATCGATACTACTATTCAGTTTTGCAACTATAAATGTCAGACATTGTTATTTCACAGCTCTTAGGTACAGTTTTGCTTTAATGATCTCAGAATCCAGGACAAGCTGAGCCACTATCAGTACCTGGACAATCTTTAGGATGGAAATTCATTCATTATTTAACACATTAGAAAAGTGTATCACATCACTTACTCAGAGAAATGACTTCAGACCAGGTACCATTGTGAGACACTGTCTTTGCCCTTACCTTCAAAAAATTTTAATAGCATATTAGAGACCTCTACTTCAGTCATTAATAGAAGAATCCCTACTCCACTCTCAACTTTAACCCTTAAAGATGGTGTCTAGTCCTCTAAATAGAGAGAAATTCATTGAGTGAATAAATATACTTACCTTAACTAAAATGTATCCCTCTCCACTAAGTAAATTTTTTGCCCTCACAACATGAAAGAGCTCATCTCTGTCCTTACTGACTATGACACCATTATCTCCACCAGGAAGAGAGAAGGAGACCTCCTACCCAGTGATCACCCCATAACCTCTAGTTGGGGCCTTCCACACAATCACTGAACAGAAAGAGGTCACAGAACGAGGAAGTTGTGCACCTGTACAATAAATCATGATGAAGATTACTCACTTTAGAGGGACATGCAACCACTTTCTAAAAAAAAAAAAAAAAAAATTAAGCCAGAGCCTGAGCTTATTACCTATTATTATTATTATCTGAAAAATCTGGGGGGGGGGCTTAAGCCCCCCTTGCCTACACCCCTGTTATTACAGGGGGTCTTTATCAGTGTACTCAACTCACCCACAACTGTAATTTTTACACCATCACTGGTCATGTTCGCATGGGGAACAATACAGGCAACGCGCCGTGCGATGGAGAGTAGCCAATTAACGTTTTTTTTCACCATAGAGTATTGATTTAACTTTGCGCGCTAAAATTGGCATAATTTTAAATTTTGGCGTGTCAAATTTTGGCGTATTGCTCCACGGCCACCTAGACGAAAGATTTCACCCGCGCACAAATTTTATTATTATTAGGGGTGGGGCTAAACGAATGCTATGATAGTATCCAACTAAAATTCAATCATCTCTTGAACCAATTACCAGAATCGGCCCATTCTTTGCATGCTGCTAGCATCTGGTAAGGTTAAGAAAATTACATTTAGTTTTAGGTAGTCTGAAATTTCCAAAACAACTAGTCATGAGTGAATAAATGAAAAAGTAAAATTGAAGTATAGAAAATCTAAATGTAATGTTGTAGAGTAAGAAGAAAGGAGCTTGTGGAGTGAAAATCAGCCCGGTAGCTCTAGCAGGTCGGGAGTTTAATTCGCCGCAGTAAAATCGTCCATAGTGGCTATAAAAAATAACAGAAATGTTTCCTGTAAGTTCTGTGCTTTGCTATAATGCTGTTCTATCAGTTACATGTTGCTACTACAGGCTGTTGTGAAGTTATGGTTCCATAGCAACCGTGCGTGGGTGGGGATGCACAGCACCCTTAACCGATTAAGCACGGATTACGCCAATTGGCGTAATACGCTTCCGTGCTTTGAAAGGCGGTTTACGCCAATTGGCGTCATTATAATAAGCAGCTACTTTTCCTGTTAGCAGCAGACAACGGAAGCTCTCTAGCAAAGGATCTTTTATTGTGGTTACGCAGCAGACAAGTAAGTTTATTTAGCGCTAAAATTTAGTTGTAGTTTACATAACAAATAATAGAGTAATACAAGCTAATAATTATGGTTCATGTAACAACAATAATACTTTATATAATATGATTTTAGCTATAGAAATGGCCAGTAGAAATTTTTCTTTGGATGAGGTATTGTCCCTGATGGAGCATGAGGAGGATTTGGAAATAGATGACCCTCAAGTAGTGATCTTGGGAGGCAGTGACGAGGAGTACATGGAAGACAGAGAACCTAGAAAACTGTACAGTTATCTTCAATTATATTATGTATCAATGTATTACTATCTCTTGTCATGTAGATATGGATTGTGAGACATGCAACTCTGGTTTTAAGTCAACTAGCAGATAGAAGATCTCCCTTAGTATCACCAATTGATGACATTGAAACTGGTACTGTTATGTTCATTACGCTAGCTATTCTAATATCATCCTTAAGCACTTCCAGGAGCTACTTACCACTCAACTGATTGGGGAGTACTGTAGTAGAAAAAAGGTAGGCCTACATTTCCCAGCAAAGAAGAAGAGCACCAACTCTGAAAGGAAGAGAGGGATATATAGCCTTTGTTGGGAAAGGAACCGTTGCAGCGACACCCAGTGGTTCTGCAATGAATGTGGAGCATGGCTATGCCACCCAGGCACTTTATATGACTGCTTCCTCCTGTGGCATAAAAGAAGAGTTTAAGGTTTCAATCTGGATCATTTTGTATTTCATTGACATGTGCCTAGACATCTAGGCTTACACCTGACATGTACAACTCACTTCATAATTTTTAAAACTTTTTATGTATATGCCTCTTCCAAAACCAGCTTTTCTAAAAGCTACCACAAAACACCTAAAACCAGCATTCATAAAGGCTACCACAACTGCAAGAGTGTATTGTCCTGGAAGGCAAAAGAATAGTACCAGAGTTGCACCATTGAACACACACACAGACACACACTGGACATTCAGGCTCTCTCTTTCATATTCATTTGTGTCTAGCTAATATTATTATATAACTATTCTAATAACTACTCTAGCTAAGGTAGCTAGCTAATCAGATAACTTACCCCACGTGTAACCAGCTAGCTTGGCAGTCTGGTAGGATTCACACCTTGCGAGTTTTCTTTCTCTACGAAGGTTGTTACGGCACCTCCTAGTCCTCAGGGTCAACTAGAACACCCCAACATATGTGGAGAAGTTGTTAGAAGAGCCAACAGTCGGAACTACTATGGAGCGGTGTTAATTTTTTCAACACTAATTTTGTTCACGCTATTATCTAAGCGGGAACTTGCCTTCTGGCCCCAGTTGTTTCTTTATCAGGTAGCCTAGAGCATCTTCATTCAATGAACTGTAGACAGCTAGAGGCAATCTCGCTCAGATCTCCCACTACAAACCTTCCTAGACGATGACTAACAAAGAACTGGATCACAAGACGTCAGGTGCTAATTAATTCCGTGTCATGTCACGCGTACTCGCATTAAAATTTAATTTAGCAGTTAATCGGTTAAGGGGTGGTGGGCTAGTGAAAAATTTTTGATGGTGGTAAGGATCGCTGACCATCACCTTTGACCTTTAAGTTCATGCATGGAAGTAAAGCAAGCTGGCTAGTCTAAAAGTGCAGGTCTCTTCTATGGTTCGTTTCTTCCCAGTGGGACTTGCAGACAAGGACGTTATGCTGTTGCACCAAGATGTTCCCTCCAAGTTCTGTCAACAGTTCTTTGATGACAGGATACCAACGAATGAGTCTTCACAGACACTATTCTGAATCATTGTCACTGGACATGTCTGATTCGAATTTCTCTCCAAAATATTTATGTTTACCTATTAATTAAATAAGGACTGCTTTACCACAGAGCTATACACAAATAACCATTTCCCACTAAAGATAGCTATCCCATAATAAATTTAGGCTGTGTGTTTTGAGTCCCAGTATGTCAACAACTATAAACAGACTGAAATTTTTTGGGATTCAAACCCACGTATAGTACTTGCACTTTGTTCATTACAAACAAGCTAGCCTAACCGCTACACTATTTCTAAGCCCATAGAACTTAATTTATATACAAAGACTGTTATGCTATTATTGATTCAGTGCTACAATAAACTGTATGGGTTATGGAATGAAGCTAGTGGTGGAATGACCCTGTGTTAGTGTTTGAGCACTACCTACATGCTCAAGTTTAGAATCAGAAATTAATGAACAGGAAGGATCGGAGGAGCTATAAAACTTGGTACAGGTATTTCAATAAAGTCTAGATATTGGGTTAATGCTTCATCATCCACTTTAGGGATGTACTTGTGAGAACACACACTGTTATGTCATGGAGAAGGGAGGGAACACAAGGACTGCCCCCTCACCTCCCTCATGAACCCCTGGAGGTTACTACTAGCTAATAAGTAAAGAAGTATTCAAAGGATTTAGTATCAGGTCATCACAAATTCCAATGACTCTTTACTTGTGAGTTCTATGTGTTGACATTGAACCATGCAGTCATCTCATCCATGCATGTCTTTTGAGCACCTTTGAGTTTCTCTCAGTGTATGTACCTATGCTACTAGTAGGAATTATATATATATATAGATACTATTATAGCTGCACTTTCATTAACTTCTACAATGACTGAGCCACTCCATTTTTGACCAGCACTTACTCATTGTCACAGCACTGCCAGCAACATCTCAGGAAAAGAAGACTGCCTTTATCATTTACCACTCTCTGAATCATCAGCACTAACTTATATTTCATGCACCACAAAAACATCTTCCAACTCTATATGATGTTGCTACACTTTATTATTACTAGTGAAGTGTGAGCAATTGTGGCCTTCATTCATCAGCTTCTTGTCTATAAATAATACAATTCAGATTACTGGTAAGCATAAACTGAGTTAGTTTTACACCACTACCTACATAGCTATCCAGAGTGCTATATACACTCTATATTATGTAAGGATGACAGGAATCTCACTTCTCCCAACTCTAATCTGCTCAAACGAGGAAATGCTGGTGCCTACCTATATATAAAGCTACAATTCTTACTTGTGCTGTTTTTTATTATAACACTCTCTGATGATAATACTTAATTTTTTTTTTTAACAGTGATGCCTAAAATAAATATTTCATTGATAAATCTGGTAAATGGTAGGCATACTAGTTGGTATGTGTGCACACAAAAAATATATATAATAATCCTTTCCTGTGCATAATAGATTGAACAACAGCAAAAAAAAAAAAAAAAAAAAAAAAAAAAAAAAAAAAAGAAATAATAATAATAATTATACATGTATAATGCATAATAAATATAATGCATGAACATATACTGTATAACTGCTATATATTTTGCTCCTAAACAATATTCAAAGCACAGATAATAATAGTATGTTTAAGAATTACAGTGGGCTAATTCATCACTTCTGATGACATTGCCCACTTGCACCTGTAGATGAGGATGTCATTGTAATAAGGTCAGGCGATACAGGGTCACCACCATGATCTAGAGTTTGGTCAGATATGGAAGTAAGATCTTTGGGTAAAGAGTCTTTCTCGGTCAAAGTGGTATCGCTAGCTGAGCACTGAGGGAGAAGGGAGGTTTCAACTTGAGATGCCTTTGGAGACAGGTTATTTGAACCAAGCCCGGGGTCAAGATTCATTTCTTCCTGACTGTTAGTGAACTCGATGTCAGGGTCAATAGTATCCATAAACTCACTGGGGGCAGTGCTCCCCACACCCGAGTCTATAACCTCAGAGAGAAAGGTCATGTGATTTGGCTTGTTTTCAAAATAAGCCTGAAGTGAAAACAAAAATTACTGTGATAGTTAACCAAATGAATACTAGATCATAGATTTTCCATTAACAGTGACTTCTATAACTTAAGTTATGTGTCAAAGCACTTGGGCATGAAGAACCTCTAAACCAAGTTAGACACATTGACCAAATGGGCTCACTAGAACCCCTCAGGCCATTGACTAAAGGGACCATAGTATTTAGAACCCACCCCCACCCCAAGGCAATTTAAGGTCACTAATCTAGGCAATACAGTGTAACTCATAAGGGATAGGACTTGTCTATATGTCGACCCTTTACCATGCAATACTGTACTATACGCACCAGTTTGTCATTGAGGCTGGAGAGGACACGAGGTATATCGGAGAAAGTACTGGGAGGGGCAAGCTCAAGAATGCCGAATTGCTCAAAGATAGCAGCATTAAGATTCAATCTCCTTGAGACCTGGATGATATTATGTAATGATAAATTACATCACCTCTGTAGCAATAACAAAACACTTGTATTAGAACAGCTTACAAGTGGTATATGCAGTGGGTCAATCTTTAATTAAAATGATATACAATGAAATCTCTCTATTCCAGACACCATGCGACAAATTAAAGGGTCCCAATTAGAGGGGTGACCTCATTTCAGGGGGTGAAGTTTTATACAGAAGATGTTATTTGGGACATATCCAAGTGTCCTTAATAAAGAGGTGTCCTCATTTCAGGGGGTTAGAATAGAGGGGCTCCACTGTATACTAATGTCTACATCATCACGATCAGATACCTACCAGAAGAGACTTTTTCTTACTTTTACGGACAGCCTTGTATCTACTGAGCTAGGGCTAGCGTTTCATGAACCCAATACTTACTTTAGACATCAATACATTCCTTCTCTTCTCTTTCTTGCTCCTCTTTCGTGTTAGGGAGGATGCTGCAGGTACCAGAACCTCATCCTTTTCCCTTCGAAGGATGTACTTCCCAGGCTTAACTATGGGTGCACTCTCACTCCGGAGCGGCACTGGGTCAAGGTTTGTAGCCAAAGGTGCAGGGGTGGTATCTTCTTCAGCATTGGCGGTTGCCCCTGGCTGACTGATTTGGAGTTTTTTGAGATGGGAAATGAGAGCATTGCATGCAGTTATATGCTCTGAATAGCGTTGTTCTCTCTGCAGACCCTGCTCGATAGCTCTGCAAATATACATACACAGAAGAATGAATGTGACTGCTAGCTTTATAATAGCCACACATGTCTAACTGGCTGTGTCCACTATATACAACAGGGGTTCCAAAAAATAGTAGCCAAAATGGCACAGCTTAGATTTTGCATGGTTGCTGCAAGCTGTAAAAGTGATATAAGTAGGGCTATAGCCAAAAGCTACTTAATGGCTAATTTGGGGAACCTTTGTATACTAGTTACACTGTATAAGCAGGTCACCTCTGTATAACAGCCAACTGGTTGTGTCCCAAGGGTGACCACTATACGTATATACAGGTTCTACTATATAAGCAGACCACCTCTGTATAAACAGCCAACTGGTGGTGTCCCAAGGGTGCCCACTATATACAGGTTACACTGTATAAGCAGACCACCTCTGTATAAACAGCCAACTGGTGGTGTCCCAAGGGTGACCACTATATACAGGTTCCACTGTATAAGCAGACCACCTCTGTATAAACAGCCAACTGGTGGTGTCCCAAGGGTGACCACTATATACAGGTTCCACTGTATAAGCAGACCACCTCTGTATAAACAGCCAACTGGTGGTGTCCCAAGGGTGACCACTATATACAGGTTCCACTGTATAAGCAGACCACCTCTGTATAAACAGCCAACTGGTGGTGTCCCAAGGGTGACCACTATATACAGGTTACACTGTATAAGCAGACCACCTCTGTATAAACAGCCAACTGGTGGTGTCCCAAGGGTGACCACTATATATAGGTTACACTGTATAAGCAGACCACCTCTGTATAACAGCCAATTGGTTGTGTCCCAAGGGTGACCACTATATACAGGTTACACTGTATAAGCAGACCACCTCTGTACAACAGCCAACTGGTGGTGTCCCAAGGGTGACCACTATATACAGGTTCCACTGTATAAGCAGACCACCTCTGTATAAACAGCCAACTGGTGGTGTCCCAAGGGTGACCACTATATACAGGTTACACTGTATAAGCAGACCACCTCTGTATAAACAGCCAACTGGTGGTGTCCCAAGGGTGACCACTATATACAGGTTCCACTGTATAAGCAGACCACCTCTGTATAAACAGCCAACTGGTGGTGTCCCAAGGGTGACCACTATATATAGGTTACACTGTATAAGCAGACCACCTCTGTATAACAGCCAATTGGTTGTGTCCCAAGGGTGACCACTATATACAGGTTACACTGTATAAGCAGACCACCTCTGTACAACAGCCAACTGGTTGTGTCCCAAGGGTGACCACTATATACAGGTTCCACTGTATAAGCAGACCACCTCTGTATAAACAGCCAACTGGTGGTGTCCCAAGGGTGACCACTATATACAGGTTCCACTGTATAAGCAGACCACCTCTGTATAAACAGCCAACTGGTGGTGTCCCAAGGGTGACCACTATATACAGGTTACACTGTATAAGCAGACCACCTCTGTATAACAGCCAATTGGTTGTGTCCCAAGGGTGACCACTATATACAGGTTACACTGTATAAGCAGACCACCTCTGTATAAACAGCCAACTGGTGGTGTCCCAAGGGTGACCACTATATATAGGTTACACTGTATAAGCAGACCACCTCTGTATAACAGCCAATTGGTTGTGTCCCAAGGGTGACCACTATATACAGGTTACACTGTATAAGCAGACCACCTCTGTACAACAGCCAACTGGTTGTGTCCCAAGGGTGACCACTATATACAGGTTCCACTGTATAAGCAGACCACCTCTGTATAAACAGCCAACTGGTGGTGTCCCAAGGGTGACCACTATATACAGGTTCCACTGTATAAGCAGACCACCTCTGTATAAACAGCCAACTGGTGGTGTCCCAAGGGTGACCACTATATACAGGTTACACTGTATAAGCAGACCACCTCTGTATAAACAGCCAACTGGTGGTGTCCCAAGGGTGACCACTATATATAGGTTACACTGTATAAGCAGACCACCTCTGTATAACAGCCAATTGGTTGTGTCCCAAGGGTGACCACTATATACAGGTTACACTGTATAAGCAGACCACCTCTGTACAACAGCCAACTGGTTGTGTCCCAAGGGTGACCACTATATACAGGTTCCACTGTATAAGCAGACCACCTCTGTATAAACAGCCAACTGGTGGTGTCCCAAGGGTGACCACTATATACAGGTTCCACTGTATAAGCAGACCACCTCTGTATAAACAGCCAACTGGTGGTGTCCCAAGGGTGACCACTATATATAGGTTCCACTGTATAAGCAGACCACCTCTGTATAACAGCCAATTGGTTGTGTCCCAAGGATGACCACTATAGAGCAAACCACATACACTTGAGAGTATATATAATTTATTAACTAACTTGTACTTCTTTTTGACTGCCCTGGCTGCTCTACTCTCATCTCTTTTCTGTCTCTCCTCCTCCCTCTTCTGTTTCAACTGGGCATTGAAAGCCAGTTGCTGGGAACGAAACTGATCATACAGCTGTTTACGCTGCTGATACAGAGAATCAATTTCTAAAAAAAAAAAAGGTGAATGAATATTCAAGGTACACTACACCACTGAACTATTAAGCTATTAATAGAGAAGATAAGGTTTGCTGAAGTGTATACAGCAAGAGTCGAGATATTTGGAGGAAGCAAAGTACTCACCACACAATTTTCATCAGTTAACACCACCTAACATGTTAGAATTAATCCCCTTACCAGTCTTGATCTGATCTTTCTCCGTGATGCTAACTTTCTTTTGTTCCTTTGCCTCTTCCAGTTCTTGTTTGAGGTGGGCTATCCTGTCTTTAGTGGCCATTTCCTTCACTCTTAAATCCTTTCCCTTTCTGTATAGAGACTGTAAGAAGAAAGGAGAGGGTCACACAATAGAGAGAGGGGGGATGTGGAGGAAGGATGTGGCACAGACTTATCCAATACCCCACTGTTTATACTACACCCAAATATAGTCATAGATGCAATCATATATATACACACACACACACACACACATTGTACACCTCATTTTTACCACAAAACTTCTCCTCTATCCTGTGGGGACACACTGTCTGTATCAATGTCTATAGTTATACACTTACATCTCTTTGTGACCTTAGATTCTCTTGTTCCTCTCTCAAATGATCAATCTCACTCTTCGCTGCCAAGTACACTCTACAATACACAGATATAGACACATTCATGAACTAATGAGTACAATAGATCTCCCTCATATACAGATATAGGATTTTAAATGGGGGAGGGGTTATATGGGAAGGTAATCTGAAATGAAGTTATTCTAACCCCCTGAAATGAGGACACCTCTGTATACAGTGGAACTCTTCTATTCCAACCCCCTGAAATGAGGACACCTCTGTATACAGTGAAACTACTCTATTCCAACACCCTGAAATGAGGACACCACTGTATACAGTGGAACTCCTTTATTCCAACCTCCTGAAATGAGGACACTTCTGTATACAGTGGAACTCCTTTATTCCAACCTCCTGAAATGAGGACACCTCTGTATACAGTGGAACTCCTTTATACCAACCTCCTGAAATGAGGACAGCGAAACTCCTCTATTCCAACACCCTGAAATGAGCTCTAATCAGGACAAGTGTCCAGGAATAGAGAGGTGGCACTGTATTACTTGAGGAGGATATGTGTCAGTTTGGAAAGGGTAGTGGAGTGTGCTTGTTTGGTTGGAGCTAGTGAGTCTGAGCCAGTGTGCCTGTTTGGTAAAGGGTAACCAGAGAATATTAATTTAGCCCCAAATAGTTAAGAACAGAGTTGATGCCTTCATTGTTATACTCACACTAAACGTTCCTTGGACTTTGTTAGGACCTCAATCTCCTGTTTAAACTTCCTTTCTTCAGAGCTTGAGCATCTTTTAAGCAACATCTGGTGTTCCAGTTGATGTTTCAGTCGCCTACAAGAACACGAAGTACACTTTAACATAGAAGTACACCACAGATTGTACAGCTAGTGGAACCTGTATATAGTGGTCACCCTTGGGACACAACCAGTTGGCTGTTATACAGAGGTGGTCTGCTTATAAGGTGGAACCTGTATATAGTGGTCACCCTTGGGACACAACCAGTTAGCTGTTATACAGAGGTGGTCTGCTTATACAGTGGAACCTGTATATAGTGGTCACCCTTGGGACACAACCAGTTGGCTGTTATATAGAGGTGACCTTTGGGACTAAAGCTGTTGGTAAATAAGAGTTAAAGGAAACATGAATTACAAATAACACTAGTCCACTCCACACTAAACATTAGAGGACAATGTGTATAATCTGTGTACATACCAATACTTTAATGGTGATGGAATGGGCTACAAAACAAACATTTTTTTTTTTTTTTGCTTTAGAATTTGATATACTATTGAAATGGCCAATTGATTATAGAGTTCCACTCATTCAGAATCAGACAAAGACTAGTAGTGTCTTGATTATAATACCAGTTCTTAATAAGTCTAGTTATAACACAGAAATGTCCTTCGTTTCTAGTGGATTGGTAATGTGGAATACTCACCCAACTGCATCATCATGGCCACTCTCAGTCTTGTGTCTAACTCCAGCCAAGAGATCACTAGCAACTTTTTTCTATAGGAAGAAAGATAGTAATGAGATACTTTGTACATAGTAGTGGAACTCTCTGGGTGGAATCTCTCTATTCCAACCACAGACAGTAGTGGAACTTGCTGGGTGGAATCTCTCTATTCCAACCACAGACAGCAAAATGAGGTGCTGTATCCTATCCATACCACCTTAATTGACCTCATTTCAGAGGGTTCAGTTTGATTCTACTATGTTTACACTAAAGGGAATGCAAAGCATTCTTAGGTTGGCTAAATAGAAACCCAGAATGTACAGATTTAGTAGTGTATATAGTAGCTGAATCATATTCAATGCTGTTTTATAACAAAGTTGTACCCCTACCCCCCATATGTCTGCTGAATCAACAACAAACCTTACTTCTTAAAGGTTGTCCACAAAGAGAAAAGTTTAATGGGACAAAGCTGTATCCATTTTACATAAATACCCCACCCCCTCCTTCCTTCCCAGACAGACTCTATGCACTAGCTATCACAGGCAGTTGACAAACACAGGAGGATCATATTTCAAACTTCTAAAGGCCCCCATACACCAGGCAACTTTGAGCCAACCAACTGGTTGTCTATACTTTTGTAAGCAACCATCAAGCAACTGATTGCTTGGAACACAATGTGTTCAGTATGACATCATTGTGTTAAAGTGTGAAAGCCTTTGATCTTTCAGGCAACTTATTGCAGGAAACCAGATTGCTAGAACATATACTAGACAAGCAGTTGCCAGCAACCTGTTGCAAGCAACCAAATTGCCTCAAAGTTGCTTGGTATATGGGGACCTTTAAAGCCTACCCAAAATTTCACCAAATGAGGGCATCCCTGTAATCAGGACACTTTAATTAGTCCCAAAGTGTCTGTAATAGAGCACCACCCCCACATACATAATTAAATTACAGGTATATACAGTAATAGTAAACTAGATTCAGGTATAATAGTAAACTAGATTCAAGTATATATACAGTAATAGTAAACTAGATTCAGGCTGATTTGTCCACTATTGTCAATCATAGCTTATTATAACATTCTCCTCTGATTTATTATTGGATACCAACCTCTAGCCAGAGACATGAATATCCATCTTAAGGTCAAATTTTATCCTGAGAAATTTATGTTTGTTCCTCTATAGCATCTCACAGTATTAGCCTTCTAGATACAAATGGGCTACCAAACCAGCCAAAAAAGGCTAACATAGTACACAAGCACACATAATATTAGCCTCCAACCTTAGGAATTCTTCCATAGCCTCCAACCTTAGGAATTCTACTACATAAGCACAAATAGCCTCCAACCCTAGGAATCCTTCCTAGCTTATGCTACACAAGTACAAATAGCCTCCAACCCTAGGAATCCTTCCTATACAAGCACACATAGCCTCCAACCCTAGGAATTCTTCCTAGCTGGGAAAAGGGAACCTGATACAAAATGTATGGTATTCATTGTGTAGGATTCCCAGCTTTATAGGGATGCCATTCAAAAACCAACATGTGTATAGGATCACATCATTTTCCCACCAAAAAAAAAAGTCTTAATATTATTACACAGGCAACTAAATAAGAGGGTGTTAATAAAGCCTGAGGAGTGCCCACTCTAGTTATATAAACACAGTAACCAAGGCAACACAAACACCACATTAATTCTAATAATGATTTATTATAAGCCAACACTTTAGATAAACTGACTATCCATCTCAGAGACCAATAGACTTGCCTGGGTCATTCATGGTTATATTGTGTTTTAGGTCACATTTGAGTTTTTATTCATCTCAACTTTAATTTTTTAGTTCATTCTTGGACACAAGGAATGAATATTCTTTCTACTTGTTACTGGAATGAATTTACCTAACAGGCAAGACATGATCCCCCTCCCCACCATAAATAGTTTTCAAGAGTTTTCAAGATGAAAAGCAGTTCAACTTATAGCATAATAATTACATACTCTATTTTTTTAGCTGAGTATAAGCTGATCAGTGCTTGTTACAAGTTGCTACCCCCCCTCCCCCTTTTCCCTAGCAGTTTCAGAGTTGGTTTTTTTTTTTATTTTAACCCTTTTACCCTTAAGAGTACAGACATCTTTAATCTAAGGTGTAGAGTTCTATACCAGACAGGTGTTAATGTAGTCACCTTGTTCACACTTACTTACCTTCTCAATAACCTTTGTTCCTATCTCTCTTATGCTGGCCTCCAGAGCTTTCACCTCACTAGTATTTTTCCCCTTGGCCTTGTCAATGTCTGTGAGTTGACCTGTTTCTTTGGTAATCTCAGCAGCTATCACCTGGGTAGCATTGGTTGAAATGGGTTTCTGATGGAAGTAGTTAGGGTCAAGGAATGTTAATTATATGGTTTCAAAAAAAAATGTCACTGTGCATGTGTCATACTATCTGAGTCACCTGATAATGAAGAGTGAGGGGTGTGTCTATGTAAATTGGGTGTGGTCCCACTATCTTGGGACTGGGAGGCAGGCAATATGGATAGATTTCCAGGGAGTGTCTATATCCACAGTTTTTACAGATTTGTGGTTCATAGGTGAGACAATTAACCATTAATAACTATGCCTCCACCAGGTTTATTATAGGCAGATACTTCCCCCTCTACCCCACATTATACACTATTACATGCATGTACATGTGAATAACAGCAAGAAACCACTCCCCCTCTACCCCCACATTATATACTATTACATACATGTACATGTGAATAACTCCCCCCTCTACTCCATTACATGCATGTACATGTGAACAGCAGGAATTTGGAAACCTCTGTCACCACACCACATACAAGTATCATACCACTTCACAGTGTCCACTAATAGCATGCTGGGAAGCACTTCAACACCACAGATTATAGAGTGAAGGCCTTTGGTCCTTCAGGGAATAAAATGGCTTCCTAGCTATATGCTCCACACACTGTCCAAAAACACCACAAACAAGCTGTTTGTAAAAGAACTAAGGAGTAATACTACACTTTCTGGTCTGTGTCTGTACAAGAGGTGCTATAAATGACATGCTAATGGAAGTGGAACTATGAACACCTGCCTTTAGATTTAGAGTTGTCAGCACTTCTTTTTTGAAGTTCCCTTGTAGTATTATCTAACCTCTGCATTCCTAAAACAACCACAGAGTGGTATCTAGGCGGCTGGTCTGGGATTCCCACAGTGCATGCATTAGCAGGCATCCAAAAACATCAGTCTTAGTTAAAGGAGGTTCCACCTCTATTAAGACACTGGAGCAATCCTTACCCACCAAAGGTGTACCCCCCCCTCAATTAAGCAGGTTTGTGGTTATCTTGTCCATGTCCTGTTTGTACCCTCTTTGTGTGTACATTTACAAGATGGATTTAAATTAACTCCCCTCTGGTAAAAAGATACTATTTTTCCTTCTAATTCCTTGATTGTTTTGGTGAAGTGAGCTATCTCTTTCTCAAACTTTCTCTCATCCGGACAAAGTATTCCCACTTCTCCCATCTTGATGCTCCTGTGACCTGCAGAGAAAGATTCATGGTATTATTTCTTAAAATTTCCATAGTATTCCATACTATGTCCCTAGGGATCGATGCCTCACAAGCTACTGTCCATAGTTACTGAAATGGAATTTAAGGAGAGTTTACTAATGCTCACCCTCACTCTCTTTGGGGGATCACCCATTGGAGAGAAAACATCAGATCACCAATTCATAAGCATTTAATGTAAGAAGTTAATAAAAGATCCTAAGGAGTTATAAAGTGGGTCTTCCCTATTTTTCCTCTATGGGCTGTATAATACTAATATATGTCCCACTCTGACTCTCCTCTGTCCTACTCTTCTCTGCTGTTCTACTTTCTCTTCTCTACTTTGACCTACTCTTTCTCTGCTGTCCTAATTTTTCTGCCTAGCTACTTTCTTTTGTCTTGTACTATCATCTATTGTATCCTCTCCTTTGTCAGCATCTATCCTATTGATTACTGAATAACTACAATCATAGGCTATATTTGGCAGCTTTCAAATTTACAGGATTACAATTTTCTAATCTCCAGGCCCCTTGTGTACAAGGCCAACCATCAGCTATGCCATGTCAGTTCAGGCCCCATCATCAACCATATTCACCTATCCTTATAAGGGATGCTGTAATCTCCCACTCAAGCAGCAGCTATTGTCAGTTCAGTTCAACACTGTATCAACACATACCAGAAGAGAGTCTCCTCTTCACCCTCAGCACCATTATTGAATCAACATTTAAACCACAGGCTGACTGCTTTCCAATGTTTAGTCCCAGGTCAGTCTAATTCACCAGCACCCAAATGTCAGCTCAGACCCCAGCTATACCAAACACCATGGTTACCAGCACTTCCCACACACTCAAGTCAAATCCCCTTAGAAGAGACCTCAGCACACTCTAAACAAACCTTGGGTGTTTCATCTGTACACAAACTAGTATCCATTACTAAAAGTACCAGGAAAGATTCCATCCTCATATTTTAAGTTTGTTTTACTTAAGGATGTTTTGTGTTTTTGTCAGATTGTAGCATATAGCTTTGAGGCCTTGTAAGGATCTGGGAATCTGAGGGAGAATTTGAAATTAGAGGAACAGGTCCTTACTATAGGATCAACCAGATATACTTTTATCAGAGGAGGCTTTTATCAGAGGAGGAGAGGAAGTCTACTGTATAATAATAGCTATATATGCTGTGAGCCAGTGCTTGAAAGTTTAAACTATCTCCAATTATGTTCTGACAGATTCACTGTTTTTTTAAGCAGGAAATAACTTTTAAACTTTTTTAGATGAATGCACGATAAGTACACTAGTAACATATACACCCAACATTATAAATCCAGCTCTAACAGTTGCCCTCCCAGTCCCAGATGTCCCTAGAGATGTAGACCTATGCAGGCCTAGGCTGGTGTAGCCAGTAGTGGGTACAATGACCCTTTACTTAAACTTAATTAGTAAGAGACAAACAGAATGGTCATAAATCAGTGAACTTAGTGCACGGTCTAGTAACACTGGTCTCCTGTTGATGGGGAAGTTTTAAATAAAGATGAGTTGACACAATTAACTATTAGCATCTCTACACTATTAGTCATGTGATGTGGGAGTTTGGAGGTTAGAGAATGTAAAATGGACTTTGCCTGGATCTAGCAAAGAGGGCTAGGGCTAGAGCTATAGGTAAGCTACTAACATTTACACATAACTACTTTAGCTAGCGGTCAAGCATACAATCTGAACACAAGGCCTACGCTTGAAGACAATAGTAGTTAGCTACCGACTTAGGGCAACATTATAATTAGCTAGCTAACTGCTAGGCTATAAATTAATGGCTAGCAGGCTAAACAGAGATTATTATTATATACCTGTAGCTTTGTCTTCAGCATACCCGCGGCTAGTCGTTTCAGACATCCCCAGCGTACGAAAATCTAGCCGGGAGAAGCTCACACTGCAGCTAGCTAGCTAGTTGCTGTACACACCCCTCGAGAAGACTACTAGCTCCCAGCTGAGTTAGCAAACACCTCCACTGACACTTTAGAGTGGAAACTTGAAACATCAATGACGACCTAGCTAGCGTTATATAATATCGGTGACGTCATTGGGTGCACCCCCGGGGGCCACGCCCGCTTACGTTACATTATGTAATAATAACGTGTACAGTATTATTATTATTATTATTATTATTATTATTATTATTATTATTATTATTATTGAAGAAGGGGTAAAAAAGAATGTGAGCTACTATAACTTCCAAGCATTCCTCATCATCAGGTCAAAATATGCATCATTGTCAATAGATGCACTGACTCCTGAATAGTAGTTGAAGAATTCTTCTCGAGTGACCTACAGATAAAAAAAGGTTACCACTTCATTCACACATTCATTCATATTGTATAGAAACTACATTCATATTGTATAGAAACTACAGTTGTTGAGATTGTAATTATCGTTACATAGACGTGGGTGTGACAATTAGAGTTTATGGGTGTTGTTATCACACACATTCATAAGAACTATATATCCTCTTGTGATCCACACTGCTCAGAAACGATATGTTAAAACACTAGATTCTTATAGCTACACAGTAGTTAGTTTTATTTACCCTTCCATCAGGATCATTGGGTGAATCAAAACTATCCAGGAAGGATCTGAACACTTGGTCCTCTGTCCATTCGCCATTTACATACTTAGGGTGCTTACGAGCATTATAGACTCTGTAGAAATCATAAGAGGTATAGGTAAAGTGAACATACAGAGTGTAGAAGTTCACTTCAGGACAGTAAAATTTCATCACTAAATTGATTGTTAATTAAATAGAAAAGAACACCGATCCATTCAAGGTGTATTGCTTCACTTACATTTCTTCAGACTGACTAGTGCCAGTCCCATAGGGTCTGTATAACTGAGGTTCCACTGTATATTATACAGACTAGTGCCAGTTCCATAGGGTCTGTATAACTGAGGTTCCACTGTATATTATATAGACTAGAGCCAGTTCCATAGGGTCTGTATAACTGAGGTTCCACTGTATATTATACAGACTAGTGCCAGTCCCATAGGGTCTGTATAACTAAGGTTCCTCCACTGTATGTTATACAGACTAGTGCCAGTCCCATAGGGCTCATGAGGCTCCATAATAAATAATAATAATAATAATAATAATAATAGGACCTATTACATCAGGAAGGGTTTACCAATGGTAGTTAAGCTATTTCTAATTAAGACTCATTATAAGTAAGCTATGTACCCTTTGAGATCTTGAATAGTGATCACTCCATCCCCTGTCTTATCAAACTTATTGAATGCTTTGGTAATGATCTCTTTTCTGGAATTGTTCATGGGAGGCTGCAATAATATAAAATCACACGTCTGGCCCCTAAGGAAGTGGGTACAGGAATTTGCATACACACTTTTTATGGAAAAAAGAGTGTTTATGTACAGTATAATAGAATTTACAATCCAAAGTGGCTATATGGCAATCACACTTATTATAATAACAAGTGGGTCAATCAAGTTGCAACCATTGGCATGTTCTAGCATGCTCTTAGTTCACTCTAAACATGGTTGGTCCCATCAAACAGTTTCCTATTATGATTGATAGCTTATAGACAAGGTCAATAAAGAACAGGTTGGTGGTAGGTTGATTTATCCATACCCATGAAAGATTCAAACACTCTTGTCATGACTGTTAAAGATAGCTTGCTCTGCTTGAACTTACCACACATGGTCAATGGTATCAAACATGAGTCAGTGGTTACTAAAAATAGGGTCACCAAACAGATGTGTGGTGAGAATAAAATGAAAGAACCATTAAGACTCTGTTGCCATGGCCATGCCCTCAACTTTTTGATGCATGCAAGATCACAAAAGATGCTTTGGAGTACTTCTATGAACTAATCAAGTTTTCAAGAGGTTTTTAACACTCTATATAGGAAGGAATTAGCTACTGGTACTGTCTTATGTCCAACAAGGTTCTTTACTGTGTGTGCTGAGAACCTTTTGAGGAATTTAATATAGTCTTATTGGATTTGTAATAAATCAAATGAAGAGTATTTTTTCTTCTTTATTCTAGCAGAGCTTATCCTTAAGCATAGTGACGATCTCAGTAAGACATTATTTAGTTCACACTTTTCTGCTACAGTAAAGCTTACCATTACCACTCTCGAGTCACCGAGATGTGATAATCAGTATTGAATGCATGAGTCTGCATTACCACAAGGACATGGGTGCTCTGCGGTTTGAGGTTGGGAGGCATTTTGACAATTAGAAGATACCATTATGAATCTCTAGACTTGGTGATTAATTCTATAACTCATAGGTTTAATCAACCAGGCTACAAAACCTACAAAAAATGTGGAAAACTTATTGCTAAAGCTTGAGGTTTGGACAATCATGCTGAGATTGATCTAACTACTTTTCAGACTTCATTCAAACTCTTGTTATAACAAATCAGATCCAAAAAGTCACATACTTAGTTATCTAAGAAGTCTTTCAGAGCCTCAGTGAATAAGTTAATGATAGCTGTTACTAATGCAGTAAGTGAACGATCCTTTTCAGCTTAAGTAGAATAATATGCTTGAGAGTTACTCAACCATGTCTCAAGCTGGCCTAAAGAGAAAACTGATGATCAAAATCTCCAACATGTAGCTAAACTAACCAACTTAGTGAACAACAAACCAAAACACATAGTGAACATTATTAATTTTGATGAATGAATATTGTTTATTGATTAACCACACCCATATTTTAAAACCACACCCCTTTCAATTGACCGTACCCCATTTATTGGCCCAATCACTCTAAATTTGCTTTCTACGGGTCTGTACTTAATAATATATAAAGCTAGCTATTGTTGTTCAGTGTGCTTATCACTTTGGCTTATCAACACACACTTATCTTGTATACTCAGAAGTTGGTGTAAGTTGGATATAAAATAGTTATTGCATATAGTTGCCAACTTGAATAGACTGCACCCACCAAGACCACACCCATGTCCTGCCCATTTTCACTTAGAATAGAGAGCATGTATTAATGATATGATGTCATAACTTGTAATCTTTGCTAACTAGATAGAAGTTAAATGTCAGTCTACAGAAGCAGGACAGGAGTTTAAAAAAATCACCAGAAATCGGGACAGTTAGCAACTATGCTATTGGAATACACAATAGAACCTCTAATATAAAGGACATTCTAAAACCTCCACACAAAGAAGACTTGTGAACGTCCTATCTCTAATTGACATACTGTAATGTGTCCTTTATAGAGAGGTTCTACTGTGATTGTGGCCATTCCAAGCTGCTAGAACCTTGAAACTCTACTCTTTAACAATGCTGTGAAACAGGTCCTTCAAGTAGAACCTCCACAGTTCTAGTAGAAAATTGTAATGGCTTACTCTCAATCTGACTAGGAATTCATCGAAGCTAATGGTGCCATTGTGGTCTTGATCAAAGAGTGCAAAGAGAGATTTGATCATCTAAAAAATATACAGTAGCAAGATGATCCTTTGCCAAATGGAAACAGACATCCAAAACATAGTCTAGATTAATGTCCCTCAACCCCAAAGTACAGTGTCAGAAAATGCATGTAACCTGTTTTTTCATTCAAGTAGGAAGAACTTTTTATTTGTAGTACACTACATATTCTGTAAACTATAATTATGATATCACTTTCTGTCATTCATTAATTCCCTCCCCCTAAATTAATCCCTGCCATACTGAACATCAGAGAATCCACTCAGCATGGACAGAATATTAAAGCAGACTTGTTGTGCATGATAAACTTACATCATCTTCAATGTTTAGCCCAAAATCATGTATCCCTTTCTTGAACTCATAAAAGCTCAAGGTCTTGCTCCCATCATCATCCAAGATTCTAAAAATCCTACATGGGAAGAGAGAGGGAGGGAGGGAGGTGAGAGAGATAAAGATAGAAACCTCTATGCCCTGTATGATTACATGAAACCATGGAAACAAACATCAGAGAACACACGATTAGATTAATGTATATATCTGCTAGAGAATAGCACATTTACCTTGCTATCTGTGTAACAGAGTATCATTCAACATACACATTCACTGACCGTTTTAGAGATAATTCCACACACACATACACATACAGAGTGAAATCCTGCTGCATATAATAGTATATAAGCTAGCTAGATATTTCTGGCACCTTCCAATTCCTTTGATACCACTGGCACCTCGAGAAAGACACTTGAGTCTTAGCTGCTCCAGTGGTTTGGTAGTGGTCAATGCAGCTCTCTCGCATTTGGCCATCAGCTCCCGTTCGTGTCTATAGGTTGCAGCCATTGATCATCACCACCTCCACACCATTGTTTATTATTTTACCTGCCCGCCCACAAACTAATAGTAAATATATGACGTCACGTAATTAACCGCACATTACGCGCGTAAACGTTGCGCGCACATAACGAGGGGGGGGGGGGGGAGTCGCCACCTAATAGGTAAAGGGTCGCTATCATAGTGTACTCACATGGCGAAAGTTAAGGTGAGCGCTCTACACTGCTTTAGGGCTGTTTATAGTCTTTATATTGACATCCAGATAGGGATAATTGGAGGAACTGGTTTAGATGATCCTGACATATTTCAAGATAGGACTGAGGTTGAAGTGGATACAGTTTATGGAAAAGTTGGTTTAGTGCAATAACCACACTATTAAAAATAGCATTTAATGAGGTGTGGCCTCATCAAAATTCATACATCTGGTGTGTATACCTTAATGTCTTGGGAAGATAAGTTTCCATGTTTGCTCCTTCTTCCTAGTACAGACAGTTGGCTAAAAATTAGCTAGTACTGAATGAAGAGATTGGTTTTGAGGTGTGTCAAACCTCTCACTGATTTTCAGACCAAGGCCATGCCCACACCACACCCACATAATACCCTTGACTATAATTCATGCTATGAACATCTTATTTCTTCTGTCTCCCCTTCCCCCTCCCTCCCCCCCCCCCCCCCCAAGTCTAAGCTAAAGCTAAAGTATAAAAGATATTTAGTTATCCAGCCCTATTCCATTCCTTTGCCAACAAAATGGAAGGGGGTTGATGAAACTGGTTCATATTTTGTAGCTGAAGAGTGCTAATAGTTAAAAGTGCCTAAAGGTTATTGGATAATTCACATTCCAAGGGAACTGGTGAGCCAGACTATCCTGGAGGGAGACCTTAAAAGGTGGTAGAATTTTATCCCACTTTTGCTAAACTACACCTGATATTAATGTTTAAATGTTCTGCTACATTATTTTTTGTGAACCTTAAATATAGCTAAGACCATTATTGTTGTGAGATTCATTTAAAAGTAACTGGTTGAGTGTAATAACTAATAGAGAATTAACATCACATGTAGCATGCTACAGTTATTTCATTGTCCAAAAATGCACACAGGAAGAGACTATGGTCCTCTACTCAGGCACATGCTTCACAGGAATAATATCATTAGGAATAATATCATCATTAGTTTTTATCTAGTGCCTTTAATTAAATATCTTTATATAGCCATCTGACAAGTTAATCACAGGAAGTATTGAAGGAGTGCCGTGTGTCCTATTGTCCAGGTATGTCTACATAATGTAGTTAATGTGATGTTAATGCAAAAAGTAATTTAATGTGATGTAATGTAATATAATGTAATGTTTCTCATTCCATGAATCTGTAGATGGACTATTTTTGGCACAAATAATACTACATGTGCCTTCACAGAACATGGAGGAATAACTTTTATCTAGAAACTCGGCCATTGAGTTTAAAAAAAACCAGCTATTAATAATCCTCCTACCATTTTAAAACATAAGTTTGATCAATAATGGCACACATGATGATCCTTTACCACATATGCATATGTAGAGTCCCATGGTGGAAAGGATTTAGGTTCTGGTAGTTCAATATTGTCACTCTGATTTCTGTTAGCTACTAGTTATCCAGATAGACTACTGACTAGGTAATACATTAGGTATTGCATTCCATGCCTTCAAGTCTCAAGCATTTAGCCTGAATCTTGAACATTTGAATTCAACCTCTAGCCCTCAAGGTTAGTTATCCTAATATCAAGAATTTGAACTCTATCTCAAGCCCTCAAGGTTAGTGATCTTAGTCTCAAGTATTTGAACTCAAGCCCTCAAGGTTAGTTACGAGCTAAATTTGACATTTTTGAACCTTGTATTGGGAATTTTTTTTTTTTTTGCAAGACCATATACACACACTTCACAGCATACACTAGGCTCAGTACCTACACCACTAATTTTAATGACCAGATAAGTACTTATTTCTCTCTGTGAGTTTCATTATAGTGGTAGCTTTAACAACTTTCAGCACTTCTGTATGCAGTCTTCTCTTCCACCTTGACAGGTGTATTGCCTACTATTAAACTTAGTAATAACACTTTGGTAAAGGGTCAACAAGTGTTTTAAAACCTAGTTATTTGCCAGGAATAGGGAGTACGTGTGCATGGCTAGCAGTTAAAGTGGGAAAAACCCCACTTGTCTCAGCTGTTAATGGTGAAGCTGTGTACCTTAATGGTATTCCATGCTCTCATCAATGCTAAGTTAGGAGGTAACTTAATTAAAAGTAGATATCAAGAAATCCTACTGAAATAGACTATCAATTCAATGACTCAAGAAAAGAAGGAATGCACAGTACCACAATAACCTGAGCTGTATGTACTTCCAGGAAGGAACTTCATAACATTACAACTACCATGTAACTTACTTTATCAGACTCTCGCTAAAGTCTGGGCACCTAATGTCATCATGGCAGTTAGTGGGGAATTTTATTGCTAGCTATACCACAGATAGTATAGGAAGTATGGTCTGCTGAGTTTATATTTAAATCAACTATGTGGTATAGGCTTGGTGCATTTCTAGTTATGCATCAATACAGTTTGGACTTTCCATTAATTAACCTGCTTTTAGATAAAAAATGTAGCAATATGCTTACTATGAGGGAAATGAATGGTGCAAGAGAAGTGTATCAAGTGTTGACTTATATATAGCTTTAAGGAGGTTTGAGTATAATGGTTCTATTATCGCACTAAACTATGAAACAAAGACTTTGGACACCATTCCATGATGGTGGCTATAAAAATCAGGAGATAATCATGCAATAGTCAATAATCCTCTAATTTTAACCAATAAGTTTCTGTGTAGTCTCAACTTTAGTTAGGAGGGATCTCTGTACTGATACACACTCTGTATGTCGTGAGATAGCATCAATAATTTTAATTTGGTGTAGTGGTCTGCAGTTAGCTACTTGCAAAAATGACACAGAGATTTTTCCTGCTCTTCTTCACACAGACAGTGTTTACTAGTTATATTCCACCTTCTCTCTGAAGAGACCTGGGTTCTAGGCTAGCCTCTCCATTGGGTGGGGGGTTGAGTTAATACCTTTAATTCTATCATTGAAATTAATAATGGCTCCTCACAATTTAAATGAAATTACAGCTAGACACTAGGATAATTTTTATTGGTCCTTGTGTACTGAGCATGCTTTGTACCCTACTAGGTGGAGGATCGTAGGCTTAAATAATGTTTATTGGGAAAAGGTACTTACTATCCAGGGATATTTGTAATGAATTTGGACAAAAGGGGGCATTTCACTCAAAAACATACATTAGATAATTGTAGCTAAAAACTTTGGGTTACTGAGAACGATTTGATTCTTATTCCATTAAAGTTATCCGATTTACTAATAAATGTGTATAACTCATTCCATTCTAACTTATGAATGTGTCTAACTCTCATTCCATTCCAAAGTTATCCATAGTCCATGAACTTATGAATTCTCCCAAAATCTTTTACCAGTATTGTTATTGTAGGTGCCCCCTATTCTGACACCTGTTGAATGTCCTGGTTTGGGGGGTGGCCTGATGTGAGTGGGGTTGAAGTGTTAATTCCTGGATTTGAGATAGATTAGGGATGTTGAGGAGATGGGGTGGTGTCCTCATTTGGGGTGGGTTGGTATAGAGGTCATTTCAGGGTGTTGAATAGAGGGGTTCCACTGCATATAATGGAGGTGTCCTCATTTCAGGTGGTTGTTCAACTGTACTTTCACTTGGTATCTTATTTTTTACACTTCTTAAGAATGAAGAATTGTTCCTGTACTAATAAGAAATCTCTACTTTTATAGACATGGACGGAAACATCACCTGATGCCATCATTGATAAACTACAGAGCAAATATTGAAGCTCTTAGGCTTCAAGGCTGTACACACATCATTGCTACTACTGCTTGTGGTTCACTACAGGAAAGCATCCACCCAGGAGACATAGTAATTCTTGATCAATTCATAGACCGAACCTACAAGAGAGAAACTACCTTTTATGATGGAAAAAAACAGTCTCCTAAAGGAATATGTCATATACAAATGGACCAGCCTTTTTGTGTTAAAACTAGATCATTATTGATCCAAGCAGCTAAGAACTTGGGACTAAAATGTCACGAGAAAGGCACTACAGTCACTATAGAAGGCCCTAGGTTTTCAAGCAAAGCTGAGAGCATTATGTTCAGGATGTGGTCATGTGATGTTGTCAACATGACCACTGTCCCCGAGGTGTGCCTAGCCAAAGAGGCTGGAATGTGCTACGCCAGTATAGGGCTGCCAACGGACTACGACTGCTGGAAAAATGAGCCAGTATGTTTTTTGTTACTTGATAGGATTCAAAATGTGTGTGATGGATATCAAAAGGGGTAACCCAATTAATGGGCTTAAATGGCAATGAAATAAAATAAACTACAGTGGTACCCCTCCATTCTGGAATGTGCTACGCCAGTATAGGGCTGTCAACAGACTAGACTGCTGGAAAAATGAGCCAATATGTTTTTTTGTTACTTGATAGGATTCAAAATGTGTGTGATGGAGGTTATGTGGGATGAATATTGAAAGGGGTAACCCAATTAAATGGCAATGAAATAAAATACACTACAGTGGTACCCCTCCATTCTGGACTAATTAAAGTGTCCTGTTTAGAGAGGTGGTCTCATTTTAGGAGGTGAAGTTCTATAAATACACAAGCTATTATCCCAGTGTTCTTGAAATACAGAGGTGAGGGTGTTGGAATAGAGGGGTTCCACTGTATAAAGAGGTGTCCTCATTTCAGAGTTTTGGAATAGAGGAGTTCCACTGTATACAGAGGTGTCCTCATTTCAGGGTGTTGGAATAGAGAGGTTCCACTGTATACAGAGGTGTCCTCATTTCATAGTGTTGGAATAGAGGGGTTCCACTGTATACAGATGTGTCCTCATTTTAGGGTGTTGGAATAGAGGGGTTCCACTATATACAGAGGTGTCCTCATTTCAGAGTGTTGGAATAGAGAGGAATTCCACTGTATACAGCGGTGTCCTCATTTCAGAGTGTTGGAATAGAGGACTTCCTCTGCTACAAATGGACACTATAGGTAAAAATTCTATGCATAATAGGCCCATAAGTTAAGGAGCTGTGTAGTACTATGACCCAGGACAAGATGGTAAGTTATAACACCCATTGTAAGCTTACTAGATTGAAAAGAATGCTTTGTAAGCTCTTGACCTGAAAATACAGGTAGGAATGTTGGCTTCTAGCTGTAACAGCTTATGTACAAGAGAACAACAATACGTGCATCTCTTTTGTACTTTCTTGTAGCTTGGAAAAGGCCCATGCTGTGCATATGAACAATATCCAGACCACTAAAGCCTCTTTGTGGCATGCAGTTAGGGGTAAGGATATATCACTCCCACTATGACTTCCAAGACAGCTTTTGAGTATCTGGAATGGAAGGATGAGGACAGGGTCTAAAGGCCATTGGCTCCTTACAATTCCACAGAATTGTTGGAGGATATCATGATATTTGTTCTAACATTCCAACTATGTGAAGAACATGATTTTATCCAGAGAAAGGACAGTCTGGCAGACCAGAAGGCCTTGCGTGTATTCCCTTGGAACAAGGCAAGGTAGACCTTGTCAACTTTATAGATTTATTGGTTTTGTGATGCAGTGGTCTCATAAACTTGCACAGAACATGAAAAATATTTCCTTTTTTTGTGCACATATCTATACACTGGTGTGTAGTAGTGATATTCTCACTTTAGGTTCAGAAGTATCATGGATTATTTAATCTCTTGTGCCTAGAGAAGAAATCAGTAGGTGTGAGGAGTAGATGTGGTTTGGATGTTGAACTCAAATTATGTTTAGTGTTTAATTTCTTGTGCTGAGAATTTCCTAATGTTCTAGCAGCATGAAAAGTAAGAGGGGATTTCACAGCATAACACCATCTTACATATTGTTAGGATAAAAGTGTTTTGCTTATGCGATTAACTGTAAGATTAAGGAAGTAGCTGCTATCCTTATATAATAAACTGTAATAGGAACAATTATCTGTAGCAGTAAGTGTTCCATTTACATGGTATTTCACTGGAATCTGAGAGGTGAAGCCAAGCTTCCTGATTGAATACTAAAACAACCATCCATATCTACCTTATGTACTCTATTCCAACCCTCTGAAGTAAAGACACCTCTGTATTAAGGACACTAGGGCATGTCCAAGTGACAGGTGTATTAACATTATAACTTCAACCCCTGAAATGAGGCCACTCCTCTATCTGGAAGTAGGAGTAGAGAGTGCTTTTAGCATATAATACATTATTTAGATCTAGCTAGCTGTTCTTTTTATGTGTGTACGCTTCTTCTTTAGTAGTTAGTAAAGAATCTTCAAATTATCTACTTACCTTTTTGATTATCAATCTTGCAGGTATTAAGGCAGGTTATCCTGTCAAGCATAGAGGTTTAAAACTTTATGAAGTAATAGTGCCAGATGGTCCCTTGTTCCAGAGGGGGCTACATGGGTCCTACTGTATAATGGACTAGCATATTTTCGGCAATGGCATACCTGGATTGACATTTGTTATAAATATGCATGAATGGGTGCATGCACTTTAAAGGAGACACATTTCTGCTTTTAGGGTAGCCACTACCTATTTACACAGGCTGCCAGAAAAGTGCATAAAGTCATATTCAGTAACTAAAGAGGTGGTCTTGTTTATACAATAGCTTTATTGTAGTACACCCATGTAGATTAGCATTATGAGATAATGTTAGGTCAATGCAGAGATGGTAGTGAAGACAATGAAGGAAAATGGAGCTCGTGCTACTAACTTGATCCTTCAAACTGTTCCTCTTATTGCAGGAGAAGATTGGACAGAAACTTTTAAAGATTTAAAGGTAGCTAACTCTCTATAAAATAGCTAATGTCTAATGTGGAAAGGTTTAAACCCAGAGGGAATTGGATAATAGTTAGCTATCTTTATCCTTTCTTTGCAGGCACTGGTGAAAATGTCTATAATGCTGCCTTGAACGGGATAAAAATGATCAAAGTATTATTTTCTCCTCTTGTTATAAATGTTATGCTACTTTACTGGATTTAAATTGGTCACTTTTCATCATGGAACATAATTAATGTTATAGATATCACAATATCACCTAAAATAATTCTTCAAGTGTACCTTAAAATGGTGTATATATCAGTTGTTTAATTTTAACATAACTGCTTGGTGCAATACTGAAGTGGAGGAATGGTTTTGTGGAGGCTTTACACTTAAGAGTGTCTTCTGGTGCAATAGTTTCACTGCAAGAATTCTTATTCCTAAAGGTCGATACTGGGAAACCATATTGTAAGATACTTTTGGAATCCTTGTTTTTACAGTAATGGAAGCTGTGGTTGTGTATGGACCTAGAGTTAACCAGTGTAGTACAATTGAGGGTGCAGGTGGGATAATGATGGTTGCCTAAACCTGTCATACTACTACAGTGGAACCCTCTATTCTAGACACCTTTATAGTCACAATATCATGGACTCTGGCGCTATACTACTTACTATACTCCTCTCTAAACACTGTAGCTTCTTAAATTCATATAGTGGTATCCACAAAGCTTAATATGCTATCTTGGAAACCTACTCCAGACACCCCTACTAGAATACTACAGAACCGGGTGGAGTTACTGATGGGCCATGTACGAAGGAGACTACAGAGAAAAATTAGAACCCACAGACTCCTTTTACCAAGAAATATTTGTATTAACCTCCCTTCACTGTCAACACCTTGGCTACAGCATAAACATATCAGATTTTAAAAACCCTGGGTTATTTCTCTCCTCTATGGCTGCTTCAACAAATCTTTCTCTTCTTCCCAATTTTGATCTGGCCCTACTACTGTCAGTACATAACCACAGGAAGATAAAGTGTTGTTGAGTGTTTTAAAATCATGATAGCCAAAATCCAAAAATATCTCAGAAATTGCTTAGAAACTATGTCAATACACAAATGTAATAATTTCTAGTTGGGCAAGTGGCAGGAAATATCATGTAAGGGATTTTTCCAACATAGCTAGATCATCAATTCATGCTTTGGGCAGTAGGGAAACCTTTAGTGACATTCATAAGTCATTTTACTCTAGAACTTTTGTGTATTCTGATGTCCATTACAAGCAATTCAGCTGTGAAGTCCACCCCTTTTGATGAATAGTAGGATATGCAGATTTCCAGAGGTAAACTGATAGAAAAGTAAAAATTCTGGATGAATGAAGCCTAAGAGTATTGAAACCTAATGAAATAATTTTAATAGTAGTAATAGAATAACTGAAGCCTATTGAAACACCAAGGGTAGTAGATAGGTAGTAATTTTTCACGGTACTCAAAAGAATCATAGCTCAATGAAGAATAGCAGCTCTAGTAATCTCTTTAGCTGGTGAGCTATATAGTTTGAACAGGATAATGGACAGCAATGAACTGGGTAGAGCTATTACTGTTAATGGGTCACCTAGTCATCTCCACCAAACAATGGAAATTCACAATCATGCCAACACCTACCCACCCATGAATGAACACACCCTAATAGAGCTGTAGACCATCAGGATACTTTCTGGGGGTGAGCAGGTGTGCACCTCCTGGTTAATTATGCAATACCATTTTGTGGGCGGTGGAAGAACCAGTGGGTATGGTGGTTTATTGTCTGTGGTGGTTATCTAAGCTTGGGGTTGGGGATACCAATAAATGCCCTGGAAAGTAGGTGCAGGGTTGGAAGACCATTAATCCCAATTAGTGACAATGAGTACATTATTCATAATAATAATAATAATTCCAAGGTGTTATGTTACTACTAGTATAAGCCCCCCCCCCCCCCCCCCCCCTACAAATAGAGCTACAGTGGAACCCTCCCTATCCTCTGAAATGAGGACACCTCTCTATACAGTGGAACTCCCTCTATTCCAATCCTCTGAAACGAGGACACCTCTGTACACAGTGGAACCCCCTCTATTCCAATCCTCTGAAATGAGGACAACTCTGTACACAGTGGAACCCCCTCTATTCCAATCCTCTGAAATGAGGACACTTCTGTATACAGTGGAAACCCTCTATTCCAACCCCCTGAAATGAAGACATCTCTGTATTAATAAGGACATCCAAATAACAACTTGTGTATTAGCATTCATAGAATTTCTCCCTCTGAAATGAGACCACCCTCAGGGCACTTCAATTTGTTCCAAAATGTCTGGAAAGAGGTTCCACTGTATTCACCTAATAAGGTTCATGCAGAACTGGAGCTTGAGGTCTCTAGCATTCTTTACATTCCATTTTATGAGTGAATGACAAAGGACTTACAATGTTTTTGTGGTCTACAACTACTATAAAGGAATGTATCAACTGACATTCCCTGCTTCCAAGCATTGGAATTTGACCTAAAAAGAATGTAGCCAATATACATAACTTCTGAATGAGGTCACTAACATCATCATACAGCAGTTCCTACCATTGTGCAGTTTGATTTCTAAGAATAGTAGACAGGGTTGCCAAAGTTCCATCAAACTCTTGCCAAGCAGTACTGTTATACATACAGCTATTTTGGTTATGTACTTGCATTAAATTCAAGTTCACTCAACCAAGTTGATTATAGTAAATCTGGTATCACTAATTCAGTATTATCATAATTAATAGTAGATTAGTCTCACAAAAGGCTGCGTTGTACAATTATTATTAGCATCATTACCAGAGACCAAATACTAAGATGATTTCTCTCTTGTTTGTATACTTTACATTGTGACCCACATTCCCAGAAATGTTTTTCCTCTCATTATGTAATTTATAGCGTCAGTCTTATATAAACTATTTTTAGACAACTAACTTGGCACTAGCCTCTGTGCTTGGACCTATTAGCAACCATTAGGTACATGGAACCACCAACATGTACCTGTACAACATGTACTAAGGGACATGGGGCATTTCAGGGAATCTGGTGGTAGAGTTTGCTAAAATCATTTTGTGCTAGGTGAATCCTGACCTATTAAGATAGTTTTTGTAACTTACTTTGTACAATGTTGTCATGCCATTAATATGTAGTAAATGTACAAGCTCAGACAGCAAGGTACTGTCTCAGTGAACTGTCTGAGTGACTTCCTTGACCAGTCATTCTGAAACTACCCTGCTCTTAGTATGGATAGATAAGACACATCAATTTAAGCCATCATTAGATTTCTGCCCTAATTTCCTTAATATCCTGAGATACCTTATTAGTATCCTGAAATACCTTATTAGTATCCAAAATAGATCTGGTCTTCTCGCAGAGTCAAGGATTTGCTAAACATCCTGAGTCCCTCATTTGTTTACATTTTTGAAAATATCAGATGATCTTCACAGTCCTTCATAGATTTTTTTCTTCTTTATAATCCCTGCTTTATCCAATTACCTCTGTGGGCAGAGACAAGAATCCAGATGACCTCTTTGTGGCAGAGACAAGCATCCACAAAACACCGACCACCACTCACTTGTACCATGTATACTAGACACTGCAGTAATCTCCTTTAAACTCAACATAATTCTCCTCCACCCACTCCCACTGAATATTTTGATCACAGACAGCATGAAGAAACAGGAGGAATAGATGAGGAAAAAGAAGATCTCTGCAACGTCATCAGCACACAAGAAATCTGAGTGGTGGGGCGATATTTTGTGAATTCAAATCCCCGCAGAGAAGTCCATAGAAGTCCATTCTTCAATATCCTTGAAGCATTTAATAATAGATTCATTAAATACACAGTGAATACACTTGAGCTAATATTTATAAATACCAAAGAAATTGCACACCTTCAAACTATGACCAACATAGCTACAATTAGCTAATTTACAATTATATACCTGTATACAAACATCAGCTAAGCTATACACTAGATCCTAACACAAGTTAAGATATTATAGCTAGCTGTACACTTTAAGTACGATAAAAGATCAAATAATATTCATATACAGCTCACTTACCACCAAGGCAGCGAAGAAAGATGATTTTTTTCTACAAATTTTTTGTCCGTCCTTCAAACACTTTCCTAGTTAGTGGATAGTGAACAGTAGATTTCTTTTAGCAGTAAGCACAAAAATCAGCTAGCTGGTTGTCCAGACTGAAGTATCCTGCATCTTCTACGGTGTATATAGCTGCTCTCTAAATGAGGACTAGCATGAAATTACTCCGATCATTTTCGTTTTATATTGTACTCTACCCACGCCAATAGAAAATGAATGTTGTAACCTCTCAGAAATTCTTGGAATGAAGAAAGACTTAACTATTGCGATCTACGTCGCGAATGTTAATTTAATAATATTAACCCGCTATACAGTTTCGGTATTAACCCCTCTAGCGGAGACCTTTGCTTTGGTTTAGTGAGGGGTTGGAAATGGACAGAAGTAGAACTAAAAAAATAGCACTGGAGTCTGTTTACGACAGACCCCTACCCATAAAGGGGAAACCTGAGGTAAGAAGATTTATACTTACACCTTTAAATATTGTAGCTGTATACTGGGGGGTGGTGGTAGTGGTCACAGTGTTACTCCTAAACTTTAAACACAGAGCTTTGTGCAGCCCGTTGTGCTAGGTGGAATTAATTTGTGTGCCTCATAAAAACTGGCATGGCAAAAATGTTAATAAGTTGGAGCCCTCTTTCAATCCCTAAAGTGAGGACACCTCTATTCCAATTCTTTGAAATGAGGACATCTCTGTTTACAGTGGAATCCTCCTCTATTCCAACCCCGTGAAATGAGGACACCTCTGTATACAGTGGAACTCCTCTATTCTAACCTCCTGAAATAAGGACACCTCTGTATCAGTGGGACCCCTCTACTCCAACCTGACACCTCTGTATACAGTGGAACTCCTCTATTCTAACCTCCTGAAATAAGGACACCTCTGTATCAGTGGGACCCCTCTACTCCAACCTGACACCTCTGTATACAGTGGAACTCCTCTATTCTAACCTCCTGAAATAAGGACACCTCTGTATCAGTGGGACCCCTCTACTCCAACCTGACACCTCTGTATACTCTATTCCAACCCCCTGAAATGAGGACACCTGTATACAGTGGAACCACTTTATTCTAACTCCCTGAAATAAGGACATCTCTGTATATAGTGGAACTCCTCTATTCTAACCCCCTGAAATGAGGACACCTCTGAACCCCTCTATTTCAGCCTCCTGAAATGAGGCCAGCTCTCTAATCAGGACACTTGAATTTGTCCAATGGTGTCTAGAATAAAGAGGTTCCATATGAACTATAGGCAGCTGAGATGGTACAATCCATCCCACCTATTAATGAAAAGTAGGTCACCCCTCTAGGTTATTTTATGAGGGGTGTTGAAATAGAGCAGTTCCTGTGCTACCGTGGTCTTGACTGAAAATTTAGTTGCAAAACTTCTTGATTTAATTGTCCTGCTGGCTAGAACTTTGTATTTCCGTGTGCTCTTGTTATGCTGTGTAAAAGGAGTGTCACTGGACTAAATTATGTTATATCTAGTAGGTGTACCTTAATTGGACTGGGACATTGGTACTGAACAATAGGTCATCTAATTATTATGAACTTTGGACTGATGTGCATTGACTAGTATAGACTATTATTGATGAAGTTAATTAGCTGATAAAATTACAAAGAACTATTCATTTTGCAGGTGAACTTGAGCACATTTGCTTTTATCTTTTCCGAGTTGATCCAATACAGCCATGGAAGAGTTACCTCACTCTCACAGCTCCATGAAAAGTGAGAGTTTTTACCAAACTCAAAACTTGAGCTGTCACTTATTAAGACTAAAATAATTATTTTTTGAAGAAAGCTAGCTGAGTTACAGTAAACTCCCCCCCCCCCCCCCACACACACACACACAGAAACTTGGTTCAAAAATATAGCTCCCTCAAATAGCTTTCTAATTGTCTATTTAGGCTCTCTTCCCTAAGTGCAAAAATCACCAAGATAGTAAAAAAAAATTTTTTTTACCTGCCCACTGGTTGAAACTCGAGCATGTATACTTACTCTATTCACCTATTATGTGTGTATTTTTAATACATAGTTTTAGCCTTGAATAAACCACATGGGCTAATGAAACCAAACAATGGGTAAAAACCTGATAAATGATAATTATACTAACAGCACTACATGTTTCTGGAATCTAACATTTCTTGAGGTCAACTGGAGAACTTGATTAAGTATGTGAGAATGCTTGAGAGTGCATAGGCAGAGGAGAAAAGTTGATAATCCAATCCAGTGACCTATTTCAGTGAATAGTGGTTTTGGAAAACTCAACCAACCTGCTTATGTCTCTACTTACTTAGTCTATGTTCTAGCTTTCAGTCCTGCAACTTATATTACAGCATGTCTTTGAGAAACTCCAGCCAGCAAGTTTCTATTAGGCTCCATATCTAGCTGGGCACTTGCTTGTATTTACAGATAATTTGGGGTGGTCTTCCCAGGGTGTGATGTAAAAGCGGAAAGACTATTATGGGATGTTTTCTAGCTGATTTGAACATTTATGTGGTCTGAACCCATCATCTTTTGATTAATGAAGACTTCTAAATCAATTCTTGTGCAGACAACTGGGAAGCCTTCTGTAATATTACCCTTTATCCTATTACTGCTTTACCCTACTGCATCCCTTACGCCATTTTTATCTTGGGTATGCTGTAGGCTTGCAGATCTTGGACGCCATGTTGGATTCCGAATGATAGATGTGCTGTGTCTGAGAGAGAAGACTCCAAAGAGGGAGACTAGATTGGTCAATATGTTATGGTTTATACAGAAGACTGTTTGGAAGGTGACTGTGTAATATATACAGCTGGCTATTATACTATATAGAGGTACAATGGGAGAAGCTGTATATAGTAGTTGTCACCCCTTGGGACACAACCAGTTAGATGTTATTATGTATAGAGGTGGTCTGTTTATACAGTGGAACCTGCATATAGTGGTTACCCTTAGGACATAACCAAGTTGGCTGTTATACAGAGTTGGCCTGTTTATACAGTGGAACCTGTATATTATAGTGGTCACCCTTAGGACATAACCAAGTTGGCTGTTATACAGAGTTGGCCTGTTTATACAGTGGAACATGTATATTATAGTGGTCACCCTTGGAACATAACCAGTTGGCTGTTATACAGAGTTGGCCTGTTTATACAGTGGAACCTGTATATAGTGGTTACCCTTAGGACATAACCAAGTTGGCTGTTATACAGAGTTGGCCTGTTTATACAGTGGAACATGTATATTATAGTGGTCACCCTTGGAACATAACCAGTTGGCTGTTATACAGAGTTGGCCTGTTTATACAGTGGAACCTGTATATAGTGGTTACCCTTAGGACATAACCAAGTTGGCTGTTATACAGAGTTGGCCTGTTTATACAGTGGAACCTGTATATTATAGTGGTCACCCTTAGGACATAACCAAGTTGGCTGTTATACAGAGTTGGCCTGTTTATACAGTGGAACATGTATATTATAGTGGTCACCCTTGGAACATAACCAGTTGGCTGTTATACAGAGTTGGCCTGTTTATACAGTGGAACCTGTATATAGTGGTTACCCTTAGGACATAACCAAGTTGGCTGTTATACAGAGTTGGCCTGTTTATACAGTGGAACATGTATATTATAGTGGTCACCCTCGGAACATAACCAGTTGGCTGTTATACAGAGTTGGCCTGTTTATACAGTGGAACCTGTATATAGTGGTTACCCTTAGGACATAACCAAGTTGGCTGTTATACAGAGTTGGCCTGTTTATACAGTGGAACCTGTATATTATAGTGGTCACCCTTGGAACATAACCAGTTGGCTGTTATACAGAGTTGGCCCGTTTATACAGTGGAACCTGTATATTATAGTGGTCACCCTTGGGACACAACCAGTTGGCTGTTACACAGAGGTGGCCTGCTTACACAGTGGAACCTGTATATAGTAGTAGAATTCAGTATTATGAAAATACCTTTATTTACCTCCAACTATACTAATAACCTTGTTATCCTTGTTTAATAACTATTCCTTTAGACACTCTTTGGGAAGGAAGCTGACAGACTAGAACAGGCAACTGCTAATGAGTCTACTTGTATCCTATTTTCTCAGTGGCTGGCCCATAAATTTTGCTGCCACATTAGCCAATAACTATCAATAACTAAAACTAAGTAACCCACCAGGCTCTTCAATTTATAAGATTATGGACTAATCATGCTCCTCAAAGGATATAAGAAACTGGTAGAGTAAACCCTTATGTAACTCTGATTAGGCACAGTAGTAAACTTTACACATTGTTAATGTGAATTTTTAAGTAATGGAGATGGAGCTCGCTAATTGGGACTTTATGAGACTCTGTAGATGTTAATGGACCATTTAAAATTGAACTCTAAGTCATTTTTAGTGAAGTTCTAAGTGCATAATGGTCTTTTTATGGTGAAGTTGTATTGGGAATTTTTTTTTCACCCCCCCCCCCCCATTGAGTTTGAATGAGGAAAATGAAACCATAGAAATATTTCAGTAACAGAAACTATATAGTAAATTTGTAAGTAGAGATAATATTAAAACAATGTAGACATTTTCCAGTGAAATCCTAATTGTTCCATAGTTACTGTGTGTTGGGATAAACTCCCTAAAATCAAAAACAGATCAGATGAAATCCTATTAATGATTATTCTCAGATATAATAATTTTCATTGTTAAAAAAGGTCTTGAAAAATTTTCACATGAAAACAATTGAGATCTCTATAACCAAAGCATGAAAAATTTTCACACAAAAATTATTAGACACAAAAATTTCTCACACACTGTGTGATTGGTATAAGTAACTTGATATTAAAGAAACAGTTAAATAAAATGTAGTTAGCTATAGTCTAAGTAACTGGATACAGCTTATTTGACATTAGTTCCATGTGTGTAAGACATTATGTCAAAAGATATGATTATTATTATTATCAAAGTATCACTTTCTTGGTGTGGAGTTCTTTTCAGGGTGCATATAAGTGTGAGTCTAGCAATAGCTAGCTTGTACTGAATCTTATATAATAGTGACTAGTCCAAATTTAATTATCATGAAAGATCAGATTAATAATGATTATCATATCTGTGTACTTCTGGCAGTAAGAATGGTACCCTTGCCCAAACTAGATTAGTTTTGTCAGGAGGAAGCCATGTTACACTAGATTGGACACCACACTATTAACCATTGCTGGGGATTGTGCACAACTTAACACTTGTACATCTTTAAGTCTTTATCAGCACATGTGTTTTTGGTGCATAATAAAGTTTAGCTATAATTATTATTATATGAAAACTTGGGTGACCTCATTTTTGTAATTAACTTGAGCTAATAGTTGAGAAGAGGTAGAGTGGCACCTCTCTATTCAGGACAGCTTGGGACATAATGAAGATATCCTGATTAGATAGCTTCATTTTAGGAGGTGAAGTTCTTAGGATTGGCTGCTTAAAGGGCCAACTATAGAAAATCCATCACCACCTGAGATAGTTACTCTAGATAACTTGCGAGTTACTTGAGACAACTTTGAGCTACATGAAGGATTATTATTTGCTACATAGTTGTTATTCTTAATACACAAGCTGTTATTTGGGACATACCTTAATACAGAGGTGTCCTCATTTCAGATTGTTAGAATAGAGGAGTTCCACTGTATACAGAGGTGTCCTCATTTCAGGGTGTTGGACAAGAGGAGTTGCACTGTATACAGAAGTGTGGGGTTGAAAAAGAAGAGTTGCACGGTGTCCTCATTTCAGATGGGTTAGAATAGAGGATATACAGAGGTGTTATCATTTCAGGGAGTTGTACAAAGTGGTTCCACTGTATAATCTATTAATGTCCTAAAAGTCTCAGGTCAGTAGATTATAATTATGATGTCCCAAAAGTCTGAGGTCAGTAATTATGATGTCCCAAGTCATTAATATCCCAAAAGTTTAAGGTCAGTAATTAATGTCCCAAAAGTTTAAGGTCCTTAACCTGTGGTTGTTTCTAGATTACTTGTTTGAAGACAAACCTTTAGTCAACAAATTCATATCAGTACCCAAAGATCAAAGTATGTGAATTTAGGATAACTTTTATTGCTCTATTCCTAACACTAGTCTCTATGGCACATCCTGGGGCCACATTGCCAATGAAAACAGGAAGAGTCTGTTGTTATGATTCAAAATTCTTGTACCTGAGGAATTTGGTAATAAGCTGTAGCTATCACATGACACCTGACACATTCCAAGAGATCCCAGAATAATTGTGAACCAGCATTCATTGAAGAAGAGGGGATAATACCATGGATTATTATAAGCAGAGCATTGTACTGATATAACTGGATGTACATTTATTGCACTCTGTTTTTTTTTGTTTGTTTGTTTGTTTTTTTGGCATGTTTATGTTACAGGTAGTTTGAATTGTGCTGCATTTGTTGGTGGAATCGTAGAAGCTTTCCTCAATGGGACAGAGTTTGTGAGTTTATAACAACTATTACTATCATTGATATAAATTTTTAAAGGTTATTTTCAGTGGAACCTCTTTCTATTTAAGACAAAAAAAGTATTGAGGGCTGGGCTCATTTCAGCGGGTGAA
Organism: Diacarnus erythraeanus; assembly: GCA_964016965.1. Lineage (NCBI taxonomy): Eukaryota > Metazoa > Porifera > Demospongiae > Poecilosclerida > Podospongiidae > Diacarnus > Diacarnus erythraeanus. Next base: position 4,167,882 of record OZ024675.1, on the reverse strand, counting down.
GTTCTATTATATTTACAAACAAGTATTTGTGATATATCCATGTGTTCTTATACAGAGGTGTTTGAGGTGTTCTATTGTTGTACCATATATGCTATTGCTATTCTCATTCTTCTGGTTTATAGACAATAGAATTGTAGCCACCATTGTATTGACCACGAGAATTTCAATAGGATGACCACTGCATTAGTGTAATTCAGAGTACACATCTAGACTTGATAGCTTAAATTTGGGTGTATACATGTAACAGGATCTGTGAAACAGACATAAAATAAGGAAAACTGAGCAGCTTCAAGCCAATCTCGTCCAAAACTAATGCTTATCTGACTGCTGAAAGTTCCTATCATTATTATTATATTGACCTTGCAGTATACAGCTATAATATGATTTTCTTTCCTCTTTTAGCCTTGCAAAGTTAGAGCTTTCTCTATCAAAGATCAAACTAGTACTACAGCTTTTGAAATCAAGTTTGAAGAATCTGTCATTACAAGAGATAAACTCTTGGAAACCTTGAAATAATGGCTTAAATTTTTTTACCCTCAATGACTCTCTTTGTGTGTGTGTGTGTGTGTGGATTGTACAAATATATTATGATAGATTATGATACATTAGCAATAGCTCCCCGAAATGGACCGAAGAGTCTCCCTATACTCTTGACCTAAACATGGAATGGAGAGAATCTGGAATCTAAGTTAGCAGATAGATGGCCAATCATATAGCTTGAGTGAAGAGCTCCAATGTGTAAAAGTTTACTTCCAGGCTAGATGACCTGGTTAGCTGCTCCTTCAAGCTATTCTAGTGGCCAGCTCATTAAAGAAGTGAATTAACACTCTCCTCCTGTGTAGAGGAGGAGTCTGGGGAGGAGACCAGGAAGTACCCACCCACATAGAGGAGGAGTCTGGGGAGGAGACCAGGAAGTACCCACCCGCATAACATGTTATTAGGTATTAAAAAAAGTTTGAATTACAACATTATTATAAAAATAACATTGCAGCTGGTTATTCACACACAGCTGCCTAGAAACTAAGGTTATAACTTGCCAAGATTATCTGTCAGACTGTACATGATGTACATACAATTCAGACATAAAAACTAAAAAGATATACCAGTCAAACTGCATCAAGATTAACATTGTTTTAACTAAGAGGGAAGCAAATTTGACAAACTCACAAATCAAAGCCAACATTTAGCACTGAAGCTACTGTCATTTCAGAACTGTTACTTTTTCTTCTAGTTTCATCTGACCTAGTCAAATTCAAATATTTTTTTTCATCTACCTCTTCCTCCTCCGACTCCAGCCTGTCCGATCTACTATCTGCTGCTATGCCAGAAGTGTTATGTTGTGGTTGTATATAGGTAACAGCACACAGTTCTTCAGTGCTGCAGTTCTTCTCTTCAGTGGCAGTTCTATATTTTTCCTCGTACTCTTTCTCTCTTGGAGATTCAACTACCAGATGTTCATGCATTTCAACACTTTGTGACAGTGAGTGTAACTTTTCTCTGAATTTCGCTGCATCACTAGTACTGCTACCTCTTCTGTGCAATTTGTAGCTGGAATTAGAAGTTACTGAAGTGTTATCAGTTGTGTCCTGACTACTAAAGCTCTCTCTGCGACTGCTGCAGGTCGAAGAGAGAAAATCATCTTCAGAGAACTCCTCATCTAGTTGAGGTCTTGCAGCAAAGACCTGCATGATAAAATGTGGAGGAAATGTAGCTTCAGACCAATAAAATGATTTGTATGAGGTGGGGGGGAATGGGGAGGTGGGGTGGGGAAGTGGGGGGAAGTGAAGAGGTGGGGGGGGGGAGGAAGTAGGGGAGATGAGGAAGTATTATCTTCTATTGGCTACGACTAGAAAATCTATAAACTGCCTATTACTCATGTAGCTGAAGTATTCAGAGCACTTCAATACATACATTCATCCCTCAATATTTACTTTTGTACATTCTTAGGATGGTTCCATTTCTAAAGAATTAATTTTTTAATATCACTACATTAAAAAGTATGGCTGCTGGAAATTGAATGTTAAAATAAACTGATGTACCAACACTACTATTGAAAACATTTTGAGGTATCAGATGACCTCAGGGAGGTTATATTCATTACAGGCATTATCACTACAAGTTAACAATATCACTCTAGTTACAAAGAGAGTATTGTTATTTTTTTGGTGTTGAAAGGAGGGAGCACTTGCCGGTGTAATTAAGATAAGAAACCACAACAACAATGTAATATCCCAGTGAACACAAGAGACAAAGATACCAAAACCTACAATAATTCTACACAACCCTGCAGGCTTGTATTAATACAAGGAAAAGACACCACTCTACAGTAATTCTATACAACCCACCTAGTCTGGACCACCTCCAGTCTTATCACTACATCATCTAAAAGGGCTAGTCCCATAATTGAATGCTCAGCACCTATATAGGTGGAGAACACCCAACCTCAGGACACTTTTACAGTAGTTTCACCTTTATTTGGAAATATCATTCCACCAACCCATGCTTAATTTGAGGCTACTCCTTCCCAGTCAAGCTCCAGCTAAAGATGTCCATATAATACCATGCAGATTGTCTGGAAATTTTACCCATTGAACCAGCACCTATATTATGTGACACAGAATGTGCTCAGACATAGCTCAGTCAGTTGTCACATCTACTAGAGTGATGAGGCCTCCTCTATCAAGATGAGGATCATTAATCTAGAGGAAATTTCTCCCAGATTCCCATAGTCTTTCTTTTCATTCATACCGATAGCGTTTGAGGGTGAAACAAGATATGTGAACTGGAGAGCACCTAGTTGACTAAGTCCACACTAATCAGCTATGAAAAGAGATGGGAAGTTATGCTCTGAAGTTATGCCATGAAATCATTACATGAAAAGATTTTCCACTTCCTCAGACCAGCCTCTACCTTATGGAAAAAAGTGATGGGAAGTTAGGCAGCTGAAATCATCACATGAAAAGATTTTCCACCTCCTGACTCTACTATACTATGGAAACCTCAAACAGAGGACATGGAAGTGAAATCATTAATATGATGAAGATTATTCACCTCCACAAAGGACACACTAGTGAAATCATTAAACATGAAAAGGATCTTCACCCCCTCAAAAGGATAGCCATCACAGTACAGTACTACTAAATAATGTGTCCAACAAGAGTAACTCAGGTCAGCTTCCATCACCCATTCATAATTAATATGTCACCTTTAAATTATGACCATCCTCTACAATAAATCAAGTCCACTTAAAAATAGATGGGCCCATTCCAGAGTGTTGCTACAAGGCCTATATCTAGGGACAAGCATATTATGCTAGCATTGCTTTGAGCATAATAAGCCTATCAAAGCATTGGGCAGAATGCTAGCATAATAGGTGAACTTAGTGACCCTTAAAGTAAAGGGTGGTCCAATAGTAGACCCATCTAGCAGGCTCGACCTAGTCTGATCCTGGAGTCTCTGGTCCTAGACCAGAGTACCTTAGGCAGGCCACTCGGCACTCACTGTACCTAACAATTAGGCTTGGAGTGCCTTGGAGTGGAGGCTTCAATCCTGATTGTCATGTTTTATTTTTGTATGTAAAATAAATTTTTTAAGAATAATGTAAGCATAATAGGAGCTGGTGAAAAAGCATAATAGGGTTTAAAAATAATAGCACTTGAGAATAGCATAATAGGCCAGAAAATTAGCATAATGTGCTTGTCCCTAATTATGACCATCCCCTACAATAAATCAAGTCCACTTAAAATAGATGGGCCCATTCCAGAGTGTTGCTACAAGGCCTATATATCTCACCACCCTAAGTCCTCAACAAGGGCCATTAACTCAATTAAAACTAGGCTAGTGAGGATGAACAAGAATGCAGAGGACATTGGCCACACAGATTAATCTTGGTCACCACATCTCACCAACATCTACCTCCAAGTCTACAAGGGTCTATTGCAGTAGTAAGAGCAGACCACTAATTAATTTGTAAACAATGAAGAAATTAATGGTGAGTTTGATACTACAGAACAGTGTTACCACAAGGTCCTCACACTTGGGCACTAGAAAAAACTATAGTTATGTGAAGTAATACTTAGGGCCCGTGGATTCTGCCAGAAGAATTTTGAGCAAAATAGGTAGTTGAAAGCAATGAGCATTTTGCCCGCAGAATAGGACAAAATAGGGCAAATTTTAATGTTGATCATTTTGACTAAATTTTAAAGTGTAATTTCATAGATTGCTTGTGTATAATACTGTAGGCTATAGCCTATTGTGTCCATAGTTAGCTAGCTAGACACATAAATGACATAACCTACATGCATGTGAGTTCACATGCTGTGTGTATGCTAAAACCAGCATATGTACTCAATAATGGAGAGGAATCTTTGACATTTGGAACTCTAGTTTGAAAGATTATGTAGACATTTTTCAATATAATCCATAACTTTTTGTCGTTGATCATTGCTGTTATCATGAATGTCATTAATAATGGAATAAAGCAATAGCAAAATAGGTTAAGGTTAGGGGCAAAATAGGGTTTAATTTAGAGCATCCAAAAAGCAAAATGAATAAAAATTCTGACAGAATGGGGCAAGCCCTAGTAATACTTTCTTAATGGAGGCAGTGTTCTAGAGAAAATTGGCAATTAATTTTTTTCAATTATTTTAGAGTCGGTATAACCAGAGTAGCAGCTACAGAGGACACCCCACACCCTTAATTAATAATTAGTATGTTCCTGTGATAGTACTGTCTCCCAGAGTTAATGAGGACAAAGCTCCATACAGAGGACACCCACATATTTTCTTATAGTACCCCGATTAATAATAATAATCTTAAAGCAATAGAAAATCCTATTGTGTCCTGTTTTACAATTAGCTTATTTCGTTTTACAATTAGCTTATTTCAAGAGCTACATCTTGGTACCAAAATTAACTTCACAGGCAGTTAAGTTAAGAGGTCAGGAATGCAACCCAGTCAAAATCTTATATCTCAACACTGACACAGTAGCCTTTAGCCTCAAGAGGTACATATGAGCCAGTGTATATTTACAAACATTCCAGCTATAAGAAAGTGACCAAATGTAACCCAGTCAAAATCTTATACCTTAAGAGCCTTTAGCCTCAAGAGATATATATGAGCCAGTGTATATTTACAAGCATTCCAGCCGTGAGAAGGTGCCGACTCAAGAGTGTTTTTGTTATGTTTGGGATTTCCACGAACCCGTACATACCAGGGAACAGCTGACTCTAATTATTAGCTCATTAAAATCCCGACATAACTCTGAACCCACTTAGCCAAAAAATGTTGGTATCCACTAGACCACAATAATGTCCATATCCAAAAAAACAGTCTTAGATCATTGCATGCTTATAACCTGCCAACGACCTGGGAAGTTATTTTTTTTAGCAATGAGACAATAACTGGAGTGTGACATGCCAAAAATAAAGTATTTGATCAGAACTGTGTTGGATGTTGTGTGCATGTGTGCATGTGTGCTGCTGCTGCTGCTGTGTGTGTGTGTGTGTGTGTGTGTGTGTGTGTGTGTGTGTGTGTGTGTGTGTGTGTGCTTACATTATGTTATATAGTGAAACCTCTCTATAAAGGACACATTGGAACATTGGAGGTTGTCCTCTTGAACTTGACAATAGATGGAGATAATGGCATTGTTGTTTTTAATTAGATACTGTTATAATTTATATAGGATTTTGAATTTTTCTATTATTATTATGCATTTATTATTTGAACCTCCTCAAGGTTACTGTGCACCCCCCCTTACTCCCATACCCTCTGGTATCTCACCTCCCTATGAGCTTATTACTCCCACACCTGCCTGTGAGCTGCTTCATGGCCAACCAGCTTACCTTTCAATGCACACCACAGCCATTTTAATTTATGACTAAATTTTCTCAGCAAAGACAAATTCCTCTACAGTTAAGTATCTCTTCTCTAGACCAGTACATTATTGTAACTTACTGTTGAGAATTTCAGCTTTTCAAACTTTGCCTGAATGAATCTTCTAGTATTGAGACTATATTGATAAGTTGAGAGAAACTCGGCCATTTTAGAATAAAGACAGACGTCTTGACATAGCTGTGGATGCTTCTGAGATAACCTATAAAGAGGTCATTGTTTAAAAAAGGAGAAAATGAATTTCGCCCCAATATATCATCTGCAACCCCCCAAATGATATCATCTATAATCCTCCCTATATGATATCATCTGTAACTTCACAGGCACAGCACAAGTACTTAAGCAAGGGATACAGCACAGCTGGTTATAAGTTATGTCTGGAAAGTTACAAGTCAAAAAGAAACATGAAAGTTGTCTCACAGATGCAGGAAGTGGAATCAGGGGATAGCCACTTTCTGCCTGTGTAAACATCAGCATAGCAATCTCATGGGTCCATACACTGCATACAGTACCAATATATAGGCAAGTTAAGAATTATACACATCTTCACATTGATATACTGAACTTAGGATCCCATTGAAGCATCCAGTGATTACACAGTTCCCTGAGCCAGATCATAACGTTCTGAATCCACAATACTAATAGGTCTACAAATCTCCTCCCCCTCCCCCCCTCCCCCACCTCCAGCACATACTACACCAGATAGATTTTATACCCCAACACAACAGCCCCAGGAGTGGGGTATATTCCCCATACATATATCACTACAAGCAAGTTATTAGGAGAGTCAAGGGTTGTCCCAACTCTATTAGACAATAGTTTCATTAAAAACCACCTCATTGAAGGCATAGAGTTTTGAGGTAATCTGAATTGAGTGCTTGAGGTATTCTCATTTCTGGGATGTAATAACTACACATACTGGCAAAATGTCATTAACACCTGTGCACCCCTTGTAAAAGGGGCTTCCCTTTAAAAAGAACTTCTAACAAGAAACTTTCTATGACCCCCCAAAAATCAGAAATGACACTCAAAAGTAAAGACCAAACTAAACAGATTTTATGAGGCTAATAACATCTCCATCATTGCACTATCCAACACTAGAAAATGACTACCATTCATCCAGATAGTACTGCCATATCATATTAATTAAAAAAATTTTTTTTCTTCTATAAAAGCTAATGTTGCTAAGCTCATACCAAAATTAGAAATATTACCATTTTTAGGTATTTTTATAGTATCTGTGTTTCTAAAGTCATTCTAAAAATTTGCATTCCTCAAAGGTAAACTAATAGTACTCACTGTACACCATTTCCGATACCAAGTTGATTTATTGAACTATATAATACCAGAATTCAGGTAATTTTATATTCATAGTTACAGAGATTGAGTGGTAACTGTGATTACAGATATTTTTCTTGTACTTTGTATGAAAAGTTTTATGGGAATAGAGGCTCCACAGAAATTTATTAACAGCTAAAATTTTCCAGAATTAAGGTATGAAAAGTACTAAATTCTATTCTACCACACATCACACAGCAATTCCTATTAGTACAGTTGAGCATTCTACACTTTTAACTATAATGGGACTAAGAGTTGGCAGATATGCCTGGACAAAGGGATGAACTGCAAAAATGGTTGGAATATGGCCAATGACCAGCTATTATTTTTAGCCCAGCTCACATATTCAAGGTTGTTGTGTTTTTCTTCAGACTAACATCACTACTCAGTCCATATACCACCTCCAGATAGGCTGCATGAAGTTTTGAATTATCTGCTGCTGCTGTGGATGACTGACCAATGGAAGATACGCTCCCAGTATCAGAATTATCCTTGTCTCTTTCTCCAGTACCAGCAGGTCGGCCAGTACCAGCAGGTTGGAGTTGTGGATCTCTCCCTTTGGCAGGTACACTAAAAGGTCGTATCATAGTTATCAGTCATACAGTTAATGAAATAAGTTTAGTCACCCACACCCATATAGGCTATTACCTTTTCAGATCCAGCCTTAAGGCCAACTCCCCCCCTCACTCCTCCCCTCCCCTCCCTCCTCTTTTACTTCACACCAATCCACAGGATTCCCAAATTCCCAATCAGCAACCTACACACGAAGCCTAACTTCAGCAATAGGAGGTTTATGTAACAACCCAAGCAAGTGTACTTACAACCTTAGGCCACTCCCTACCAATCAAAAAAATATTATTAAACCAACCTCCAGCAACTAGGGCAAGTCCCAGTTGGTGCCAGCCAGCCTAAGCCTAACATGCAACTACAGCCCTATTAGACAAGCCCCCCCTTGTCCATACAGCCCACACAAGAATACTTAGCAACCACATTACAGGGTAAAAGGAACCACACTGGGGAGGGGGGGGGATATCCCCAGCCCCTCCCCCTCCCTAAAACTGAACTTAGTGCCCCCACAACCAATTTACTATTTACTATAAAGGGGCTCCAAGCTAATTAGAAAGGTATTTTATAATAGGATGAACCAGCCAGCACAGAACCCTACAAGGGTACTCTTTACTCCCTACCAAACCATCCCCACAGAACCCCATATTCCCTACTCCCTACCAACCCAGCTTAAGGAGCACCCACAGTCTCACTGGACCAACCTTAATGATATAGTCTCACATTCTATTGCAAGCTAGTTCCCTCCATTATTCTGGGATATACCTCTACTCGACTACCTATTCTACCAAACCAGCCTTAATCAGACATTGGCAAAACATGGCAAATTGAGGTGTCCAAATCAAAATGGCTACCTAGCCCCTGCAGGAACTCCTCAAAAGATACCATTGAATTCATGAGGAGGAGAAAGAAAAGGAATCCAAAGCTTAAAATGGTAGAGAACACACAATTGATTGATTATGAGGGTGAATAGCTCAATGCTACCACTACAGTCTGCAATGAAGGTTCAAGTGCATATCTCAAAACACACATTGAACTCAAGCACTATAGCTTTATACCTGTCAATCCTTACCTTGGTTCTATGACTGTGATCATAACTTCCTTAGCATTATTTAAAGATGATGACTTCACTTCACCACCATCACCTCTCCTCTCTTCCTTCAACTCATCCTCATCCTCTTCCATCTCATCACCTCCCCTCTCTTTCTTCAACTCATCCTCATCCTCTTCCACCTCACCACTGGTGGAGCTATTGTCTTTAACTTCCAAAGAAGAGGGAGATCTCACTTCACCTCCCCTTTGAACCCCCTCTTCTTCTTCTTCCTTTCCCACTTCCCCACTGGCTGAGCTACTATCTTTCTCATAAACACCACTGCCACTAACTGATGGAATGTTCACCTTAGAATCAGATTCCCTTTCCAACTTGGAATCAGAATCAACCACATGACCCCCTTCTGGTCCCAAATTGATAATCCTTTTCACCTGCAGCAAGGGAGACCTTCGGATACCCTCTTCCGTATGAACTTTTTTAGATTCAGTATCACCTTTAGAGTCCTTTTCTCTATTAGGTGTAGTATCCACCTCGTTGGAACTGGAAACTGTCTTAGTTAAAGATTGGGAATGAGGAGTATTACTATTAGAACTACCACTGGAAACTATGCTTTCGATGGTATAGGAATGAGACCTGTTGTCAGAAGATAAACTATTGGACGAGCTGGTTTTTCCCTGTAGATTGCTATAGGCTAATTTTTCGTTGCTTACTGAACCATCGCTCTGACTTCTCTGGTGAGATTTTTTAAGATGTAAGCTGCACTCCAGGCATCTGTATGAATTATGTGGCAGAGTGTCCTTGCTAAAGTTTGGGGCACCTATTGTCTCCGTGATAAATCCTTCATAAGATGGTTCATCGTACTACAAGAGAATTTACAGTAAAATAATGAAACTGAGTGACATGAGGTTCCATACAGATCATCTATTATATATTTAAATTCTAAGCTCACCACAAACATTGCTGTGATATCTAGAGGTAGACATACCCCCAGATACGAATGGGATGAATTTGAGATAGATTGTCTATAAGCAGTACTAGATGTTCTCTTGAAATCTGTGAGAGACCTACAGAGAGTTATAACACGCTAATTTAACTAGGAGACTTTAAGTATGATCAGAAGTGCTCTCCCCAGCCTCAAACATGGCCTCTAAGGAACAGAGAGCCTAGTACACAGTACACACTGTATTTACAAATGTGTATTTGTGTTCATAGCCTAAACTGAATTCTTGGTGTCATGGTAACTAGTCACTTGTTAAAACAGACAAAAATGCTATAGAGTATACAGATTCCCAGCATTTATGGGAATTTCAAAGCAAGAGCAATCAATATGCTCCAGGCTCCCTCTTCTCTTCCTGTCATTTCAGGGGATTGGAATAGACTTTATACAGAGTTGTCCTTATTTCAGGGGTGTTGGAATAGAGGGGTTCCACTGTATACAGAGGTGTCCTCATTTCAGGGTGTTGGAATAGAGGGGTTCCACTATATACAGAGGTGTCCCAGGATGTTGGAATAGAGGAGTTCCACTGTATACAGAGGTGTCCTCATTTCAGGGTGTTGGAATAGAGTGGTTCCACTATATACAGAGGTGTCCTCATTTCAGGGTGTTGGAATAGAGTGGTTCCACTGTATACAGAGGTGTCCTCATTTCAGGGTGTTGGAATAGAGTGGTTCCACTGTATACAGAGGTGTCCTCATTTCAGGGTGTTGGAATAGAGTGGTTCCACTGTATACAGAGGTGTCCTCATTTTAGGGTGTTGGAATAGAGAAGTTCCACTGTATACAGAGATGTCCCAGGATGTTGGAATAGAGGAGTTCCACTGTATACAGAGGTGTCCTCATTTCAGGGTGTTGGAATAGAGGGGTTCCACTGTATACAGAGGTGTCCTCATTTCAGGGTGTTGGAAAAGAGGGGTTCCACAGAGGTGATTGGTTCTAAACCCTTTTTTGTACAATACTCACACACAAACTCCATGATATTCATTCACTCACCTAAACTGAGAACTAGCTGCATTGTCAGCCATATTCCCTTTGAACTGTGGAGAAGACACAGAAGTAGAAGGAGTCATATAAAAAGAGATTCCTCTTCCTGTTTGTGGACTCATAATATTCTTCGTGTTTCTGTGTGACGAGCTTGCTCTAAACCGAGATGCTGCAAAATGGGAGGGTGCATTATCTGTGACTGTACTGTGATGCTTAATGAGTTTTGGGCTTTTCGGTGGTGGATGATCATTGGAGACAGATTGAGTGTTTCTTTGTACCTGTGCATTTTACACATAAAGTGAAGGGTGAGGGTTAAGTGGGGTGAGGAGAGGGAGGGAGGGAGGGAGGGAGGGAGGAGGAAGAGGAAGTGGATAAAGAGGTGAGAAGGAAGAGGGGGAGAAGACGAGGAGATGAAAGAGAATAACATGTACACTAGAGTATTAAACTCTCATCACTCACTGCAGTTGGAAAGGAGAAATCACCACTTGAGAAACTAGATTTTGCAGAAGTCTCTAGCTTTATTGGAGTTGTGGATGGGGACAAAAATATTGTGTCAGCATTTTTGGCCATTTTGTCAAAGTTAAGTGGCCATTTCTCTGCCAAGGAATGGCACACTGTAGCCCAGTCCTCTTTCAGGAGGACTTCTGCCCCACGAGGGGTCTTTGAGATTAAACAAACAGAATAATATGCAGTGCTGTAAGAGAAGTAAAGTAACACACTAAGCTAAGCTGAATAAAGATAAACATACTACCATGTTCCCACTGTATAAACAAGTCATCTCTGTATAACAGCTAACTGGTTGTGTCCCCAGGGTGACCACTTGTGCAGCTTCAACTGTATAAACAGGCCACCTCTATATAAACAGCCAACTGGCTCTGCGGCTACAGAGCTACACTGCAGTAGTTGACCACTTCTATACACAACAAACAAGTTTATCCCCAGGTTAACCACTACTGACTCTGTACTGGTTGTTACAAGGAGGAGGTGGGTAAACCCACTAATTAACCTGAATCTTTCCCATCCACCACTACCACTCAACATATCCCTGAGAGTGACTGACCACCATAGAATACAGATCCCACCAAATAGCCTTACATATGTATGTCAACATGAAGTGTAGGTTCCGCTGTATACAGATGTGTCCTCAAATTAGCTAAGGAAGGTTGGAATAGAGGGGTTCCACTGTATACAGAGGTGTCCTCATTTCAGGGGGCTGGACTAGAGGGGTTCCACTGTATATAGAGGTGTCCAGGGTTGGAATAGAGGAGTTGCACTACCATATTGAAGGGGGTGAAGTGTTAGTTTATTTGTTCTTAAAACAGAAGATACTTTTCTCAGTACAACTGAGAAGGGTAAAGTTATAATATTGGGTTAGCATGGGGGGAAGGATAAAGTTAGAGAACAACCTCCATTTTATTTACATAACTACAGGGACTACAGGGAGTAGGTGGGATTTTATACTATATTAGTACAGGTGGGTGGATGGTTAGCATTACCCTTTAAGGACAGCCTCAATTTCTATAAGTTGACTTTATTTCAGGGGACAGTTCAAAAGTTCTGATTTGTATAAGGCCTTATTTCAGGGGACAGTTCTAGCTAAAGTTCTGGTTTGTACAAGGGTCAGGTGGTCTTATTTCAGGGGACAGTTCTAAAGTTCTGATTTGTACAAGGGTCAGGTGGCCTTATTTCAGGGGATAGTTCTGAAGTTGTACAACTTAGGGTCAGGTGGCCTTATTTCAGGGGGCAGTTCTAAAGTTATAATACTGGGATGGCCTCACTTTTTAGGAAGGTAGAGTATGTGGTAGGATGGGGATCATTTCAACAGGATTACTTCCACTATTTTGTGTATAACAATAACAACTATCAACAAGAGAGTTCACAAGTAGCAGCAAGTAACAGAACTCTTCCACTTTCACAGTTCACTACAGACATCAAAGAGAGTAATGCCTTCATATTGATGTAGAAATACCAGATTAACTAATTTTCAAGTTCAAGGTATGCTCTACACATCAAAAGACTTAAAATCACATCTTGAGACACTTGTTTCAATGTTGGAGGAGGGAAATTGTAGTCTATTTCCTCCACAACAAAGAAATAGTAATTTTATAGAAAACAGGTTATCCACACACACCAGAATATTCTTCCCAATAGAGGGTTAAGTAATAAACACAGAAGTTTAAATATTTTGATCTCAGAAACCAATAATAATAATAATAATAATAATAATAATAATAATAATAATAATAATAATAAATACTATTTTGGATCGTGCTTACGTATTTGGAAACCTTTTAACATGAATGTACGGAGTATCTGCATTGTAGGAGGGTTTACTGAATGCATGAATTATTTGTATGAAAGCTCCTAATTAGAGATGTTTCTATAATAGTTTGTTGCAGTATGAAAATACAATATGTCTAAATATGAGGGAAATAGCTTTAGTTTCAAGTGTTGTGTAGTGGGTTACTGATCAAACAAACCAGTAAAATAAGGAAGGGAGTGAGCTAGCAGAGGACATTGTGAGACAACCATCTGGTAGTAACACATTGTTCTACCTATCCTAAGGTTACGGTTACCAGCAAGCTTTTAATACAGTGCATAAGACAAAATTTCCCCTCCCCCTCCCTCCCACCACACCCCCATCCCTCCCACCTATAAACTATAATATCAGAGCAAAACTTCAGAGGAAGGAAGGGAGAGAAGGGAGAGAGAGAGGGAGAGAGGGAAGGAGAGAGGGAAGGAGAGAGAGGGAGGGAGGGAGAGAAGGAGAAAGAGGGAGGGAAAAAAGGAGAGAGGGAGGGAGATTTCACAATATAAACCTCTAGCTACTTGTCTAGTTACCTGTCTAACAGAAAATCATATCTATACTCTCATACAAAATTTTCTGTAAAGATATGGGCACACATGACACCCCCAATTCTACTTGTTATAGCCTTACCCTCTAATGGAGAGCACTGGACATATTTCAGCGAGTGTTACCAGATCTGAGACCACACCTTCCTTGATCAATAGCTCTAGACCCCGTACTGCCGACCCAATATGCCCCAAGGCCCAGATAGCAGCTTTAAAATCAGTGATGGCCTCAGAACCAGTAATGTTCATAGAATCACGAATCACACGAGCAAACTGAGGAACGTAATTCTATACAGCAAACATCATTCACCATAAATTTTATTGTGCTGTATAATTATTATTGGGCTACTGTTTGGTATACTGTTTGGTATACTATTGATATATTGCTGGTATACTATTGATATATTGCTGGTATACTGTTGGACTATTGAGGTATATTGTTGGTATACTGTAGTTATACTATTGGAATATTGTTGGTATATTATTTGGTATATTGTTTGGCATACTATTGATATATTGCTGGTATACTGTTGGTATATTGTTTGGTATATTATTGACATATTGTTGGTATATTATTTGGTATATTGTTGGTATACTATTGGTATATTATAGTACACTGTTGGATATGGTCATGCATTAACAAGATTACTGTCACTCAATATTATTATAAGCTGTAATGATAACTCTGTAGAGACAGGCAGTGTGTGCACACTAATACATGCATAGCTAAAGCCTTATCACACTTAACTTGAGCACTGGAAACCAGAGAAAATTGGGCATAAAATAACCTAGTAGGTATTAGGTACATGGCCAGATAGACCAGAGATTGTATTAATTAACAAAGTCTACCTAGCCACAAACATTCTGTGTGGTCAATGGTACACTGTGTATACCTGACATGCAGCTAACTTTGCAGAGAGATGGTGTATACAGTCTGTAGATAGAATGGCCCTGTGATTAGGATTCTGCTAGAGCTGACTACAATAATAATATACAAAATAATCTTACCTCCTTCTCCAGTAATGCACAGCCTTCATCATGCTGAGCCAATTGTCCATAAAGATGAACCGGTACAAATGCCTTCGGATTGATTACACTGGGAGGGAGGGAGGGAGAGAGAGAGGGAGAGAGGGGGGGAGAGAGAGAGGGAGAGAGAGAGGGAGAGAGAGAGAGAGGGAGAGGGAGAGAGAGAGGGAGAGAGAGAGGGAGAGAGAGAGGGAGAGAGAGAGAGAGAGGGAGAGAGAGAGGGAGAGAGAGAGGGAGAGAGAGAGAGAGAGAGAGAGGGAGGGAGATTATTTATGTCGACAGAACTTCACCCCCTGAAATGAAACCACCCTTTTAATCAGGACACTTTAATATCCCCAAAAGTGTCTGTAATAGAGACTGCATAACAAGAACATCTACACACATTATTATAGACAGTGTATAGCATTGCTAAGCAAATAAAATTCTACTCTTCAGTCAACTGATCTGAGAAAACAGAGCAGAGAACTGAAGGAGAAACCATACTACAGTGGAACCACTCTATTTTGAACCCATGAAATGAGGACACCTCTGTATACAGTGAAGTCCCTCTGTTCTGAACCCACAAATGAGGACACCTCTATATACAGCAGAGCCATAAACCAATGAAATGAAGACACCTCTGTATTAAGGGTACTAGGAAATAACAGCTCCAGTGTAAGTACCAAGTGGCAGACAATTATGTCTCCATATTAATTCAATTGACACCATCTAATAAATTAACTGCTCCAGCTAGCAATCTAATTTCAAGTCAAGTTTGAATAGAGAATGGGAGAATGTTAGGACTCCAGGTGTGCAGTCATCTACATATTTCAACCTTTAAATGACCCCCCCACCCCCTCCCCTCCATCTTTAAATTCAGACAACTTTATTCCAACCCCCTGAAATGAGGACACCTCTGTATACAGTGGAACCCCTCTATTCTAACCCCTGACACCCCTGTATACAGTAAAACCTCTCTATTCTAACCCCCTGAAATGAGGACACCTCTGTATACAGTGGAACCCCTCTATTCTAACCCCTGACACCCCTGTATACAGTAAAACTTCTCTATTCTAACTCCCCCCCCCCCCCCCAAATGAAGATACCTCTGTTTATAGTGGAACCTCTCTATTATTTCAACTTCCCTGAAATGAGGTCCACTGAATTAATTTTTAATTTTTCTTAACTGAGGGACAGTGGGGAATTTTGTACAGTAAGTGTATGCAAACTATAAATAGCTTGCTTTCAACTTTTAATACAACCACATCTGCTAGCCAGGTATATTACCAGCTGCAAGAACCCACAAGACAAACACTTCCCCAATAATAGACTTTATAATAACAGCAAATTACAATATTAAGGATGATTATACTCACAAAAAAATTTTAAAAGGTGAAATAAATTATATTTCAGTGTACTAATCCTCATTAAACTCAATCAAAAATCAAATAAATATCTCCCACCAAGGTTTCTATTAGTATGCCTTAAAGACAATAAATAAATAAATAAATAAATAAAAATAATTAAATAAAAAAAAACAATATAATAAACTTTTATAACCACTGTATATTATACAGACTAGTGCCAGTCCCATAGGGTCTGTATAACACTGTATATTATACAGACTAGTGCCAGTCCCATAGGGTCTGTATAACTGAGGTCCCACTGTATATTATACAGACTAGTGCCAGTCCCATAGGGTCTGTATAACTGAGGTTCCACTGTATATTATACAGACTAGTGCCAGTCACAAAGGGTCTGTATAACTGAGGTTCCACTGTATATTATACAGACTAGTGCCAGTCCCATAGGGTCTGTATAACTGAGGTCCCACTGTATATTATACAGACTAGTGCCGGTCCCATAGGGTCTGTATAACTGAGGTTCCACTGTATATTATACAGACTAGTGCCAGTCACAAAGGGTCTGTATAACTGAGGTTCCACTGTATATTATACAGACTAGTGCCAGTCCCATAGGGTCTGTATAACTGAGGTCCCACTGTATATTATATAGACTAGTGCCGGTCCCATAGGGTCTGTATAACTGAGGTTCCACTGTATATTATACAGACTAGTGCCAGTCACAAAGGGTCTGTATAACTGAGGTTCCACTGTATATTATACAGACTAGTGCCAGTCCCATAGGGTCTGGATAACTGAGGTTCCACTGTATATTATACAGACTAGTGCCAGTCCCATAGGGTCTGGATAACTGAGGTCCCACTGTATATTATACAGACTAGTGCCGGTCCCATAGGGTCTGTATAACTGAGGTCCCACTGTATATTATACAGACTAGTGCCAGTCCCATAGGGTCTGTATAACTGAGGTTCCACTGTATATTATACAGACTAGTGCCAGTCACAAAGGGTCTGTATAACTGAGGTTCCACTGTATATTATACAGACTAGTGCCAGTCCCATAGGGTCTGGATAACTGAGGTTCCACTGTATATTATACAGACTAGTGCCAGTCCCCATAGGGTCTGGATAACTGAGGTCCCACTGTATATTATACAGACTAGTGCCGGTCCCATAGGGTCTGGATAACTGAGGTTCCACTGTATATTATACAGACTAGTGCCGGTCCAATAGGGTCTGTATAACTGAGGTTCCACTGTATATTATACAGACTAGTGCCAGTCCCATAGGGTCTGTATAACTGAGGTTCCACTGTATATTATACAGACTAGTGCCAATCCCATAGGGTCTGGATAACTGAGGTCCCACTGTATATTATACAGACTAGTGCCGGTCCCATAGGGTCTGTATAACTGAGGTTCCACTGTATATTATACAGACTAGTGCCGGTCACAAAGGGTCTGTATAACTGAGGTTCCACTGTATATTATACAGACTAGTGCCAGTCCCATAGGGTCTGTATAACTGAGGTCCCACTGTATATTATACAGACTAGTGCCGGTCCCATAGGGTCTGTATAACTGAGGTTCCACTGTATATTATACAGACTAGTGCCAGTCCCATAGGGTCTGTATAACTGAGGTCCCACTGTATATTATACAGACTAGTGCCGGTCCCATAGGGTCTGTATAACTGAGGTCCCACTGTATATTATACAGACTAGTGCCAGTCCCATAGGGTCTGTATAACTGAGGTTCCACTGTATATTATACAGACTAGTGCCAGTCCCATAGGGTCTGGATAACTGAGGTTCCACTGTATATTATACAGACTAGTGCCAGTCACAAAGGGTCTGTATAACTGAGGTTCCACTGTATATTATACAGACTAGTGCCAGTCCCATAGGGTCTGGATAACTGAGGTTCCACTGTATATTATACAGACTAGTGCCGGTCCCATAGGGTCTGTATAACTGAGGTTCCACTGTATATTATACAGACTAGTGCCGGTCCCATAGGGTCTGTATAACTGAGGTTCCACTGTATATTATACAGACTAGTGCCAGTCCCATAGGGTCTGGATAACTGAGGTTCCACTGTATATTATACAGACTAGTGCCAGTCCCATAGGGTCTGTATAACTGAGGTTCCACTGTATATTATACAGACTAGTGTCGGTCCCATAGGGTCTGTATAACTGAGGTCCCACTGTATATTATACAGACTAGTGCCGGTCCCATAGGGTCTGTATAACTGAGGTTCCACTGCATATTACAGTAGAACCTCCCTTATCCGGACTCCCAAGATGCGGGCACTTCCTTCAACCGGGCAGCTATATTTGGAACTTTGACCTTTCAATAATACATATGTAATAACATGTGGGCATGGTTCAATGTCCATACTGAGCATGTGCATGGCATACTACTATGGTAAGCAAAAGGAAAAGAATGAAGACTAAGAAACAAACCAAATTATCATCTCTTTTTGTAATACATAGGGTTCATAACATTACATCTTCCTTTATTCTGAGATACGGGCAAATCCGAGTTACGGGCACCCCCTGAAACCAGACTACCCGTATAAGGGAGGTTCTACTGTATATAGACTAGTGCCAGTCCAACCAGGGTCTGAAGTTACAACTATGTATATACCAAACTAGATGTCCTATATTTCTTACTTTGTATTACTTCTTCTCACAAAATCTTCTTGTTGTACATGATTGAAAGAAGTGAGTGTTTCAGCCAACTTCTCCTCCACAATGTATACATAGAGTTTATTGTAACGCTGCAAAGTATCACATTATAAAGATGATAAAGATGCAACTGGCCACAGGATACACCAGGACTAGAAGGTGAGTTGTGTTGTCAATTTAGTTCATTAGTTAAGTACCAATTTCTCTAATAACATAATTATTTTTAAATCCAGCTTGCAGACACAATAGTTGGTAAAGGGTCGCTATAAGGATAAACCCATTATCCTGCATGTACTCATACCTTACTCCAATTTTCTTGTAGTGAATCTAGATAGCCTAATCTAGACATGAGAGCGAATCCTCTCTTTACAGAATAGAATCTTGTCTGTATGGCTGCACCCTTCTCACCAAGGTGTAGGAGTTGAGGTTGCTGTAAAACAAGGGCCTTCAGGAAACTGTCCTCCTCGCATGCTTCGTCTAGGATGTTTGCTGCTTCTATCGCTACTTCCTTGTCTGTATCGTACAGCTAATAAGAGTGAAGAGGACTAATGTTAGCCTGTACAATAATACTGTAGTCTGTTTAGACACAGTTTCCCTTCATTGGTTTTTGTGGGACTGGAAAAACACGGAGGCTAGCTTATTCAGAATTGAAAGTTGTAGCAACTTCTTTGATGAGATGATTTATGTTATTGTCAGGGCTTCCCCACGCATTAGCCAAATTAGCCATTGGCTAATTCTAGTAGCTTTTGGCTACAGTTGGACAAGCACAATGGCTATAATCCTACTTTACCGAATGGTTAAAATGGCTAAAGAAAAATTAATAAAGTAGCCATTTTGGCTACTATTTTTATTTCCTGTCGGGAACCCCTGATTGTGTCCAGAACATAACAGATAACTGACCTTAAATAGAACTAGTACCCTTTAGAGGGTACATGTGTCAGAGGGCATGGTACAATAGTATAAAGATGGTAAGGGGTTTCTCATACAATGAATGAAAGCCAATATATTAAAATAATAGTGAAAGCTATCCTAATATAATGGAAACTTGCATTCTCTATTCTAATAATTATAACAAAAAACCACATTCTTTTTTCTAGCCTATTCTAATGGAATCCCACATTATCTATTCTAATAAGCTTATTCTAATGGAAGCACACATTATCTATTCTAATAAGCCTATTCTAATGGAAGCACACATTATCTATTCTAATAAGCCTATAATAATGGAAGCACACATTATCTATTCTAATAAGCCTATAATGGAAGCACACATTATCTATTCTAATAAGCCTATTCTAATGGAAGCACACATTATCTATTCTAATAAACCTATTCTAATGGAAGCACACATTATCTATTCTAATAAGCCTATAATAATGGAAGCACACATTATCTATTCTAATAAACCTATTCTAATGGAAGCACACATTATCTATTCTAATAAACCTATTCTAATGGAAGCACACATTATCTATTCTAATAATTACTTTATTCCACCAGCAAAAAAGTGTATCGGACATCTCTATTTAGGACACTTTAGCACTTGAAAAATGTTCTGTATCCTCATAATACACTTCTGTAAAATGTGTCCTGAATACAGGCGTCCTGAATGCAGATGTCCTGAATACAGGCGTCCTGAATGCAGGCGTCCTGAATGCAGACGTCCTGAATACAGGCGTCCTGAATGCAGGCGTCCTGAATACAGGTATCCTGAGAATACAGGTGTCCTGAATACAGTTGTCCTGAATTCAGAAGATGTCCTGAATTCAGAAGATGTCCTGAATACAGGTGTCCTGAATTCAGAAGATGTCCTGGATTCAGTGAGTTCCTCAGTAAAAACACTGGTCTATATCTTCTTACTTGTGGTATCAGCAACTCCAAGCCCCAACTGTTAAAGAAAGGCATCTTGGCTCTGAGCAGCACCCTCAGGTGTTTGGTGGCGTATAACCGTGTCCTCTGGTCGGCAGAGGTGAGAATCTTGCCGAGGATGACTTGTGAGTGAATGTCGTGGGCAAAGTCAAGGGAAGAGACGATTAGCTTCATAAGGTCTCCTCTGTTTTGGTAGTTACAGATGTCCAATAAACTGGAAGTTTGGGAGGTGGTGGGGGAGGTGGTGGGGAGGTGGTGGGGGAGGTGGTGGGGAGGTGGTGGGGGAGGTGGTGGGGAGGTGGTGGGGGTAGGGAGGTGATGAGAGAGTAGATTATAAATATGTTTATTATTACAAGGGACACATTACAAATAACTAACCAGCTATACACAAGGTATATGGTAAAGGATCATCATATGTGCCATTATTGATCCACTTATGTGGAAATAGGATTGCCTGCGAATAACTGTTTTTATATAGCACAATGGCTAAAAGTTCATTTCATGATCTTATGTGAAGGTATGTAGTGCAAAAGATTCATGAAAGGAGAAACATTTTATATCACATCACATCATCACATCACATCACATCACATCACATCACATCACATCACATCACATTTTTCTACTTAGGATGTAATTCTAATTCAGAACCAGGATCTCCAAATAAGGAAAAATAAGTTTGCTCCTAATTCTAATACTTAAGTGTTCTATTTAACCTCCATTCCCTATATACAATAAGAAACCATAATATCTTCAAGGTCCCTAATGTTTCTACTATAAAGAGTTTTCATTGTGCTTCACTCACGGGCCATATGCCTTGCATTGTTTGAGCAGAAGAGGTTTATAGAAAGAAATTGTTCCCAGAAAGAGAAAATAATCCCGCGAGAGCTTATGAGAGATGGAGGAGCTACTGAAGACATCTGCTGTCAGCTTAGAGGCAGTCACCTGACTCAGTTCCATGACTATATCTGATACAAGGTCATAGAGATATCCAGTACTGCCCTAGATTAAAGAAAAATATTATCATAATGTCTGCAAAAATAAAAACAACAAAAAACAAACAAACTAACAAAAAAAAAAACAACAAAAAACAAATAACAAAAACATGATATTTTAACCTTCTCAGAGTGCTAACTTGGACACTTTTACTTCTAGAAACAATTCACTATAAAAAAATTGTAGCTCATTCAAAGAGCTTTCCCATCTAAATCCAGATAAACTTTCAAACTAAACACATGCTGTAGTGACTAGCAATACTCTGTGATCCCCATAATACAAGGCACAGAGGGACAGAGGGCCTCCACACCTCCAGTCATCTCCCTTCAATGTATATGTAAAATATCTGAAACTCTGCCTACTATGTACAAAGTTTAAAAGTACCTCTTCTGCTCGACAGAGATACTTGACCAGTTTTTGTCCCACAGAGGAGTATCGTTTGGAGTTGGCCTCGTTATATATGATGGCTGAATAGAGATGGTTACTAGGTTTATAGAAGTTACAAAGTCTCTTGATAAACCTGCAGCAAGGTCAACACTCATAGTAATGTTATGTATAATAATAATAATAATAATAATAATAATAATAATAATAATAATAATAATAATTATTATTATTATTATTATTATTATTATTATTATTATAATTATTATTATTATTATTATTATTATTATTATATATTATGGAAGCACTGTATTACTACTGTGAATGCACATTCAGCATGCCATGGGGGTCTGTTAAGCTTGGGTAAAGTTAATTATTTTTTTGGACAAATGTCTGAAACAACACTTCTAATAATACACATTTCACTTTTTGTAGGTCCAAATAAGAAATTATGTCGTGGAGCTTAAAACATGTATTCAAGGTCTCTACAGGAGATTAACATTCTACAGGTCGTGCAGCTTAAACATGCATTCAAGGTCTTTACAGGAGATTAACTTTCTACAGGTTGTGCAGCTTAAACATGCATTCAAGGTCTCTACAGTAAAAATCGTATCTTGCTCCAAACTTTGAAATATTTAACCAGTATTCCACTAACTTAGAAAACAGTGTATCTTCACATATCTGTGTGGTGAGGCTAGGGTGTTGTAGGAGAGCTAATAACAGTCTCCAGTCCCACTTGGTGTATTCTTTAGTCAGTAAGACACTTGTGTCTCTGATGAAGTTGGCCAGAGTAGCTTCATCAAGCTCCTGTAGAGAAGGAAGCATAGAGATGACAAGGGGTGCATACAGAGGGTGTTAACCCTTGGATTCCCTCCCTTCACATCCCAGAGTGAAGTTCTATTAATGATAATAAACAAGCTATTATTTGGGACATATCCAGGTGTACTTAATACAGAGGTGTCCTCATTTCAAGGTGTTGGAATAGAGGGTTCCACTGAGGTATCCTCATTTCAGGGTATTGAAATAGAGAGATTCCACTGTATAACAGACTCCAAGCATCTGTACACTAGTTGTGATCTGGGAAGCTATAGGTGAATTATGTACTAATGAAGTTACCTCTCTAATCTGGACACTAGTTTCTCACAAGCAGAATAGACTGTATCAGGCACTTACTGATGAAATGTGGTTGAACTCTTCCTTCTTCAAGAAGTAACCCGACTGATCCAGAATGAGTTTAAGAAAAAGACTGGATGGCTTCACTCCTACTTTCTTCAACTGGTGGACCCGATCAAGACAGCTGATCACTTCAGATGCACGACTGGAGGAGGAAAAGCAATTAAAAAAATTAATATTTGGATTAAGAATGAATGATTTTGTATTGGTACATTATACACTCATAGCAAATACATTGCACACTATCTAGGGAGACATAATATGTGGAGGGAAAATGGGAGGGGGGGAGGAAGAGGAGGGGGGAGGAAGGGGAGGAGGAAGGGAAGGGTGAAGGAGAGGAAGGGGAAGGGGAAGGAAGGGGAGGGGGAGGGGAGGAGGAAGGGGGAAGGGGAAATATACGAGTGTACTAGTTCATCTATACCAAAAATAGTACATCTACAGGTCTATGGAAGGAAGGTGCATTACCTCATATTACATTATGTTACATCACATCACATCACATCACATCACATCATTTTTTGTTGGTTTTATATATTATAATTATTAGCATTTAAGTTTAGTTTATACTCAGCCTCATTAACATTAAAACTACATGCAGTGGAAAGGATTAAGGAACTACACAACAGAAAAAAAATATTCCTAGCATATACTTCCATAGTTCCCCACCCCCCTCCCCCACCCCACCCCTTCCCCACCCCACCTCTACTCCCACTATAATAACTATAGTGTTTTATGAGGGAGGAAGGGTCACAGAAAGGAGTCTAAAAGTACCAGTAAAGTGACTTTACTTTCTCTGGTCTGAGGAGTCGTGGAAATTCATAGCAGAAGCGATGAGATCGACAAGAGAGTGGGCATCACTGGAGTATTCTGGAGGGAGGATAATATTGGCAAGGTGGAGGAGTTCACCCATTAAGATAGTGGCCATCACTGTCACATGTCTCTTTGCAGTAAGAACTGTTTCTACCAGCACCTGGCAATGAGTAACACTGAGTAACATTAAGTAAGACTGGGTAATATTAAGTAACACTGGGTAATATTAAGTAACACTGGGTAATATTAAGTAACACCAAGTATCATTAAGCAACACCAAGTGCCATTAAACAACACCATTAAGCAATATCAAGTACCATTAAGTAACACCGAGTAACATTAAGTAACACTGGATTTTCATAAAGATCAGAAATCAGTATTTAACTACAGGAAAAGGCACATCAGTGTACCATAATAGCATAGAGAATATATTCCATGGCCATTACCTCATTAAAACCAGGTACTCATTTACACTTGACTGTGACTTAAATGTGCACTCACAATTCACTAGTACAGATAACACTCACTGTTGCTATTCTGCTTTACTAAAAACCAAAGAATTACTAATAATAGCTAATGCCTGCCATGATTATTACTACTGTTGTTCAATTCTCCTGTTATAATCAAAACCATTCGTTTGAATTGTGTAGTTAGCATAGCAATTGGTACTGTAGAAGTCTCTATATTATAGAGTACTCTATATTATTATGCAGTCCTCTAATAGACTCTAAATAATAAAATAAAATAAAATAAAAATAAAAATAAAATAAAATAAAATAAAATAAAAATAAAATAAAATAAAATAAAATAAAATAAAATAAAGTAATAAAATAAAGTAATAAAATAAAATAAAATAAAATAAAATAAAATAAAATAAAATCAAATCAAATCAAATCAAATCAAATCAAATCAAATCAAATCAAATCAAATCAAATCAAAAATTGATCACTCTCAAGAAGAAGGCTAGTTAGGATACATTTATCACCCCCTTCTGTTAGTAATATTATATATAATTCAGTGCTTTCCTTAAGAAATCATGAAGAGATAGTGATGAGGTGGAGTTTAAGACCAAATAAATCAGAGCATTTAAGCCCCACCCCCCACATCTACATCAAAGGCAGGGGGGGTACGAAAGGGGGGTTCAAAGTGTGCTGTAGCACTCGTAGCTTTATGTGGCTATGCCAACGGCATCCATTATTTTGGCTTAGCCCGTTTACTCAAGTCTGTTCCTGTGGACCCTGTGGACTTGTGTACATATTCATTGCTTCATCCTGTAGCTACATGTGTACGTACATGTGTCATTTTGATTTACATAATTAGCTAATCTACTAATCAAAGAAGAGTTTTCATAATTAAATTTTTGCGGCTTTAGGGTAATTATAGCCTTAGGGGATTGACCCCCCCCCACTGTGGATGGCAGCACTCATACCTCAAGTCATCTACCTACAACCCTGTCCAACCATAGTCCATGAATGGACAATGAATGTCCCATGGAGAGAATGTCCATTTATAATTTTAAAGTTCAGTTGTTTATTAGCTCAATGGTGTGTGTATACTATAAAGAATTAACTTGTTTAAATAACCATGAAATTTCACTCACATGAAACAGCCTCTCTTGCACAAGGGCAGCTAGAATCAGAGCCTGATAGCAGTCAATCAGGTTTGTCCTGTCAACTGATTTGGGTAGAAGAAGGTCATAACCTTCTTCTGCAACAAAACCTTCCGTTAGTGACCACTCACTTTTCAATTCAGCAGGATCTGAATAAAGTTAATGCACTAGTCTATATATAGTGGAACCTCTCTATTCCAACCCCCTGAAAACCCCCTGAAATGAGGACACTGTATAATAGTATAAAGAGGTGTCCTCATTTTGTGGGTGAATTAGGGTTGGAATAGAAACAGTGTCTTCACTACAGGGGGTTGGAATAGAAATGTTCCACCGTATACAGAGGTGTCCTCATTTCAGGAGGTTGGAATAGAGGGGCTCCACTATATACAGAGGTGTCCTCATTTTAGGGTGTTGGAATAGAAAGTTTCACTGTATACAGGTGTCCTTATTTCGGAACAGAGGAGTTCCACTGTATACAGAGGGAATAAAAGTCCCACTGTAGAAGATCACTCACCAATGCTAGCCACAGCATCATTATAATTGCTAGTCCACTCTGGCACCTTCAACTGGAACACACCAAACAGCACATCTAGGATTTCTCTTTGTACTTCGGACTTGGCCAAGGGTAGCATGTTTAACAGCGATGTCACACCAAGATTCCTCTGGTTACATAAACAGAATATACCAGGCCAGCATTTGAGGAGGGAAATGAGAGCCATCTTTGAGGCTTCTACTCTGAGAGTATTATTAGATTGTATAGAAAGATTTGGTGCTTGAATATTCGGTTGGTGACAGTAGTGCAGGTCGGTAATTGGGGCTAGCAAACTCTGAGGTAATATTTAAAAGTACAGTATTCTAATAGTATTAGGAGGTGGAGTTTCAGGGTTAAGCTCCACCCATAAGTAATATTTAAAAACATTTTAGAATAGTAGGAGGTGGTTTAAGTTCCACCCATAAGTAATATTTCAAACTTTTCTAGAATAGTAGTAGGAGGTGGAGTTTCAGGGGGTTAAGCTCCACCCATAAGAATTCTCTATAACACTATACAGTAGAACCCCTCTATTCCAACCCCTGATAACCCACAGGACATTGTTAAGAGTTTAGCTGTTATAATTATATAACTGTGCAGATGAGTTGTAATAAAATTAATTGGCCTACTCAAAAGGCAAAAACAAAACAAACAAACAAACAAACAAACAAACAAAAACAAAAAAAACAACAAAAAAAAGTGCACTGCCCGGGAATCGAACCCGGGTCGCAAGAATGGGAATCTTGCATGATACCACTACACTAGCAGTGCCAGACAACGACATTAGCACACCATTGCTTATTTAAATATTACAGTATAATAAGAATACATTCTTACTTCTACATCAAATTGAGATCGAATGTATTTCCTGGAACAAGGACTGTTGAGAAGGTGAGAAAGAGTGAGGACCACAGACTCACTAATTCTGAAAGTGTAACACTTGAGGAGACCTTGAACTAGAGCCTTGATGGTACCAGTCCTAGCAGCCAACTCAGGATTATTAAGAGCTATAGGATTAAAGGAGCAATAGTTAATACTGAATAACCACTCCAGAGTTATGGAGGAGATGGAGGGAGACTATAAATTACAGATTTTCAAATATCTTTCACTTTGTAACTCATTCCATCCTTATAATATATCCATTCCAACACCCTGAAGTGTAGACACCTCTGTATACAGCAGAACCTCTCTATTCAACCACCCTGAAGTAAAGACATCTCTGTATACAGTGGGAACTCCTCTATTCCAACACCTTGAAATGAGGGCACCTCTGTATACAGTGGAACTCCTCTATTCCAACACCTTGAAATGAGGACACCTCTTAGGACATCATATATACTCATAGTTAAGTCGTCCTAAATAGGACATCTCAGCTCATATACATGGTGTCCTAATATTCATATTTAGGACACCACATACTCTTATCCGAATCTAGTTATATAGTCACACTTAGGACACTGCACACACTTACACACATGCAAGGATGTCCTAACCTACTTCACACACTCTTAGGGTGTCCTAACCTACTTCACAGGCACTACACACTCTTACACACTCTTAGGGTGTCCTAACCTACTTCACAGGCACTACACACTCTTACACACGTGCAAGGGTGTCCTAACCTACTTTACTCACTCTTAGGGTGTCCTAACCTACTTCACAGGCACTATACACTCTTACACATGCGCAAGGGTGTCCTAACCTACTTCACAGGCACTACACACATGCAAGGGTGTCCTAACCTACTTCACAGGCACTACACACTCTTACACACGTGCAAGGGTGTCCTAACCTACTTTACTCACTCTTAGGGTGTCCTAACCTACTTCACAGGCACTATACACTCTTACACATGCGCAAGGGTGTCCTAACCTACTTCACAGGCACTACACACATGCAAGGGTGTCCTAACCTACTTCACAGGCACTACACACTCTTACACATGTTCAAGGGTGTCCTAACCTAGTTCACAGAGTGTTGCAGTGGAGGACCAGGTGAGGTTGTCCTGAGGTTCCGAAGGAGATAGGAGAATAGCTACCAGAGGAAAGACGAGAGAAGAAGGGAAATCTTGTGGCGAAACAGCAAGAGCCTAAGAAAATTTTAATAATATTTTTAGCTACAAGATATTTAGTAGAGAGTAACATGAAGGAATTTAATTGTCTTTATTGTGGTCTCAAAGGTTGTCACACTAATTACAGAGGTTAACACCGTGAAGACTCATAACAGAAATCTTCCACATGTTATAGTGCCCTTGTACCAGACCTGGGCATTTTACGGCCTGCAGGCTACATCTGGCCTGTTGGCTGTCCCTGGCTGTCTCGCCTGAGGTCAGGTCATAGGCATCCAATTATGCTGTGCACACAATATGGCTGTTGCTTTTATTTTGAAAAAAAAAAAAAATTGCTGTTTTTTTTTATTTACATAGTGATGCAGTTGTGTGCTTTTACTATGGGAAAAATTAAGTTCAAGCTATTGTTGGCTTGGTCCTCTAACACAACTCAGATTTCTCATGTGTCACCTTTGCCCACCCCTGTTTATACACTATTCCAACCCCCTGAAATGAGGACACCTCTGTATACAATGGAACCCCTCTATTCCAACTCACTGAAATGAGGACACCTCTGTATACAATGGAACTCCTCTATTCCAACTCCCTGAAATGAAGACACCTCTGTATACAGTGGAACTCCTCTATTCCAACTCCCTGAAATGAGGACACCTCTGTATACAGTGGAACTCCTCTACTCCAACCCCCTGAAATGAAGACACCTCTGTATACAGCGAAACCCCTCTATTCCAATTCCCTGAAATGAGGACACCTCTGTATTGAGGACACTTGGATATGCCCCAAATAACAGCATGTGTATCAACATTAATAGTGAAATGAGACCACCCCTCTCTCTAATCATGACATTCATTTTTAATTGTTTCACGGTGTCTGTCTCTACAGTATATATACCTGTCGGATGAATCTGATGGCTTGAAGTCTTTCTATCTCCCGAATGGGTGGAGCATCCAGACATCTTGCAACTAAAAAGTCGATACAATGTCTGAGCATGACAAGAAAGGCCTCACGGGAAGTGAGGAGGTAACGGAGCACCCTAAGACCGCCTGCTCGTACTTCCTTGATTGTACTCAGTAACGAGAGACGAGCACTGTGAGTAGAAAAAGAAGAAGTTTGGAGTTACATTTGATATGGGTTTCGCGAGAGCTCTTCTTAATTTCTAGAACATAGCTGGTTAACAACTGGTGAAGGTCACCTAATCTCATTTGTAACTGGGAAGAAGAAATGTAATTGGTAGGCGTGACTGTAGGTGGAGAGGTATGGTTGTAGCTGGGAAGAAGGGAGTGTAATTAGGAGGTGTGGCTTAGCTGGGAAGATGGTTGTAATTGGGAGGTGTGGCTGTAGCTGGGAAGCGGGCGTAATTGGGAAGATGTGGCTATAGCTGGGAAGAGGGGACTATAATTAGGAGGTGTGGCTTAGCTGGGAAGATGGTTGTAATTGGGAGTTGTGGCAGTATCTAGGGAGGAGTATCATAACTCTCCACTCCCCCTACCTCAAATAAAATACTACAGTGAAACCTAATAACTAAGTGAAGGTCTCTGGGCAAAGTGGTCTCTATATGGAGGTCAAAATCAATGTATTGGGACAGCACCAAGTGGCCTACATATAATATAGAGGTGGTCTGATTAGACAGGTTTCACTAGAGAGGTGGTCTCATTAAGGGGTGGTCTGACTAGAGAGGTTTTAATAGAGATGTGGTCTCATTAAGGGGTGGTCTGATTAGACAGGTTTCAATAGAGAGGTGGTCTAGGGGTGGTCTGGTTAGACAGGTTTCAATAGAGAGGTCTTATTAAGGGATGGTCTGATTAGGCGGGTTTCAATAGAGAGGTGGTCTCATTAGACAGGTTTCAATAGAGGTGGTGGTAAGACAGGTTTCAATAGAGAGGTGGTCTCATTAAGGTGTGGTCTCTTGTAATTATTACCATTCAATGATCCTCTCCACTGGATAGTTAGGCTCGATAACATAATCAGCTTTCTTGATAACCTTTATATAAATATAGGGACAAAAAACAAACAAAAATCAGAGACAAAACAAACAAAAAAAGCAAACAAAACAATAATATAAACAATGGCAGTTGGGGAGCAGTTTCTTCACAGCCAATTTGAGAACAGCAATGTTTGGCTGTGGAAGTAATGAGGGAAAACCGGAAGAGAATCTACAATCTATTGTCTTAGTTAACTGACAACCCCGGGGAGTAATTATATCAGATTACTTCACTGCTGGTAGGAAGATAAATATTGAGGGGTTAGTTTCATCTGTGTTAAGAGACGCATTCCCTTCTCAGCTCTCTCTTTGAGCCAGATGCTCTGAAACCAACCCCCTATCCTATATAATAACTGTTTACCCACTATTACACTATTTCAAGAGGAGGTATTTCATTGTTCATTAAAGAGGGAGAGGTCTTCCACTGTTCACTCCTACTCTAATTAAAGAGGGAGAGTCTTACACTGTTCACTCCTACTCTAATTAAAGAGGGAGTGTCTTCCACTGTTCACTCCTACTCTAATTAAAGAGGGAGTGTCTTCCACTGTTCACTCCTACTCTAATTAAAGAGGGAGTGTCTTCCATGTTCACTCCTACTCTAATTACAGAGGGAGTGTCTTCCACTGTTCACTCCTACTCTAATTAAAGAGGGAGAGACCTTTCTCTTACTCTAGAGGAAGAAGTCTAACAATGCTCTATTTAAAATAGAGTCCATTGTTTGTTTTAGGCTGCAGGGTCACTATCACTAGTGATCTTTTCAAACCACAGCAAGTGTGCACACACGCCTCACAGTTGTGTAATAACAGAGGACACCAACTGCAAACCCCTCCACTGACTCCCCATTGGATAAACCTATCACAAAGTAGACATTGACCCTAAGGAAGTGGGAGAAGGTTGATATAGCTACATACCCACCAGAGATATCTCAGGTTCCACAAAGAAAGCATTTAGACTTAAAAAATAAACACATCTGTGTTTTCTCAAAGGGTCAAGATCCTTATGGATATAATCTATACACACAGTGTAGTTAGTACACAACACTAACCTTGGCTAGGTCATTCAGGTAGCGTACTCTCTTGGAGGTGGAATATTTCCCATCACTCACACAAACTAGCGGCAACAGATGCCGAAGATTTTCAACAACATCTAAAAACAAGTCACGTAATTGGCAGTAAATAATACCGAGAGAAACATGACAATCTTAAAGATTTCTTGTATAGAATCTGAGTTCTCACATGAAGGGATAGTGATGGGGGCAGAGTTTCAGATCACATCAAAGCACTCAAGACCCACCCACACCCAGATCAAAGGGAAGTCATATTAATAGGGGACCCATTTATTAAACCTTGAGGAACACGCATACATACACAACACACACACACACAGCACACACCTCCTGAATCTATGGCTTCTGAAGAGAGTCCTGCACTATCTTCTGTGGAAGATAAAAATAAATGATGTTTGATCTCTAGAGAGACCACCCACACCCACACACACATCAGAGATGGTAAATACACACAAGTCAAGCAGGGAAGTCTATATACCACTGATTAATAAGTTTAACAACTACACAGGTTATTAACTGTCAACTGCCATCAGCATTACAACAGGGGAATACTCCAAGTCAATAAAGTGTAGCCATTACAACATAATACTCTTAAGTACATGTACACGTATATCCATTCTTGGACATTCTTCTTTAGTAATAGTGCATGCCAATTCTAAGGGATAATCACAGCTCAAGAAGGACAAATGATTGTAGTAAGAATAACATTGACATAATTAAGAAGCAGTATAAGTGACAGACACGGAGTGCTGATTTAAATCCAATAGAGTTTGTATTGGTACCATAATAATAGTGTTCAAACTTAATTACCCCTAGTTCATTCATTACTAACTAAAATAACAAATGAAGTGTTTATTTTTCAACAGCAGCTACTTATCAACTAGTTTCAAAGTGACGACTCCAAGACTAACACGGGATATTAAAATATGTTGATAGACAACAACTAATCTAGCAAATAGAATGAGCAAATGATCCTACTTGATAGAAATGATTGAGCAAATGATCCTACTTGATAGAAATGATTGAGCAAATGATCCTACTTGATAGAAATGATTGAGCAAATGATCCTACTTGATAGAAATGATTGATAGTTGGAAATGATAGTTAGAATATAATGATAATTACATATTTTAAAGGAAACCTTTAGGCCCAGTATTCAGGATAATAAACACTATTTCCTGTGACACCTCAGTAGTGGACATAGCAACTATTTTGAGCAAAGCAACCCTCCCCCTAAAGAGGAGTTATTTAAACGTTCTCCTCAAGGAACCAGAAAGGAATGGCTGCAATGTTTTCAGATAATGAAGGGACATGTAAGCATAGTCCTAACAAGCAATGTATAAGATATCATCTATACAAATGAATGCTCTCCCTAAAGAAGTATGAAAGGATTGTTGTGAGGTTTTAAGATCACAAGGAAGAAATAAATAATGTGCTGGCTCCATAGAGAGATTATTAACTTCTCTGTCACAAAGAAGCCCTAACTGTGCACTACTGCAGGACAATAACAAGCTGTGTGTAGTAGTTACACAGTTCCTTTAGTGGCCAACCATATCCTATTCTTCCCAACCCACAAAAGCCCCCAGAAGTAGGTTAACATTAACCACATGTCTCCACTGATTGACCATAGCTTTCTGACAACTCAACTGAGAACAACAACAGCAATAAAAAACAAGGAAACCCATTAGCATCATTTTACAGTCTAGCTTGAAACCGTGATATGATAAAGAGTGTCTCTATTTCCCCAAATGATTTGCTAGATTGATCAAGCTTTTAGGTAGAAGGTATGCATGCCCTTTCCTTATTCAGGAATACTCCATACTCATCTTTAAGTGGGTAGGTGAAGATCATGATATGTCTATTTAAAGATGCCTGAGAAGCATCCTACTCAGACAGATAACTAAGCACTAACTACAACATTGAGAACCACTCTCCATGGAAATTATTAGTGTCATACCAACAACAGGTGGAGTTGTTGGATGTTGATTACAGTTTCAAAGATTCCACTGTAAACAGTCCCTATTTTGGTCATTCTAACCCCTTCACTGGTCCATTTTATACCACATCTATGGATCCCTTTCCCTGCAATCTGCAGTGATCTTCAGATAAGAGTTAAAACATTAATTTTTCTCTTTAAGAGTTGGCTACAACAATAGGCAGTCTGATCCATGAGGTATAACCTATTTGGATTAATTGATTCTCCAGTTACTGATTTCCAACAACATAATAATCCTTGACAAAGGGCCCTAGATGTATGACTGAGAGCTATTAGCTAGGTATGTAATTTACCTAGAAGACTATGTAATTAGCTATTGATAGCTAGCCAACGGCTAAGTACAAGAGACCATTTTTTCTACAAGCCTCATAGCTATGTAACTAGCTAGACAGTTAGCTAGCTAGCTTGTTTCGAGGTCTGCAGAAAGCACTAGCTACTACCAACCTGCCACTTGCTCCTCGCTGCTTTCTTTGTCTTTGCTACGCGGGTAGGTAGCCATTCCTAGGACAAGTTTACATTATTGTTCCTCTAGTCTGCAGCTAGGGGTGCAGAATCGCAAGAGCTGAGTCAGCATCAAGTCATTAATTATTGCGCGCTCTAAAAGTAGTCACGTGACTTGGTCCAGCGCTCGGTCGCGCGCGCAAATACGTACGTCGTCAGAATAATCAAAATTAATTATAATAATAATAATAATTATTATTATACAAACAACAATAAAATTAATACTACATGTTACCTTCTTCCATACTTCTCATCACCTTTAACAACTGCCTCTTCCCACTAGCAATCTTCCTGTCAAGTTGAACTAACTCTTCCTGTAGCAGTTGATCAGAGCAGCCAGCCTTACTGTCTACTATACAACATCCTACACCCCCATCTCTGTCTACACCACCAGGTAGAGGTGTGCCATGTATGTTTCTGTGAAGCAATTCTATCCTCTCTTTTCTTAGCCCACTTCTCAGAATCTCTAGTTTGCTGATTCTAATCTCATCTTCAATGGCCAGAGCTTCTTGCTTCAAGACTTCATCAGTTTGCATGCTATAATATTCATTTTGTTCTGATCTGACTTTGCCAGGAGAAGTGAATGATTTCTTCATTTTCTTATAACCATGTTTGTGTTTATGAGTCTTCTCTGTGCGAGGACGATGCATGGAGCCTGTGTTCGACTCTAACAAATCATCAGAGTATAAACTAGTCTTGTGTTTCTTCATCTTACTGCCATGTAAGTGGGAACTGAGACTCTCAAACTCACTGCTGCTGCTTCCTTCTTCATATTTCTTGCTGGCTTCCACTCTTTCGTTATCTCTGTATTTCTCATAGCCATGTCTGTGTTTTCTGGCTATTTTCCTATCGTCTTTTCCTCTAGGTGGTAATGTACTGGAAGATGTGTAAGATTTCCATTTATCTTTTCTTTTTTGGTGCCTTTCATACTCTCTACTTCTTTCCCTCAATCTGCTTCTTTCATGATGTTTCAATTTACTTCTGTGCCTTTTAGATTTATGAGAGGAGTGTCCACTTTTGTAAAATACTTCAGTGTTTGGTTGAGTGGAAGCTGCTTCAAGTTTCTGATATGTTTCCTTCCCTTGAGTTCCAGTTGTTACAGGTCCTGTTGAGTCACTAACATCACCACTTGCATTACCAGAGGCTACAGTAGATGTCCTTAATTCAGCTTCATCAGTGAAGACACTAATCAAATCAGTATCTGATTCAGCAACCCGTGTGGTACTAGCACCAGATATTGAAGGAAGTATCGGCTGTAATTCTTCAAGACTGGAATTGGAGGGTCCGGCAGTATTACTAGCACTTTCAGTGAGTGATACAGTATTATTTTCTTGCTCAGTATTATAGCCAGAACTGGGAGTGTGTGTTACAGCATAATTTTTAGTGGCAGTGCTCTGAGAATCCTCTTCACCAGCTGATTCAGATCTCCTTGTCAAGCCTTGGACAGATCTGGCTTCTTGATTATCCACTTGCACATTGGTTAAATGTGTGACTTCCTGCTGATTCTGTCCAAAGGTGTCTTCAGGTTCTGAATCTGAGCCATGGATAATGATAGGGGAAGAACAAAGTTGAATCAACTGAACTTCCTGATCACCAGGTTCTGCAAGTTCCTCAAATATCATCTGTCTTACGTCATTACCAAGGGTTACTGGAGTTGGTAGAGGTTGTCCTGCAAATAAATCAAAACAAGTATAAAATTGTATGAACTATTACACTCAGAAAGTCAATTAAACTGACCTGAAGTTGACCCGCTAGACAAATCTGAAGCTCCACCCTCTTCCACTCTCCCAGCTTGTCTTAACGCCTCAGGATGACCAGCAGGCCAGTCATACCTGACTTTCCCATCATACGCTTTAATGTCAGAAGATGACTTAGCAAAGGAGATTAGCTCATGCATAAAGTGAGAAGTTCTTTCGTTGAGGAATGGTTCCAGGTGAGTAGCAAAGGATTCACTCTCCAAATCAACTCTAAGTATAAATAGATAGGAAAGGTACAACCAACAGTAATAACCATAGCCTCAGCTTCAAACATAGAGAAAAGATTTCTTAATAAAATGGAAATTATAGAGAGCTGTATTTGGGTGGTGTCTATGTAAGTAAATTAATTGGATGCCATATTCAGAGGTATCTTTAAAAAAAAAAATAATAATAATAAAAAATATATATATAAAAAAAAATTTAAAAAAAAAAAGGGAGTGTTAGGTGACTAGCCATGCTGTTTACCAGGTTGTCTGCTTATACAACACTTCTTACCTACAAACCATACAGCTATAATAAAACACTACACACCTCAGGAAGGGGGAACCACACCCAATTTACAGAACCACACCCTTAAACATGCTCTACATTAATTTAATGACTTGGTCATTTAAATTTGACTACTCTCCAGGCATTCCTGCCAAAAACGTTTAATATCCTAACCAAATAGCATAAAAATACTATAAAGCTAGGGTACTAACTATGCTCACTTGTCAATGATGGAAAGTACTAACTGCATCATAAACTCCATATGCTCCTTCCCCACTAAAGCCTCAAACTCTCTTGATAGCCACGGAAATAGGCGATGAGTACTTGCAGGGTTCTTTTTAAAATATGCTGCACCTATAAAATGAAATTACATTGAAATTAAGGCAGGAAAGCTCTGCAGAGACGCTAAGGTGGCCAACATTCTATACACTAAAGTCTGTCCAAGCTGACGAGAGCCTCACAAAAACATGCCTAACTCGGCTAAAAAAACTTCAAATTATACGCATTTGGTATCATTTAGCAGCTCTTACCGAGGCGCTTCTTACCAGATGCCTGTTTAGTCTGTTGTAGTGCCCCATAAAGAGATACAGGAGACTAATACAAATCCTATGGCGTTACCCTGGACCACAAGGAGTGTTGCGCATAATAAAAAATTGCTGCGTGGAGAGTCAGCTGCTCTCTGGGCAAATGCTTCACGAATGTTGTTATTATTGCGAGGTATCTATGAATAATATTAAAGCACTTCCGGGCTGCTTCCGTGGCTCTCTCATCAGCTTGGACAGACTTTAGTATACAAGATTAACATACTTATGTCCCTAGTTCTTGTAATCCCATGCCCTCCACTTCTGATCCTCCCTGCCATGGGTAGTGCATGGACACCAGTAGAATACACAGATCTAAAAGTTAAAATTAATGATAATTATATACAATACATAGAGGTTTTACTCATTCTCAATGAAATCCCCATTACTACTAGTAAATTGCTGGTCCAGAGTTCACAGTGAGATAATTTGTATCATAAAATTTCCTAAGATGAGCAAGCATGGAGAATTAGCCATGTGATTATGAGGGTAGCCTCATTTAAGTTTTAGTTAAAGCCTATGATTACAATGATAAAATTTACTGTCTAGTTGAAACTGGTGCACATTTAGCAGATCTCCTGATGCTCCTACCAAACTCCCTTTCATGATGACAATGACAATGACGATTGGAACTCTGCCCATTTATAGCACTGCTTGATGAACCTGGTGGCATACTGGTACAGATTGTGTTATTATAATATTGGGGAGCTGTTCTGTCCCAATTATTTCGTCTTTCTGTTGTAGAAGTCATCGGATAGCCTCTTTGATCCCTTGCATTGCGTAAAACTTGTCTTCCACGGAACATTGTAGTTCTATATCCGCGGAAACTATAAATGTATAAGAATCATCGTAATTCATCACTGGCTAACAAGTTATTGAGAACCCCTTACCATATTTGACCTCATACTATCAATAACCCATGAATGACTCTATACTATCAATGACTCCTTACCATACATACACCCTAACCCTTTCAGTAACCCTCACACCTTACATTGAGAACCCCATACATGTGCTGTGATGTGTGCATGTGGTCAATTAATAGTGTACAAGATGTTATCCAAGCATTGAAAGTTTAACATATTATCTAAGACATTGTACAGATTGTAAACTGATAACTGGTTGCATCAGTACACAGTCAGTGCTGGACTTACGTCTGTAGCCCTTCTTGTCTTGTTTGTCTTCCACTTGCAGAAGAAGCAGACTGAGTAGGACTAACCTCAAACTATAAAATGGAGGAAACACACACTTCAATATAACCTAAAGGACATCATAATGGTTTGCCAGAAAGTTTTCATATTGTACAGTAGCTCTATTTCAACCTCCTGAAATGGGGACATCTCTGTATTAAAGGATATTTGGACCCTCCCACCCCCCAAAAAGGTCACCCCTCTAATAGAGACACTATAAGTGTCTATGTAAAGACAGTCCCTTTAGTAAAGCTGTTATCAATACTAATCCCTAGATGCTAAAGTGAGCCACCTGTTGGACTTAGCCCGCCACACAAGGACAACGCCCGGGCTACTGGGAAGCCGGCTGCTGGAGGCAAAGAGACCACGCCCAGGAAAAACTAGCTATGCCATTATTATGTGCCATGAACTAACTATGAACTATTTATCATAGATTGTACTTGACTGTTATAATCATTAGTTATAATATTATTGTGAACTGTACTATAATTAGTCTTTAAGTCTCTATCCAGAGAAGTCGTTGGCTACCCTGACCGCTCCAGGGTAAGCCCAACAGTTGGTGGCAGCGGTGAACAAGGAGGGTAGGCAGTGGACCCTCCGGAGCTACTAGAAGATCATAGCAGACTAGCTGGATGCCTTTTCAGTGGCACCAGTGGTGAATCAACTCAACCAGACCTGGTGGGGCAGTTTGCTACCTGTGGCAGTGAAGAAGTGGTGACCTTTTCAGTGGCACCTACAGCTACCTATTGCGTGGAGCCTGATCCGGTGGACAAGACTGTCCTTGGAGAACAACAAGCAAGTCCAGTGGCTACCTATCCTGTTGTGGAGTTTGTGGAGCCTGTCGAGACTGGTGATTCCTTAGTTACCTGTGGAGTGGAACTGGTGGAAGAACAATTCAAACTAATTGTGAGCCATCACAACAAGAATCTCCTCAAGTACAGACAATGTTTAAAGCAGTGGATTGAGGAGGAAGGAGGATCTACAGAAGAAGCTAATTGAATCAGCAGCTGAGAGAAGTTGTTGGGGGATTCCGGCTATTTGCAGAACAATACACTGTGAGTCAAGCCTCATTAAAAACAGCTATATATAGAGCTTGTGAGTGTGCAGCAGACTTTCAAACGGAGAGCACACTGGCTTCTAGATCAAAAAGAAATATAGAACTAAAGCTGCAGCAAGAAAAGCAGTTATCTCTATGTCTGATAGTGAGCTAGATGCAGATGCACAGCCCTTTGTCCCTACTGGCCTGACCAAGGCTGAGTTGGAGTCCACACTAGCAGCAATCGTCAAGACAGCTGGAGCCAGAACAGAAGATGCCATTCTGGCAGAGGTGGACAGGAGAGATGAAGAAAGAGATAGAAGGGATAGAGAAAAAGAAGCTGACATGACTGCTCTCATCAGAGCCCTGATTGAGAGTACCGACAGGGCCACTGAATCTGCTGAGAGGGCAGACAGAGAGAAGGCTGAAAGAGAAGAAGATTACCAGAGGCAGCAGTGGAGGAGATGGAAACAAGAGCAAGCAGAGAGAAAAAGAAGAGAGGCTATCAAGTCTATTCCACCCCCTCCATCAATGGGGAAAGAACAAGATCTTGCTGACTACCTGGATTTATTCAAAAGTAACATGGACAGTAGGGATATCCCTAAGGAGGCAAGAGCCAAGCATCTCCTACCTCTCTTGAACTCCAAAGCAACTGCAGCTATAGTGGGTCTACCAGCTGACAGCAAGGATGACATAGATATCCTGACCAGCACCCTGTTGGCCACTGTGTTGGAGACCACAAAGTATGCCTCTAAAGCTTACTGGAACATGCAGAAGGCGGCTGGAGAATCTGCCAGAGCAACTATGGTCAAGATACTAAGGATGGGCAAGAGATTTGCCCTGGGAGAGACACCAGAACAAACATTGGAGCTGATCTCCATTGAGAAATTCCTACAACTGTTCCCAGGGCAGCCATTGCACCAGCTGGGAGCATGCCTTTCCAGGTGATACTTGGTAGGCACATACCAGGGTTGAAGGTGACATGGTCTCTGAAGATTGAAGATGAAAGTCAAACACTGGTAGAGCTGGAGAAGTCTACAGCTACCCCACCTATTTCTAGGGGAACCCCCTGTGAATCTAATAATAAAGAAGAGAGGAGCAGAGTGATTCTGAAGTGGAATGAACTTGAGAAGTGTACTGAGAGAAAAAAGAAAACAGTAATATTTGGAGGACTGGCTGAAGCGGCAGGAGATTCCACCAGCCAAGTGGTGGAGGAGAGTGCTTGGCATGGGAAGAGCATTTGCAACATGTACAAGCTGCTCTGAAACTACTAAGAGAAAAGGGGTTGACAGTCAAAGTTAAGAAGTGCAAGTTTGCACAGAGAGAGGTTAGCTTTCTTGGGCACACTGTGGGTGGTGGAAAGGTAAAGACTCAGGAAGCCAAAGTCAAAACAATCCTGGAGATGCCTGTACCTACTACAAAGAAGGAGCTACAAAGCTTCCTTGGCTCTACTGGATATTACAGAAAATTTGTGGAAGGATATTCAACCATTGCTGCCTGTTTATCTAACCTCACCAGAAAGAAGCTACCTGAAAAGTTAAAATGGACATCTGATCATCAGCAAGCCTTTGAAAGGCTGGAGATTGCATTGGTAACAGCACCAGTGCTGGCTACTCCTCAACTAGATCATCCCTTCATCCTGAGCACCGATGCCAGTGGACAGGGAATAGGAGCTGTATTGGAGCAGGAAA
This sequence comes from Diacarnus erythraeanus, assembly GCA_964016965.1. NCBI lineage: Eukaryota > Metazoa > Porifera > Demospongiae > Poecilosclerida > Podospongiidae > Diacarnus > Diacarnus erythraeanus. Next base: position 4,127,419 of record OZ024675.1, on the reverse strand, counting down.
GCAAAGGAGAAGTGCACCCTGTGGCCTATTACAGCAGGAAACTAAGTGATCGGGAAAAGAAGTGGGGCATAACTGAGTTGGAGGCTTTAGCACTCCACCAAGGAGTTCGACACTTCTCTGTCTACCTGCTGGGTAATGTCACCAAAGTCTATACAGACCACAAAGCTCTCATTTACATGGAGAAAATGAAAGGAGCCACACCAAGGATCAATCGTTGGCTGATGGAGCTGCAACAGTTCCAGTTAGAAATCTGCTACAGAAAGGGGATAGAAAACTCTGTGGCTGATGCCTTGAGTTGGAACTTGCCTACAGTAGACAATCCTAAAGACCAGACTCATGTGTCTTCCCACCAAGGAAGCCACTCTTCAGAAAGAGGGGGAGGTGTTGGACTTAGCCCGCCACACAAGGACAACGCCCGGGCTACTGGGAAGCCGGCTGCTGGAGGCAAAAAAGACCATGCCCAGAAAAAACTAGCTATGCCATATGTGCCATGAACTATGAACTAATTTATTATACAGATTGTACTTGACTGTTATAATCATTAGTTATATTATTGTGAACTGTACTATAATTAGTCTGTAAGTCTCTATCCGGAGAAGTCATTGGCTATCCTGACCGCTCCAGGGTAAGCCCAACACCACCAACTAACCATAATTATTATGAGGAAGTTTTTACCCTGCCTACATTTCAGAGTTCAGTAACTTTGCATGCTCAGTAGAAGCTACCTAAATAGTTATGTGATCTATAGCTATTAATTAAAGCTCTTATTCTAGCCCTTGATTCATACAATGACCTTTAGTTTGTGTACATAATGTTCAGATAGAGGGAACTGTTATAGTCAGTAGAATTATAAAATGTGATTTACTTACCACCTCATAGTCATTATTTGCCCTGACATTGTGAATAACTTTAGAGAATTCAGTCTTACACATTGGGCAGACGTTGCCTGACACCTCAGCAGCTCGAAGCACACATTGGAAACAGTAAGAGTGTATGAATAGTCAAGGAATACTAACTCCTTATTTATACTACAGTCGTGTTGCAGAGGCTCTACAATTAATTGTCTAGCTAAGGCAGTAATCATATAATATAGCAACACACAAGGTTTTACTACTGCTGGCTATTAGAGGATATGAAAACAAGCGACTATGAAGGCTTTATCTGTGAAATCATCCAGACAAATGGGACAACTTTCTTCTGCCATACCTACCGCACCATTCTCACTGGACTTTCCCGCCTTACAAGACTCCATTTGGATCAGCGGAGATGAACATCAACACACCTCTACGTACAATAGCTCAATCATCATAGTACGAATTTGAAACCTAAGTAATGCGCATCACGTGAGATAGCAAAGCAGCCCCCCCCCCCCCGCGCCCCCCGCCGGCCAGCAGGCCAAGCAGCCGCAGCTAGATAGCTAGCTAGGCTATAGGACGCCATGAGGCCACACGCGAAATTTATTTCTGGGGGGGGGGGGGGCCTGGCTCACTGAGTTGTGCTCGTGAGTTTTTCGTAATAATTGTAGAGTGGATACAAGATTATGCGCGCTATGAACTATTGTAAGCAGTGCTGGATTGTCTTGTTTCTCCAAAAGAAAGGATAGTAGATAGATTTGGTACCTGTGTTTGTATTCGTTCGTTTTCTAACTTTGCATCCTCACAAAATGGCAAGACAATGTGTTCTTGGATGAAAGCACTGGATTCACATTCAATCATTTTGATCATGTTCACATTACATTTGACCAAAATTACAGTACTAACGACCACTGCATATGCATGCGCATGTAGCTACCTGTGAGACGCGCACCGCGCGTAACGTGGCTAAAACATGCGAAATTTTGCCGTTTCCAATTCATGAATCAAGAAGTAATTGTGGTGTGTGTGTGTGGGGGGGGGGGAGGAGATTCAGTGGTTTCATTGTTGCAAATAGAACCTCCTTGACAATGACAATATAATATTGTGCAAGCCAAATTGGCAGCCACACATCCACATTTGATTAGAGCAGCAAGGTTGTTCAGATGAACATGAACAGCAAACAAGTTTGAGTATGTAGTTAGGAGCTGGTAGCTTAATGGGTGGGCTGAAATGACTTTATTGCTTCATCCTTAAACCATCCACATGCAGAAGGAACCAAATTTGGTGGGTCTTGCTCAATCTTCTCCAGACAGCACATTGGAAGTGAGCTCTTTTCACATTTAGCTGAAAGGCTTCTGCGGTTGGTGGCAGGGAACAAAGCTTTGGGACTTTTGATGCTGCTTTCCTCCCAGTTCTTGCTGTCCACACTTTAATCCTTGCTTCAGTCATTGATACTGTGTCCAACACACAGTAGCATGAAAGCCATTGATTTATGACATCTTCCATGCATGCATTTCATCACCCAACAAGCTAATGCTGTATACTTCTTGACTTTCACAGTTCAGCATCTTACTCTTCCCAATTCCATGGCACATTGGCACAGTATCACATCCAGTCAGTGCATGGGCAGGTAGCAATTCTGGAACAAGATCTCCTAGCTTCCTCACAGTAGCTGTTATGTCAATAAATGTTCTACCTAGCTGTCTGTGTAAATTTCATCTTCATTGGAATGCTCTGAGATTCAGCTTGGTAGTAATACAGCAGTAAGATATACACATCTGTGTCCTCTGCCACAACTACCCATGTTTTTTATCTTCCTTTGCTGCATAGATGGTTTGTCCTGCAATGATGGGATCTGCTTCCTCATGCCTTGTCTTGAGATCCTCCCTTCGAATAACAACCCCATGTGGAGCGATCTCTATTGGTGTAGGCTCCTGACCAGTTATAAGTCTGCTTGGATAGTTGCCAGGTACCACAACTTCAGCTACTAATGTTTCCACAATGATGTGAATCAACTGTCTCTTGTTTTCAGACACAGTGAGAATTTATTTTTGAGAAGAGGACTTTGAAAGACAACTTTGCAGCCACCAGGACCTCTAGCCTTACGTGCTGAATATTTGGTCAAAGAACACATTTCAGGGTAACCAGATGTTGTGATAAAAAGTATGCAATGACAAAAGATGAACTTTGTCATCATCTTGCATATTTGAAGAAGCCATTACTAGTTTGAGCTCTAAGTGTTCATACAGCTATCACAATTGGGTATCTAGCTACCATGTTATAAAATAATTGGAACCAGTTGCCAAAGAATGTGAAGGAAAGAGATGAACTCTTGCTCTAGCACAGTAAGTAGGTTGAAATAATGTAATTTTGGTTATTAAAATATTAGTGTTGAGCCTGAACATGTCTGCATGAGCATGCACAATTTGTGCCATTACTAACAGAAATTTTCGAGTAAAAAATTTTTTCGCAATGCATAATGTAATGTGAAATTTGAAATTTTTGCAGATATAGTGAACATCTTTATGTCCTCATATCTCCAGATGCCCAATGCTGACAGAATGCCAGCAAGTGGTTTGACGAAGTTCAAGGCCTATAATTATAATATTATAATAAAAAAAAAAAAAAAAAAAAAACTATGGAAGTCATTGCAAGGTTCAGCCAAAAAAGTTACCTCAATCTAGTAATAATAGTGTCAAAGTTTGACTTTGTGGGCAATGAGAGAAGCATGGCCACATCCAATATAGACAGATAATATTAATTAGAATTATTGTCTCTATGCTTTGCTATACACAAATACTATAGTGCCATATAACAGTACTTGAAAATGAAATGCTATCATCTTAAACTAGGGTCATCAACCTACACACAAGAGAGAGGATAATATTATTATTATATAAAAAACATCATTTACCTTAGCATACTTGCACCATTTCTGAGAAGGAATGTGTCTATATGGTGGTACAGGTCTTCTCTGAAGAAAGATTAAAATTATCATAAAAATAATTACTAACAAGAGAACTATTTTAGATTGGTTCAAGATGCACGGGCATAGTCTATTGACAAGCAATGTTAGGAGTCGGGAATGAAGCCTTAAAGATCACTTAGCTACTAAAATTGAGCTGTCAGGCACCTAGACTTATAGTCAGTGGGCCTTTGTAATTTTACACACATTGAAGCATAAGAAAATAGGGGTTGGGTGAAATATTTTAATGGAAGTCACAATTGAAAATTTCAGTACCTCAAGTTGTGCTGATATGTACCACACCACACTGCAAAGTGCTCCACTTATAATAAATGCATAGACAGTGTTCCTTTTCCAAAGTCTTGGGTTGCACCACCATCCTCCAGAGGGAGACCATACATACTTAGGGTATTCAAACTGCTTCACCCCACCCTGAAAACAGAGAAGCCTAAAGGTAGTCCTGCCAACCCTCTTTCACCATATGAAGGTAGCATTGGAACATGAATAGTCCAATAACCTTACAGCTACCGTCTTATAGTCAGTTATAATGGCCAAGAGGGTTTGCCAGGGAGACTACTTGTTAAAGAGCACAGTACCACAATTCTATATAATACACACCAAATATAAACCCTTAGAATTCTATTTAATGCTCATAGCGCAGGAAATCTACCTATAATAACGTGCTTTAAGGATCCACTAAACCTAACTTACCATAACTGTGGAGCTCAAGAGTCCCAGACGTATTTAAAAGCATAAAAATTAGATCAGCCTTGCAAAAGGTCAAGGTTCACTTCGGGAGAATTCAAGATGTCCGTTGGACAGGCTCTTACTCACGCACAAAAGGTCACTAGGCTGTACAGAAAGTCCCTGAAGAATATGCTGTCGTGGACAATATACCGAGATGTCTGGAGGAAACAAGCCTGTGAGCTAAGAGCTGTCTTTGATATGAACAAAAATGTCGACATGGCCGAAGCAGTCAAGCTTCTGCAAGAAGGAGAGGAATTGTATCAGAAACACATACATCCTGACCCTTATATATGTGAGTGTGAATTGTAGATAAATTGATTTGTATATAATACAATCTGAAGAACCACAAAACCTTTTTCTTTAATCTTCAAATATCCATGAAATCTCTCAGTAATGTACATTTTTTAAGTCAGTGATCCAAGTAAGCTCTCAGGCAAGGTTATATAGTTTCTGGAATGCTTAGACTACTCACTAGAAGGTAGATTACTTCTTGTGAGTCATAAGACTGAAAGTGCATTACCCTTTAATTTCTTATTCAGCTCCTGAAGCACCTGATGGCTCCAAGTGGGAGAGAAATCTTCCTCCTCTGCCTCATGTGAGCCAAACTACTGTACACTTTGTTCTTGTATGCATTCAGATCACATAATTATTACATATGCATGAATACATACATATACAATCCACGTTCCACCATTAAAAATGGACCCTCTGCATGCATGTAACATTAGTTTTTGAATTTCATTGTGGCTGTTACATCATTTGTATGAGCAAAGGATCTAGGATTATACTATCCTGAAAATTACAAAATTATGAAAATTATTTTTCACAGGTATTAGAGTTATTACCAGAGGAGAAGCAATGGCTTGAAGATTGGAAGAAGTATGCACCTAAATGAACTCATAGCTATATTGAAGGTTTTTTTTTTTTTGCATTACAATCTGAATTTAGTAGTCACTTGTTGACCTCTATGGGAGCAGGAAAGTGTCAAAGAGGATTGTTATCAGGGTTAACAGAGGATTTGTGCACTCAGGGCCGACAGAATTTAATATGGACCAAAAGATTCATGCATATAATAAAGCTTTGTGCAGCATGTGTATAGAATATAGACAAACACCAAACATAAATCAGCATGAAGTACAGTGGCAATGCATGAGGTTTGAAGGAAAGAAGAAAAGGTTGACTTATTTCATATACTTGTCCTGCTGTTCAGCCAGAAGTTTTGCCGATGATTTAGCATCAAAGAAAAGATGATTAATCTCTTGAACGTCATCCTTACTAATCGATTCTCTTCCATTTATCCGACCAAGTAGGCTAGCTGGAGTCATCAACTGCACAGCATATCTCAATGTTGTTTTCACTCCAATGTCACCCAACAATTCTAATGAATCTGTCTCTAACTTTATACCTTCAACTTGAGCACGAATGCTCAGAATTTTGACCACTTCATCTTGTGCATAAGGAAGAGTACGAATGATCATGATACGGTCAAGAAGATCCAATGGCATTCCATGAGGGGAGCTAATATCTGTCCCCCTCACAGTGCACCTGCCCCTGTTCGTTGCAAAGATGACGATGGGAGATAGAGACGATTCCAAAGCACGGTGCAAGTAGGTAAAACATTCAATATCAAGCATGTGTACTTCATCTATGAATAATACACCTGGGACTAACTCAGCGATACCCTGATCAATATATCGGTTGACAACCTTGTTGATTTCCTTACGAAGTTTGTCTGTGATCTCTGTTTTCTTGGGCTTCAACAACTGTCCCATCATGCTCATGATGTCCTGACCACCTTGAGGTTGAGCATTGGCAATATCTAGATCATGCAGAGTGACATCTTGAATAATTTCTTTCTTTTTGTGGACATCTCCTTTGGGCAAGGGAACATACTCTTCTGCTTCCAAGTCAAACTCGGCTGCAAATGTATCTGATCTTCCTTGCCGCTTGACAGCTCCACTATTAGACTCTATATATATAACATCACCAACTGTTACCTTTTCCTTCTGTAAGCTGTCATATATAGATGGATCTAGTTTCAGCTGTTTGGTGCCTTTGGATGTCTTAAGGCCAATAACCACATGACTGATGGTCTTCCCATATCCCCCCAGGGGATTTTCAGTCTCACATGGTGTTAATTCAGTAACTTCACCTTCATATACTTCTTTAGTTTCTTTGATTCGAAGTCCAATAGCTCGACGGAAATTTTCCATCAAAACTTCAGTCTTTTTGACCTCAGATGAGTACACCTCACTGCCAACCATGGGGCAAAAAGGTACCTTATTGCCTAATTCTTGTGCAACAGCTAAAGCAAGAGCTGTTTTACCTGTCCCAGGAGGACCTGCCAAAAGAACGGCTCTCCCTGCCATTTTTTTGGATTTGATCAGGTCCACTATCACTCCTGCCGCTTCTCTGGCGAGTTCTTGCCCCACCAAGCCCGCTGAGATAGGTATAGCAGTCCCCGTTTCATCCAGACCCAACCCTTTTATGTGGCTGTGAGCCGAGATTCTTTGAGTCTTCGTGGTACTCTTAACTTCCTCTATCTTCATACGAGACATGACCAATGGCTACTTTTATTATGGCTACAGATAGGTGGATACAAATAAAACTATCTCCTCCACTGACACCCGGCCCCTCGTGCTCCGCGATCTTTGATTACAACTGGACATGCGCATAAGCATCGTTACCTAGCAACTTACTACTCTACAAAACTGAGCTCAATCTCAAAGTTGAAGAAACCATGTCCGTGGTATCGCCCCTACCTAAGTATGCTTTCGGTGTAAGGGGAGATGTAGCGAACAATGTATGGTATTTGGATGAGCAAAACATCATCTATCCTGCTGGAGCAAATTTAATTATCTACAACATTGACCAGAGGCTCCAGAAATTCATCCCTTGTAGTAAAAATGGAAAAGGCATGACAGCACTAGCAGTGAGTCCCAATAAAAGATATGTGGCTTTTGCAGAAAAGCATAATGAAAAACCAACAATTGCCGTTGTTGATCTCACAACTTTAAACAGAAAGAAGACGATCGTGTTGCAAGAAACAAATTCCCAGGAAATCATAAGTATTGCCTTTTCTCCTGATTCCAAATACCTCATTTCTCAGGTGACAGGTCCAGATTGGACTTTAGCTTACTGGCACTGGGAAAAGGCTAAAGCAATGGCTACTGTCAAGAGCAATGGTGCTACTAACCATCAAATTCGGCAGGTGAGAAGTATATAATTGCTCAACAATTATTATAGTTAGATAATTTTTTGTTTTACAGTAGCTATTAAGTAAGAAAAATCTAGTGAAGAGAGACATGAGATGGTAATCTGGTGGGTAATCCAAATAGACTTATGAATGAGAAGGAGATATGATTATATGACCAGACACTTTAACAAGTCTCACATGTGCATTTATAACATGTAGCCTGTTATAAAACAATATCTCTTTGCCCCTAATAAAAGTCATAGCTAATTATCTTGTTTGATAATAATAATAATAATAATAATAATAATAATAATAATAATAATAATAATAATAATATAGGTAGCCTTCAACCCTCAAGACAATACTCAAGTAGCTGTAGCAGGAGAAAAGCTCTTCAAGTTATTCCGTTACAGTGAAGGACACCTCAAACAGTTTGCCTTTATGAAAACAGAGCCATCTTCCTACCTTTGTTTAGCATGGATATCAGAAGATCGGCTTGTCTTGGGAACAGAGAACGGAAGAGTACAACTCTTTGAAGTTGGAGAACTTAAGAATGAGTTTAAAATAGTTATTAAGTCACCTAAATCTAGTATACAGGACACTCCAGGATCATCCAAGAGGCGAATGTAAGTGATTATAGGCAGAAATGCTTATTATTAAGAAGATTTAACAGTACATAGATTATTCGTTCTATTTATAGTAGCACTAACTACCTTAGGACTCAAGAACTATAATTACAGTACTGACTTTATTCACAAATTCATTAATGTGGGCTAGCACAAAGCAATCCACAAGGACAATGTAATATGTGAAAGAACATTTCACTAACAGTAAATGTCTACTACTATATATATTTACTATTATGCATTGTTAATTATGTGAAGATGTTTTCAAAGTCTGGTAAAACTGTTGTTCTATCAGTTTTTTTTTTTTTTCCACAGAAATAGCTAGCTACTACAATTGCTATTCAACATTTTTTTTTCTTTAGGATACCTCGTGATATTAATCAAGAGAGTGATGCTGCTATATATCCTGTCCGTTGCATTGCTACCTACTCTAAAGGTTTCATCTGTTCTGGGGGCTCTAAGCATCTCCATCTCTTTGAAAAAACAGACAGCAAATATCTCTACAAGCACTCGAGAAGTGTAAGCATCGATGATTCAAGCAGTAACCCCAGTGTAGAGTCCACAACAGATTCTGACTCGATTACTCTGGACGATAGTGAAGATATTATGAGTATGGCAATTAGTCCTAGTGAAGAGAATGTAGTGTGCTCCTCAAAGACCCATCAGCTCTATAACTTGACACTGTCTGTTGCTGACCTCCAAGGAAAGGTTAGTGACTGATAATCAAAAGAGTGACGAAGTGCATTGCTATAAAGGCAGGATCACTATAATATAAGCTGGTATCTACCATAGATCTAATTTCACTATATTCACCATTGGTCATTGACTGTGAAAATTTAGAAGTATATGTACAGGGAAAATAAGGGTCATAATGCAATTATCAGTGAAAATTAAATGCTTCAAAAAAAATTAATAACCAGATCTACAGAATCCTTGAATGTTGAAGTTAGAATTTTTGAACACTGCTTTAAAATGAATCCTTATGTCAGTCAAACAAATAATAATAGTGCAAGGGTGCAAGGGTGCAAGGATGCAAGGTCATCTCTATTAGTCTATCTGTTTGTCTAAGTGTATAGGCTCAACTTACCTTGTGTTATGTGTGATATTGTGATGTATCACATTTTTTTCCCTGTAGGGAACTAGCAGTCAGGCGTTTGTTGTACTGAGCCATTACTTCCATCGTGGAGAAGTAACTGGTATGGATGTGTGCATTCGGAAGCCAATCATAGCTACATGTTCCACGGACAAGTCTGTTCGTATCTGGAACTATGAAAACAAGTAAGATATATAATAGGTTACCCCTTTAAGAGTCTATGATCAATAAAGATATAACATCTCATTTCAATATTGCTTTTCTTTTTATAGTTCTCTTGATCTGTGCAAGGTGTTTCAGGAAGAGGCATTTAGCATTGCTTTACATCCCAGTGGTCTCTTTGTTATTGTTGGATTCAGTGAGAAGCTAAGACTCATGAATCTTCTCAATGAAGACATTAGACCATTCAAGGAATTCATGATTAGAGGCTGCAGAGAGGTGGGTTATGTGCATTTGAATGCATGCATGTATGCATGTGTGTGTTTGCACATGCATGATGTTCTTCATTAGTATATATTTTAGGGATGTCTAATGATGTGTCGTAACTCTGATCTTTATACAGTGCAAATTCAGTAATGGAGGACACTTGTTTGCAGCTACCAACACCAACCTTATCCAACTTTTCTCTACTTTCACCTTCACAAACATTGGCAACCTTAAGGGACACAATGGAAAGGTATCAGCTATGTCATGGGTGGATTCAGCTTTGAAGGCATGAGCACCCCCCCTGCCCCCTGTCTGTCTGTCTGTCTGTCTACCTGTTTGTTTATTCGTTTAATCAATCCTGTAGGCTTATAAACAGATACCACATAGATTATATAGTATAGATCATGTCACATGCATGCAACATGTAATAAACTTTTCCCTAGACCTATTATAAAATTCCATTACAAATAGGACTAGAAAAGTTCACAAATATTCCACATAGTAATAATTGCCCTTATGATATTGCTTTGTGTTAGGCTACTCATGAATATTAGTCATCTAGTCCTACGATATACAGTAGCTATTTGGTAGTGACTTACTATAATGTGGTTTTAGGTTCGTTGCATACTATGGTCTCCAGACGACTCTCATTTGGTGAGCTGCAGTGTGGATGGGTCAGTCTATGAATGGAATGTCATGGAGTGTAAGAGAGAAAGGGAGTGTGTCACCAAGTCCTGTAGTTACACCTCCCTTGCCTTAACCCCTGACCTCCGGACTACCCTGGCAGTAGGATCTGACAAGACTCTCAAGGAGATCAACTTGCAGGACTCCAATGTAAGGCATTTACTGTGGATCTAGTTAATTTCACCTTCACTTCATTTTTACTATAATCCATTGAGTGACTGTGAAAATGGAAGTGTTGAAGTGTGTTTTTACCTCACATAATAGTGAAAATATAATTACACCCAACTTTACAACCAGCTACTGAGTTTCATGAGTATTATTATGGTCAGGTATATAAATGCTAGGTTCAGTTAATTAATTATACGGTGAAACTTTACCTATCTGGGCACGTTTGTTTCAGAATTTCTCATTATGTATTAATATTCCAAACTGTGAGGGAGCCAGAGAAGTGAGGTCAAGGTACTTAGTACCCTTAATGCTCTATTGTAGACACCTTGGGATAAATTAAAGTGTCTTGATTAGAGGGGCAACCTCTTTTCAGGAAGTGAATTTTATTAATGTTAATAGCTAGCTACACAAACTGTTATTTTGGACACAATACAGAGGTGTCCTCATATCAGGGGGTGAGGTATCTTCATTTCAGGGGGGTTAGAATATAGAGGTTCCACTGCATTAGTAGCACGCCAATATTAACTATCTCTAATACTGACTAAAAGGATATTTAAAATTAGTATTCATATTCAATGCAATACTTGTTCAGATCATGCGTCAGGTCAGTGCTGGAGATGTTGTGCTGACTCAGGTGGTACTGTCCCACTCTGGTCGAATGCTATTTGCTGGCACTAGTTCAGGGTCTGTCAGGGCCATTAAGTTCCCTCTCACGGAAATAGGGGACTCCCTGGAACAACAGGCTCATTCCAGCTCTGTCACAAGGGTAAGTATTATTAGATTTATGATAGAGTATAATTTTATACCATTCCAGCTCTCATGTGGGAGTAGTATGTCCTTCTGTTGTATTGTGTGGGTATTTGGTTGACAGGACCACAGACCTGCCAAGTCTCACTCTTTGGGAGTGATTCTCACACCTGGCTCCCTTGCTTTTAGTACACAATTTATACTAGCCTTATGTAGTACATATTTATGTTAGTCTTATGGACATCTCACTCCTAACCTTTTCCTAACCTTGGCAGCTCTGGGACCATAGCAAGTAAATTTGGCTAGGATGTAGGTGTGGTCAAAAGTAGTCATGGTTGGTGCTAATTAGCTAACAATATTACAATGATGAAGTAAGAGTTTGATCAACCTTCACTCACATGAGATGGTGCCATGTGCCATGCCAACATTGGCCACCCAAAACATTGGTGAACTTTGAACTTTTTGATCCCCCAAAAATGTTTTATCAGACTAAATCTCAACCAACCACTATGGGCCTACTTTATAAGTAATCTTTACTAACATTTCAAGAATGAGAATAAAGTTTTGGGTTCTTATCATGTTGAATACCTCTATCCCTGGCAAAATGTAGATGTTCTGATTGTAAAATGACCTCTGTTACATGAATACAGATGTGTATATCCTACGATGACCAATATCTTTTCTCTGTGGGAATGGATGGTTCAGTCTTCACCTTTAAAGTCACAGACAAGGAAGGACGTGGCCTGAAGAGAGAAAAAGACATCACTTTTTCTGAAGAAGTTCTTGTGACCAAGTCTGAATTAGATGAGAAGGTCAGACAGTATGTATAATATTATTCACAAGTTAATCACAATGTCCTCTTAACCATTATCATGTTATTAATGCATGGCATTGTGAGGGCAAGTTTATTCAGGAATATGAAACGCACGCTTCTTCCCCCCCCCCCCCCCCCCACACACACACACATACATACACACACACCCTCAACCACCACACCATCCCTCATCTATACATTCTAGAATGGAACTCTGTCAGATTTGAAGGCCCGTGTGGAGGAACTGAATATGGAGAATGAATACCAGCTAAGGTTAAAGGAAATGAACTATAATGAGAAGACTAAAGATCTCACTGACAAGTTCCTACAGGAGATAGAGTCTCTCAAGGCAAAAAATGAGGTAGGCATATTGAACAGTCCTCTAACAGTAGCTAAATTGGTATGAGGATGCATTCATTTAAATCATGACCAGTAAGTGATGAAATATTAATGATACTAGCTATAATTATATAGATCTCTATTTTTATATATTTTTTTATATTTTCACTGAAAAGTAAAGCACTCAACAGTGAATAATATAAATTGACAATGAGATTAAACCCAATCTATAGTGAATTTTGTTTGTTGTACTGACAGTTCTGTTACTGACGGCAATATAACATCATCTTATTATATAGACACTACTGACAGACAAGGAGACAGAGGCAGCTCATCATGCAGAGGAAGTTCAAGAACTGATCGAAAATCAAAACACTGAAGTGCAGGAAATAGGTACAAAAGCAACACAGACCCTCATACACACCAAAATGAGTTGACCAATTCCACATAATTAACTTAGGATTACTCATGAGCAACAAGTGAAAATTTCACAAATTTTACAAAGCATTATATTGACATTGTTTGTGTTACTCCACTTGTGAATTGTGCATATCTTTCAATTTTATGGTTACATCCTTATCATAATAATTATAGAGAACACAAACAATCAAAAGTTAATGGCAGAGTATGAGAAATACCAAGAACTACAGGCCAGGAGCCAGAAACTACAAGAAGTAGGTTAACTCTGCTTCTCTAATAATTACATAACTAGTTGTATTATAAAACATGTTATAAATAGCACATTCTACAGAAATCAGATTTACCATAATTTATAGGAGATTTTCAATCTAATAATTGTGTATGAATTTTTTTACACTTAAAGAGACCCTATAAAAGTTATTAACAACGAAAATTACAAGAATATTTCCTTTTTTCCTTTCTTTTATCTCCCATGGACTAGTATAACTAGATGCATTATGGAATAAAAATCTCTTGTTTTCAGGACTATGAGCGCAAAATAACAGACATGGAAGAAGCTAGAGAGAAAGCTCTCCAGGAACTGACAGAATATTACGAGGCCAAACTCCAGGAGAAGAACATGCAGCTGGAACAAGCATCAGATGAGCAACGACAACAACTAAGAGAAGGGGAGGAACTTCAGAAGCAGACGGAGGAGGATGCCGATCGAGAGATCCTTGATCTGAAGAATCGCTATGAGAGACAACTTAGACATCGGAGAGAAGAGAATACTAAGCTAAGAGGAGAAGTTGGCATACTAACAAAGAAGGTGTGTACATGTTAATATTGTTGTAGGGTTTCATTTGTTGAGAAGGGAAGGAAATACATCTCCTAGGGGTTCAATTAAAGCAATGCTTTGTATTTTAGTAAGTGAAGTCACTTCAGTAGAACCTCTCTATTCCAGACACCTTGAAACTAATTAAAGTGTCCTGATTAGAGGGGTGGCCCCATTTCTGGTTATTAATCAAGCTGTATTGGGCCATATCCAAGTCTCCTTGGTGTCCTCATTTCAGGGGGTTGGAATAGCCACTGTATGTTAATGAAATTCTAAACAAACAGCTGCACAATAGCCATGGTACACTTGCCCATCATTCCACCACACAAATGAACTATATCTACCATGTATATGCAGGTTGGCAGTCTGCAAGACGAAATCAAATCCTTGAAAGAAGAAATATTGAAGCTGAAGCAGGAAGTAAAGAAGAGAGATAATATCATCAACTCCCTCAAGATTGACATTGAAGGGCTCAAGAAAGAGATCCAGGAAAGAGATGAAACCATCCAGGATAAGGTCCATAAAACCAAATATAGAAATGATGCTCTTCTAGTCTATTTTCCATGTCATTTGCAAAATATTGAATGAATTTGCTTTATAAAAAAGACAGTATTATTATTGTGCCTATCCAACTTATAATACTTAGCCAGTAATCAGAGTAGACCATAGTAGCTAGGCTATATCTAGACAGATCACTTCCACATTAAAAATTCTACTGTATGTGAACAGATGTCAGGTTGTTGATCTGTTCCTCCATTGTATTTTAGGAAAAACGTATCTATGATCTGAAGAAGAAGAACCAGGAGTTAGAGAAATTTAAATTTGTGCTGGACTACAAGATCAAAGAACTTCGTCGCCAAATGGAACCACGAGAAAATGAGATCAAAAGAATGAAAGAACAGATTAAAAAGGTACATGGTGCATACTATTATAGACAGTTATATAGAGGAAATATTATGTATTTATCATGGACATGCATGCATTTACATGTGGGCTAATGTGCATAGTAGTCAGTACATCATAGATTTTATTCTGGTTACTACCAATCTCCCATAGCCATTATTAATACTAAAATTCATGTACATGTGGGCACATGCATGCATACATGCACAAAGTAGTAGTCCTATGTAAAGGTCTCCCCATAAATCCTATTTACCACTGTTAATGAACATCTTTTAGATGGAAGCAGAATTGAGTGAATTCAGTCGTGAAAACAAGGCTCTAGAACTGGCCATGTCTCACAACAAACTCCGTCTTGCTGCAACCACTAAGGAAATGATGCAAGAGAGAGAGAAATGTCACAACCTCAAGGTTGAACTCAGAACAGTCAAGGCTGGCCTTCACAGCACCTCAAGATTCATACAAGAACCTGCAGAGCTCAAGGAAGCCATCAAGGACCTGTATAAGAAGCACCTTCAAGATTTTGATAAGGTAAACATAAATCTTGC
Source organism: Diacarnus erythraeanus (assembly GCA_964016965.1). NCBI lineage: Eukaryota > Metazoa > Porifera > Demospongiae > Poecilosclerida > Podospongiidae > Diacarnus > Diacarnus erythraeanus. The sequence continues at coordinate 4,112,078 of OZ024675.1, read as the reverse complement.
TCTGGAATGATGGATATATACCGTCATGTACAGCTGCATAGACTTAGCCCAAAATTCACTTATACCATGTTGACCTCACCACTCTCTTGTTAGACTGCTCGTGCTGACCATGCTGCAGAGACTGACATGCACTCCGAGTATGCTCGTCAACGAGAGCACCTGGAGAGAAGTGTGGCCTCTCTCAGAAAGAAACTAAGCAAAGATAGTGAGATTCACCGTGGAGATAATATCAGGGTCATGCAGGTAGGTTTATGCAACTATACAACACAGTATTATTAAAGTGAACCACTGGCTAATCATTTTTCCTTAGGCTACTCTGTATAATTTATATACTAGTAGACATTACTTATGGACCTGCTGTTCTAACTAATTCTTTTGGTGAAACTCCATGGTGCTTGTAGCCATGTTGTACAGGATAGCTATAGGTATTGTTGACTGCATAGTCAAAAAAACTGGCATCCTCAGCCAGTAGCATTTTTCACTTTGATATATCAAAGCCTTTTTCTAGCCTTCATGCTTGCCCAACAATGCTAGCTATTATTATTATTATTATTATTATTATTATTATTATTATTATTATTATTATTATTATTATTATTATTATTATTATTATTATTATTATTATTATTATTATTATTATTATTATTATTATTATTATTATTATTATGTGTATGCAGGAAAATGTTTCTCTATTGAAAGAAATCAATGACCTTCGGATGGAATTGAAAAAGAGCCGTACTCTGTCCCATGACTTGGAAGCAGCTCTCAAGATTGCCCGAAAACAAGGATTTGATGACCAGACTACAATAACAAGTACCAAATCAATAACGCCCAGAACTGGACTAGCCAAGATAGAACCTCCAGATAACAGTCGTGTCGTTGAGATGCAGAAACTAGAGATTATTAGACTGAGGGCAAAAATTAAAGAAATTATTGATAACAGTAGAAATGCTTCAGCTACAGAGAATCAACCGTCAGTTTTATCTGCTGCTACTACAGTTAGCGTACAGTGATGAATTATTATTATTACTGTATATAGTACATTATAACTTCTGTTGTACACTATAGTATCACAAGGACTCAGATCAGGTGTTGTTGTTTTTTACTTGCTACATGGCATCTAATGTATACCACAGATACAGATCTGTCACTGTCAGTTTAAGTTTGGTAGGTAAAAGTTTGAGACAATTAAATAAATAAATAAATAAATAAATAAATAAATAAATAAATAAATAAATAAATAAATAAATAAAATAATTGTTACCACATGGACCTCAACATCAGTATAGTGTCTTAGATATTATAGTACTCTGTTTTTCAAATAATTCATGTGCTCAAGTAATGATAATAATTGTATAATTCCATAGGGTGTAGTGTAAGTTTCATTTTGGTTGAATTTTGACTACTGTACTTATATTATTTAACTCCGAAATAATTATTGCTTGATGAGTCATGATGACTTGAGACCAAATCTATTAGTACTAGTCTTCTTTAGAGCTCCGTGGTTCCTCATGAGACAATACTTGATCAATAATACCAAACTCCTTTGCCTCTTCTGGTGACATAAACTTATCTCTCTCTGTGAATTGTTCTGTAAAAATAAATATTATGTATAGACATTACATGATATAACCTCTAATGGAATGGTGCACATAGAACAGCATGTACAGTGGAAGATAAAGTGGAACCTCGTGAATAAAGGACATATTGGTTGGAATCAGGTCTACTGTCCCTTGTAGGGAGGTTTGTCCTTATCTCAGAGGTTAATTTACACTAAGATATAAGGTGGAACCTCTGAATAAAGGACACATTAATTGGATCAGGTTTACTGTTCCTTGTAGGGAGGTTGTCCTTATCTTAGACACTAAGATAAACCAGATGATACATACTTAATTATACAGAGATTGTCCTTATTTCATAGAATTCTTTATTAGAAGTATGGTAGCTACATACACACCATAAAGTGTGTGGATTTACCTATGATGTTCAGGGGCTGGCCTGTATGTTCAGCCAACAGCCTATTCAGTGTCCCTTTTAGTTTGACGATCTCTTCTGCCTGGATGGCTATGTCAGTGGCTTGCCCCTGTAATTATAAAGGAGGGAGGATAATACAAAGTGTCCTGATTAGAGAAGTATGTTGATTAGAGAAAGTGTGTTGATTAGAGAAAGTGTCTTGATTAGAGAAAGTGTCTTGATTAGAGAGTTAACAGTAAAATTAATCATTCAAGTTTTAGTGATAGAAACTACCTTAAAGATACATCAAAAACCTGTGATAAAGGACCCTCTAAAATAAGGACAGCCTTTATATAAAGAATGTACTATATGCATGGTTTATCTAAGTATAAATTAACCTTAAGATAAAGGATAACCTCATAGTAGACCTAGAGATTCAGAGGTTTCACTGTACCTCAACTACTGAAATAAGGACAGCTTCCCTACAAGGGATAGTAGACCCCATCTCAATTATTATATCCTTTATTCAGAGATTATATGTACACCACTGTCTGTATTACCCTGAGGAGAAGACTGTTGTTCTCTACTTGTACAAACAATGAAGCTTCACAATGAAGCTTCAAAGAATAAAATTAATGATGATCTTTACTCAATCTCCTTACCCCTGCTCGTCCATGAGGCTGATGTATCATGATTCTGGAGTGAGGCAGGCAATGTCTGGAGTCTTTAGCTCCGGCAGCCAATAGGAATGCGCCCATGCTGCAGGCCTGCCCTACACACCAGGTGGCAACAGGTGGCTGTATGTACTGCATGGTGTCATAGATACCCAAGCCAGCTGTAACTGAACCACCTGAGGAATGGTGGTGGTGGTGGGGGGGGAGTGGTGTAGGTGGAGGAATAAGTGGAGGAGGAGGAGAAGGAGGAGGAGGAGGAGGAGGGGAGAGAGGGGGAGGAGAGGAGAGGAAGGTTGTCTATGAAACTTTAAAGTACAGGGGAAATCATGCAACACATACCTGGACTATTGATGTACATGTGAATGGGTTTGTGAACATCCTCAGACTGTAAATACAAGAGCTGAGCGACTATGAGACTGGAATACTCATCAGAGATCTAGAAATACACACTGTATCATCCAATAAGGGCATCCCTCTAATCAGGACAATGAATAAAACTTTCAAGGGTACAACCTCATTATGGGACAATGATTAAATAGTCCTGATTAAAGGGGTGTCCTCGTTTCAATAGAATGTTAATACATCAAGTGTTCTTTAGGTGTGTCCTCATTTAAGAGTAGCTTTAGCATCTCTAATTAGCACCACTGACCACTTACTGGGCCCATTAGACAAATAATCCTCTCTCTCAGTAGTCTTGAGTAGATATCATAGGCACGTTCTCCTCTACCCTACACACACACACGTCATATATAATCTAATCATAGGCACATTCTCCTCTACCTTACACTGACACAATGTCATATATTATAATCTAATCATAGGCAAATTCTCCTCTACCCACCCTCCCCCTCACAGATACAATGTCATAGAATATTATGATTATAATAGATAGACAAAGTCCTAATAATGAGCATGACTACTTAGATTTTGTGTGGTCAGATAATCATATCTAATACCGTCTGTTCCACAACAATGGGGATAAGGGAGGCAGCTGGAACTCCAGTATTCAGGGGACGCTGTTGAAAGCAAGAGGTAGTCTGGGACCAAATGGGATGAAGAACTCGTTTAATATGGTGATGACGAAGGATGCAGTCAATACGAAACATGATTCCTAGATAAAGAAGCAGGCAAAAAAAAATGTTATAGAGATAGAGGGCCCTAGTGGGGAGAATTGGTGTGCTCCTAGTAATAGAGGGGCGTCTGATACAGAGAACAATGTTCTCATGGTATGTCATGCCATTACCTTTCCATACTCACCTAGTAATGTTCATGAATTTGTAAAGATCGTTCACATTAAAAACGTTTTTCGTACAATAATTACACACGTGGCATGTATACGCTCAGAGCGAGGGAGAGGGAGAGCTAGAGAGAAACTTAAAGAGCTTGAGAGAGATCGAGAGATCGAGTTGAGAGCTTGATAATCACGTAGTGTGTGTTGCTGTGTAGTAGCCTACGATCTTCTAGGTGAATACTTTCAGTGATTGTTGACATCAACCTGATAACTGACTCACACTTCTTGAGCCATGACTTCGCTAGCAAAGCAGCTCCAAAAGCTAGCAATCCCAGGTCAACCCTCTGTGAGGCAAGTCCAATCAAAGAAGAGGACATCACTTCTCTTCGAAGCCCAGGATGCGGCTGACATAAGTGTTGACACAGTATATGCCCTGGGTCTGAATGGCTTAGAAGAACTGATTTCCATTAATGAAACCTTTACTGAATTTGAGAGCACTCTCTTTGATGAAAGTTGCAAGGAGTTTGAGAGGACGGTTCAGATGAGTGAAGTTTTGAATGATGTGGATAGCAAGCTGGAAGTCTTTCTCAGACGACTTTCTCCATATTTTATGCTGAAGCCCTCCCAGAAGTGTTTAGAGTGGTTAATTCACGTTTTCAGAGTGAATTTCTTTAACATCGATGCCCTGATGGAATGTGTCCTTCCATATTATGAGACAAATCTCTTTGCACGAGTGGTTCAACTCCTCCCACTAAAAGACAAGACCTCCAAGTGGCACTGGCTTCGTCCAGTCAAGAAATCCGGTTCCCCCCTCTCAAAGCTAACTCTCACTCAGCACTGCCTCTCAGAGCAACAATTCCTCGTCTTTATCTGTGAGATGGTCCCCTCCTCGATCCGAGCCAATCAACATTCATCTGTCGGTGCTTCATGTGGTGTTATTTCACTTTATACCTCTACTGTGTTGGCAGTTCTGGAAAGGGCTAACCCTATAACCGAGGAACTTGTGTTAAGACTGGTTCCATACATTGGAAAGGGTTTAAAGTCGAAGAATATGGACTATTGCGCAAGTTCATACATGGTTGTGAGTCAGTTGGCTGTGATGGTAAATATGGAAGAGAAGTTCTCAAGATCTATGATGGAACTTGCCTCAAAGGTTAGTAAGAAAGTCTAGGATCAATAAATATGACCTTCAATTTTTGGTTCTAAATGCCTAAAAGTCATTCCAAGAAAAACTGATGCTGTAATAATGCATAAAAAAGATATCAGTCAGGGTATTCTTTAATAACTCCTTGAGGTGCTGTTGTGGAACCCCCACCCTCTACCCTCTTATAGCCACACGTATCCCTCTTGCATCCTCCCATCCTTATATCCACACATATCCATCCTGTTCTTCCCCTTATAACCACACAAACTACACACATGCATAATACACACAGCACAACACACACACAGCACACAACATACACACACCTTGTATTGCATATATTTTTTTTTTCAGAGTTTGTGTGAGCCTTTGTTGAAGGAGGGACTGAGCTGTCTAGCTATCCTTTGTCAAACTCAAAAACTACATAAGCTCTCAAACAAGTAAGTGCATGCCAGCTTGTCAGTCCTTGGACCCCAAATTACACTATCCTGTCCCTAGATCATGGTAAATCTATTCATTTTTTTTTTTTTTGCTATTCTTGAGTGTTTTGTGTTGGTATCTTGGAACCTGTGTGTGGAAGAGGGGTATTTGAACCTGTGTATGAGAGAGAAGGAGAGGGGTCTGGGAATTGACTAGTTTTTGTGTGCTGTGAAAGGTGTACGTCTTGTAATTACTATTCTTTGAAATTTTCAGAACGTTGTTTCACCTGCTGAACCCTCCCTCCCTCGTCCCCTCCCTCTCTTCCCTATGCCACACCCACAACTTCACGCCCATCCTCTCTGCACTCCTGTCATCCCTACTGGATGCACACTTGAGTCAGCTGTGTGGAGATAAGGGTGATAATGACAGGGGCGAGGCAATATTTACTCTCCTCGAGAAGCTGTTGGATGAGATTGTGTTAGAAGAGGATACAGCATACAGTCTTGTTAGGTGAATGTTTTACATACAGTAGAACCTCTTTAATCTAACCCTATGAGAGTGGGACACCTCTGTATACAGTTAGAACCCCTCTAATCTAACCTTATGAGATTGCAACACCTCTGTATACAGTAGAACCAATCCCTATGAAGTGGGGACACCTCTAATCTAATCAATCCAGTGGATTTCAACCTCTTTGCATAGACCCCGTTAAAATAATCCCATTGACATCTGTACACAATGTTCTTCACTCTTTTCTTTCCTCCAGGCAGTTGCTAGAGGGCGTGGTGTACATGTGTGAAGAGGTATTTGTGAAGGAGGACAAGAAGTGGAAAAAGTTCAAGGAAAAACTGAGATCAGCTGTATGTCCTCTCATACAGAGTCTGGATGCAAAGTATGTAACATCTCCCTCTAAATCTTCAAAACGTCTCCTCTAAGTCTCCCCTAAAAATCTTCAAAATGTCCCTTAAAACATCCCCTCTAATTCTCTTAAATTAAGGGATAGGATTTTCAGATTGGGGTTAGGTACAGGGTGAGTAGGTGTGACATATCCTCCGCTCTAAAGTATCTAGTGTTTCTTTTCTCTAATACTTCCTGCTATACAGTATATCAGCACATGTTCCCAAGGCACCGTGCCACTATAAGTGGAGATGTTTCTAGCCACAGATTGCATTATGTAATGTTAGACCCAATGCTAAATATAATTCACACCACCTTCTAGATATCCTTTGATGATGGACAAAGCTTTAGAAACAATCATATCCACCATCTGTGCTAAACCCAACAATGCTGATGACATCACAGACTCAACTCCTACTGATTGTGGCAGTGATGATGAAGACAGCCATGAAGACGGTCATGATGAGAACAGCATCGAAATAGACAATAAAGTCAAGTTTCTCCATGAATTTATCTCCTTCTCTCTCCCAAAGTCTCGACACCAGGTGCTTGTTGATATTGGGAGCACGTTAGTGTTGAGTGTTCACCATCCAAATCCATCTGTGAGGGCATCTGCTATCAGCCATTTGGGAAAAACTCTCAAGTCTAGGAACAAAGTTAGTTCTTTTCCTCTGAGCAGGCTTCTAACTGTGAAAGAAAGGGACGTGAATAGTTGTTTCCAAATTAAGGACAACCTCTGTATTAAAATGATGCCTTCTAATTAATTTTGTCTTAGCCTCTTCCCTACAGGGAACAGTAGACCTGATCCCAATGTGTCCTTTGTTTAGAGATCCCAAGTGTAAATTAACCTCTGGGACAAGGACAGCCTCCCTACCCCTACAAGGGACAGTAGACCTGATCCCAATGTGTCCTTTATTCAGAGATCCCAAGTGTAAATTAACCTCTGGGACAAGGACAGCCTCCCTACAAGGGACAGTAGACCTGATCCCAATTTTATTCAGAGATCCCAAGTGTAAATTAACCTCTGGGACAAGGACATCCTCCCTACAAGGGACAGTAGACCTGATCCCAATGTGTCCTTTATTCAGAGGTTCCAATGTATAATAGTATATGTTGTGTAAAGATGTAACAGGTACATCAGGAAAGCAGGATATGTGTGTCTATGTCTCTTTCTTCCTCTTTTTAGGATGTGTCGTGTTCTGGTCCTGATGGGGACTTCATATCCTCCTCACTCATGAGTAGACTGGCTGACGATGACCCTGCCGTGGCGCTAGCTGTCCTGGAACTGGGATCAAAGGTACCAAATATACTCTAAGTAGTGGAACTCCTCTATTCCAACTTCCTGAAATGATACTTGATTCTTAAGCTCTCTTGGTGCAAAAATTAGAGCATAAAGTACCATATAGGGAGTGGTTTTCACTGGCAGTGATTTGATTGCTAAGATCATTGGTATGTATAGGAATGTTTCTTGCCATATTGATCAAAAGGCCACACCATCATCACTATAAGAACAAACTACCGTATATCGCCTTTTTTTTGAGGAGCTCAACTTTCGAGTTTTCACTAATTTCAAACTTTTGCTCTTGAAACTAATCTTCGATTTACTTCTCCATTTACCTGGCTGGCCTCTGGCCTTGTGAAAGTTGTTTCGTGAAAAGCTTCAGGATGACTATTCGTCAAAGTTGAGTTCCTCCAAAATAGAGCGTTATATGTGACAGGATTTGGGGGAATCAGTAATATCGCTCGAGGAAGTTAATTATTTTATATTAATTTTTTTAGTTTTTACTATTAAATTTTAATTTTTTTTTGTAATTTTTTTTTCTTGCTCAACATGAAGTTTGATCTTTTGGCTAGTTGTCTACCAAATTTGAACCTTATCTGACTACTGTAAGTACCCAAGCCCGCAGTTAGAAGTCAGTGACCTCCATTGAAGAATATCTAAATTGCTACGTGCACGGAGCTTAACAGGACTTTCCCTTGATTATCATAGTAATACATACAATACAATAGCTACTACAACTAGCACTAGTGCTGTTTTTCAGCCAGCAGAGCAGCCTGGTCTGCCACCAGGCTAATAACCTTCAATTCTTGAGTCAAGAAGTTGGTAGCGCAAGACAACTACACAAACATAAAATAAAGCATGAGCTACGCTGACTATAAAACTTTCTAGCTAAAGCTACAAACTTACCTACTCATGTTTATTAAAGTTTTTGACACCTCTCTAAGCAGAGCAATACAGTAACAGCAGCTAGAAAGGTAAAAATAATGGAGCACTAACGCCCCACTAACTTTCTTGAACAGCACGAGGTAAATAATTGAAAATGACCTAATGCGTTACACGGATCTACGTAATAATTTACATTATTACGGAATTATTAAGCCTGCAGTGCAGTTTTGTTTATTGTAGCATTTTCTTGATGCCCCTGTTTATGACGACTAGAGAGTAGTGCAAGTCAACGGTGGGTAGCGTAGCGCTGTTTCTAGGTAAGTTATAGCCTCAAGAGAGATATCATTTTGTTCCTTAGGCTTTGACCTATAATGTAGTAAGTATGCTTAACTCAATTTTGAATTTTTGCACTGGATATTACTGATTTTCCCAGATCCTGTCACATATGGTGTTCTAATGCCAGAGGTATAATGTCTATGAGGTTATAAGTTGGTTAGCTGATAATGTTGTTAATGACATAGAATTATGCATCCATATTAGGGACCTTGTACCTCTGTTTTGCATTCTCTTCAGGTGCTATTGAAAAGATTACCCACTCCAGAATTCATTACCTCTCTTACTGCTCTTCTATCAAAGAAGAAGCTGTTCCGAGCGTCTTCCAAATTGCAGTCATGTGCTCTCAAATCCCTTTCAATCCTCATGTCTAAGCCCCTCCTTGAGGTGGCCCCTGAGGCCATGGATCATGTGATTATTTCGGGGATCCCTCTTCTATATGTGGGGAGGAATGGGAATGAGTTTTCTGGGCGTGTACTAGAAGTGATGGAAGGAAGTTTTTTGGCCAAGTCACACCCAGTTCTGGGCATGCTCAGTACTGTGTCAGGAGGAGATGGTAATAGCACAATACTGACTTCTCTATATACAGTGGAACCCCTCTATTCCAATACACTCCTCTGTATACAGTGGGAACCCCTCTAATCCAAACCCCTGAAATGAGGATACCTCTGTATACCTCTCTAATCTCTGGTTTGTGGTAGTGAATTCACGAGTAAAGGTTTATTCTAAAAATAGCACTATACCCGTAAGACAATTCTAAAAATAGTAACACTGCTAGAAGATGGGAAGGACAAGTGGTTTGGTAATGATCATCATGCTTAAGAGAATGTAAGAACCATATACTTTTTGATTCCCTAGTATGGGGCTTCCTCTGCTCTGTCCCTATTAGCCTCACACTGTCTTTGTTTTCAGTAATGGTGTTGTGTGTGTGTGTGTGTGTGTGTGTGTGTGTGTGTGTGTGTGTGTGTAGTGTGGATGGAGGGTTGTGATAGGAAGAACCGCAGAGATGAAGTCAAGCTGTCGTCAGCCAGTGCAGCTATGTTTTCTCACCTTGGAGAGAGGATCAGTCAGTTGGAGTCAAGGAGATTCAAAGAAATGGTATGAGAATGATGTTGTGACTGAGAGAATAGGTTCCATACAGTGTAGCTGTAGGTGAGGGGCTACTGGTTTCATGCAGTGTAGCTAGCTGTAGGTGACGGGTGAGATTAATGTTGGTTTTTAATGTACTTCTAAGAGAACGCTTCTAATGGAGCAGATCACTTTAATTCGAATTATAGGATAGTGATGGGGCGGAGTTTCAGATCACATCAAAGCATTTAATACTCCGCCCCCCCCCCCCCCCCCCCCCCCACACACACACACACACCAAAGAGAAATGTCCCTGAGGCATAGGGGTCTATTCACATAGTCTTCCCCCTTCTCCAAGTTTCATGTAATTAATCCAGTGCTGTTCTCTACATGCAGTTATCTAAACTCGTGAGCGTGGCCTGCTCCACTCCAACTGATCAATACCAATATTTCTCCCTCATGGCAGTTGCCGGTAGCACTCTCAAGACAACGCCTCCTACCGAAGTGGACACTCAGCACCAAGAAACCTTTCAATTACTTGTTCACATTCGGCAACATCACCGGATATTGGAAAGGGGTGTGGATAGGGAAAGGAACTCATCTGATGGCCTGGCTGCGGTGTTTCTTCCTTTGGTGGAAAAGCATGATGACAAAGACCTTTCTCATCAACTTCTCTTGCTTTGGCTGTTGGAGGGTGTGTGTGCACATCTTATTGTACCAGAGGTGCTCAGTGCTAGTGAGTTTCTGTGTGTGTGATCCAAAAAACTCATATCTTTCTACATCACCTTGTCACATGACAGTCATGTGACCTATATACAGTCATGTGACATGTAAATGAATGTAGTACCTCCAGTTCCCACACCATCCCTATGTATGCCTCTCATAGATATGTGGCTGAATGTAACACAGACATTATGTCATGAACACCTGTATTTCCACGTTATCCTCTGCCTGTTCTCTGTTCTCACCGTATTGGTTGATCTTCGGCTGGATGGGAAAGGTCAAGGAGTTACAAAATACTCTAAACTGATGATTCAAAATGTTATACAGGTAAGATGGAGTATAATATTGAATAGAGACAATAAATTAAATAATTATCTTTCTCTGTCATCCTTAATACGGGATCCAACTGGGGATCCTTATCTCCTTGATGCATATCCCAGGGGGAGGGACCCTTATCTCCTCTGTCGTCCTTGATGCACATTCAAGGAGGGAACCTGGTCTCTGTCATCCTGAATGCTCATCTAAGGGGGGACCCTTCTGCATCCAAGGTGGGGACCCTTGTCTCCTTCATTCAGAATCAGCATTCAAGGGGGGATCCTTGTCTTTGTTATTGAATCTATGGGGGAGATCTATTATCCTGAAAATGCATATCCAAAGGAGAGGACCCTTGTTGGGGGGGGGGGGGCTTTTCTCTTTTTTCCAGAATCTGCATCCAAGGGGGGACTCCTCTTCTCTGTCATCTCTATACACATTCAAGGGCAAGGGTGGAGGAGATATATTTATGTGTATTTTGTGTTTACCTAATGTTAAATATCTTGGGATATTCAACTGTATTCCCATTTCTTGGTGTGGGTGTAGAGGGTTCTACTGAATCCAGTGTCTTCATTTTGTGGGTTAAGATAGAAATTGTATAGAGGATGGCTGCTGTACACAGAGGTGCCCATTTCAAGGATTTGGATTAACTATATACAGGGATGCCTTTGCTGTAAATAGAGGTATCCTTATTTCAAGGAGTTGGAACAACTCTATCTTCTAATCAGACCACCTTAATAAGAATGCATCTTTTTAATAGATTAGAGGTGTTTAAGGAATTTTTATTTTGCAGCGTCACTTTTTCAAACGTGGCTCGCTGCTAAGATTTCTAGCTATGATCTGGACCACACCATTTGGAGTGGAACTGGGCCCTTTCTTCGAGGGGGATCTAATGAATCCTACTCTTCAAGCAAGTAGTCTCAGTATTGCATGTGCATTCCTCAAATCATTGGACGTCCAGGCAGCTGTTGCTCTCACTGGTAACCAATGTCCAGGTATGTATCATGTATATTATATCTAGGGAATTTGATACATTGGAATCTGGTAAGATAATAATACAGGTATTGGGACCATTTGTGCAACGCAGGAGCACAGTGCAGGCACAATGTAGGCACAGTGCAGGCACAATGCAGACACACCATAAGTCCAACCATTAACAATGACAAGAAGAATGTACCTCTTTCTTCTCTCTGTTATACAGTTATTCCCTCGTTGCTGGTTCCCCTTACCAGTCCCCATAGACTTATCCGAGACAGGGCCCTGGATTGCCTCACCACTCTCCAGGAAACCTGTAGCCCCACCTACCCTGTACCAGATAATACCTCGACATTGAATGCCACAGACCACACCCGTACATCCATCCCTCCCATCCTCCAGTTGGTACATGGGATAACCCGATTCAAACTCGAAATCTCCCTCGATTCCTCCCAAATTAACCACATACTGCCTAAATTATTTGCCGACACTTCTTCTTTGGACTGTCCATTACCAGTCAGGAAGTCTCAGAGATTGGCCAATCAGGATGGAGTTGCTGCATCTTCTAGCAGTGGAGGGTGGCTGGAGTGTGTGGTGATGCACATAGTGTCATTAGGGATGCCTCCATATATTCAAAGTCAGCTCTTGAGGGTATTGGATAGAGTAGACCATGTGGTAAGTAACAAAACCCTTCTACCTTTATTCTCTGTTCTCCTCTTTAAATAGTGTTCTCTGTTCTCCTCTCTAAATATGGTTCTCCCTTTAAATATAGTGTTCTCTGTTCTCCTCTTTAAATATAGTATTCTCTGTTCTCCTCTTTAAATATAGTGTTCTCTGTTCTCCTCTTGAAATGTGGTTCTACGATGTTCTCTGTTCTAGTATTTCCTTTAGCCCTCATACAGTGTTGAGCTTATTCTTCTTCAGTAGACCAAGTGCTTTGAAATGCAGTGTATTATATCATTCCGCTGTGTGTCTTTGTCCAGGCTAAACTTCTCCTCTCCCTTCCTCTCATCTCCAGTCTAATGGAAGAGGTTGTCATGAGAGAGAGTGCAATGGAGACCAATACTTCCTCTCAAGGTAGAACCTATAAGAGGGTCCAGTCCAATCCAGGGGAATCGAGGGTGAAGGGTTATTTCTCTATCTCTATGATTATGTAGCCATAAAATCATATAGTGTTTGGACTGCCAATCAAGTTTAACTTCATTTCAGTCCTACATTATCACCATCACCACCCCCACCATCACCATCACCACCCCCACCATCACCATCACCATTACCACCTTCACCACCTTCACCACTACCATCACCACCTTCACCACCACTACCACCACCACCACCACCACCATCATCACCATCATCACCATCACCATCACCACCACCATCACCACCACCACCATCACCACCACCACCACCACCACCACCATCATCACCACCACCACCATCATCACCACCACTACCACCACCATCATCACTACCACCATCATCACTACCACCATCATCACCACCAATCACCACCATCACCACCACCACCACCACCATCATCACCATCATCACCATCATCACCATCACCACCACCACCATCTGTGAGCACACCACTTAATTCTGTGAAGTGGATGGAAAAAAAAATATGAGACTCGAGGGCTAAGAGTTTTTGGAGGTCCTTTTTGACTCTAGAATCACTCACTCTCTATACCTGTGATTTCAATTTCTTTTGCTAGTTTCAGGCCTCTCCAAACACAAAGCAAAGACGTTGCAGCTCTTCATCAAGTGCTTCACGCCTAGAGTGGCCTCTGCTTTTAGTAGTCATCCTGAACTATTTCAGACATTTATCAAGTTGTTGAAACTGGAGATTCCATGTTCATCTGAAGTTCCTTCTCCTCAAATGCTTGCTCTGAATCAGGTAAATACAGAGAAACCTCTCTATCTGGACACCTTGGGACAAATTGAGGAGTGTCCTCATTTCAGGATGGCTGAGGTTCCACTATATAACAGAGGTGTCCCTCGTTTCAATAGAGGAGTTCCACTGTATACAGAGGTGTCCTCATTTCAGGGGGTTGGAATAGAAGAGTTCCACTGTATAAAGAGGTGTCCTCATTTCAGAGAGCTAGTTTTGCTGTATATGTGATTCTTAACCAAAGACCAGAGCTTTCAGAATGATAGCTATATAGTGTTAAACAGTGAAGGGATTATGGTAAGGGGAGGTCCGTACAATATCAAGGAGAGTTTCAGACCACATCATAGCATGTGGGTGGAGTTTCAGACCTTCAACAGAGAATGTGGATACTGGGAGCACAGGTGGTTGGCTATCTCAGATCCCACAACAAACCAAAAACAAACACAAACAAACAAACAAGACCTTTAATGTATACTTTTAATTTTTTTCTCCTTTAGATAAATTCTGATTTTTTTGCTGGTTTGGAAGATGCTAAATTGCAGCAGTCAATATTGCAGGCTCTAGTGGAGGTCATATTGGAAACTAATGATTCTCAAGTCACAGTCTTCATAAAGGAACTAGTAGCAAAGGTAAATATATTATAGAATATACTATATTCTGTAATAACCAACTGGTTGTGTCCCAAGGGTGACCACTATATACAGGTTCCACTGTATAAGCAGACCACCTCTGTATAACAGCCAACTGGTTGTGTCCCGAGGGTGACCACTATATACAGGTTCCACTATATAAGCAGACCACCTCTGTATAACAGCCAACTGGTTGTGTCCCGAGGGTGACCATTATATACAGGTTCCACTGTATTATTTTCTTGCAGTTACCTCTCTCTAATGACCTTGTTGCTGGTGAACTGAATAGAGAAATTGTGAAGTTGGGAGAGAAGATGATGGGTCTACACACTCCCAAAAAGAAAAGGTACTTTCTAAATCATTACAGCTGGACTGGGATAGGTACCCAAACACCGTGACCTCTCCAACGATAACTAGAATCATGCAGAGGGTGTCCATGTACCTGTATAGTAACAGTATTCAGAAAATGGAGGTAACTCCCACCTGTGTCTACCCCGATATTAATGTAGCTCTGAATAATTTGAAGATTTTACTATGCATATATCAGCATTAAGCTCGGTCAGGGGCACTTGGTTATGTCTGAAATAACAGCTTTGTGAATTCCCTATAATGAGGCAACCCTTCTTATCAGGATGCTTTAATATGCCCCCACCCCCCTCCGTGTCCAGAGGTGTCCAGGTGTCCGGAATAGAGAGATTCAACTGTTAAGTATGATTTTTTTGTTTTTTGTTTTTTTCCCTTCCCTTCAGAAGTGCCAAACTTGGTGTTGAAAATAATGCTGTGCTGCAGTCTATGGAAGGTGGGATGAGTCTGCCTTGGAGGAGAGTTACTTTGGTGCTGGAGCTTATAGAGCATGTTTGTCATCTTGTGTCAGGCAGTCATCACTTAGTACCACTTCTCTTTAATCTGCTCAGTCAGTAAGTGGTCAGGGAACATTATTATTATTATTATTATTATTATTATTATTATTATTATTATTATTATTATTATAATTTGTTTATTTATTATTATTATGTTCTGTAACTAATATTCTATGCATAGGTGTCTTGAATTGGAAGATTCTCAGCGTTTTGAAATGGAGTACACACAGCAGTTGCTCCTCTCTTGTTTGCTAGACATCACAGGACACCTCACTTCAAATGGAGAGAACATTAATGGTGAGGGTTCAGAAGAAATTGAGACTCATAATATCTATATTAGTGATCAATATCAGCAATCAATATCAGTGATAAATATCAACGATCAATGTTTGTCAATATTTTCCCTTCCCATTTAGCTTCACCCCCAGCCCCACCCAATTATGTGAATATACTCCCTCACCTGATATTGTGATCGCTCCATTTCTGTAGACTATCTCTCTGAGTCTCAGTTCAATGTGGAGACAGTGGTCCAGTGCATTCGTCTCTCGTCCAATCCACAGACCCATCACCACGCCCTTCTCCTGCTCAGTTCTGCTGCCACCATATTTCCTGTGAGTTCTGTCTCTGACTCAGTGTGTATTGATCGAGATGTCTAATGTTTTCTGTGTGTCTCTGACTCAGTGTATTGGTCGAGATGTCTTGAATGTATAATGTTCTCTGTGAGTCTTTGACTCGTGTGTAAAGACCATGTCTATGGTCAGTACCTTGAATGTATAATGATTGAGCATTGAACATTTTACTTCTTCTGGAAAAGTCCTTTAAAGTGGATGCAAAGTATAAATGTCTGTTAAACTCTTTGTCCATGGCATATTTCTTGCCAACTTGTCGTCATGATTATAATATCTCTAATACGTATTATGATCCCAAAGAGTACAGTCAATGGACATTGTACGAAATTAAGGACACACACAGTCAGATTTAGTCTTTCATACTGAAATGGGATGAAGACTACTGTTCATTATCAATACCAACTATTAATATTATTTTTTTCAGGTCTCGGTCTTACATAATATCATGCCCATCTTCACCTTCATGGGAGCCAATGTCCTACATCACGATGACCTGTATAGCTTTCAGGTCATCACCAAGACCATAGACACTGTTATTCCACCTCTTATTCAGGTAAGTATCTGATGTCCTGTTACAATATTAGGACGACCTGTATAGCAATCAATGTCCTGATGTAATATTAGGATGACCTATATAACACCAGATCATCCCTATTTATTATATAATATTAGGTCATTTCTATTTACCATAATAATAATAATAATAATAATAATAATAATAATAATAATAATAATAATAATAACAACAACAACAACAACGACAACTTGTAATTTTGTAAAAATAACATCTATAATGCACATAAAATTTTAATCCTCAAAGTTTACTTCTGGTTTTAGTAGTAAACCTAAAACCAGAGGGTCCTTCATATTAACACTTTACTCTGTTTCTCTGTTCATCTCTGTCTGGCTGTTTGTCTGTCATCTTTGTCTCTCTCTGTTCATCTCTGTCTGTCTGTTCATCTGTCTGGCTGTCTGTTCATCTGTCTGTCTATACCTGATGTTTCTCACAGTCTGGCTCGGTCATCCCGACTACCATCACACGTTCAGTGACATCCAAGCGAGGTACACAAGGGTTTAACCATAAACCCAAAACCACCACAGTTGAAGGTGTGGTCACTGAAATTATTCGGATATTTGTGGATGCGGTCCCCCACATTCCTGAGCACAGGAAACTTCCCCTTTTTACTCATCTTTTAAAAACCGTGGGATCTCAGGATTATCTCCATGTGGCATTGGGATTACTGGTAGAGAAACAAGTTGTACAAGATACTGCAAGAGATGGCGTGAATCAGGTGAGTAGGGAGTGGAGAGGTAGAGGGACAGGAGGAGGGGTAGAGGGACAGGGAGAGGGGTAGAGGGACAGGGAGAGAGGTAGAGGGACAGGGGGGAGGGGCTGAGGGACAGGAGGAGGGGCATAGGGACAGGAGGAGGGGTATAGAGACAGGAGGAGGGATAGAGGGACAGGGAGAGGCCACTCATTATCTCCATCTCCTCCTATCCCTTTATCCCTCCTCATGTCTCTCCCCCTGTCTCTCTACCGAAGGTAAGGAGGGAATAAGGTTTGGCGTAAGCTGGAGAGTAGGGTGGATTAGAGATATGGTAGGTTGGTAGAGAATGGGGCAGTGATTAGGTTGAAAGTGATTGATGTGGGTCAGGTGATGATAGCAGGCCTGGCTTATAGTTTACTACAAACTGCTGTCTCTGCTGTAGACTCCTCTTGTCGGTGAAGCTAGAATCGATGCTGGATTTATCGTATCAGTATCTCAACAATTCCCTCCAAATGTCCAGATAATGGCTGCCTTCAAACTGTCACAGTATATGACTCAGTTGCCTGAAGAAAAGCCTTCAAGTGAGAGAATATGCATATCACAAGTTACAATTGGCATAACATTTAACCTATTATGATATTAATATGGTAGAACCTCACCCTTTGTGACTGGCACTAGTCTGTATAATATACAGTGGAACCTCAGTTATACAGACCCTTTGTGACTGGCACTAGTCTGTATAATATACAGTGGAACCTCAGTTATACAGACCCTTTGTGACTGGCACTAGTCTGTATAATATACAGTGGAACCTCAGTTATACAGACCCTTTGTGACTGGCACTAGTCTGTATAATATACAGTGGAACCTCAGTTATACAGACCCTTTGTGACTGGCACTAGTCTGTATAATATACAGTGGGACCTCAGTTATACAGACCCTATGGGACTGGCACTAGTCTGTATAATATACAGTGGAACCTCAGACCCTATGGGACTGGCACTAGTCTGTATAATATATAATGGAACCTCAGTTATACAGACCCTTTGTGACTGGCACTAGTCTGTATAATATACAGTGGGACCTCAGTTATACAGACCCTATGGGACCAACACTAGTCTGTATAATATACAGTGGAACCTCAGTTATACAGACCCTATGGGACTGGCACTAGTCTGTATAATATACATACAGTGGAACCTCAGTTATCCAGACCCTATGGGACTGGCACTAATCTGTATAATATACAGTGGAACCTCAGTTATCCATACCCTATGGGACTGGCACTAGTCTGTATGATATACAGTGGAACCTCAGTTATCCAGACCCTATGGGACTGGCACTAGTCTGTATAATATACAGTGGAACCTCAGTTATACAGACCCTATGGGACTGGCACTAGTCTGTATAATATACAGTGGAACCTCAGTTATACAGACCCTTTGTGACTGGCACTAGTCTGTATAATATACAGTGGAACCTCAGTTATACAGACCCTTTGTGACTGGCACTAGTCTGTATAATATACAGTGGAACCTCAGTTATACAGACCCTTTGTGACTGGCACTAGTCTGTATAATATACAGTGGGACCTCAGTTATACAGACCCTATGGGACTGGCACTAGTCTGTATAATATACAGTGGAACCTCAGACCCTATGGGACTGGCACTAGTCTGTATAATATATAATGGAACCTCAGTTATACAGACCCTTTGTGACTGGCACTAGTCTGTATAATATACAGTGGGACCTCAGTTATACAGACCCTATGGGACCAACACTAGTCTGTATAATATACAGTGGAACCTCAGTTATACAGACCCTATGGGACTGGCACTAGTCTGTATAATATACATACAGTGGAACCTCAGTTATCCAGACCCTATGGGACTGGCACTAATCTGTATAATATACAGTGGAACCTCAGTTATCCATACCCTATGGGACTGGCACTAGTCTGTATAATATACAGTGGAACCTCAGTTATCCAGACCCTATGGGACTGGCACTAGTCTATATAATATACAGTGGAACCTCAGTTATCCAGACCCTATGAGACTGGCACTAGTCTGTATAATATACAGTGGAACCTCAGTTATCCAGACCCTATGGGACTGGCACTAGTCTATATAATATACAGTGGAACCTCAGTTATACAGACCCTATGGGACTGGCACTAGTCTGTATAATATACAGTGGAACCTCAGTTATACAGACCCTATGGGACTGGCACTAGTCTGTATAATATACAGTGGAACCTCAGTTATACAGACCCTTTGTGACTGGCACTAGTCTGTATAATATACAGTGGAACCTCAGTTATACAGACCCTTTGTGACTGGCACTAGTCTGTATAATATACAGTGGAACCTCAGTTATACAGACCCTTTGTGACTGGCACTAGTCTGTATAATATACAGTGGGACCTCAGTTATACAGACCCTATGGGACTGGCACTAGTCTGTATAATATACAGTGGAACCTCAGACCCTATGGGACTGGCACTAGTCTGTATAATATATAATGGAACCTCAGTTATACAGACCCTTTGTGACTGGCACTAGTCTGTATAATATACAGTGGGACCTCAGTTATACAGACCCTATGGGATCAACACTAGTCTGTATAATATACAGTGGAACCTCAGTTATACAGACCCTATGGGACTGGCACTAGTCTGTATAATATACAGTGGAACCTCAGTTATCCAGACCCTATGGGACTGGCACTAGTCTGTATAATATACAGTGGAACCTCAGTTATCCAGACCCTATGGGACTGGCACTAGTCTATATAATATACAGTGGAACCTCAGTTATCCAGACCCTATGAGACTGGCACTAGTCTGTATAATATACAGTGGAACCTCAGTTATCCAGACCCTATGGGACTGGCACTAGTCTATATAATATACAGTGGAACCTCAGTTATCCAGACCCTATGAGACTGGCACTAGTCTGTATAATATACAGTGGAACCTCAGTTATCCAGACCCTATGGGACTGGCACTAGTCTATATAATATACAGTGGAACCTCAGTTATACAGACCCTATGGGACTGGCACTAGTCTGTATAATATACAGTGGAACCTCAGTTATCCAGACCCTATGGGACTGGCACTAGTCTGTATAATATACAGTGGAACCTCAGTTATACAGACCCTATGGGACTGGTACTAGTCTGTATAATATACAGTGGGACCTCAGTTATACAGGCCCTATGGGACTGGCACTAGTCTGTATAATATACAGTGGAACCTCAGTTATACAGACCCCATGAGACTGACATGTAGCAATATGGAAGTAGTGTTCTATTCTATTTAGTGTATGGCAAACTGACAATGTAGGAGTCTGCATGACATGTGGTTCCACTATAATATATGGTAATTATTCATGCTCACCTTCTTCATTTGTAGCTGCTTTTAAGCTCCGTCGTCTCCCAGCATCTCAATCTGCCCTCTTCAATATTGCCGGCCATACGGATGAACAACTACAGCAGTTTAAGGCTTCAACCCTCTCTTCTCTTGTCTTTCTCCTCTCACATAAAGAATTTGTTTTGAAGGTAAATCTGTGTTGTGAAACTAGTAAATTCTTCTGTATATTGTAGTATTCTCTGGTTTATGGAGAGTCAATGTCTGAGCAATTCTGAAGATTTTACTTTCAGCTATCTCCTTTATAATGTAGTATTCCATTGTATAATGTAGTATTCTCTAATATTCTCTTGCATAATGTAGTATTCTCTGGTATTAAGTATTCTGTTATATTTCAGGTGTCTACACTAGAGGTTGGAGATATTGAAGATGACACAATAAAGTAAAGATGTGGCATTAGCTGCTATCATGTGACTTCTGTTGTGTTGCTATAGGTTACTGCAGTGTATTCTCAGGTATATTTCTTACCTCCACAAGTCTCAGAATGTCATGGATTCAAAGACTGGAGGAAAATCGAAGGAGACTTTGTTGCAAAAGTCTTATCTTGTAGTAGAGAAGGTGACGATTATTCTCTTGTGTATTAACGTTAATAGAACTTCACTCCCTGAAATGAGGCCACCCCTATAATCAGGACACTAATATGTCTCAAGGCATCTGGAATAGAGAGATTTCACTGTATCTCATTTACTTCCCTAGTGGACATGCTTCACTCGGCCAATGACATCACCTGATGCTTCTTCAATAACCTAGCTGCTATTTGGGACATATGTAGGTGTCCTTAATACAGAGGTGTCCTCATTTGAGGGAGTTGGAACCACTGCTTTTTCCATTAATTATGACTTTGTCTTTGTTCATCCTCCAACAATGCAATGTGTTCTTCTAGTAGTATTATATTATACTTGTTTTCAGTGTGTAAGTCAGTTTATGCATGTACTGTTGTAAGCAAGTGATTCTATTGCTCTCTCTGTTTCTATAGATATCTATTCTCTCTGTTTCTATAGGTTACTCTTTCTCTGTTTCTATAAACTACTCTATTGTTCTCCCTGTTTCTATGGGATAATCTATTCTCTCTGTTTCTATAGGATAATCTATTCTCTCTGTTTCTATAGGATAATCTATTCTCTCTGTTCTATAGGATAATCTTCTATTCTCTCTGTTTCTATAGGATAATCTATTCTCTCTGTTTCTATAGGATAATCTTCTATTCTCTCTGTTTCTATAGGATAATCTATTCTCTCTGTTTCTATAGGATAATCTATTCTCTATTTCTATAGGATAATCTCTGTTCTATAGGATAATCTATTCTCTCTGTTTCTATAGGATAATCTATTCTCTCTGTTTCTATAGGATAATCTATTCTCTCTGTTTCTATAGGATAATCTATTCTCTCTGTTTCTATAGGATAATCTATTCTCTCTGTTTCTATGGGATAATCTATTCTCTCTGTTCTATAGGATAATCTTCTATTCTCTCTGTTTCTATAGGATAATCTATTCTCTCTGTTTCTATAGTATAATCTATTCTCTATTTCTATAGGATAATCTCTGTTTCTATAGGATAATCTATTCTCTCTGTTTCTATAGGATAATCTATTCTCTCTGTTTCTATAGGCTACTCTATTGTTTTCTCTGTTTCTATAGGTTACTCTATTGCTCTCCTTTGGCTCATTCTTGGAAGTAATATCTCAGTTAGTGGGTGTGGTTTCAGGTGAAGGTACAGCAAGACCAACAGATGTCCAGGACAAGGCCCTGAAACTTCTCGTATCAAAACTTGAAGATAAAAAATCTTTATTCCCAAAAGGACACGAGTCTTCAATATTCAATTTGATTGATGTATTGATGGGTGTGGCTTGTGAAAGCTCCACCCCTCTATCTTCTCGTCAGACAGCACTTAATTCAATTAAAATGATAGTTGAACAACTAACTGGAAACCACAGCAAAAAACTAGCAAAGGTAACTGACATAGTATATGCCACAGTGCATGCTTGAGTGTGTGATGTGTGTGTGATGTGTGTGTGGGGGGGAGGGCTGGTGGGTGTGGGCTGGTAGGTACAATGATAATCCAGATCATAATTATCTCTGTGATTGCACTAGGTGATGAAGAGTGCTATTCAGCTGTTGTCAACATCGGGCCTACCTGTCCCAATGAGAAGCAGCTGTCTCCTCTGTGTGGCACAACTATCACTCTCTCTCAACCTCTATCTTATCCCTCTCCTTCCCTCACTCCTACCACAGGTGCTGAGCCAGCTTGGATCGGAAACTCATCAAAAGAGGTAGCATACTCCATTCTGACCACACCAGAGCCTTTCTTACATGTTCATGCCTTCCTTGCTTGTTTATACCTCCTTGCTTGTTTATGCCTCCTTGCTTGTTTATGCCTCCTTACATGTATCATGAAGCAGGATGACAGGGCTAGCTTTCCTTGCATTTACGCCTTTTCATTGAAATAGTGACAAAGGGGGTAGAAATCTTCTATTGTGTGAAAGAATTTAAAATTAATAGCTTCATTCACATTTCATGGTAAAACTACACCAGCTCATTATTTGTACTGAGTAAGATAATTTAATTATATTTACCAATGAATATTAATTATTATTTATCTCTAAATGGTAAAATTATCGATTCTACTTTATTGATTTGTCCTATGTAGTCGTCAGATCCAGCTGCAACTACATGCTACTATCGCTCTTACTTCCATTATCAAAATCCTTCCCAATTTCCTCAGTTCCTTCATATCTGAAATCATCCTCAAGGTATACATGCAGTGGTGGAGGTGTTTGTATATTTTGAGGGATGTGTGGGAAGGATGAGAGTGAAAGAGATGGAGGAATAAGGAGCTAAAGGAAGGGGGTGGGGCTAGGAAGGGTGGGGATGGAGCCGGAGTGTGAAAGGAAGGGGGTGGAGATAGAGTGTGAAAGGGAAGAAGGTAGAGTGAGATTTGTATCTTTGTGTTCTAGCTCTGTTTCCCAGGAGTAGTAGGTTGTAAAGATCGTGAATTTACAGAGTTGGAGAGAGAAGCGGCAAGTGCTAGGTTAGTTTACACACAAAACTGTGCACAACGACAATAACAGTCAGCGGTATTCTGACATATTTTTGCAGACATGAAGTTTCTATGGCTATTCCAATCCGAAATCTCCTGCCTGCCTACCTCAAATGCTATGATGATATTATACCTCATGGAAAAGTAAGTCATGTAGTATTGGATTCAGGCATCTTTAAGTGTCACATTTTATACTGTGCTGTTATTCTAATGTTTGTGGCTGTAGTGAAATCTTTATAGCAGTAATTAATGCATTATGTGTTAATGCTGTGCTACAAAATTATAACTTGTTACTGCATAATCTCAGGGTTTCTTTCAGGTGGGGGAAGGGGGGGGGAGCATCCCAACCCCCCTTGGAGAAGCTGAGAACACATGCATAATTTAATCAATTCAAGCTTTTAAATATACTCATTTGATACACTGATAGATACATGAGAGTGCATGACTACAGTCCCCAAAACAAACCACAAAATGCTCATGAAAACTAAAACCAGGGGAGTATGCTTGCTCCAACTGACCCCCCTACTTTACAGATGTCCTTATTTTTCCCCCTCTTTGGAAAAACCTGAAAGAACCCCTGATAATTATAGGTTATTGTGGTGTATGTTCAACCACAATATCGTAATTATTATGGTAACTTCAATTACAGTCTGTGGATGGCATAACAGTCACATTCATCATATTATTTTTTGTGGGTTAATTTTTACCAATGTAATATTAAAATTTGTTTTATTTGATATTCAAATGATGTAATCCACTAAACCGTTTAGGATTCGGTATTGGCTCTACTGAGCATGCTCAGTGCAACTATTACCAGATTGAGTAGAGAGGATTGTAAAAATCACGGGAACCTATTATTGGAGATATTTCTGAAATGTCTTGATTATAGAACTCATGAAACAAAGGTATGAATATATATTTTAATGATGGGAGAGATGGAGACACTATACAGGGAATAGTATACCTTATAGAAGAAAATTTGATGGTCAATATACAGAGATTTACACAGGCCTCAAACTACATTCAAAAATGTGAAACTGCTTGTAGAGACATGTTTTATTCTTCCCCCCCCCCCCCCCCCTCCATACTCTCTTAAACACTTGTATGAGTCACACACACATCACACACCACACACACACACACAACACACACTGCCTAAGCCCACAAGAAGTATCTACGATATATCTCTTCCTATTCACTAACAGGACATGAACTCCTTGTCTGACATAGAAGCTGTTGAAGAACTCTGTTTGGATGCTTTCAATGCTTTGGTGATCAAACTCTCTGAAGTCCAGTTTCGACCTATTTTCCTGAAGATATTGGATTGGACTATAAATCCTCACTCTCCCAGAGAAAGACTAATCACTTTTTATCATTTAGCAGATAGGTATGGCATGAAGGCACTGTATAAGCAGGCCACCTCTGTATAACAGCCAACTGGTTGTGTCCCAAGGGTGACCACTATATACTGGCTCCACTGTATAAGTAGTCCACCTCTGTGTAACAGCCAACTGGTTGTGTCCAAAGTATGGCCACTATATACAGGTTCCACTGTATAAGCAGACCACCTCTGTATAAACAGCCAACTGGTGGTGTCCCAAGGGTGCCCACTATATACAGGTTCCACTGTATAAGCAGACCACCTCTGTATAAACAGCCAACTGGTGGTGTCCCAAGGGTGACCACTATATATAGGTTCCACTGTATAAGCAGACCACCTCTGTATAACAGCCAACTGCTTGTGTCCCAAGGGCAACCACTATATACAGCATAAACAGGTCACCTCCGTTTAACAACATTTAACATTCTCTTTTGTTTGTTGTAGAGTTGCTGATAAACTGAAAGGTTTATTTCTTCTCTTTGCCAGCAATATCATTTCAAATGTTGTCTCTTTGTTAGACAGTAACCATATCCAGAAACAAGGTATATTTAAAAATCTTCTAAAGCTTATTCAATTCCAATTAATGCTTCCCTTTTTGTCTCCTAATTTTTCCTGACACTAAAGTCTGTCCAAGCTGACGAGAGCTACGGAAGCAGCCCAAAAGTGCTACATATTAATAACAAAATTTGCAATCATATTTTGCCCAGAGAGTGGCTGACTCTCCACTAAGCAGTTTTTTATTATGCACAACACTAATTACATTCCCTGTGGTCCAGAGTACCACCATAGGATTTGTATTAGCCTCCTGTATCTCTCTATGGGGCACTACAACAGACTAAACAGTCATCTGGTAAGAAGCGCCTCGGTAAGAGCTGCTAAATGATACAAAATGCACATAATTTGAAGTTTTTTTGGCCAAGTTAGGCATGTTTTTGTGAGGCTCTCGTCAGCTTGGACAGACTTTATAACAATATTGAATAGGGTTCCAACACTGGGACCTTTTTTCCCTTTAGTTTTGTAAACATTTAGACCCTTTTCCATATATTAAAGGGTCCCAATGTTTAGAAAACAGGTGGTACATGAATTAGAATACTTTTCTCAACTGAACCCAAGTAAACTTTGATGAAGGGGGGGTGGCGGCTTCAAAATATTTACTCAAGCAACTGTTACTAAGGGGTGGGGTGACAAATTTCACTCCTTCATTAAATCACATAATAGTAGTTGATGCATGCAATGGAGCATCCTCAAACCTCATCATTTACATGTCTGCAGTTGGGATAATTTGCATAATGTCATTATTGCACTTGCTTAGAGTAAAATTTCCAGTTCTCTTTATCCATCAAGAATTAAAACCGTGCCTTTTTCTTTGTACATTATGTTCTAGAATCTTTACTCTCTATTTCTCTCTAGAATCTTTGTTCTTCGATATCAAGGAAAAAGAAAACGACGAGCTCCCGTTGAAATCATCCTCTCTCCTCCTGCGATACATTATGCAGTGTTTAACAAAATGCTTTCTCCATGATAAGACAGGGTTCCTGACCAAGGAAAGGTTTGACTCACTTCTTTTACCTCTTGTGGACCAAGTATGTACATAGGAAGAAAGGGGTGGAGGGGGGAGGGGGTGGGAAGGGGAGGGAAGGGGAGGGGGAGTAGATAAATAGCTAATTTAAATATAATATACTGCTTGACTTTGTCACCTTATTGACCTTTTGTTTGTAGGTTACCAACACAATAGGAGGGACAGAGGAGTACACCTCTAGAGTGGAGATACATCTGGCAGGATGCCTGGCTTACTTTGGTGTTGCTGCTGGCAAAGAATCGCTTTGGAAATCCTTGAATAACCAGTTGCTTTTAAAGACTAGACACAAAAACTCACAGGTATGCAGTTTTCTAGGATAGAAGTTTGCAGCTCTACACTTTATATAAGAATAGAAGGTAACCTTTAGACTCTAACAACAGTGAGTGGTGGGTGAAAAAATTAGTAGGGATTCTTGCAAAACTTCCTGTTTCATTTCTACATGCCTAGATTTAGACCATAAAAGCTTGTAATTATGTAGGTTCGACTTGGTACCTTGAAAGTGTTGCGAGAGCTCTATGTGAAACTTGGTGAAGAGTTCATGTTACTTCTCCCTGAGACCATCCCATTCCTCTCTGAGCTAATGGAAGGTTGATAATCTTTAATAATAATGCTATATACCATGACTGAGGAGCTAAGCATTCACTCTACTACACACCAAGTTTAATCTAGTAGCTACTTTTGGCATGGGATCATTATTATTCATCAACTCGAGGTGAATTGTAGTGATTGAATGATTAGCTCCTCAGTGAATAAGTTATATCATTGAGGTCAACATCCCAGAGGTGCATGTATAGCTACATGCATGTAGCCATAACATGCATGTTACAGTTCATGGAGTGCCTTTTTCCTTTAGCTGAGTAGTTCTGAAGTAATAAGTTACCATCAGAGTCAGAATACTGAAGGTAGAATCCCATGTTAACTGGGTATTACAGTAACTAAAGTCTATTTGCATTCACCTGAAACCTCGAATATCTGCAATAACTTCTTTAATTCTTGACCAATTTCAAAATTTCAAACAGCAGTGTATAGCTAATTATCCAAGGATTCTTATGATATTTTTTATGAAGTGCTACACCTTACCAGTCCAAAGATTGCTGTATGTCCCATAAGCAAAGTATTGGCATGCCAAAAACCATGAGGAATGCGCTGAGTTCACAGGTGCGCATTATTTTGATGTCACAACAAGTGAAAAAGACAAGGTAAATAACTGTAGCACTTATCACCCCACATATCTCTGGCCACAAATATTTTTGCTAATTGATTTAGTGACAGGCTTTTGCGTAAACTAGCTTCCGGTGCAATTGGTGGTCTCAGGTGAATCAAATAGACTTTGACACCAGAGTTGGAACTACTCTCTTACCGTGCCATTTCAGATCAATAGGTGATGCCTAATATAATAACTGTTGAGTGTACCATAGATAAAGACTGAACATCTATGGCATGGTGGCATTGCTATCAGAGTTACATGTTTTTAATGCTCTATACTTTTATAGATGACTCAGAGGAAGTAGAAATATTGACTCAAGAATTAATAACTACCATAGAGGATATTATAGGGGAATCAATACATCAATATTTCTAAACAATACTTCAATACTAGGAAAAAGAAATGTTTCTTACTTCTATTGCTGTAAAGTTAATGGTCATTGTTAATGTGATAACCCAACACTCAGAAAATAGCAACTGAACGAAACAATGACGCACACACGATTAGCCTGTGATAACCTTGGACTTGGCTATCTGCACGCTTGTAAGTAGCTCAGTAATCTTTTGCACAACTTTCTGATACAACACAACTCAACGTAACTAACATAACTAATGTAACTGACAAAAAGGAACAATGAACAAGGTTTAAAAGTAAAATAACAGTATAAAATAACAGTATGTATAAATAACCACAGATCTATTATACCAGTAACTAAGAATTATAACTATTAATGTTACACAGTCTACCACATAGCCTATGGCCACAAAAGTTCTGATAATTGTACATGCATGTCTAATATAATTGTTAGCTAGCCAGTTACTGCTGACTACAGTGAGTCTATGAATTTAATGAGAGACTTCTAACAAGATTTCTAGTAATTATTAGTAGCTATAATTATAATAAATGTTATCATGTGACTGTCATGTGAAAATAAAAAGGGCATTAACTTATTTGGGTTTAAGTAATAGGAAATCAATGCATCATAGTGTTGGTTTAAGTATTCAGAAGTTTGATAGATCTTTCCCTCTCTTCTGGAAACAGATGAAAATAGAAATCTAGTTCTTTGTAGAAATCCTTATAAAGTGCCTTCTTGACTTTTGAACTGACCGTGGAATAGTATTCTTCCACTAAAGCAGATGTCACATTAGTACTCGTGTAGTCCTTTCGGCCTTCATGGAAATATTCATTTGACACATTTAGTTTATCAGTTATCATTTTCATATCATTGGAGAGTGTCTTGAAGTTGCCATAGAAATTGTATCGTACCCTACAGGGTTGCATGAGCTCTATCATTGGGGCAAAGTGTTCATTCAATTCTTTGTTGGGTGTATCCACTATCCACCATAAGTATGTTTCAAAGTTTTATAAATTTCTGATTAGCTAACATATATAGTACTATAAAGCATAGCATTGCACGAAACTAGCTAATAGTGTACATACTGCAATGTCCTATAAAGTGTTATATTTCCATCATTATTCAGTGTATTATATTATTGGTACCACTAGAAGTTGGGATCTGATTCACTCTGATCATAAGATGTGGAGTTAACCCATAGTTATGTGATTAGTCTCAAATAGCTCATGCACACTTACATATGTTCTAAAGATTGAGCTACTAATAACTGTTCTGTTTAGTGTGTCCAGAGAAAGGGCTCCAGATAGCACGAACATAAAGCGCTTTATGTTGCTGCTTCCTACCTGTTGTAATAATAGTGCATGAATACAGTTTAAAACCTCAGTTATATGGGATCAAAACTATAATACACGTGAAATCATATATTTTAATGGAAGCAGTGTTTTATTCTATTGGCATCATTAATTTTCACCAATTTGGATTTTGTACAATTAGAGTAGCAGGATTGTACATGTCTAGCAAATGAAATAATTGAAGGAGTGTAGCTAGTTATATTCAGGAAATGAATCCACCACATTGAAGCTATAAACTGCTTTTACATAATATGACAAGGAAATGTGTCAAAACTTAATGCACTGTGAATAAGAAAAGTTTCAAAAGTTTTAGCTATTTTATATATACTAGCCACATGTTTATCTACTACATTCCATTAATCAGAATTCTTGCTATATCCCAAACCCACACTATCTGTAATTCAGCAGATTAGCATGACATGGACATTAGCTATTCTTCTTTATTCTGAACTATCCTGATATAATATGTATCATACCTTTGGCAGAAAACAAAAGATCAATTTTTTTCTATTGACATAAAGGAGATGTCTATAGAGATTTTGTTTATCTGTTGAACTCTGAGGAAGAACATATTTTAATTGGCTGAACTTGTGCTTCTCACAGTAGTTGTCCACTATTGCCATCTGTATCTGTATCATGAGAGAGAAAGAACTAATTCAAATACTGTTATAAGAATAATTTTCAAGAACCTGGCTTCTCTGAAGTAGATAGCTAGCTCTATTTTGAAGAATAAAACTACTGGTGTCTCGATTGAATCATCCTGGAAAAAATTTGTTGGATGCCTTCTATAATAATAATAATAATAATAATAATAATAATAATAATAATAATAATAATAATAATACTGATGATGATGATGATGATGATGATGATGATAATAATAATAATGGAACCTCATGTCACTTATACAGACTTTCATTATCTAGCTGCTCTGATGAAAATCAAGTTGTGCATCTTCTATTTAAAATGTATTGCTGCTTCACATGAAGTTTTACTTTGGTATGGTCCCATAGGATCTGTATAACTGACATTCATTGATATATATTATAGCCATTAGAATTCTTACAAAATCTTCAGTATCAGGTTGTATTTTTCTTTCATTGAAGATTTCTAGAAATGGAAAATTGCTAATAGTATTGGTATTTGGTATATATAATATATAGTATTGGTTACCTAGTCCAGAAAGTAGCTACTAGACCCTGAACACTAAATTTACAAGTGGGTTCATGGTCTTTAGATATTCCTTTTGCAGGTGGCTATATACTTCACCTTCGTTTATGACTCCTTCTCCAGGTACATCATTGTCAGTTGTATAGGCTGGGGCTGGGGCTGGGACTGGGGCTAGGTTAATAACAAAAGTACATATTATTATTGATAATAATGTAATCCGTAATCTGAATATGTTACATTGAGAAAGAACCGACTTATTTCATTTAGTTGTTAAACCTTCATGTGTGTCTGTCAACAATGCACAGGCGGCCATATTGAGTGGCAAAATGCCTTCAAGTGGCATGGGAATTTACTGTTTAAAGGGGAGTAGTTGTTGTTTGTAGGAGAAAAACATCTGAAGGAAGTATTATGAAGGGCTAGAGAGGATTGACATAGTTGGAGAAACTGTGGATGACCCATATAGCTAGCTAGCTACCTTTGTATTTGAAAGTAGCACAGATGCTGATGCCACTATGCTGGAGGTTGAGTTCCCAATAAATACACCTAGTCCTTATACTACCAAAAGAAGAACTTGAAGTTTACAAGAGCTTAGATGTTTGGTTGCATGGTGGGTAGGCAATGTGTAATGTTGCCAGGTTGCTGTCTAAAAAAATCCACAGAATAAACAAGGACTCACTGATTTTGTAGCCAAAGGCCACTGCAAGGGGGAGGTGCAGGAGGGGAATGTGCTCCCTTCTGCATGAAGCTGTGGAAACCAAAATTTCACCATTTTCTAATCAAAACATTGACACTGAAAACCATTTGAGTGTTAGCTATCTACATGAGATAGAGGGACACTATTTTGAAATAAAAGATAGCAAAAATCTACAGAATTCTACTTGATCCATCTACAGACAATTTTCTGCCCCCAAAATCCAGATTGCTGATAAATCTATGAACCTTGCAACACATTGTTCATGCAGTCGCATCAGACAATTCCAAGGTAATCTTCATTGCAACTGTGAGGCATTCCCAGGCTATTGACTATTGAAGCCATGGGTTGCAGCTGAGAAGATGTGTCCACTGTACAAGCATGTTCCCATTGGGGCCTTACTTTTTCCTACTGAGGACCACATCAGATAGCTACATGAAGAGTATCATCATTACTTCTGTACCCTGCCAGTGGTTACCACTAAGCTTGCAGAATGTCACTTATGCCCCAATTTCTGGCATCATTTGTGCACCTGATATATTACTGAACAGAAGAAAATGCTAAGTGATAACCCCAGAGATTCAAAGTCACCCAAGACACTTCCCCTTCAGAAGAAGCAATCTACTATCAGGCTAAAATTAAACCAGTTATAATAATTGTCTATCACCCCTTGCTACAGTGGTGATTACATACAGGATTATAGTCCTATGTCATTCTTCAATGATTCTCGTAACTCTTCATTATGTCATTTGCTGTTTCTTTTTGCCACTCAAGATGGCACCGACCGCAAATTGGCAATTAATTCGCGTAATCAAATTGTGATGATTTTACAGTGGTCCCTGGATCATAAGACACCCATGTTCAAAGACCACCTGTCTTATTAGACCACTTTCTAATGCACCAATAGTTTATTTTAACCTGTGTTGAAAGACCACTTGTCATTCTCAACCAAAGACTACCCTGTTTAGTTAAAAGTAAAGGACCACTTCTGTGGTATATAGACTCAATATAGTCAGCAGTAACTTGCTAGCTAACATTAGACATGCATGCATGTATAATCATTTTTTTGTGGCTGAAGGCTAGAGTATTTGTGTTATTATTTCGTTTAGTTGATTTCATTTGCTAGTTTCTAAAAGGTGTGCTGGGTTACCACAACTTCCACACATAATTTATAGACTGATGAAAGGTTTTCACACTGTAAATTTGTCTTTGATGTTGTAATGTGATGTACAGTACTCACTTTCACTGGACGATGTATGCAACAGTAGCTATAGTTGTATACTATAAAAACACTCAATTTTACTTTGAAGGAAATCCATGGGTTGGCAGCACTACTGTTTAGATTTATTTTCTATACCTATACTTAAAGAACTTGTAAAGCATGCACTGAACTGCTATTTAGCAGTCATCAAGGCAACATTCTAGTATATAACTATACAAAGTTCAAAGCAACCACACCCGAAATCAGCACCTTTAGGTTATTACCATTTTGAAGATCTTGGAAAGGAATGAAGAAGAATAATGTCATTGCAAGTACGATAACACAGAACATCACATGGCTCCGCTTCATAGTAGTTGACTGTCCATAGACAGTTTTCATAGCTAACTGTAGTAAACCCATAGTTAACAACTACCTTGACACATTAGAATGTGAGGCAACTTCACATAACCACAAGTAGTTGACTGTATAGACAGTTTTCGTAGCTAACTGTGGTAAACCCATAGTTAGCAACTACCTTGACATATTAGAACGTGAAGCAACCTAACTGCCCATAATTAGCAACTACCTTGACACATTAGAATGTGAGGCAACTTCATATAACCACAAGAAACAGTAATCTACATACGATAGTGTAAATATTATAAGCCCAAAGATACAGATCTTTCACACCACTGGGCGCCATTACTATATATAATAATCATACATGTGTAACATGACTATCATACTGATTGACTTTTGTGGTAAACTTAGTCATTCCATAATTTCCATTGTGAGTGCACTTTGAACTCTGATGTCATTCTATGTGTGTTGTACTGAGCATGTGCAGAAAGATAATAATAGAATAGAGAAAACCTCCGTGTTTACAGTGGAGGTCCTGCCGAGATCTTGAAGAATCCTAGCGACAAGTAGGGTTCAAGCCTTAGTTCTAGCATAGACGACTCACTAATGTCTACTCAAAGAGGATCGCTGAAGCTCTGGGGTTACCCACGGGGGGCTCTTCGGAGGAAACCCGTCAGATGATAGAAGGGAAACTTGGTGAGCGTGAGGGAATCGAGGGTGGCGTTCAGGTCCTGGTCAAAGAGGCTGCGTGTCTGGAGACAAAACTGATACTGAGAGACGCCAAAGGTATTCTGTTGGAAGCTACGCCCCTAATCAAGCCTTGGAAGGGCTATGAAGTGGATGAGAATGAACTAAGATACAGTGCTGCCCAGGAGCAGTTAGCTGCCAAGAGGGCGAGGGCCACAGAAGAAGTGGTTGCTGAGCTGAACGAGCTAAAGAACAGCTTAGAAGCTGAGAAGCAGAGGGCAAAGGACCTCTGGGACCTCCAGTGCCAGCAGGCTGCTGAACAGGAAACTACCTTGAATAGAGCCAAGGAAGAAGCCCAAGGGCTTCGAACACAGTTGGCTTGCCTGAGGAGGAGGCTAGAACCATTGTAGACCTCAACTGAAGAATGTACAGGCCCTGGGTCCGGATTGCCTGACACCTCTCCAGGAGCATCCGAGTTTCATGAGACTTCGGATGGACGTACTAGTGACCGTGACCATGTTAGAGAGACAACCCGTACCGAGATCAGTCTTAGGGGATCTCTACCCACCACGAGTCTAGCGCCAGTACCTACCACTGGTACAAGTGTTTCACAAGCAACCACACGTCACAAAGGTAAGGCCCCCCCAGTAGATTCTTTTACTGGAATGGACCCTGAGTTGCGGCTGGATGACTGGATACCAGCACTGCTACGAGCATCAAAGTGGTATGGTTGGAGTGAGGATGAGGAGCTGATACAGCTAGCAGGACACCTCTGAGGTCGAGCTCTTCAGGAGTGGAACCTCCTCCCTGATGAGGAGAAATGTGATAGGCAGAAGGCAGTGAAAGCCTTGCGAGAAAGACTAAACCCGGGTGGGAAGGCCCTGGCAGCACAGGACTTTCGGCATACAGCACAGAAAGGAAATGAGTCTGTTGCTGACTATATCAGGCGCTTGGAGCGTATGTTTCAGATTACTTATGGTGAAGACTGGCTTTCTGCAGAGACAAAAAGCACAATGCTACACAGCCAGCTATAGGATGGACTTAAAATGAAACTGATGGATAGCCCCAGTGTGTCTGGAGCACTGACCTATAAGGAGTTGGTGATGGCTGCAAAGAATGAGGAAAGGTTGTCAGAACTAAAGAAGAGGCAAGCGTACACTCGGACAGGAGGTATGTGGGATAGACAGCTCCCATCATCAGGGAAGTTAGTCTCTAAGCAGCAAGACCACACCCATCAACCAAAGTTCACACAGGGAGGGAGTGGTAAGAGCTCACTCAGATGTCTCTATTATAAGAAGTTAGGGCACTTTGCCCATGATTATCGCCAGAAGAAGGCAGACAATGAAGGGAGGAAAGGACCTCCAGCTGCTAGACAGGTTCAGACAGAACCAGTGGACCCGACGACCCTTCTTCAGTCATCAGAGTCAGATGATGGTGATTTGGTTAGAATAATAAGAGTCAACGACAAGGGGAGTAGACCCCAGTACGCACAGGTCGCAGTACAGGGGGTACCTGCCACAGGAATAGTGGACAGTGGGGGCGATATCACCATTATGGGTGGAGAGCTATTTAAAACAGTGGCAACCACCTGTAAGCTGAAGAAACGAGATTTCAAACCAGCAGATAAAGTTCCTCGTACATATAACCAACAGACCTTCAAACTTGATGGAAAAATGGATTTAGAGCTTCGGTGGTAGGGTAATGAGAACGCCAGTCTATGTTAAGATGGATGCTTATGATCAACTGCTACTCTCTGAGGAAGTTTGCCGGCAACTAGGGATCATCCAGTACCACCCTGATGTGTGGGGAGGAAGTAAGAAGAAGAATCAGGATACTGAAGCCAAGGTGCCACTTGTTAGAGTGGACCTTGTCAGGTCAGTGGCCATTCCACCGCAGCAAGCTGCCATGGTGGAGGTACATGTGACAGGAGACACTACACCAGGAAATAGTTGGTATGTGGAACAGAACCCCGACTCTAAAGAGTCTAACGGGATGCAGGTGGAGGATACTTTACTCCAGCCTGATCAAAGTGGCCACGCATGGACTACCCTAGTCAATACTTCAGGTTTTACTCAACAGATGAAAGGTGGCACACCAATTGGTGTAGCCATGGAAGCCACACCCATTGCTGGAACTACTCTAATCGAAGATGTTGTGCCCTTCAGCAGGGAATTGCTGGTGGAGGAGACCTCTGGTGGAACTGTGGGTATACAGAGGGTTAGCGGAACTCAGCTAGATGGAGATACACACCAACAGGAGTTAATGGAACTGATTGAAGTCCCCGACTTACCACCAGAGGAGAAGACATGCCTTTTGGACCTCATTGCTGAGCTGCATGGAGCTTTCAGTTTGTCCATGGAAGATAGAGGTGAGACTGACCTCGTTCAGTTTGAAATCGATACTGGCAGTGCTTCTCCAAGGAGACAGTCACCTCGCCGCATGCCATTCTTAGTGAGACAGGAGGTGACAAGACAGCTGCAAGATATGCAGGCTGCAGGAATCATCCAACCTTCAAAGTCCCCTTGGGCCAGCCCCATTGTCCTGGTTCAGAAGAAAGATGGGTCACATAGATTCTGTGTTGATTACCGAGAGTTGAATTCCGTCACCAAGAAGGATACATTCCCACTACCTCGAATTGATGATCTGCTGATCAGCTGGGACGTGCCAAATACTTTTCTACCTTAGATCTGGCATCTGGATTCTGGTAGATAAGAGTTCATCCTGATTCAGTCGAGAAGACTGCATTTGCTGTTCCACAAGGGCTCTATGAGTTCGTCATGCCCTTTGGTCTGTGTAACGCTCCATCAGTTTTTCAATGGCTAATGCAACAAGTGTTGATGGGATTGAACCCCCTTGATGGTCCTGACTTTGTTTCTGTGTATATAGATGATGTCCTTGTCTTCTCTGAGACCCTTAATGACGACTTGGAACACTTACGAAAGGTGATTACTCGTATTCAGTCAGTTGGGCTGAAGCTGAAGCCTGCCAAATGTCGCTTTGCCTGCAGGGAAGTGAAATACCTTCGGCATCTGATCACACCATCAGGACTGAAACCAAGTGAGGAACTAGTGGCCTCAGTACGGGAATTTCCTAGGCCCAGGAATCTTAAGGAGCTTCACCGCTTTCTAGGATTAACATTGTATTACCGGAAGTTCGTCCAGGGGGTTGCAAAATTAGCCCAGCCCCTTCATCATCTTACCAAGAAGGATGTCGAGTTCAGATGGTCCTCAGAGTATCAAGTGTCATTTGAGTGCCTCAAGCAGAAACTCTGCTCTGCCCCTGTGATAGCATTTCCCAACTTTGAGCGTGACTTTGTCCTTGAAACTGATGCAAGCATCCAGGGAATCGCAGCAGTATTAGTTCAGCAACAGGAAGATGGGAAGTTGCATCCGGTGGCCTATGCCAGCCGAGCCCTCAACCCGGCAGAGAAGAACTATGCCATCACAGAACTGGAGACACTTGCAGTTGTTTGGGCAGTGACTCACTTCCACTCATACCTGTACGGTCACAAAGTAACAATTTACACGGATCACTCAACAGTTAAGGCTGTTCTGGAGACACCTAACCCAACTGGCAAGCACGCTAGATGGTGGACCCGTATCTATGGCCTTGGACTGAAAAAGCTCAACATTTCTCTATTGCCCGGGGAGGGAGAATTCTAATGCAGATGCTCTGTCAAGGGCCCCAGTTGATTCCACTGTATCAGTAGCATCTATTACTTCAGCTGAAGATGAAACTATCTCAATACTTCTTGACCTAGAACCCAACCACCACCATTCTGTGAATTCCTTTGTGACAGAACAGAGGAAGGACCCTTGGATAGAATCAATGGTGCTCTATCTAGAGGACGGTCAACTTCCTGAGGATCAGAAAGCAACTAGGAAGCTGGCAGCTATGGGATTGAGTTTTACCTTGCAGGATGGAGTTCTGTACTTTGTTGACTCAAAGCATGAAAACAGGAAATGAGTTGTTGTGCCTACTCATCTCAGGAGTTGGGTGCTGGAGGAGACTCATGCTGGGAAGCTTGGAGGACACTTCTCTGGTCCACGGACTTACAATGCTCTCTCTACCCACTGGTGGTGGGAAGGAATGTATACCGATACCTCTGAGTACTGTAAGAAATGCCCTCAATGTGCTGTGGTGTCTGGTTCTGGGAGGATCGAGGATGAAACCACCTTGGGAACCGATTCCTGTCCAACGCCCATTCCAAATCCTAGGTGTGGATGTGATGGACCTTCCTAAGACTGAACTCGGGAACCAGCATGTGCTGGTCTTCCAGGATTTCCTAACAAAATGGCCACTGGTATTTCCCATTCCAGACCAGAAGACTTCCAGGATTGTGAAACTGTTTGTCGAGGAAGTGGTGCCGTTGTTTGGTGTTCCAGAAGCCCTACTTTCTGACAGAGGAACAAATCTCTTGTCTCACCTGATGTTAGATGTGTGCAAAGCACTTGGCACAAAGAAACTTAATACCACGGCGTAACATCCTCAGTGCGATGGGATGGTCGAACGCTTTATTCGTACTCTTAAGAGCATGCTCCGCAAGCATTCGGCACAATTTGGGAACCAGTGGGACCAGTACCTGTCAGGTCTGCTCTGGGCATATCAGAACATGCCCCATGAGTCAACTCATGAAAAGCCATCATGCCTATTGTTTGGGATTGACTGCCACTCACCAGTAGAAGCAACACTTCTACCCCCTAAGCAGTTAGAGCCCACCGATGTGCGAGACTACCGAGAAGAGCTTAGGCTCTCTCTCTCTTCAGCCAGAACTACCGCTGCTAAGGCCATCCAGAAAGCACAAGCTAGATACAAGAAACAGTAGCACGCTTAACTGACTATCGAATTGGTGACTGGATTCTGATTAAGCATCCCCAGGAGGAAACTGGAAGGAACAGGAAACTGTCCCGGCCATGGTATGGACCTTACAGGATCATCCAACGCAATGATCCTGATGTCACCACAGTGAAGGTCTACTTCCCTGAGGAGGCTGAGGTCACAGTGCACCAGATGAGAGTATGCCATTGCCCTCATGGATTTCCTGCCGTGTACTTTTGGTATGGAGGACGCAGGAAGGGGCCAGGATGTCCACCTAGATGGATTACAACCCTGTTAGAGAGTGAAGAACCTAGTACCACTTAAGCTCGGGTCGAGCTTTCCTTGAGGGAGGGTGATATAACATGACTATCATACTGATTGACTTTTGTAGTAAACTTAGTCATTCCATAATTTCCATTGTGAGTGCACTTTGAACTCTGATGTCATTCTATGTATGTTGTACTGAGCATGTGCAGAAAGATAATAATTATTTAGAATCGAGAAAACCTCCACGTTTATACATGAGTTAATTGGTCTTAGTGCTCTATACTTTATAGATGACTCAGAGGAAGTAGAAATGTTGACTCAAGAAGTAATAACTACCATAGAGGGTATTATAGGGGAATCAATACATCAAACAATACTTCAATACTTCTATTAATAGGAAAAAGAAATGTGTCAATTGATTCTAAAATATAGATCAATACTTATATTAATAGAAAATCAATGCATCATAGTGTTGGTGTTAGTATATTCAGAAGTTTGATAGATCTTTCCCTCTCTTCTGGAAACAAATGAAAATAGAAATCTAGTTCTTTACGGAAATCCTTATAAAGTGCCTTCTTGACTTTTGAACTGACTGTTGAATAGTATTCTTCCACTAAAGCAGATGTTATATTAGTACTCATGTAATGCATTCGGCTTCCATCATGGAAATATTCATTTGGCACATTTAGTTTATCAGTTATTATTTTCATATCATTGGAGAGTGTCTTGAAGTTGCCATAGAAATTGTATCGTACCCTACAGGGCTGCATGAGCTCTATCATTGGGGCAAAGTGTTCATTCAATTTCTTATTGGGCGTGTCCACTACCCACTGTAAGTATGTTTCAAAGTCCACTTTACTAATGTTGTATTTCTTTCGTATTGGATTCCTCCATTGCTCGTAGGATGGTATTAATGTTGCTATTTTATCACGGTATGCACTGACAAGGCGTTCCAATGGGTTTCTCATTATTACTATTTTATAATAATTCTTGATTTTTTCAAGGCGTTGAGTATTGTTAATACTTCGTGATCGAAAATTAGCTTTACCTGTCACTGAAAAGTAATAAAATATGGATATAGGACTGTATTCCAAACAGCATGGGAGTGAGGAGAAGACCCACATAATATGCCAAACTTACTACTGGCCAGGCACTCTGGACATTGTGGTAGACTGCATAATGTTATTATTAACTTTATTGGTATTTTAATTTGTTATTTTACCCCGTGCATTGTGCTATTGTTAGTTCTATCAGTTGTGCTGTTTTATGAATAAAAAGTTGCGTAAAAGAGAACTGTACTAAGAGCGTACAGATAGCCGTGTCTCAGGTCATCACAGACATGTCAAAGGTAAAGGAAGGACTGAAGATGGATATTAGCACAAACTAGACTACACAAAGGAAATTAATCTCATAACAGGAAATTCAAAGGGACCCATAGAAAATGTACAGCAGATCACCTCCTAAAGCAAATACCTCCAAATAGCCAGCAGACACTAGCTGAGCACCAGTGGACTCTAGCTGTGATAAAATGACCTCAAAGTGAATGAGAAGCCACATCCCTTTCAAATTTATATTGGATCATGATTAATAGGTTAACCCTAGACCATCCTGAAGTGCTTCAGGAAGGCTGGCATTCTCTGAGATGATGTGAGTGGCATTGTCACTTGTCTGCACAAATCTATTGATTCTGAAGATTCTTTTAACTGATAACCAGAGCCAGAAGCACTTTACACTAGACAATGTTAAACTGTTTCTGGAGAACTGTGGATTCTATCAAGAAGCTGGCATGATCAGCTCAGTTGGAGATGCTATATCATAGGGAGGGGGGGGGGGGGGCACTGGGGGCATTAATACAAATATTATTCCAGTGCCCCCCCCCCCCATGACAAAATAGATTGCACACAGGTTGCTTGAAGGAATCAAGGTCCTATTCAAGCAACCACTTAAAGTTAGCTAATGAATAGTCAGTTTACAAGTACATGTATCAACATTTTGTGGCCTATGGTGTCTCTCTTGATGCATGTAGCAGCTGCTCAGTATTAGCTATAGAGCTAGGTAGCTATGTATTGCTGAGAAGTTTATAGGTGAAAATAAGCATTTTTGGTTCTTATTAAATTGTATTAAAAATGTGTGACTAGTGGGTGCGGTCACTCAAAATTTTCGCCAACACACACACTTAGCCATTCCTTTCCATATGAGTGCCCCCCCCCTCCCAATCGAAATCTCATTCCTACACCTATGTATATATGGCATGTACCCATGTGAAGTTGCTGAAACAAGCTACCCTTTTTGACCCTTTACCCTACTGTTTAAACTAGTTAAAAAAAATTTTAGACTCATTCCTCACCATTTTCATTGTATGCTATAAAAAATAGACTGAGCTACAAGAATGTACAGCAGACCGTGAACCAATGAATTATAATTAGGAGCAGCTCAGCAGCAGCATGGTAAAAATGGTCAACCACTGAAAGCAAACAACCTCTGAATAGTGAACAGAGGGACCTGTCTCTTCAGAGGTTCCACTGTATTATTTGGTGCTTTAAAATATTAGCTATTGGTACTACTAAAATTACTAAAGTTAGGATCTGATTCATAAGAAAACTCTGATCATAAGATGTTGGAATTAACCCTTATAGTTATGTGATTAGTCTCAAATATAGCTCACACTTACATGGCTCTAAGATTGAGTCATGAATAGATGTTATGTTTAGTGTGTCCAAAGAAAGGGCTCCAGATAGCACGAACATAAAGCGCTTTATGTTGCTGCTTCCTACCTGTTGTAACAAACAATAGTGCATGAATACAGTGGTAATACGGATCCTATGGGATCAAAACTAGTTTATATACACATGTGAAGTCGTACATTTTTAATGGAAGCAGTGTTTTATTCTCATCAATTTGGAGTTTGTACAATTAGAGTAGCCAGATTGTACATGTCTTATAGCAAACGAAATAGAGGGAGTGTAGCTAGTTATATTCAGGAAATGAATTAATCCACCACATTGAATTTGATGAAAATGCTATAATTAGCTAAACTGCTTTTACATGACAAGGAAATGCATCAAAACTTGAATACACTGTGAATAAGAAACATTTCAAAGGTTTTAGCTATGAAATATCTGTTATCAGATATTTTATATGGATATTTTATATGTATATCAGATATGTTTTAGCTAGCCACGTTTATCTACATTCCATAAAATTAATCAGAATTCTTGCTATTGATATATAGAGGGATGTATCCCAAACACACACTATCTGTAATTCAGCAGATTAGCATGACATGGACATTTGCTATTCTCC
This sequence comes from Diacarnus erythraeanus, assembly GCA_964016965.1. Classification (NCBI taxonomy): domain Eukaryota; kingdom Metazoa; phylum Porifera; class Demospongiae; order Poecilosclerida; family Podospongiidae; genus Diacarnus; species Diacarnus erythraeanus. The sequence goes on along the minus strand of OZ024675.1, from coordinate 4,070,058 downwards.
TTTATTCATGAACTATCTTGATATGAATATGTATCATACCTTTGGCAGGAAACAAAAGATTAATTTTTTTCTATTGACATAAAGGAGATGTCTATAGAGATTTCGTTTATCTGTTGAACTCTCAGGAAGAACATATTTTAATTGGCTGAACTTGTGCTTCTCACAGTAGTTGTCCACTATTGCCATCTGTATCTGTATCATGAGAGAGCCGTTATAAGAATAATATCCAACTTCGGCTGCTCTGAAGTAGATAGCTGGAAGAATAATAATTAAACTACTGGTTGCATGATAGAACCATCCTGTAAATTATATATAGTAATATTATGTATACCTTAGAAATTTGTTGCATGTCTAGTGCCTCTTCTGTGATTACTTCCTATTTTTAAAAATGATAATAATAATATTATTAATTTTTTTTAATTTTTAAGGTATTGTTTCATATTATTTATAGCTAATTTTTCATAGATAAATAATATACAGTGGAACCTCGTGTCACTTATACAGACTTCAGTTATCCAGCTGCTCTGATTAGACGGACTTCAAATTGACGAATTTATTGCCAATTCGCTGTGCATTAAAACATTGCTTCCATTTAAAATATATTGCTTCACAAATACTATGTGAATATGGACTTAGTACTCAGATATTTCATTGTAAATAATATTTAAAGAATACTTCCATTAGAATCCTTACAAAAGCTTCAGTGTTCTCAGTATTGGGTTGTATCATTTTTCTTTCGTCGAAGATTCCTAACAATTGGAAATTCAGCTAATAGTATTGCTATTGGTATTGGTATCTAAAAATATTGATAGTGTTGGGTATTGGTATCTAATAGTATTGAGCAGTATAGTTAGTTAAAGTCCTTCCATTAAAGATTGACGATATTCTAGTTGATGCATAGCTAGATACTATCACTTTAACCACAGTGTTGAAACTCAAGGAAGTTTGTGCTGTTTTGAAGCACTGTGAAATAAGGTGTCTCTCCATGACACACAGTATCATCCTTTTACATATATAGTATAACTATGATAAAGTTTGACAAAGTGGAGTTTGGAGGATTTGCTATTGATTCAGACATAGTGATGATATAGCTAAAAGCTGAGCCATGAAGACAGCAATGGGGGACCACAAGAATTTCCACCTTGTCCCAGTTATTCTCTAGCAATGGGAGGATCAAGATTGACTTCAGGTAAACTGACACCATTTCTTTTCTCATTAGTATACAACCTTGCTTTGAATCACCTTTGCTTAAGAAAGCCAAACTTTGCATCCAAGAAAGTGCAAGTTATACATTGTGTTTGATGTTGTGATTGTAATGTACTCACTTTCATAATTATAATAGGTGCTGTATGCATATAAAACACTCTTTTACTTTGAAGGAATGAAATAGGAATTATGGGTTGGCAGCACTACTAATTAGATTTCTTTTCTATAGCTAATCCTTTAATAGAACTTGTAAAGCACACATTGAACTGCTATCATAATAACATTCAAGACAATGTTCTAGTTATGCAACTATACAAAATTCTCATTCAAACTCTCTTGTAAAGCAACCACAACCAAAATCAGTACTTTTAGGTTCTGGACTATGGAGCATACTGCAATATTGAGTGCTATAGACCCTAGATTTTTACTTCGACACTGCCATAGCATTGTCATAGCATCGCCATGGTATTGTAGCCATATTTGAGTACAAAATACACCATTGTCTAAATAATGACCACTAATAATAAGCCTGTGTTAGAAGACCACCCAATAAAGATGAGTTCTTATAATTATACAAGTGGTATACACCTAACAACATGAAAGTACGGTATTATCCAAGGATGACTTCCAGAAACTATAAATATACTAACATGTACACCCATTAAATGTCATATAATATGTAACCTACCTCTACTCATGAATGAATTAATTACTACTGTGGTAACAGCAAACGTTAAGATGACAACGGTCGCCCAAAAATTCTTCATTCTTTTTACTCAGATTGATTTCCGATAAAATTTTAAGACGTAGGGGTAGCTCACCTCCCAATAACCCTTTCGCTCCCAAAAGAGTGTAATTTTACACACTTTTCAACCGTCCGTTACTCGGACCCCGTCGGCACCAGGACGTCCTCCTGCCGCCAACCTTTGACTGTCGGCATCGGAAGTCAGAACAATGGGTTGTGGTCCGTCAGTTCTCAGATGTTTGACCACAGGGAGGAGCTGCAGTGACACACACTATAAAGGTCTGTGGAAAGTGGGGGGGGGCACCAGCACCTGGTGCCCCCCTGTTTCCTACCCCCCCTGAGTACGACAGTGGGCTGCGTAATGACTGATACACTAGTGAGAATATGCGAAGCTTCATCTTCACCCATTGTTTGAAAAACTTTTATAACTGTTTCAATGCCTTCAGTAATGTTGTATAGGCCACACAATCAATTCAAAACTAAGGCTTAACTAATACTGTATGCTTTGACATGCCTAACTAGCAGTGCCAGTTGCTCTGTGTTGCCAGGTTCATGGATTTATCCACAGTCTGGATTTTTGGGGCAGAAAATTGTCTGTGGATGGATCAAGGCCAAATAGTAGAGTTCTGTGGATTTTTCTGCTTATTGCTGTTTTTGTCTAATTAAGAATTTCTTTCAAAATAGTGAGTGTCCTTCTATCTCATGCACATAACACTCAATCAAACAATCATTCATATAATGGTCAAAGTTTTGATTAGAAAATGGTGAAGTTTTGGTTACTACAACTTCCTGGAGAGGGAACACATTCTCTTCCTGTACCCTCCACCTTGCAGTGGCACTTTGGCCACCCAATCATCAAGTCCTTGTTTACTTTATCGATTTTTTTAGACAGCAACCTGGCAACACTGAATGCAGTGAGTAGTAATCGATGTTATATATGGGGACAACATAATAATGATCCTGCACCTACCTACATGATTCACATAAGCGGAAGAACCATGGGGGCAGTGGGGGCACTTGCCCCCATTCTCAGGCAGCTCCCATTCTAAAATCAGACTTAACAATTTTACACAAGACCTGGTCCACTCTTGTAGTTAATTAACAAGCCAGCTGAGCTGGGCATCCTGATAATCATTCATGCTTGAAACACTAAATTAGTGACTGCCACCAGTGAACACTCGTTTTCAGTTTTTTGACTAGTCAAGACATTTCTCTGCTACACTATTTTGATCACCACTACCACCAGTGAACACTTGTTTTCAGTTTTATGACAAGTCAAGCAGGGTTGCCAACCCACAAAGGAAAAAAAAAAAAAGGAGACATTTTATAGGCAAATCATAATCATTAAAATAGTTATAATTCTATAATTAGCTAGCTATTATAAGTTTATAAGTGGCTGACTTGCTTAGCTGGAGTAGTTCAGCACTTGGTTGCTGCTCATAACAATATCCAGCAAAATTCTTGGTTGCTACTAAAACAGATAGAGTTGAATTAGAAGTCTATTCCGAGAATCAGTTTTTATTGCTTTTACCATACTGAAAATACGTTCAGCTGAAGCATTGCTATGAGGAAGTGACAGCATCAACTTCATAAGTTTAGGAAAATGCTTGAATCTTTGAGATCCACCTCTAGTAAGACAGCTAATTTCATGCCAAAATGCACCCAGCTGCCAATAATATTAGCAAATAAAGGAGGTTAATAGTGAAATATAGCAGAGAAAACAGGAGGTCAGGAGAAACTCTCATAGACAAAAAAAAATTTTTTTTATGCCATCATTGAAACATGATGGTAGGAGTGTGATTAACAATCTGGATTCTGCTCAAAAGAGCCTAGCCGCATGCTTGGAAAATTGGCACTCTCAACTATCTACAGGGCAATACGCTTCTCCTGTGAGCTTCAGCATCATGACGGGAGAGAAGGTGTAATAGACATTATTACTTATTATTATTGTCAGGGACCAGGCTACTCAGCAGAAGAGCGAGCAAATGAGCTGTTCAACATGGTCTTCGCGAACAGTATTTTAGGAGTAAAACAACTTTTTATAATTTAAACTGTTCTGTCTCTTTGTGTGTGCATTTCTCTTTTATATATGTTGTTGTAACTAAGTCTCCTATTGGTTAAATAAGTGTCCAATAAGCTAAATGATTTACAACAATAAACATCTTATGAAACTATAGGCAATGACCAATGAGATTAATGATATATAGATACCTTAAGGTGATACAATAAAAAAAATAACAAAAGGATAACAATACTGATAACTGATATAAATAGTCTGCTGACTCACACTCTCACAATTATCTACTATAATAATTTATTACATATTTGTGGCTTTATTCTGATTCTTATGTGTCTACTGTCTAACCCTTTCGCTACCAAGAGTGTAATTTTACGGGTCCTTCTATGTGTAAATTTCCTTACAGTATTCTTATAGTATATTATCTTATTTTATAGTCAGTAATCTATTATTGAATAATATTATTACAAGATTATAAATGACGTAATGTCAAGGATTTACACATAGAATCACCCAATTTTACACAATTTTCAACCATCTGTTACTCAACCCCGTCGGCACCAGGACGTCCTCCTTCCGCCAATCTTTGACTGTGGCATCGGAAGTCCGAACAATGGGTTGTGGTCCACCAGTTCTTAGATGTTTGACCACAGGGAGGAGCTGCCTTTGATCTTTCTTTGATGTTCGCTTTATATGGACTTTAAAAAAATGAAAAGAAAAGGAGAGTGGCATAGTGCATGGGGCAGTGCCGTACAGCATCGTCGGTGTGAGAGAGGCCATAAACAGGGCAGCAAGAGTCTCCACAGGGGCAGATCCAGCTATTTTGAAAAGGGGGGTCCAGGTAGGTAAATGACAACCACACAGCCAGTGAGGATGAGAGTGCAGGAGGGGGTGTGCCCCTCCTGCAGAAGCAAAAATTTTAGACTTGCTATAATGCCATAAAAGGCAATGAAACATGGACTCTAAGTTTTATTATTAGCAATAATAATACATAACAGCAAAGTGTGCATGCACCATTTAAGTCTCAAAAACAACAGAATTTTGAAACAATCTTCTTGAATGTTGAGAAATAAACCTAGTAGCTAATAACTTAAGAGAGACTTCACTGAATCATCAGAGGTGGATCCAGGGAAGGGGGGCCGCCCCCTTCCCCTTTTCAACACCTTGTGACATTGTTTTGTGTAGCTGGGCCACAAACAGTGTAAAAAAATTATTGTAGCTTACACTTTACATGTAAATATTCATTAAATGCTAATTAGATAGAGCCTGGCTTGGGGTTATAGCATAGCTTGTACTTTGTAAACAGAGCATATTCAAGATACCTGAAAAACATCCCAGAGTAGCTGATAATGACACAGACCATTAAATTTGTGATCATTCCAACAAAAGTTTAGTTGTTGAAAAGCAGCTACAGACTGAGGATGATAACACTTCTATGTTGAATTCAAGAAGTTTAAAGTTTCGACTTCCTACCTCACTTTCTGAAACATTAATTTTTCTCCTAAATCGTATCCAAAATATCACCACAACATAAGAGTAGCTACTGTAGAGGCAACTGAGGCATTTTGCCTCAGTAGATTTTTGCTATTGTAATTAAATTTTGATGCAACAGTTAACTGACAACTCTGTAGTTACAGTGCTGAAGCATACTTCAACATAGGAATATTTATCATCCTTTTATTGAACATTGTGTCAATGAATTTTCTGAGTTGAACTGAGATATGGATGTTTCTAGAGAGAATATCCTCAAAAGATTCAGCTCAGCTGAGAAGGACATCTTACAGTTGTGTTATCAAGTTCTTAACATAGTGCATGTGGGTGCCTATTAGACAGCCTGAAATGCCACCAGATTGAATCAAAGAAGTCTAAAATACAAAAATTTCCTGGGGGGCATGCCCCCAGACCCCCTAGATAGTGCACTTATTGCACTATGTGGTCACAAATCCCAACCCTATCTCCTGCCTGAGTATGTAAAAATTCCTGGCTACTCCTCTGCACAATGTTTCATATCTTGCAATAACTCTAGTAACTGTTGCTACAGTTGAAAGAGCAAATTCAGCCCTCAAGGGCCTCCCCTCCCCCACATCCAAAATCCTGAGATCCACCTTAGAGATATCATTGCCCCCCCCCCCCTTTTCAAAATCTTGGACCCACCGCTGATCATGGTAACCAGAGTAGTGGCCATAGACAACATACCTTTTAAAGAAGGAGGTTATCTTCAAGGAGCTAGCTCTCTTCATGTTTTAAGCTAAAAAATACAGCTGCCAGCTATGTCACATGGCCAGGGAATTAACACTGTGCACAATCCATGTCCCAGTCATCAACCACATTACTATTAACACTATAGTAATGTCTGTGGTTGATGTCTGGGACATGGATTGTGCAATGTGCACTTAATTAGCTACAGTCTAGACTAGACAACTAACCAAACATGTTTGACAAAAAAGCATAGGTGTAGGAACTGGGGGGTGGGGGGGGGCACTGGGGGCATGTGCCCCCCCAATATTTTGGGTCAGCAGGTTGCTTGAAGGAATCAAGGTCCTATTCAAGCAACCACTTAAAGTTAGCTGATGATGAATAGGCAGTTTACATAAGTCCTTATTGACTCCCTATACCTGGTATCAACATTTGTGGCCTATGGTGTCTCTCTTGATGCATGTAGCAGCTGCTCAGTATTAGCTAGAGCTAGGTACGTATTACTGAGAAGTTTATAGGTGAAAATAAGCATTTTTGGTTCTTGTATTAAAAATGTGTGGCTAGTGGGTGTGGTCACTCAAAATTTTTTGCCGACACACACACTTAGCCATTCCTTTCCATATGAGTGCCCCCCCCCCAATCAAAATCTCATTCCTACACCTATGAAAAGGGGGGTCTGGACCCCCTGGACCCCCTGGATCTACCCCTGCTCCAAGGAGCTCATCCATTCTGCCTTGATATAGACAGTGGAACCTCTCTAACTCAAACACTTTGGGACAGAGGGTGTTCAAGTTAGTGAAATGTTTGAGTTATAGAACACATGATGTAATTAGCTTGATGTGCACATTGTATACACACTATACTTTTATTTTGTATATAAACTTAGTATCTTCTGCACTAAAAAAGTTTGAAATTGTCTTTTGTTTCAAGTTAGTGCTTCTTCAAGGGCTGCAGTAGAATGAAGTCTGTGCAATAACATTAAACTATATAGAACTGTTGGTGTCTGGTTGCTGTTCTAAGTATTTAATGCAAATCTTCTGCTGCAGCCTTGTGAGTGATCTTATTTTCACTGTGTGTTGATGTTTCTTCATCTGAGGAGCAGCAATCTTCAGGTTTTTCATTCTTTTGGGCTAATTAAACACTACAGTGTGATGGGTGTGGTTTTGGCAGGTGTTCGAGTTACTGGATAGTTCAAGTTAGAGAGGTTCAAGTTAGAGTGTATACCTCCTATCTGCCGCCATCATGACGTCACACCGACCTTGCGCGCGCATGCACACAACCTTTTGGCTCGGGGGCGCGCGCTACCTAGCTACACTGATATGATGCTGCATAAAAATATGCTAGCCGCCTTGCGTACATTGCCTAGTGACGACCAATGACAAAAAATTAATGTGATAAAAAGCAGCTAATCATTAGTTATCAGCGGATACGATCTCGGAGCGCATACAGCTCAAATAATAGTGCAGTGCTACATGTAGAATTACAAGGAGAGAAAGATTTTAATAGCGCAATTCTCGAGGTCTTAATACTAGTATTCACTTGCTGCCTCTACTGACTATAACAAGAATAATGAAATGGAAAGGATTGCTGCTCTGTTTAATTTTCATAAACTTCCTTTTCATTCTCCTTTACATCTTGAGAAGTGAGCTGTCCAATTTACATCTTACAAGTTACTTTCAAAAAGGTATCAGCTAAACTAATTCTACTGTCCAGTATAGTAGTTAAGTGAATGGAAGAACCTTGATTTAAACACTATTGTAACTATAGGTCAATGGAGAGGCTTACAAAGCAAAGGTGAAATGGAAGATCTAGTGAGAAAATCTAAAGTGAGCTATGGTACAGTTAGTTACTCAAACCAAAATTCAAATCCAAAAGACTATAAAATTTAATTAAGTGAAAGTATTAGCTAATAAACATTATTTTTATCATCAGAAAATTGCATTCAACAATAAAACTGCATGAATTCAACAAAATTTTAATAGTAACTGTTAGTAAAAACAGCAACATTGACAGCAAACTATACTTTTAGTCACTTTAATAAAAACTTTTAGTTAGTTTTGACTAATTGAAACCCTTAGTTTTAGTTTTGTGACTACTAGTACTTAATTGTTCGTTTTAGTTGACTAAAACAACATAATAACACAAAGTATAATTGTAATGGATAGACTATTTACCTGTGTATGTACATCATAATATTATTGGTCATTTATTGCCTGCTATTGGTAACTTGTTAGTATTGTAACTTCTAAAATACACTTAATGTAACTTGTTAAAAGCACTATAGTTGTAACTTGTATCACTTGTAACATGTAACAACCACTATTGGTCATATTAGTATGTTCTAGAAGCTTCTTGTCTGTGTTTGCTCACTTATGATTGGTTGTTGTATCATGTCATGTTCTGATTGGTCAGTGTTTGCTATATAAACAGACTGTCTATGAGTAATTTTAGTCTTTGTCTCATTCTGTTGCTATTTATGCTCTTTCTGAAGTAAAAGAGAGGATAGCTAGTTTTTCCTGGTCCCTCACATTTGGTGGCAGCGGTGGGATAGATTTGGCAGAAGGATACTGTCAGGATCCACAATTTCATGATTAGCTATACAAGATCAGGAAAAGCCTATAATATCAGGATGTCTGAAGAAAATCAAGCAGAGATTAGTATGCCTGGAGACATGGCTCAGTTGATGAGAGCCTTCCTAGAGGATCGCCAACGAATGGAGAGAGCCTTGGAAGAGGAACGATGCCGGAGAGATGAGGAACATGGACGACATGTAGAAGCGCTGGAAGAGCAAATGCGACAAATGAGGTGGATGTTCGAGGAAGGAAGAGACCGTGAACCTCGGGAGAGACATGCTGCCGCCGCGGCTGTTGATGTCTCACGAAGTTGACGGAGGCTGACGACATAGAAGCCTATTTGACTATTTTCGAGCGAACCATGCAAGAGTACGAGATTGAACCCAATCGCTGGGCTCTAAAACTAGCTCCACAATTGACAGGAAAAGCTCAACAAGCTTATGCTGCCATGGAACAGACTGCAGCTATAAAGTATGAAGAAGTGAAGGCTGCAATTCTCCGTCGCTACGAAATTAATGAAGAAACATACCAACAACTGCAACCAGAAAAAGCTCTGAGAAGGGTCGTGAACTGGTGGTTAGACTCCAAGATTCAGCAAAGAAATGGACAAAAGGTTGCAAAGACAAGGATGAAGTAGTTGATTTGATTGTCTTGGAACTACTACACTCTCACCACAGGCCTGCACCTGGATCAAAGAAAGAAAACCTGCAACCAGCATGGAGGCTGGACAGCTAGCAGATGATTTTGAGTTGGCCAGAAGGCAGACAGTGGAACGCAAGAAATCAGGAGAGAGACCACATACCGGTCCAAGGAGGTGCCATACCTGTGGGGGTATAGGACACTTTGCAAGAGATTGCAAGAAAGGAAAAGATGAAGAGGAGGTAGTAAAGAAAGATGGTACACGAAGACCAGAGGTGAAATGCTATAACTGTCAGCAGAAAGGTCATATCTCAACACGATGTCCGAATAATGCAGCCCTACTATGTCAGCCCACCGTTCAAAACAGGCTGGGGAAAGGTGTTGCTTGCTGCGGTTCAGTGGAAGGCAAAGCCGTTACTGACATTTTGCTTGACACTGGATGCTCAAAGACCTTGGTCAGGAAAGATCTTATTCTGGAAAACAAGTTATTGGAAGGTGATGCTGTTACTATTCGTTGTGCCCATGGAGACACAGTCTTGTATCCCCTTGCTGAAGTAGAAATGGAGGTAGAGGGAGTCCCTATTAAAGTCGAGGCAGCCATATCAGAGACACTGCCAGTCGGGGTGCTTCTAGGAACAGATATTCCGGAGCTAGGGAATCTTCTGGAGAAGCGCAACATCCACACTGGAGGGATGTCACAAGCAGAGGCACTAGTGGTCACAACCCGAGCACAAGCACTAAGGAACAGGAGAGAGGAAGCCGTCCAGCAGCAGAAGGAGGAAAAATTGAGAGCAAAAGTGCATCCAGTAGCTGTGGACAATGCTACCACAGAGTCAGGACTGAATTCAGTGGAGATACCAGTAATTGGGAAAGAGTTTGCTGAGGATATTTTTAGTCAAGGTAAAGCCCGGGCAAAGCTGAGTCGACAGCAAAAGAGAGAGAACTCTTTACAGTATACCAGAGGCAAAGATGGTACAGCTAGTGAGATCGAAGAGGCTCCCATTCAGGTCCTAGACATTTCAACCCAGGAGTTAAAGAAGCTTCAGGCTTCCGACAAGACACTCGAAGCAGCAAACAAGGCAGCAGATGAAGGTGCTAACTTGGTGGCTGGACGTGGATTTTTCCAATGAGAGGGATTGCTTTACCGGAGGTGGACCCCTCGGAGCATAAGAGGAGAAGAGCAAGTGGTGGAACAACTAGTTTTACCTAAGGCTTGTAGAGATCAAGTTTTTAATATTGCTCATTCTATACCTCTTGCAGGACACCTAGGGAGTGGGAAGACAGCCAAAAGAATTCTCCAAAGATTTTATTGGCCAACCCTGTTTAGAGATGTGGCACAATACTGTCGGAGTTGCCCAGAATGTCAGAAGGTATGCAGCCAAGGAGTGAGTCGGGTACCAATGATACCTTTACCAATAGTTGGGGTGCCTTTTGAAAGGATAGCCATGGATATCGTAGGACCCTTACCCCGAAGTAGGGCTGGGCACAGATATATTTTAGTCATATGTGACTATGCTACCTGATACCCTGATGCCATACCTTTGAAATCTATTGATGCTGAACATACAGCAGAGGAACTTGTTAAAGTGTTTCTCGAGTAGGAATTCCACAGGAAATTCTCACCGATCAGGGAAGTAATTTTACCTCCCAGCTTCTATCTGAAATCTACCGGCTCCTACATGTCCACCCCATCCGAACTTCGCCGTACCACCCTCAGACAGATGGCCTGGTAGAACGTTTTAACAAAACCCTCAAGAGTATGTTACGAAAGGCTTCAGCTGATATAGGTAAAGATTGGGACAAGCTCCTGCCCTACTTACTCTTTGCCTATAGGGAAGTGCCACATGAGTCAACTGGATTCTCACCTTTCGAATTACTGTATGGGAGATCCGTTCGAGGACCATTAGATGTGATTAAAGAGACATGGGTAGCCAGCAAGTGAAGTACTGAGAGTGTGATATCCCATGTGCTAGCCATGAGAGAAAAGTTAACTCGAATGACGGAACTGGTCCATGACAACCTGACCAATGCCCAACATAGACAGAAGAAATTCTATGATCAACAAGCGAAGGAACGAGAGCTTAAGCAAGGAGATCAAGTTCTGGTACTACTTCCAGCAACATCCAACAAACTTTTAGCAACATGGCAAGGTCCTTATGAGGTGCTGAAGAGAACTGGCAAAGTGAACTATATAGTTGACATGCACGATACTCGAAAGAGGAAATGAACCTTCCACATCAATATGCTCAAGAAATGGCAGATACCTAATGTGAGTAGCTACTTTGCCGATGATGTCAGTATTGATGTAGAAAGAGCACAAGGTTGGAAAGAAGAAAACCAGAAAGCTAAGCTCACAATAGGAGAGCATCTCAGGGAGAAAGAGAGAAATGACATTCAGGAGCTGCTATCTAAGTTTGGGAGTGTCATCAGCAGTCGACCAGGATGTACCCAGCTAGCGATGCACTATATCAACAGCGAATCAGCTCAACCAGTGAAACTTCCTCCCTACCGCATCCCCCATGCTTACAGAGAAGCAGTTAGCAAGGAGTTAAAGGAGATGTTGGAAGCTGGAATTATTGAGAAATCCAGGAGTGAATGGGCCTCTCCAATTGTTGTAGTACCAAAGAAAAGTGGAGAAATAAGACTATGTGTGGACTATAGACGGTTAAATTCAGTCACCAGGGGAGATGCGTATCCTATGCCAAGGATAGATGACCTCATTGACAGTATAGGTGGAGCTAAATTCATAACCACGATTGACCTAAACAGAGGATATTGGCAAGTACCTGTTGCGGAGCAGGACAGGTCGAAGACAGCTTTTACAACTCCACAAGGGCTATTCCAGTTCACGGTCATGCCGTTTGGATTGAGTGGGGCACCGGCAACCTTTCAACGCATGTTGGACACACTAATTGACGGATTGGAATCCTTTACCGCAGCCTATCTTGATGATCTAGTCATATATAGTGAAACCTGGGAAGACCATTTGGAGCACATCCAACAGGTATTCCAGAGGCTTACAGCTAATAACCTCACAGCAAAACTAGCCAAATGTCAGTTTGGTATGCAGCAATGCCGTTATCTGGGTCATGTGGTAGGGAATGGCCAAGTACGACCAGAGGAGAGCAAACTACAGGCGGTTGAGTATTACACAATTCCATCAACTAAGAAGCAAGTAAGAGCATTCCTAGGTCTCACTGGTTACTATAGACGCTTCATTCCCGATTATGCAACAGTTGCTACTCCACTGACTGACCTTACTAAAAAGACAGCTCCAAATCACGGAATTGGTCTACTAGGTGTGATCAAGCATTTAAGAAACTGAAGAAAGCACTATGTACAGGACCTGTGCTTAGAAGTCCAGATTTCACAAGAGAGTTTTATTTACAGACAGATGCCTCAGATCATGGTGTAGGGGCTGTTTTGAGCCAGTTTGACGAAGAAGGTACCGATCATCCAGTGGCTTATTTTAGTAGGAAGCTATTACCAAGGGAGCAGAAGTATTCGACAGTGGAGAAAGAATGCCTTGCAATCCGATTGGCCACCCAAGCATTCCGTGTTTACTTACTTGGTAGACCCTTCACAATACAGACCGATGCCCTCAAGTGGATGGATTGATTGAAAGAAACAAACTCCCGGCTAACTAGATGGAGTCTTGCTCTCCAGGAATTTCAGTTTAAAGTCGAACACCGATCAGGGAACAAAAATGCTAATGCCGACGCACTATCTAGAATTCACCAAAGTTCTTTGGTGCAAAAGAAGGAAGGGGAAGTGTAATGGATAGACTATTTATACCTGTGTATGAACATCATAATATTATTGGTACTATATTATGTGTTGAACATTATTGGTCATTTATTGCCTGCCATTGGTAACTTGTTAGTATTGTAACTTCTAAAATATACTTAATGTAACTTGTTAAAAGCACTATAGTTGTAACTTGTATCACTTGTAACATGTAACAACCACTATTGGTCATAATAGTATGTTCTAGAAGCTTCTTGTCCATGTTTGCTCACTTATGATTGGTTGTTGTATCATGTCATGTTCTGATTGGTCAGTGTTTACTATATAAACAGACTGTCTATGAGTAATTTTTAGTCTTTGTCTCATTCTGTTGCTATTTATGCTCTATCTGAAGTAGAAGAGAGGATAGCTAGTTTTTCCTGGTCCCTCACAATAATACATAACTACTCTCTAATCCTGAAATGAGAGCACTCCCCTTTGAATAATTGGCCATCTCTCTAATGAGAACACCCTGTGATTTCATCCTCCTATAAACGGCCATCTCTCTAATCAGGGTGCAATAACTATAACCACTATAAAATTACAGTCCCAATTTTACGTCAAACCTCACAGCTACAGATGAAAATGGTGGATGACTACTGCAAGAAACACAATATGGATCACTTAAGACATACTCTCCCTTATAAGATGGATAGATACAATCTCTACAGACATCTACTCTACGTTGACAATAAAGAATTGATTTTTTGCTTCATACCAAAGGTTACTCTATTCATTTAAATTTGTTTCACATTATTATTGCTATAGGTGGCTTGCACTAATTTACGTCAATTTGTGTTTGTTTTAACTGGAATTCTCCCTATTCAAACAATCCACTCAGGAATAGTGTCTCTTGAGAAGTTAAGAACAAGTATGTATAATTGTGTGCATCCACATTTATAGTGTCACAAGTAATTCAGCTCCCACCACCCTCAACCTTCATGTATAAACCACACTGTGACACTTACAGCTAACACTAATATTAATTGTGACTCTTAATACATTCTCCCTCGTCTGGTGTCATTAAACATCTAGCCACCATTAAAATTTAATCTCTAGATTTAGCTTCTCATATTTTACCATCCTGATTAAAGGTGTCCTTGATAAATGCCTGTCAGAGACATTACACAATAGTATTATTATACTTTACTGGAATATTAATTCATGTAGGTACAATAGAATCATCTTTTTTATCACATCTCAATGATTCTCAACGACTTAAAAAGATCAATAATTTTTGGAAGTTTACTGTTCTTCGAAATCCTTTAGAACGCCTAGTCAGTGCTTACCGTGATAAAATACTAGCTCCAAGACAGCCACATGAATTAAAGTGGAAGTCATCAATCCTTCACAAGTACAAAAGTCATACAATAGACTTTGAAATGTACTTATGGTGGATAGTGGACACACCCAATAAGCAATTGAATGAACACTTTGCCCCAATGATAGAGCTCATGCAGCCCTGTAGGGTACGATACAATTTCTATGGCAACTTCAAGACACTCTCCAATGATATGAAAATGATAACTGATAAACTAAATGTGTCAAATGAATATTTCCATGATAGAAGCCGAATGCATTACACGAGTACTAATGTAACATCTGCTTTAGTGGAAGAATACTACTCCACAGTCAGTTCAAAAGTCAAGAAGGCACTTTATAAGGATTTTCATAAAGAATTAGATTTCTATTTTTATCTATTTCCAGAAGAGAGGGAAAGATCTATAAAACTTTTGAATAACACCAATACTATGTATACATGATAAAGTATTCAGGCAAATTACTCTACAAATGTGCTGAGTATAATTATACAGAAGGAAAAGATGTAATCTAGTCAAAGGGATTGAGTACACCAACTGTTCTGGCTTTTAGTCTACTGTTCTGCCAGTTGTACTGGTTTTTGGGTAGCTTTCCTGGTACATAGATTCCACTGTATAAGCAGACCACCCACCTCTGTTGCAACAACTCAGTAGTTAATAATGGTTCTGTGGAACTCCTCTATTCCAACCCGAAATGAGGACACCTCTGTATACAGTGGAAACCCTCTATTCCAATCACCTGAAATGAGGACACCTCTGTATACAGTGGTGGAACTCCTCTATTCCAATCTCCTGAAATGAAGACAACTCTGTATACAGTGAAACTCTTCTATTCCAAACCCCTGAAATGAGGACACTTATATACAAAGGAACTCCTCTAACTGAGGATGCCAATCACACTTAGATGGTGACCCACACTGAAATGAGGAGTACTTCTATGAGTAAATTCCTTACATTACTATTACATCTGTAATAATATACCTGTAATATTTAATAATATATGATTACTGTAATATACCATAATATACAATAAGAATACTGTAAGGAAATTTACACATAGAAGCACCGGAAATGAGATTAGAGAGTTTACCTTGTCTCTATGGACAATACAAGGTTATATTAACTTCTACTGCACCTAAAGATAAGTAATGTGAAGGTGATGATATTAGATTACAGCATTCTTTACCCCAGCTATATATTAAGCATAACTACCTTAAAAGCTTTTTAAATTTTTATCTTCCCTCTTCCATTAGTACAGCTACTGAAGAAATTTAATGCCAATTTCTGGGATGCTGTCTAGCGTAGGTAGCTTGTGGGAGCATGCTTAGAATGATGGATTATGATTATTAATGTAACTGTTATTAGTTCTATAAGTGACTCTAGTTATCTTGCTGGGGCCTAGATTAACCATCTGCTGTTGTAAAAGCCTGAAACTTGATGTGTGTGTATATATATAATGCTGTATTAAAGAGGTCTGGGTATTTGATATGGTTGTGTTAGTTAATCCACATTCTGTGATAGATGAATTCACAGGAGTGTGGTGGGTAAAAAATTAAATGGGAGAGAACAGTTGGGCTCAATTTATTTAGGAGGGAGGGGAGGGAGGAAGGGGAGGAGAGGGGAGGGGAGGGAAGGGAGGGGGAAGGAGAAAGAGGAGAGGAGGAGGGGATAGTTAGGGTAAGAGAGGAGCGTGGCAGGTTTCAAGCAAGGAGTTTGGAGATCCTGAAGTCAGACCACAATGACTTCCTCACTACAGGTGGTGGGAAGCTCAGGAATGCCAAGAAGTACAATAATGTGATTGGCTCAACTCTCCTGGAAATAGAAATTAATATGGTAAAGTAAGTGATCAGTACAACTGGAAACTTACATGGGATATATAATGGGATTAAGGTATCTCTTCCTGGCCTCCATATAACCCTTGGCATTTTTTATCGACTATTCTCACTGTTGGAGGATGAGTGCCACAAGTTAGACATTGAGATGGCATCACTCACCAGTCCCCAATCACAATCCTATGTGGATTACAGTAAAGTGGTTAAAAGGGAGAGAGCTTTACTGGATGAAAAAGAAACTATTGACAAGGAGATGAAGTGGCTCTATCAAGCTATCACTCACTTAACCCTCAATTCTATCACCCCATCTACCGACCCACAAGTCATTATAGTTACCAAAAAACTAAAAGAAATGAAAGATCGGCACAGTGACATTGTAAGCCTTAAAAATAATTACACAACACCTGTTCCTCTTTGATGTAAATCTTAGAACAAAGAGCTGGAAAGCATAAAAACCAAACTGAAAAAAGGCCTCACTCGGACAGATGGGCCATTTGTTAGATGCCTTGAGAGGGCTCTGGGGTTCTTCATCGTCTACCTATTATAGTGGAACCTTTGTGGGTAACCATGTCCATAAAGTTTTGAAGGTAAACACTCTGACATTTATGATCAGTTCATATGAAACCAAAAATTATAGGCAGAGAATACCTCCAAACTATGTGAGGCTGTTACAAGTTTGGCCCAGGAGAGGTGCCCTACATTAATCCCCAAGGCTAGCTTTGTATGCACAACTTTTAAAAAGATCCTCACACTTTTCCAGAACTGCCATGATGTGTACGATGGTGCATCCCAATTATCAGAGTCTGAAATACAAAGGCTTGGTTAGTACATCATTTTGTCTTAACCTAAGTTAACATGTTACTTCCACAGAAGTAGACATTGACAAGTTCATGTCATGCTATGTATCGGGAGTCATCCCCCCATGCAACTGTGACACCCAAGCTCCACATGTTGGAAGACCACGTAATACCATTTCTCATGAAATTCAAGGTGGGGTTAGGGTTCTTAGGGAAGCATGGAGCAGAATCCATTCACTCACGATTTAATAAACTGAGAAGAAATTTCGTGACAGTATAATAGTTACATATTCGAAACCCTTTAGAACGCCTAGTTAGTGCCTACCGTGATAAAATACTAGCTCCAAGACAGCCACATGAATTAAAGTGGAAGTCATCAATCCTTCACAAGTACAAAAGTCATACAATAGACTTTGAAATGTACTTATGGTGGATAGTGGACACACCCAATAAGCAATTGAATGAACACTTTGCCCTAATGATAGAGTTCATGCAGCCCTGTAGGGTACGATACAATTTCTGTGGCAACTTCAAGACACTCTCCAATGATATGAAACTGATAAACTAAATGTGCCAAATGAATATTTCCATGATGGAAGCCAAATGCAGTACTAATGTAACATCTGCTTTAGTGGAAGAATACTATTCCACAGTCAGTTCAAAAGTCAAGAAGGCACTTTATAAGGATTTCCATAAAGAATTAGATTTCTATTTTTATCTATTTCCAGAAGAGAGGGAAAGATCTATCAAACTTTTGAATAACACCAATACTATGTATACATGCTAAAGTATTCATGCAAATTACTCTACAAACATGCTGAGTATAATTATACAGAAGGAAAAGATGTAATCTAGTCAAAGGGACTGAGTACACCAACTGTTCTGGCTTTTAGTCTACTGTTCTGCCAGTTGTACTGGTTTTTGGGTAGCTTTCTACTGTTCTGCCAGTTGTACTGGTTTTTGGGTAGCTTTCCTGGTACAACATAACAAAGATATTTTTGGCTGTGATTATCTTTAATAGATCAATTGAGGGAACAGGGTTATATTCATATTATGGTTATCATACATGATAGCTAATAACTGTTCCATGTTGATAACAATAATGCTTAAGTGCATGATCGTTATTGAAAATAATTTGGTTGCTTGCCCTTGCCTTGGAGAACTTCAATGCAGAGCCTCCAACCACACGGATTTATACGGATTTACACCTATAAATACGGACTACGGAAATTGATTCAGAAGTATAGCTAGCTAACAGAACAGCTGTGAAATAACATTGTCCAGAGGCTTAAAGACAGTTCATATTCCTCAAAACAAGTGATAAAAACAGTAAGTATATTTATTGTCAGTTAATTCATGATATTTGTTTACTGGTGCATTGTTATTAAATTTTATATAGCTATAGTTTGTTCCAGTTTCTCCTATCAAGCACTATAAAATTATATGATAGCTAAGACTCTCTCAATTCTCCTTGCATGCAGCTAGCATCTGGTAAGGTGAAGATAATTACATTTAGTTTTATTAAACAGGTATTCTGGAATTTTCAAAAAATAGCTAGTCTTGGGTGAATAAATGGAAAAATAAAATTAAAATCTAAATGTAATGTTGTGGATTGTGAAGAGAGGAGCTTGTGGAGAAAATCAGCTCTGTAGCTTTAGTGGGTGGGAGTTTCATCCACCACAGTAAGATCGACCACAGTAGCTACAAAAAAATAACAGAAATGTTTCATGTAAGCTTGTGGCTTTATTATAACGATGCTGTATCACAAGTAATTTGTTTCGTGTTTCTGCTCCAAGCTGTTGTGAAGTTATGGTTCCATAGCAACCGTGCATGGGAGGAGGTGCACAGCACCCTTAATTAAGAATGATGCAGGTCATTAAACTAGCTAGCTCTACAAAATTTGCTACAAAAATACAAAAAGTGAGCAATTTTTGTACTGAAGTTATTTACTTCAAGTTGGAGGCTCTGTCAATGGTATAATAGATGCACTAGTGCTCACATTCCACTAATCAGGCCCAATAGCACTGTGTCAGAGACCCTAGCTAACACAGGAAGCAGGAACCTAGCTAGATATTTGCATGAAATAATTTGTATAGGTGTCAATGGTCTCCATATTTCGGTACTCAACAAACTGACAGTTCAGTTCCCCAGTCCCCTGTTTGTTACTTAACATGTTTTAATAGTATTGTATATCAATGATACAGACTCTAAAGTCCAAGCCATTGCCAAAGGAATTGTAGAAAATACCTACATGAATCATGGAAGTTTAACCCTCAAGTGAACTTTAATTAATTATATATACATCAGGAGAAATGGCACAATGACATTAGAGTAAACGACCAATACCCGAATGATCGGGTTATTGGATACTTGCACTAAAGGTTGTCAGTTTACAATGTAGCATCTAACACGTTACCCTTAGGGTACTTTGTACACCAAAAATAAACCAGCTAACTTTCTCCATTTACACCTTAAAGCTTCATGATAGAAAACCGCAGAATATGACGGACAGCATGGGAGCAAGTTTCTACAGAAATTCTTCCAAGCCCCAAAACGCAAGATCTCTGATAAGATCATGTAATAATTAGAATAGTCATTACAGAATTGTTTGCCAGACTTCAAATTAAAGCCTAAGAATGTCAAACAACAATTTGTGGAAAACAAGTTAGAGGGACAAGCCTGAGAAGATTTGGAGAAGAGCAGAAGAACGATGAGAGTTGTTCACTGCACTGCCATGCTACAAAGCTTAATATTCCGTATGGAAATTATAGGGAGGTTTCCATATATGTAGTAACGCTTTGCACTTCTTCAATATCATACTGCTTTGGTTTTAAAGCTACTTGGCTAATATAATAGTTTCTAGCTATTAACCTAACTTGAAAAGTAAAGAAGATAGCTAGCTAATGGATGAGCATTTTGATTGGAGAATGATATATTAATGTGTGTTTAGCACTATGCAAGGTCTTAGATGAATGACTTCAGAAGCAACTGGCAGTCTATGTCCACAGAAGAAGATGTGTGGATCAGTTTTCAAATGTGAATGATTGGGAAAATTGTATAAATTGTGTCTTTATGGGATTAAAGAGAAGACCATGAGATGTAGCAAATAATTCACAACAGAGTAACATCAATCTAATAGCACTAAAAGAGGGGGCCATCAAAACGATGTCATCTTCGTAAGCAAGGGCTCCAGCGAATTGTCCACCCCAAAAACAGCCAACACCAGTGTTCTTAAGTGAGATCATTAAAGTGTCGAGATAAATGGAAGAGATAGCACACCACCTTGCCTTACCCATTGGACACATCAAACTAATTAGAATAGGCTTTTCCCCAATGAACACTAAGCTGTTGACTTGAATACCATCTAGATAACAATCCAACTGAAGTTCTGAAGTTTGTTAAACTTAAGCAGAATACACCACTCAAGAATCTTACTTAGTGTAGAGACAAGGGCAATAGGCCTGTAACTACAGCCACAGGAGGAATCTTTGCCAAGCTTAAGAACAGGTACAAGAACACAGTCCCTCAGACAGGATGGGAGATGACAATGACAGGCAATAATAGTAAATAAGGAGCAAAGAAATTCATCTGTTACTGGCAGTGCCAAAATAAAGTGAGATCAGAACCATCAGACTTCTTGGACTTTAAGTGGCCGAATGCTTCTAGAAACAGTCAATGGTGAACTCAAAACTATACTCACTGATGTACAGGCATGATTCATCAAATGTGTCAGTGTTGTGAGAAGTCAAAGTCACAGAGAATTTAAACGATAGACAATTACTGATCATCTCTGGATCACTCTCCCCATCAATAACCGAAGGTTTTTATCAGAGTTTTCATCAGAATTTTTAATACACTTCACTTCTTTCCAGAATTGATTAGTGAAAGAGTGGAAGATTATAGAAAGTAGATAATAACTTTTGATTTTTAATATACAATTATTACTCTCTGAAACTTATATCTTGATTTAGCATGCTTCTTAATTTGAAAGAATACACCAGACTTAGGTGAACCAGCTTCAGTCCAGACCTGATAGCAGAAATCAGCTTTAAGATGAACACGATCATACCATCCAGGAATGCAGTGGTCTGACTGTAGGAAGAAGAAGCTTCAGAGATGCATTGTAGGAAGGAAACAGCTCAATTTGAAAGAGGCGTACAGTACAAGACACATTACAACATAACAAAATACCTGTGGCAATTAAAGGGAGATTGGTAGCAATGTATTGTCTGAAGTTTAATAACTCAGAGTTAGTGATGTTAGACTATCACACCCTCTCTCAGTCAGGAGGTAGATACTCATCTGAGGTTTTAACTGTAGCTACAGTGATAATTATGGGCTTAAGCTCACAGGAGAAGCTTATTGCCCCTATGTTTGAGGGTGGCAACTTTCCATGGCACATGCTAAGAGTATCTTTGAAATTATAAAGAAATAGTGAAAGTGCCAAATACACCGTTTCTTTTAGTGCAATAAAATCTTTAGCATTTAAATACAAGTCCAAATCATCATTATTATACCAAAGAGAAAGTAATTGTTAGATGTTTTTCAGCCATGATTGATCCTAAGGCCCTATTATAGCTACACCTAAATATTTTGGCACTAACTGTATCAGGACAATTATTGAAAAACCAGCAGGACAATAAACTAAAAACCAGAGCAATTGGCAACTCAATCCCTTTGACTAGATTACATCTTTTCCCACTATACTCAGCACATTTGTATTATAATATTTGGGGGGGGGGGAGTAATTTGCATGAATACTTTCAAAGAGTTTATCATGTATACATAGTATTGGTGTTATTCAAAAGTTTGATAGATCTTTCCCTCTCTTCTGGAAACAGATGAAAATAGAAATCTAGTTCTTTATGGAAATCCTTATAAAGTGCCTTCTTGACTTTTGAACTGACTGTGGAATAGTATTCTTCTACTAAAGCAGATGTTATATTAGTACTCATGTAATGCATTTGGCTTCCATCATGGAAATATTCATTTGGCATGTTTAGTTTATCAGTTATCACTTTCATATCATTGGAGAGTGTCTTGAAGTTGCCATAGAAATTGTATCGTACCCTACAGGGCTGCATGAGCTCTATCATTGGGGCAAAGTGTTCATTCAATTGCTTATTGGGTGTGTCCACTATCCACCATAAGTACATTTCAAAGTCTATTGTATGACTTTTGTACTTGTGAAGGATTGATGATCTCCACTTTAATTCGTGTGGCTGTCTTGGAGCTAGTATTTTATCACGGTAGGCACTGACTAGGCATTCTAAAGGGTTTCGAAGAACTGTAAACTTCCAAAAATCATTAGTTTTTTTAAGTTGTTGAGAATCATTGAGATGTGATAAAAAAGATGATTTTTTTTGTACCTACATGAATTAATATTCCAGTAAAGTATAATAATACTATTGTGTAATGTCTCTGACAGGCATTTATCAAGGACACCTTTAATCAGGATGGCAAAATATGAGGAGCTAAATCATGGTGGTTAGATGTTTAATGACACCAGACAAGGGAGAATGCATTAAGAGTCATGCAATTAATATTAGTGTTATCTGTAAGTGTCACAGTGTGGTGTTTATATGAAGGCTGAGGGGGGGGGGAGATGAATTACTTGTGACACTATAAATGTGGATGCACACAATTATACATACTTGTTCTTAAGAGACACTATTCCTGAGTGGATTGTTTGAATAGGGAAAATTCCAGTTAAAACAAACACAAATACAAATTGACGTAAATTAGTGCAAGCCACCTATAGCAATAATAATGTGAAACAAATATATACTATAATAACGAATAGGATAACCTTTGGTATGAAGCAAAAAATTAATTCTTTATTGTCAACGTAGAGTAGATGTCTGTAGAGATTGTATATATCTGTCGTATCAGGGAGAGCATGTCTTAAGTGATCCATGTTGTGTTTCTTGCAGTAGTCATCCACCATTTCCATCTGTAGCTGTGAGGAGAACTACTGTTGCCTGTAGTTATTACACACTAATTTAGAGTCGGAGGGTGAAAAATCTCAGGGTATTCTCACTTAGGTTAAAATGTTATGTGTTATTAACAAGGATGCTTGTTAACAGTCAACTAACTTTAATAAAACTAATAATTATTGCCACAACTCACTTTACTAGATCTGTATTGCTTTGTAATTCCCTCCATAGACCTATAAAAACACTCAATTTTACTTTGAAGGAAATCCATGGGTTGGCAGCACTACTATTTAGATTTATTTTCTATACCTATACTTAAAGAACTTGTAAAGCATGCACTGAACTGCTATATATATAATAATCATAAAATTATAGCAAGTTCAAAGCAACGTACCACACCCGAAATCAGCACCTTTAGGTTCTTACCATTTTGAAGATCTTGGAAAGGAAAATTGAAGAAGAATAATGTCATGGCAAGTACGATGATAACACAGAACATCACATGGCTCCGCTTCATAGTAGTTAACTGTCCATAGACATTTTTCTTTTCTAACTGTGGTAAACCCATAGTTAGCAACTACCTTGACATATTAGAATGTGAGGCAACCTGGTTTAATAACTAACTGCCCATATTAGTAACTACCTTGACACATTAGAATGTGAGGCAACCTAACTAACTGCCCATAATTAGCAACTACCTTGACACATTAGAATGTGAGGCAACTTCATATAACCACAAGAAACAGTAATCTACATACAATAGTGTAAATATTATAAGCCCAAAGATACAGATCTTTCATACGACTGGGCGCCATTACTATATATAATAATCATACATGTGAGTTACATGTTATTATTGGTATTGCTCTATACTTTATAGATGACTCAGAGGAAGTAGAAATGTTGACTCAAGAAGTAATAACTACCATAGATGGTATTATAGGGGAATCAATACATCAAACAATACTTCAATACTTCTATTAATAGGAAAAAGAAATGTGTCAATTGATTCTAAAATATAGATCAATACTTATATTAATAGAAAATCAATGCATCATAGTGTTGGTGTTAGTATATCCAGAAGTTTGATAGATCTTTCCCTCTCTTCTGGAAACAAATGAAAATAGAAATCTAGTTCTTTGTAGAAATCCTTATAAAGTGCCTTCTTGACTTTTGAACTGACTGTGGAATAGTATTCTTCTACTAAACTAGATGTTACATTAGTACTCGTGTAATGCATTCGGCTTCCATCATGGAAATATTCATTTGGCACATTTAGTTTATCAGTTATCACTTTCATATCATCGGAGAGTGTCTTGAAGTTGCCATAGAAATTGTATCGTACCCTACAGGGCTGCATGAGCTCTATCATTGGGGCAAAGTGTTCATTCAATTTCTTATTGGGTGTGTCCACTATCCACCATAAGTACATTTCAAAGTCTATTGTATGACTTTTGTACTTGTGAAGGATTGATGACTTCCACTTTAATTCATGTGGTTGTCTTGGAGCTAGTATTTTATCACGGTAAGCACTGACTAGGCGTTCTAAAGGATTTCGAAGAACAGTAAACTTCCAAAAATTATTGATCTTTTTAAGTCGTTGAGAATCATTGAGATGTGATAAAAAAGATGATTTTTTTGTACCTACATGAATTAATATTCCAGTAAAGTATAATAATACTATCTCTGACAGGCATTTATCAAGGACACCTTTAATCAGGATGGTAAAATACGAGGAGCTAAATCTAGAGATTAAAGTTTAATGGTGGCTAGATGTTTAATGACACCAGACAAGGGAGAATGCATTATGAGTCACAATTAATATTAGTGTTAGCTGTAAGTGTCACAGTGTGGTTTATACATGAAGGTTGAGGGTGGTGGGAGCTGAATTACTTGTGACACTATAAATGTGGATGCACACAATTATACATACTCGTTCTTAACTTCTCAAGAGACACTATTCCTGAGTGGATTGTTTGAATAGGGAGAATTCCAGTTAAAACAAACACAAATCGACGTAAATTAGTGCAAGCCACCTATAGCAATAATAATGTGAAACAAAAACTATAGTAATGAATAGAGTAACCTTTGGTATGAAGCAAAAAATTAAATCTTTATTGTCAACATAGAGTAGATGTCTGTAGAGATTGTATCTATCTGTCTTATCAGGGAGAGCATGTCTTATGTGATCCATGTTGTGTTTCTTGCAGTAGTCATCCACCATTTCCATCTGTAGCTGTGAGGAGAACTACTGTTGGCTGTAGTTATTACACACTAATTAGAGTCGGAGGGTAAAAATCTCAGGGTATTCTAGGTTAAAATGTTTCTTATACTTTATTTAAGGAGGAACACATGGCCTGTTAACAATCAATGTTGGTCACTAACCTTGGTTATGATGATAATTATTGCCACAACTCACTTTAGATTTTCTCACTAGATCTGTCATGACACCATTGCTTTGTAATTCCCTCCATAGATCTATATAGTTATAATAGCTCCTCAGTGATCTACTATTCTAGCTGACAATACAAACTAAAGTGCTTTAGAAAGCATGCTAGACAGTAGAATCATTTTAACTACTCAATATAATTATACCATTAAGTCCAAGATTATCTCTAATGATCTACTATTTTAACTAGAGTGCTTTAGAAAGCATAAATACTAGACAGTAGAATCATTTTAAATATAATTAGCTATACCTTTAAGTCCAAGATTATCTCTAAGTTGTGAACAGGATAGCCCACTTATCAAAATGTGAAGGAGAACAAAAAGGAGAGTTAAACGCAACAGCAATCGCTTACGTCCCATAAAGAGCCACTGGAAGCCACGAGAGATAGTAATAATTATAAATAGCATTGTTTGGTCTCATAGATGGTTGGGATGTTATAATACTACCTGCTAGCTAACATATGAAAGTACCTTGCAGTTGCTATGAGCAGCCATTCTGTAGTAGCTAAAGTCTAACAGATTAAATAGTTTTCTTGTTTTGTTTTTTTTTAGTTTATGTAAGTCCAAATTATCTGTAAATTCTTTATGGATAATTATTATAGCAAAGAGAACGTAATTGTTAGATGTCTTTCAGGCATGTTTGATCTTAAGGCCAAGCCCTATTATAGCTACACCAATATTTTGGCATTACTCTATCAGGACAAATTATTTAAAAACTAGTACAAGTGGCAGGACAATTAAACTCAAAACTAAAGCAATTGGCAACTCAATCCCTTTGACTAGATTACATCTTTTCCTTCTGTGCTCAGCACATATTTGAAGCTATGAATACTTTCAAAGAGTTTATCATGTATTGCTACATAGCTAAATAGTGCTAGTATTAGCTAGTATTCAAAAGTTTGATAGATCTTTCCCTCTCTTCTGGAAACAGATGAAAATAGAAATCTAGTTCTTTATGGAAATCCCTATAAAATGCCTTCTTGACTTTTGAACTGACTGTGGAATAGTATTCTTCTACTAAACTAGATGTTACATTAGTACTCGTGTAATGCATTCGGCTTCCATCATGGAAATATTCATTTGGCACGTTTAGTTTATCAGTTATCATTTTCATATCATCGGAGAGTGTCTTGAAGTTGCCATAGAAATTGTATCGTACCCTACAGGGCTGCATGAGCTCTATCATTGGGGCAAAGTGTTCATTCAATTCTTTATTGGGTGTGTCCACTATCCACCATAAGAATGTTTCAAAGTCTATTGCATGACTTTTGTACTTGTGAAGGATTGATGATCTCCACTTTAATTCATGTGGCTGTCTTGGAGCTAGTATTTTATCACGATAAGCACTGACTAGGCGTTCTAAAGGGTTTCGAAGAACAGTAAACTTCCAAAAATCATTGATTTTTTTAAGTCGTTGAAAATCATTGAGATGATGTGGTAAAAAAGATGATTCTATTGTACCTACATGACAATAGTGTTAGTAAAGTTATATTGCAGTAAAACCTGACCTGACACCTTTGCATTCAGGCCCTTACACAGGGAGGTTTTTGGGGGGTTACATGCAACCCTTCATTGATAATGATATTCATAATTAGCAATAAAATAGTGTTGACTTGTATTATTTTTAATGTAATATTTGACTTGAAATTAGGCATGCAAGTAACAACCACATGACTTCATGCTGCACATGCTTTGCTTCTGCAACTTATCACAATAGCAATAAGTTGAAATCAAGAGGTCAAGCTCTGAGTCTCTTTCCATTGTCCTAAAAGACAAGGGAACTAGTGTGTGTGGCACTTATTCCTCTTAATTACTCAGAACTTGATGTGTATAATTTTTTTATGCAAAAACATCCGTGTAGCTAGAATTGAAAAGGCAGGCTTATTATTTAAATTGTCATTTTGCAAATTTTGATATTATTATTATTAATCTGGGCTGTGACCATCTGAAGTGGGCGTAATTTTTAGAATGTGTTGATATGAAATCCCCTCTTGAAAATCCTGCATATGTATTGGCCTGAGAACACTCACCTAGTAACTTCCAATAATATTCCTTTGGGAAGGTAGGGAAGTTTAATGGTGGCTAGACAGATAAGAGTGAGCTAAATGTGCCACAAAAATATGGGTAGTGTTATATATAATGGGCTGGGCTGGGGGTGGGTGCTGGCATACAGTTGAAACTTCTACTCTACCTATCCCAGTTGATAGAGCCACTATACAAACTGATTTATATACCTGTTTTGAGCTTTTTAACAGATACTTTTTCTGAGTGGATTGTTTGAATAGGGAGAATTCCAGATAAAACAAACACAAATCGACGTAAATTAGTGCAAGCCACCTATAGCAATAATAATGTAAAACAAATACCATAGCAATGAATAGAGTAACTTTTGGTATGAAGCAAAAAATCAATTCCTTTTTGTCAACATAGAGAAGATGTTTGTAGAGATTAAATTTGTCTGCCCTATGGGGGAGAACATGTCTTAAGTGATCCATATTATGTTTCTTGCAGTAGTCATCCACTATTTCCATCTGTAGCTGTGAGATTTCACATAAAATTATAGACTGTAAATTCATAGCTAGTTATTGCACCCTGATTAGAGAGATGGCAGAGGGTGAAATCTCAGGGTGTGCTCATTAGAGAGATGGCCATTTTATTCACTTAAGGGTCATATCTTTCATTTCAAGATTAGAGTGTGTCTTATGCTTTATGCATTATTATTGTAAGGAACACATGACCAGTAAGCAATCAAAATGTTGGTCACTAACTTTGTACCATAGCTCACTTTAGATTTTCTCACTAGATCTGCCATTTCACCTTTGCTTCTTAAGTCTCTCCATTGACCTATAGTTACAATAAGGTTCTTTTATAAGATATCCACTTAGCTAATAATGGATACTATTATAATATATAGCTACCAGACAGTAGAATTAGTTTAGCTTAAACTTAATCTGTAAGCTGTAAATGGGACTGAGCTCACTTCTCCAGATGTAGAGGATGAAAAGGAGGTTTATAGAAGTTAAACAGAGCAGGAATTCTTTCTGTCTCATTAACCTTCAAAGGCCACCAGAGGTCTAGAGGGGATACTAGACAGCTATAATAATAGCTAACACGATTGATTCATTTCCACGTTCTGCACTACTAACTATAGCTTGAGTTGGGCGTCCTCTCTCCGCTAGCTTCCTTCAATTCTAAGATGCCCTGTCAACCACTAGCAAAGAATGGAATTTCGTTAAGTGCCAGGTATAGCTACAGGTATAGGTCTATACCATAAACGTGAAAATCCAAGGGTGTCGGAACAGACCACAGGCAGTTGTCTGAACATCTGCTACTTATAAGAGGAGTAATTATAGACTTGGTATAGCTAATAATAGTATATATAAGTAACAAGGTGAATGTGTTATGTGTTTTGGGAAGAGGGGGGTTACCAGAGACCTGGCCAGACCAATCAGTAACAGTCAGTAACAGATGTAAGTTCCATATACAAGGAAATGAGCATGACTAAGGTTAAGGACACAATGACAATAATACAATAATCATAGGAGGAAGATGGTTTACACTGGGGGGGGGGGGGGGGGAGGGGGGCACCAAGGTGTTACAGATAAACCTAGACCACTGAATATTATGTAGCTATTCTGCTTAATATTAAAAGTTACCAAAAAAATTTTGTTGACGATGATTCACAGATATAAATTCTATAGCTATTTCTAACTAGTTTCATATCAATATTGTCAGTTTTGTCTTTGTGAACATTCAGTAGTCATCTTTGAGACATGGCTTTCAGCTACACCAGCACCAGCACATATCAAGCATGGTTATTATTCATTTTTCACACTTAGAACATGCTAACCACCTTGAAAGTGCACCTGGTTAGCAACAACAAAGTGTGAATGTCTGTGTACACTACATACATACAACATGGGAGTAGGATAGCTAAAAGTGAAAAGTGACTAGGTAATTTCAAGGGGGGGGGGGCACGTGCCCCGGTGCCCCAGTGGTTTCTCCGCCTATAATAATAAAATGTAACAGTTTAGTAGCTATTAACGGTGATTGTGTTTGTACCTACTGTCATAGCTAACCATGGAAAATTGAATTTTGTCCTGCTCACATGGTTTTGTAACATGGATTAAAACTACTCATATTACACACAATGATACAAGTGCAATATTCTATCTATTAGACAAAATGAACACACCACAGTATTTTTAAATTCTTTAAATAGGTGTGGTCTTTATGAAATTGGGTGTGGTCAGTCCAAATTTTCAACATGCCCATATCCAATAGCCTTACCACTTCTACCTTGTTTTCTACTTTACACTTAGTTATAAGTTGGCTATAATAAATTCATGTGGTTTTTATTATAGTTTTGTGGTCATACTAGACAGCAGTTATACAATTTAGTTGTCAGTATGTTATTATACTGGAACCTTAATGGCCAATATTATAGTGTGGAACCTTGATGGCCAATATTATAGTGTGGAACCTTGATGGCCAATATTATAGTGTGGAACCTTGATGGCCAATATTATAGTAATTAAGTTAACTTTTAGCTATCCTACCAACTAGTATTAATCAAAGTCTTTACACAGTTTCAAAATCAAGACACTTCTAGCAGTTTCAAAGTATTTCGATCCTCTGGAAACAAATTAAAATAGAACTCTAGTTCATTATGAAAATCTTTATAAAGTGCTTTCTTGACTTTCAAACTGACTTTGGAATAGTAATCTTTCAGTAAATCTCCTGTTTTATTGTGAACTCGACCTTCATTTCGATAATATTCATAAGGCACGTTTAGTTTATCAGTTATCATTTTCATATCATCGGAGAGTGTCTTGAAGTTGCCATAGAAATTGTATCGTACCCTACAGGGCTGCATGAGCTCTATCATTGGGGCAAAGTGTTCATTCAATTTCTTATTGGGTGTGTCCACTATCCACCTTAAGTACATTTCAAAGTCCACTGTATGTGTTCTGTATTTATGAAGGATTGATGATATCCATTTTTTTTCTTGAGTCCCATTTGGAGTTAATATTTTATCATGGAAAGCACTGACCAATCGTTCTAACGGGTTTCTCAAGAAAACAAACTTCCAGAAATGCTTAAATCTTACAGAATTGTGGAGATTCAATATTTTTAGTTCTGCTGAGCCTAGTGAACAAGAATAGCACAAAAAGATATGAAATTATGAATTATGGTACTTGATGTTGCAGACACACTATGACAATCTTTTCTTTATCAGAGAGTGTGGTCTGCTTCTAGTTATCTGAGATGGTGATAGATATTGCATAGTTGGGCCTTTAAACAGTTGAAAGTGTAAGTGTATTTATATAGCTAGCAGGAAATGTGAGAAAAAATCAAGGCAATTTTGTACTGTGTTATGGGTGTGGTCTAGAGATTGGCTTTGTCTCACTAAATGAATTTTTAAGAACTAAAAACATTCTCAACAGTTTCGGAGGATGGCTGACACAACAAAACCTGCTGACAGTCTGCTCTCCAATCATTAGAGTCAGCTAGCTGTAGCCATGCCACATGTAACATGACTAACACTTGTGTGATCATGTGACAGGATATTGTGGGTTTTTTTGTGCACTGCCACTGCCACTGCCCACTTAGCTAGTGTCACATAATAGTGAGCATAATGGAAGCACTTTGCTATATAGCATAATGCTGAAATGATGAACATTGCTGGCCTAGCATAATAACAAAAAAAATGAGCATAATCGCCAACCCCTAGCTTTGAGGATAAACTAATTATTATTGTGCATGACCTAAATGAAAACAAAAACAAAAAGCAAACAACTATTACCACTTTTCAACATTTTCCTGTTAACATCAGAGTGTGCTGCTTTGGCAGGTGAGATTCCAGATAAAACAAGCATAAATAGTCGTAAATTGGTAGACCCCACCTATAAAATTATAAATATTTACCCGAAGTTAATAATTTTTTATCTTGTGATATCACTGTAGATACCTTTGGTATGAAGCAACAAAGACATTTTCTACTGTTAACGTAGAGAAGATGCTTATGAAGGTTTAATAGATCTGCATTAGTGCCATCATCCATCGCATCATGGGATAGGACATATTTTATATGACTCAAGTTGTTCATTTTACAGTACTCATCTACTATTGCCATTTGTTTCTGTATGTTCAGTAAAGATATAAAGAGATGTGCTTTTCACAGTCACAATAGCTAGCTACATAATGAGTGAAGAATAGTATATCTAGCTTTAGAGAGAGGAGTTAACACATACCTAGTTAAAGAAAAAGGTTCAAATTTTCATTCCTTACTCTAGATATTTTCCTCAGATATGTCAATCTACTTTTTTTGGTTTCTGCCTTAACTGTCTTATTTCTGTTGATTAAATATTCCTCCATCTTATTTCTGTTGATTAAATATCTCTCCTCCATCTTGATTAAATATTCCTCCTTCAATATCATTTCTTTATTTTGATCTGCATAATTATGTAAGTAATTTTAAAGGGAGGGGGAAACAAGTGGGTGAAAAAAGAAAGGGACATGATATTTCTCCATGTACACGAGTCTTCTTACAAAGTGTCTCACATCACTTATTAGGAAGAGAAATTTGTATATTTGTAGGATCTTCAAGTTTGGTTGCATTGATCACCCTCAATAGTTAATCTGTAGTACCAATCTAGTGCCATCACTCTGGCCAGGTACCATATCACAGGTAGATAAATCTATAGCCATATACTCCTTTAGATATTTGCTGGTAGGCAGAGGAAAAGTGAAATCTATCCTCATGGGATTAAACATAGAAGTCAATATAACTGTATCTACCCAGCTTTTGTAGCATAGTACATACATACCATTAGAATCTCATAGGGATATATCACCTCTGAAGGAGTTGGGCTATTAGAAAGCAACAAAACTATCACTTACCATTTTGAAGACTTTGGAAAGGAAAATTGAAGAATATTACGACAAGTATGATAACACAGAACACCACACGGCTACACTTCATAATACTAACTCTAGTAGACTGTCCATAGACAGTTTTCATGGAACTGTAGTAAACTCATAGTTAGCAACTACCTTGACACATTAGAATGTGAGGCAGCCTCATAAATATAAAACCACAAGAAACAGTTATATGTCAAAGATACTGGTTGTGGTAACGCAACCATCATAATAAATTATTATGAAAATATAAGATATTGTTTTTTTCTTTTTAAAGACTTTATCAGGGCTCGATCCTTCATTTGGGCTTCCTTCATTGGCTTCCTTCCTTCAGTCATCAAGAAACTACAAATGGGTACAAGGAAAAGTGATTACTTCATCATTAGTCTTATAGAGTATATGTTGAATGAAAATACCAAACCACAAACCGATATAATTCTCCAGGATTAATTAAGGTTTGTGCTGTATTGAACTCATATTATGCACACACACGCACACACACACACACACACACACACACACACACACACACACACACACACACACACACAACTTATGGTGCACATGTGACTAAAATAATATTACTGAAAAATATAACTTAACAAAATAAATACCTGAACTGAAAGATTTGCTTCTTTGCAAATAAGAGAAGAACGAAAATTAACCGTCAGAACTCAAATAAATCAAAAAACGGTTGAAAAAAAGCTGATTCCTTTGCTGAAGTGAAAATAGATAATCTCCAAAGAAAAAAAATAAATAAAAACCAAAACAACTCAATATAGGTTTAAAAACTTGAAAGCAATTTCCACTCTTGCCAGACTGGCTATGTTTCAGTATTGTATTGTGTAAAAAAAGATCTCTGTTCAGTCAGTAAAACAACCTTATTTTACACAGAGTATAATTATTATTAATTAAAATAATTATTAATCAAATCAAAAAATCAATAAAAGTGTGTTATAGCAGCATAGACATATTCTATTGTGTAATGAAATTACCTTTAACTGGGAACTCACAAGTTCTATTAGTGAAAAAAATTTTTTCCAGACAATTCAACAAAAATGTTCAGTCGTTCTTCTTGAAGGAAACTTGTAGGGTTCTTCCCTCAACTTCAAACCCGTTTAATGCAAGAATAGAATTGTAAGCTTGTTCGTAAGATAACATATTCACAAATCCATATCTCTTGCACTTTTGTGTTGCTGCATCTTTGATGACTTTAACACTGGCTATGGCACCAAAGGGACTGAATAATTGATAAAGTAAGCATTCTCCTGCAGTCTCGGGAAGATTATAGACAAAAATGCAGAAAGATTGGCCACCACTAGGGTTAACAGCCGAGGCAAGAGTTGATAAAGCAACAGAAACAGGATTATATCGAACATTAGTGGCAAGCGCGTGCCTCATAGGCCCACCAGCCCCTGATGGATTAAACGCAGCATTCCCACGTCTTGCTAGAGCTGACATTCCACTGATGGCTGGGGTAACAGATGAAGAAGTGCCAGCAGGCTTTGCTTGGTTAGCAAACTTGACTAATATAGGTTGAGTACAGCCAGGAAGGAGTTTCCCATTTAATTCCGAAATAGCACTCTCTGCTTCACTGTGTTTATCGAAGCGTACAAAGCCTACACCTCTGCTCATTTTAGTATCATCAATGAGAATTTTAGACGTTATAATTTTCCCATGAGGCCTGAACATTGCCTCTAGCTCTGTCTGTGTGTAAGTCTTTGGCAAGTAGGCTATGTACAGGTTAGCATTTTTGATAGTGGATGAAGATGGTCGAGCGTAGCTCACTTTGATAGTTTTGGATTGAAGAGCAAGACCATTCAATCTCTGTATAGCTTCTTCAGCATCCTTTGCATTAACATAATTTATGAAGGCATATCCCAAACTGGATTGAGTCAATTTATCTTTGATAACCTTGCAACTCTGTACTGGCCCAATGGTAACGAAAATGTTACGTACATCATCCTCAGTCATCGTAGGTGGAAGGTAGTTGACAATTAGGTTTGTTTGAGCTTTACTTTCAGGATTTTGGGGACCTAATGTCCAACAGTTAATAGTAGAGGTGAGACGTTACAAACATTGTCATGGATTTTATATGTATGCATGCATGTAAAGGCTATGACACTTAATTAGCCAGTTTTCTCATGAACCAAAGCACCATATCAAATAACATGATCAGATCAAAGGAAAAGGCAGGGTGGTTCACCCACCTATGCTAAACCCTACCTATGATAACCATTCTGGCATTTCCTGCATTGTCTGATCTTCTAGTCTTACACTCTTTACTATTATATAACAGAGGTTACAATATGTCCTTTCTAGATCCTGGTCTTATTCTGATAATCCCTGCATTTGGCTTGCACATTCTACATGTACATTTGTTATAGGGTACATACCTAGCAAAGTAACAAACCCACCTTCCCTCCCTTCCACACAGTACACACTACTCTAAATAATGCACATCACATGGGGTTATGCTGATGTGACACTCTCTTTTAACAGACCATTACAACATATTGGATTAGGATTGTTCTAAGGGGCGTCTTTTAAAATAAAGGGTACACTAGCTAAGTGAACAGAATTAATCTTTTTATCAAGTGACTATTACAGCTAGCTTAATTACCTGGGTTACCAGCAGAGCCAAGTACCGGTACGGCAGACATCTTATAATAGTAGAAAAACGCAAAGTTTTAAGAGGAAACCGCTTCACCACACTACAACACACCACTGGCACCACGCACTGCATGCACTCCTGGTGTACGTGTTGTGTGTCAACTGTCTGTCATGTCCTCAGTAATAATAATAGAGAGCACCAATATAATAATAATGACGTCACAGCGTAATTTTGTAATCTTAAATAAGCGAAGTTAAAGATCCACACAGACCCTCGAAGATCGAAGTTACTAAGATCGGTAGAAGCTAAGTAACACCCTCCGCCGTCGAGTAGTCTTCAGCTCCTAATAGCCAGAGTACTCGGGTCTAATGGGAGACGACATTCTGACGGAAGATGAGATGATAGCTCACGCTATCGCTCTGTCCCTTCAAGCAGAATCAGGTAATGAAGCTGAAGGTGGCAGTGTAAGAATAGATCCAGCACAGACAATGACCTCTGAGGCTGTGAAACAGCCGTCTCCTAATACATCAACTCCTGATGTTGAGTCAGACCCTCCATTAATACGATCTGACACGACTCAAAGTAATGACTCACTTTTAAGTGTACCCATCAACGACTCTTTGACTGGAAACTCGACACAAGCAAGCCAGCATTCTTTGAGGTCATCTCCAGATCTTGGGATTGCAGCTGAGTCCGATGTTGATCCCATGAGTGGAGCTACTGGAAGAAATGATGGGAAGAAGGACAGTCAAGATTCATTGAGAAGCTCGCCTGAAATGTTCACAGATGTGCAACCATTAAACATGCAAAATATCACTCTGGACGGGAAAGCCACTTGCAGTACTAATTGGACTAATCCCATTGGAATGGTTGGGGGAAGCCATCAGTTACCCTTCACGAGGCTGAGTAGTCTACATGACTTTAATCTGGAAACTGGTGCTGGAGAGGGACAGGCTTCAGCCAGTAAAGGTTGGTCACCCAACAAGGACTCCCTGGAACTGATTGTTGGCATGGGTATCAGCGAAAATGCAGCTAAACGAGCATTATATCACACAGGAAACGACAACGCCGAACTAGCCGTTGGTTGGGTATTTGAAAACATTGGAGATCCTGATCTTCATGAACCCTTTAAACCTCCCATGATGATATCCATGCCAGTTTCTGGAAATTCCTCAGTGGGTGGGCCTGTATACCTTTCATTCGATGACTTAATCCAAGCATCACCAGATTTTAACAAAGAAGATTCCTACAAGATGATTTTAGTGGTGAATACTGAACTAAAAATGCGTGTAGGAAAAGTGGCAGCTCAAGTTGGACATGCTGTTCTGGGACTATATCAATATATTGAAAGCCAACAAGATCATAAACAGGAACTTAGAGAATGGGAGAACCAAGGTGCCAAGAAAGTCACCCTGAGGGGAAATAGTACTGAGCACTTGTTAGCTTTGAAGCAGAAGGCCGTGAATTTAAACATCACTAATATTATGGTGCATGATGCTGGGAGAACTCAGGTAGAACCAGGGTCATTGACTGTTCTGGCCTTGTTTGGCAGAAGCAAAAATGTAGATCCTGTCACTGGGTACTTGAAATTACTATAATTATAATATATACTATGCACATAATTAAAGTTTTTACTACTCATTATGCTAGATATTGTATATACTCTGTGTATTAACTTATTAATGGGGGTGGAGTAGGGGTGGGAGGAGTCTAGCCACTGGAGCCCCACCCATTCTTACACCAGTGTAGCTAGTAAAATAATGCATGCACCAGAGAGGTAATTAACACGCCATTTAAAAGGATGAAATATTAAGGTCTTCCAGAGCCTGGGTTATATAAAAAGAATTATCGATTAATTCACTATGCATGACAGTAAAAACTATACTAGTTAGTTAGTGTTTATGTAACAGAATACATTATTATACAGTCACAGGAAAATAAAGAAGTGACACTGGAAGTAAAACCAAAAGAGTTTTAATCATCAAAGATAACAGCTAATGATGGTTTCAGAATACACATTTCACTAATCCATACATGAAATCGTTTATTTAGACCATAATAAGAATAACACTCTAAAACAAGAACAAATTTCACTGAGCTCATGACACACATAAACCTATAGCACTAGAGTAGGGGTGTATTTTCAGGCATTAAATGGATGCTCCAAAGTGGTAGTTAAGCCAGGATTGTGCTGTACAAGGGAGTTTTCTGAATAATGCAGGACAAGGTCTAGCAGAGAGGGATACGAGCAGGGAGAGGAGAAGCCGTATTTATTGTTCATCTGCATCACCTTCAAGTGTTTCTGACCATTGTACCTATAGATATTTAAAGGGTGCTTGGTCACTGCTAATTAATAATTACACAATCCCTTAAACCATTGAAATATGGGAAATTGTATTAGAATACTAGTAATTAGTATGCTTTGATGTGGTAAGGTTTACCGTTGGAATATACACCACAGTGTTCTAGAAATCAGTTATTTTTTTTAATTTAATTTATTTTGTTTTATAGCTAAGTGATTTGGTGAAGGGAAGGGAGAGAGACAGAGGGACATTTGTCCCTCCCCTCCCCATGAAAGTAGATCAAAAAATTTGCCTTCCTTTAGCAGATTTCTCCCCTTCTTCCTCTTTCCCCTCCTCCTCCCCTTTTCCTCCCTCCCCCCACATTCCCAGATAATTATGAATCCCTGGCTATTACAATATAACACTCTAACAAGCCCCTTGGAAGAGAAGAGAAAGAAAGCACTTGCTGTAACCTGATGAAGTACTTGGAACCTAATTATATAACCTACACTACATCCACAGTGTGAGTATGGAGTTCTCCATTTCGTAACTTGCTCTGTTTGGTAGTTGGTCTACAGAGGAAGGTTCCATTAGGCTTATCTTTCAGCATTTCACTAGATTTGTTCCTAAGAAGAACAATAACATTACATCAAGTTAGTTCATTTGAATTCCCTCTATCACCTGCTCTAAGTTTCCTGAATTATAACATAGTAATCTATAGTTTACACTCACCTGTCAACCTTGACAAACCAAGTATCCATATTTTTATGAGGTTTATTATCACTAACTGGAATAGGCTGGAAGGAAAGATAAAGAAGTCATTTGTACTCATAATATAATATATAGTAGGTGGCTATAGAGAGCTTGCATTTGGGGGTGTGCCCACATAAAATGGGTGTGGTTCCAACTTCTTTGTAGGCAATACAGGTAGATTTTTATGACAATTTGGTTTGTAGGTATAGGCAGATAACATTAGCAAAGAGAGTACTACCTGCAGAGCTTGCTAGACTCCCAGCAGTGGGGTCTAAAAAATTTTTTTTCATGCCTCTTCAAGATGGCATCCACCGTGCCCATTTTACATGGACACACCTCTCCCTAAATACATGCTTTCTATAAACTCAAGTCAGGGAAAGTAAGGTTTAAATTTGGTATTACAATAAACATGCATATAATAATAATAATAATAATAATAATAATAATAATAATAATAATAATAATAATAATAATAATAATAATAATAATAATAATAATAATAATAATAATAATAATAATAATAATAATAATAATAATAATAATAATAATAATAATAATAATAATAATAATAATAATAATAATAATAATAATAATAATAATAATAATAATAATAATAATAATAATAATAAATTTAGTATAAAATCTTCCCTAACAAAAATTATCAACTTGCTATACAACTGGTCACAATATTAACACTCCATACAAGTAGCAGTATGATTATTCTTATGTACATTTTATGACAGTAAAAGAAAACTACCAATAGCTAGCTGCATTAAGAAGGAACCCCACCCCCCTCCCTCTCCTCCTAATGTTTTAGGATGTATTCACACTTGTCACACACCCTCACTTTGACAGAAACTAGTGATGAAGCTCGAGATTGGTAAGGTCGTCGGACTTTAACCATAGATGTGGCCTGAAGATTCACAGGAAATGATATCACACAGAAAGCATGTTATAGGAAATGAACATCTTAAACGATTACAGGTTACAGGGTGACCTAAATCTGTCATTCCCCATTAAAATACCCGATCAGATTTTATGGATAGCATACAAGTCAGAACAAGTGTTTGTTTGTTTGTGTATCTAGCAATATTTGATCCAGAGAGGAAAGAATAATATTCTTATAATAATAATTTCTAAATTTCTAATTAGAAAAGCAGTACCTTACAATATAGCAGTGTTTAATTTAGGTGAGAGGACACCCATATTTAGTCTATCATCTTCCAGGTTCCCCTCCCTCCATATACCACCACCCTCCACCCCAAATCACCACACCCTCCACCCCAAATCACCACCACCCTCCACCCCAAATCACCACCACCCTCCACCCCAAATCACCATCACCCTCCACCCCAAATCACTAACACCCTCCACCCCAATATATTGACTTCTTTAACTAAGCAATAGTCTCAGAGAGTGTGACTTACTGGCAGTGATCTTAGCCGTTCCTTGGAGACCGGTCCCCTTGGTTCCATCCCTTCATAAGCATTTGGTCTAGCTTTCCGAGGAATGACTGGTGAGGGGTTTCGGGGAGATATGGGAGGTGGAGATAGAGTAGGAGAAGGGATGGGTTCTCGCATAGGTCGTCTAGGGGGTTCTGCTGTTGCTCGAGGAGGGATAGTAGGACCACTTGTGATTATAGGCGACTCTTCTGGCACTTCATACACTTCTTGCTGCTCATCCTCAGCATCTCTACACATGTATGTGTGTATGTGTGTATGTGTGTATGTGTGCATGCATGTTTGCGTAAGTGTGCAATAAAAGTAGAAATTTCAGCTTTAAATAAGCATATTGAGTATAAACTGTAAGACAAATCTGAGAAGCCATTATCCTTCTACGTATATATTATCACATCACTTGCACAGCAATGCTATTATTAATGGGTTAAAACTTTTGCTGATATATAATTTTCACTAATATCACAATATGTGAAAATTATACCCACAAAAATTACCTGCTATAATTTTAGCCATTGTAAATTATATGCATTAAACTAGGCAATAAACAAGAGCTTCTGCCTACAGTTCCTGTTACGTTTCTACATCTCACATGCTCTCTATTTGATTTGGTTCTTCTCCAAGTGTCCCGTAAAGAGTCCCATAGATGCTCTCAGACTCAGACACAGCATTCTCCTTCACCATCTGGCTGATGTACTCTTTAGTCCAACCAAGGCTGATCAATTTCCTGAAGGTGGGGTACCATTAATAAATATCATGACTGTTTCTTGTGGTAGATGCAAAATTTTGGGAAAAGTATAAAATTTTTAACCCCTTTCACCCTGACTCTCCCGCTATAAATTCACATAGAGTTACCTTGTATATTCATCTTTATTTCGCTGTAATTTCATCAGCTGAGGTCTGATGGTGTTAATGTCTTTGTCCATAGTCCTAAACTCTACATTCACCTCTTGCAATTGACGCAAGGACTTTTGTAGATTCGCCTCTTGAATTTGTTTTTTCTGCACTATCAACTTTGCATTTGATGCCAACCTAGAGAAATTAGAAATGATCTCATTGATCACATCAAATAAAAATATCACTATGACTGCAAGAGGTTTGTACATTTATAAACTTTTCTCAGGCTATTCCAGTGTGAAGCTATTATCTTAAACTATTTTCTTATCTCAAAGGTCATTCTAGATATATACTATGAGATATACTGTATAACTGGTAATGTTAACAGGTATAATGTTTAACGATTTTCCAAAAAATGGTAGTATAGGCATGTTAACGGTAAATAAAGTTAACGGTTTAGTACAGTACTACATGTGAATGATGCCAGAATTACTAATACTAATCTATTTTAACAAGTAGTAATGATAACGATCTACTACTCTTCGTTAAATTCTCTACAGTATATGGGTATGCATTTATAAACACTTTGGCTTTCTTTAGTGACATCCATGTTTCACTTAGGTCACTACAGAACAGGGCTTTTGGGTTTAATATTACACACCCCTTGGTCAAGGTATCTAACCAATATTTAGAAAGAGAAAAAAAGATGTAATCAATAAAAGGTCAAAAGTACACAGCTGAATATAATGGTGGGGTCAGGGTTTGGAGAAGCAATTGTGTCCTCAAATGACCCTTTGACTTACTGTTTCCTTTCAATTTTAGAGAGGACAGCATGCCCTGGTGATAAGATCTGCAATTGCTCCTTTATCATCTCCATCACTTGAATCTGTGCATTGTGAAACTTGTTTTCCTTTTCCAATTTCTGTGAAGCAGATTGAAGCCACAAGATAATACTTTTAAAAATGCTCTACTAGTACTACAGTACAGCACCTTATTTTTGAGGCACAAAATTTTTGAGGGTAGTTACACTCAAATTTTTGTGGAACAATTTTAAAGGTTCAAGTCTTAATAAACCCTGCCTACCAGAGTGTGAAATGAGTAGGCATGGCCTTGTAATTTTAGTTAATTTTTGTGGTTAGAATGAAAATTAAGTGCCACAAAAATAAAGTGCTATATACCAAAGATGTGGTACTGCAAATAGGTAAAGGGTTAAATTAACACATTGCAACTCTTATATAAAAGTGGAAGTATTCTTGAATGCTTAATAATAGAATTAACTATGTCAAGGATTGGAAAACTTTATGATTATCTCTAAGAATTCTCTGTACCCATGAAACTAGTGAACTTTTTAATGTTGGTGAAAGATTTTCCAGCCCTATGGTAATAGAGTGACCTAGTTAGACAGTGTGGTGGGCTCTGAAGCACTTAGTTATGGTAGGATGGAGTTGTTAAACTTTGGTATTGAACAGGAAAACAATTCCTATCTATACCTTGTGTAGATCCTCAAACTTCTTCTCCATTGCTGTGTAATCATCATTTTTCAACTCAAATAATTCTGTCAGGTCTTGTAGCTTCTGAAAAATAATATTGGCCTCTTCTGTGGTGTCTTTGGTCTCGTATGGAACTTCAATGCCTTCATCTTCTTCATCATCAACCTTTGCAATACAAAGAGAGTACAAAGGTCATCAATATACATATGAACAGTGTTTCATGCATTTAGAGGTGTCTATATGGAGGAAGATTGCAGATATGTGTACAAAGGTTCATGTTGGGTGGAGGGCTTATAGATAGGGAAGTTATAGATAATGTGTGTAAAGGGGTTCATGTTTGGGGGGGTTACAGATAAGGGTTATAGTACGTAATGTGTACAGGGGTACATCTTTGTAAAAACTTCCAATATAATAAGTATACCAATACCCCTATACACATATCTTCAACCTCCTTATCTATAAAATTTCCTTCCCACATAATTATAAATCCCTCATGTATACATGCAAACATTACCCTAACTATCCCCTCCTCCTCTCCTCTTTCTCCTTCCCCCTCCCCTCCCTCCCCTCCCCTCCGCTCCCCTCTCCTCTCCTCTCCTCCGCTCCCCTCTCCTCTCCTCCCCTCCCCTCTCCTCCCCTCCCTCCTCTCCCTATAAAACCTGCATTGTAAACAAAATATGTAATATTCAGTCACCTCGTCTTCAAATCTGGAAATGGGAGTGACTAATGTTATATCAAGTCGAGAGTTATACTTAGTCAATGGACAACTCTTAAAATACTCCACCAGAGCAGGCACGGAAGGGAATGTGGTGGGCTCCGAAAATCCATACTTGTTGTTAGAATAAATAATACGTATGAGTTTGTTGGCCCCACCCTTTCTGACGGTGAGGGTGTATTCCCCTTCTCTTCGAGAATTTCGTACCAGGAAGGTCCCATCAGGCATGTCTCGGAGTTTGTTAACCACATCTTCCCTAAAATCATTAAAATACAATATTTCAAACTAGAGGAAAGTTATTTTGTGTACTGTATTATCATTTGGTAAGTGATAGTAAATTG
Source organism: Diacarnus erythraeanus (assembly GCA_964016965.1). Classification (NCBI taxonomy): domain Eukaryota; kingdom Metazoa; phylum Porifera; class Demospongiae; order Poecilosclerida; family Podospongiidae; genus Diacarnus; species Diacarnus erythraeanus. The sequence continues at coordinate 4,027,154 of OZ024675.1, read as the reverse complement.
ACAATGAATATCATTAATTCTCATCCTTATAACCGAATAGCCAGAAAAGTAACCAAAGTCCACGTAAGTGAGGTTCCACAAACATACATAGCTGATGCTAATGATGTCAGATCTACCTTCCCTCACACCTAACACAGTACAGAAGCCAAAGAGGTGAACTCGTGTACATCATCTCATCACTTGGTATGCATGATTATATATACCTATTTGATATACACTCACCTGGTAATGTCCCCCCAATACCATTCTTGTTGTTCTAGTGATGCCAGATCATGCTGTGAGGAGTGAGGTAGACCAATATGAGATGGTTGATATGAATCACCATCTACCTCGTGTTCTTCATAAATGGCTTCGTCCTCAGGAGTTGCTGGTGGGAGGACTCTAGCGGGAGGCCGGGGGTATCCAGGTACACCACTTCCACTGGGAGGAAATACGACAGCAGAGACTGGGCGAGGAGGCAAGATGGCTGTGTATGAGAAGAGAGATCTTTGACAACATTGTGAAGCTATACTTCTCCTCTAACAATGAAGCAGGACCATAATGGGACTATTTAACCAGGTAAGATCAGATCCAAATGAAATGCTTACATAAAATCACATGCAAGTCATTGCAACTGTATTAGATATTCTTCTCTTAACACCCACCTCTACTCTCTCCTTTAACCACTTCATTCCTCCCTTCCATTTTAACCCCTGCTCCACACTCTTCCTTAAGCTTTTAATCCTTTATTCCCTAGTTAACCTCCTGACACCTTCTCCCCCCCCCCCCCCTCCCCTCCCTCCTACTCGCACTTACTAGGCTTGAGCTTCCTATTTACGATAGGAGGAGGAGCAACTGTCTGAGCTTTAGACTGTTGGATAATGGTCATCCATGGACCCTTGGTAAGTAAGAGATGAATCAGCTGACAATGAACTGCACTGTTTTCCACCAGTAATCTGAAGAAAGAACACAGAGGGTTACTTAATATTGCAAGTACAGGGTTATTAAGCACAGTTTGCCAAAGCTATAAAATGCAGAGGGTTAATGAAGAGTGTTAAAATCATTAAGTGAGTACAATGTTAATTTTAGGCTTAATTCTATAATTTTAGGGGTTAATTTTATTCTTGGAAGTTCTCTGACTATCTGCAGGTAAAACCTCATACTTATCTCCAAATATAGCAACTCTTTTCCCAGCTCCTAAATCATGGGATATAATTGTATTGAAATCATGTCTGGAAGAAGCATAATGTAGTTTTCTTTAATTCTAACATTGAGGAGAAAAGTTGAAGCTGGAAACTTCATACAGGCACATACTATAGATAGAGGGTGTAGCTAACTAGTGGGAAACTATTCTCCTTCCTTTGGATTAAAACATGACCACATGTACATATTTAACTTACTCTATATTTTCAGGTTGTGGATGGAAAAGAGAAGGCCCAAACATGAGAGCCACGTTCTGCACATTCATCTTGTTCTGCTGCTCATTGGCTACCACTTTTGCCAGGTGCGTGAGGATGGTGTCTAGAGTGGAACTGTGGTGAGGAGGAAGGTATTCAAGTAGAGGCTGCAGCTGAGAGTAGGCTGTATTCTGGTGAGGATACCCTGAAAGTAAGCAGTTTTCACAATATACACTGAATTATGTATGTATACATATAATATACTTCTTACTATATAGGGTTTAAGGTCCAAGTTAGTTTCATCCCAGACCCCTCAGTCCCCCGTACATAAAAGGAGTAAAGTCAAAAGGCCCGGCAGTGATCAAATTCCATCCAATCAGATAGTTTGAAAATAGCAATATCCCGATAGCTAACCAATACTCAAAGCATGTGCTACTTTCAAGCTATTTGATTGGCCAGCTCATTGAGGAGGTGGAGTGCCAAGTATTTTTTTTTTGATTTAACTCTGTCCTTTCCAAATATCCATAATAGAGAGGCATTGAAAGCTTTGATAGAGAAAAGAGTCAAGCTTAATATTGTCATCTACTAGTTAACACAAGAGCTACCCTAGCTATCATTAACACTCCTACTCTATTGTTGACCCCTTACCATATACAAGAACACCCTTACCATAGTTAGTTATTATACTAGAACACCCTTACCATATATTGTTAACCTTTAAACAAGAAGTCTGCGAATAAAAGGTATTGAATTTCGGGTTATTCCATCTCGCTCATGCCTCGATCATGTGCCTATAAAAGGGGGTGTGCCAGGCACAGCATGGCGGCCTTTTTCAAATCTATCATACACTAGCCTTCTCTTGATCTTGCTACCAGTGCAGCCTAGGGGTTCGTAAACATGCGCAAAAGGTGCTCTTTTAGCACTAGATTTGACTCCCCCAGATTGCACATAGTTACACCAGCAACAGCTAGCCAGGACAAGAAAATCAAGGTACAACAAGATACTTGGAATAAAAATAGAGTGTGTTACAAGTAACTAAACAAACAAGAACATGAAACAGCTGTTTATTACGTGATCCAGACAGGAAATAGTGTGTCAATTCTCCTCTATACAATTGTTTGCATAGCTCTTGCAAAGCTCCAGTTGACTGCAATTTTCAAAATTTATTTTTTCGAGCGCCATCTTTGCCAGGCACACCCCTTTTTATACGCAGACTTCTCGTTTAAATTACCAGATATTCTGGATGGTGCTAAGAAATTAATGCTATGCAAAAGTCACCATTAAGAAATAGTTTCACAGATTCTTTTGTGCATATACATACAATCTATTATAACTTACTTGCAGCTGCTATGAACTGATCATACAAGTCATATGGGATGATTGGGTTAGGAAGATCTCGAAGGAATAGCTTTAAGGCTCCTGAGAAGGCTATGTGGTCCCATTTGAGATCATTAGGATTCACAGAGGAAGGGTCAGTATCAAAGGCTTCCTTCAGACTGTTAAGGACATGTAGAGGCGGTCCAACTCTATATATACCTTCCATTAGCAAACCTAAAGTAAGCAGACAGAGGATAATCATTTTGTTTGCAGCATTTATCATCAGAATTAAGGAGTGCTCGTTAAGTTACATGCTTAAAAACAAATAAACAACAACAAATAAAAAAGGTAAAGACTCCAAATTTTAGTACTGTTGTTGGATACCCTGTATTACATACACCCTTATTGACTTGGACACCCTCTTCACTTGCATCATGAGTCATGACCTCTACACTCTTATATCTGTTGGAAACCTTCATCATCTGTATAATACCCTATTGCTGTTAAATGTTCACTTCATCTGTATTACACCCTTATTGACCTATTGCTGCTGCTAGATACCCTCTCCATCTGCAAAAAGTACCCCTCACCTCTCTGTTCCACTGCCTCTATGCAGGTCAGGATAACTGTTGGAGCTGACTGCTCTTCTACTCGAAACAGAGATGACAGTTCTGTCCCAAAAGAAACCACTACAGAATAATAATAATAATAATAATAATAATAATCATAGTTGCTATTGTTACTATTGTTTGTTAAATGGCTTGACAGACCTGAAAAATGTCCTATTTCAGAGCATGCAGGGAGGCAGAGGTTTGTGGGGGGGAGGGCCTTAGGGGAGAGGGGAGGGGTCAGGATGGCCTCTGAGAAGTACCATAGTTTGAGCTAAGGAGTGTCTTGAAAAAATATGGACTCAGTGCAATTAAGGCCTGGCATCTTGTTAAAAATGTTGTTTTTATGTGCAAGTTTGTCACCCAATAAACTGGCAACTGAAAGGATAGTCATCTCCAGATGAAGATAGGACATACATGCACCTTTTTACTATCATTTTGTATTATAATCAACAATTTTTTGTTTGTAAACAAAGTACAATATAAATTTTAATAACCACACCCAAAACCATTACAATCAAAATTCCAGACTTAAAGCAGCTACACTATAAAGTTGTTCTTTGGAGAGTAGTATCTGTAGACTATGAACTTCAATTCCACCGGATGAATAGAGACTGGTTCAGATTTTAGCCACAAAAAAACACTAAATTGTAGCATTATCGTTGCTATGAATGTGCACCTAACTCGGATAAATCAAAATATTTTTGTTATCCCTCCAACAGACTTACTACCCAATGTACATGCTACCATTACTCGCCTTAGACGGGAAGTTAGCCTTGCAGCAAAAACCCTGGACAGAAACTGACAGCAGTTGCATCAATCCTACACGGCTCTTCATCTGTCATATAGACGCAACATTGCATAACAATGATGCAGCTGCAATAAATGTGGAAGTTCCCTGTCATGCTATAAGCTTGAATCTTACTTGACAGTAACATTACTCCGTCCTTTTTCTCATTTTCTGTAGGTTTTCAATCGCTGTGTACAGCATTGGCTTCAGCAGACTGAACTAGCTACATGGGACATGCCCTTGTTTATTGTCACTGACTGTAATCACGTGAACAATTGTTTACGTCATTTAACAATATTCATAGAGCAACTGGTTCGCGTTTCTGTGCCAGGCCTTAATTGTACTGAGGAGGGGATTCATTGCAAGGATCTAGTTAAAGCTGCATAAAGGGATATGCTATTAGTTGGTATATCATAAGACTACATCATTTCCATCACACTTAAGAAGATTTCTGTTAAAAAAAACTTCTTATCAATATTCGTCATGCATACTGTTAGTTAATTACATACTTTCTATCTGTCCAGGGCCAGTTCTTCTCTGGATCCATCGGTCACATGGTACTATCCCCTCACTCATACACATCCTGTGTATACTCATCCTACACACTGTGTGATAATAATATCTTATATATGTAGTGTGTACAGACAGGAAAACAGACAGGAAAACAGACAGAGCAATGGAGTAGGAAGAGATATGGGAAGAGGAGGAAGAAGTTTAGATGTAGGATTTATGCTCATTTCATGATTATTACTATATAGCTGCTATTTGGGACGGTAAAATCAGGAATGAGAAACAAGATGTATCAGTGTCACTTTTGAAGTAATAGTTTAAGATTGGGAGAGCTCACTGTCAAATATTGAGAGGGCAATGCCCCACCCCTCCATCAGAAATATTGGAGGGGAGCTTCCCTCCTGCCCACTATTCCTACTCCACTGCAGAGCACAGGTTAAACAATATGGAAAAGTACTTTCTATTTCCATTGGCTGGGTTTAATCAGCTTAGCCAATGAGTTTTTTTTGTTTGTTTGTTTGTTGTCCAGTTAATTTATAATAAAAATAACATTTCTAGCTTTTAACAAAAATCATTCTCCTTCCAAATGAAAACATATGTTTTTTATACAAATACTAAATAATACAAACTTTAACTGTGATGTTCAGTATACCAAGCAAAGAGTAAGCTTTACACTAGTGCTACAAAACCTTCAATAAATAAATAAATAAATAAATAAATAAATAAATAAATAAATAAATAGAGCCCAACTGCTCTCTCCCATTTAATTTTTTTACCCACCACACTCCTGTGAATTCATCTATCACAGAATGTGGATTAACTAACACAACCATATCAAATACCCAGACCTCTTTAATACAACATTATATATATACACACACATCAAGTTTCAGGCTTTTACAACAGCAGATGGTTAATCTAGGCCCCAGCAAGGTAACTAGAGTCACTTATAGAACTAATAACAGTTACATTAATAATCATAATCCATCATTCTAAGCATGCTCCCACAAGCTACCTACGCTAGACAGCATCCCAGAAATTGGCATTAAATTTCTTCAGTAGCTGTACTAATGGAAGAGGGAAGATAAAAATTTAAAAAGCTTTTAAGGTAGTCATGCTTAATATATAGCTGGGGTAAAGAATGCTGTAATCTAATATCATCACCTTCACATTACTTATCTTTAGGTGCAGTAGAAGTTAATATAACCTTGTATTGTCCATAGAGACAAGGTAAACTCTCTAGATTAGAGGGATGATCTCATTTCTGGTGCTTCTATGTGTAAATTTCCTTACAGTATTCTTATTTTATATTATGGTATATTACAGTAATCATATATTATTAAATATTACAGGTATATTATTACAGATGTAATAGTAATGTAAGGAATTTACACATAGAAGTACTCCTCATTTCAGTATGGGACACCATCTAAGTGTGATTGGCATCCTCAGTTAGAGGAGTTCCTTTGTATATAAGTGTCCTCATTTCAGGGGTTTGGAATAGAAGAGTTTCACTGTATACAGAGTTGTCTTCATTTCAGGAGATTGGAATAGAGGAGTTCCACTACTGTATACAGAGTTGTCTTCATTTCAGGAGATTGGAATAGAAGAGTCCCACTACTGTATACAGAGGTGTCCTCATTTCAGGGGGTTAGAATAGAAGAGTTCCACTGTACTCAACAGAACCATTATTACAATAAGATGGTACTCGAGATAATGAAGCTAAACTTATTATACCAGAAGAATGTGCTGTTTGTCTTTCTCTAAGTTTAATTGGCTGAAGAATGGTCATTATTATTACAATTGTAAGTGGTGCTTGACTCAAGAAAGTCAGGACATTCATTAACTAGTGAGCTGTTGCAACAGAGGTGGGTGGTCTGTTTATACAGTGGAATCTGTATATAGTGGTCATCTTTGGGACACAACCAGTTGGCTGTTATACAGAGGTGGTCTGCTTATACAGTGGAATCTGTATATAGTGGTCATCTTTGGGACACAACCAGTTGGCCGTTATACAGAGGTGGTCTGCTTATACAGTGGAATCTGTATATAGTGGTCATCTTTGGGACACAACCAGTTGGCTGTTATACAGAGGTGGCCAGTCTGAACACCTCTAAATGGTCTGCTCAACAATACAGAAGTGGACAGAACATAGTTCTATACTTATTGCATAAGTCTCTACCCAGTAACTTCTGTGCCTCTTAGATTAGTTTGGACAGGTTTCAAGAACTATAACATGTATCATTGATGCCTGGAAGACTGCTGAAGCCACAGTATACTCATACTATATTATCATCAGTACAGACACTACATAATATAGCTAGCTATTATGCCGTTCCCCTACACTTCATAACATACAGACATAGCCAGAGAATACACACCACAGTTGTATAGGCACTTAAAACAATGAGCCATACATGCAGACACCCTATATGAAGACATTACATGCATCTATGTAGACAGTCTACACACAGACACACCCTATCTACATGCAGACACCTATCTATATACATGCAGACACCCTACATGTAGACACTATACAGGTATTCAACATGCAGACACCCTTGTACATGCAGACACCACCCATCTATGCAGATACTCTACATGCAAAAACACCCCATTGATGCAGGCAATCCATACCTACATGCTATCCATGCAGACACCTTATAGCAGACACTTCATGTGTCTGTATGGTATACATAGATAGAATGCCTGTGCAGGAGACATGAAGTCTGTATGATCATGATCAAGGAAACGTTGAGGGAAGAGGATGCATAGAGTTTGGTCTGTGGAATTGACAAGTTAGCAACAGCTTGCTGACCTTTACACTTCATTCCCTGTCTGATCAGTCCCCACAGGAACCTGCCACACACGTCACACCAGCGAGCAGTAAAGGTACACACCTTAAAACTGTGTCCACCAACCTTTACATCACCTCCTAGAGAAGTAAATATAAACAATGAATAGCCAACAACACAAACAAACAAACAAGCAAATAAATAAACAATGAAGAATCAAACAGGTCTGTTTATTGATGCATAACGGCACTAGGTTCAGAGCAATTCCCTCTTTCTGGGTGTGTATAGAGAGATTCCATGATGATGATGACAATCATAACAGCTTAACTGCTAACACCACTCCCTCAATGACAGGAATCTCAAAGTTTATATATCTATCACACCTACTCTAGGTTCTGCCTAAGCCAATTAGGCCCAGTTTACACACTGCATGTGCACTCAGCAACTTTACTTAACATAGTACACTGTACTGTGATATCATATTAGCATACTGTACTGTGATCTGTACACTATACCCACAAATGTTTATATATATAATACTGTGATAACCACAAATAATGTTTATATTAGTAAATTATACTGTGATATTATTAGTATACTACGACTACAAGCCTAAATATATAATGTTCATTGTATAGTATACTATACTGTGAATATTAGTATACTATACCTACTGCACCTGCACTGTGATATCAGTTATATTAGTATACTACAAGCACATAATGTTCACATCATAGTATACTGTACTGTGATATCAGTTATATTAGTATACTACAAGCACATAATGTTCACATCATAGTATACTGTACTGTGATATCAGTTATATTAGTATACTACAAGCACATAATGTTCACATCATAGTATACTGTACTGTGATATCAGTTATATTAGTATACTACAAGCACATAATGTTCATATCATAGTATACTGTACTGTGATATCAATATACCATAACCCACAAATAATTATAATTACCTAACTTTTGGTACCAGGGTCTTACCTTACCCATTTTCCTAGCTACTAACATGTATTGGAGAGTTAGAACACACCCTGCATGACTGGGCAATGCCTAGTGTGTGTGGCTGCCCCAATAGAGCCCACATCATCATGATATCATTCTCATACCCAACATTCAATTAAGCAGAACATACATCTATATTTCTAGGACTATAACATCATCTGATTACTATACTCACAAGAAAGCAGCTGTGATATCCAATTTAGGGCTAGCATAAACTAACACTGGCGTGGCAGATATTAAGTGGGGAGTGGAGGACACACACACACATATACACACACACACCAATCAAATGCTGACTTGATTTAGGAAGTCTGCTTTCATGTATGTACACATATGACATGTCATATACATGTATGGTCACTCGTTCCCTATTCATTGATGGCCTCACGACCAAGCCATCGGTTAGGATTCTTGTCCCTTTAGTTACAAACATTCTCTATAGCCACTATACCCATGACAGTGGGGTCATCATTTTTATCTTGTAGTCTAGACCGCCAATTGGCCACTTTCAGCAATAAAATAGCATTTTTGTGAGTTCACCATAGTACATGTACAACAACATTGATCACAAAAAATAACTTGATTTATATAGTGGAAACTCCCTATTCCTAACATCTTTCCCAGTATGTATTCCAGCAATGGGAAGCAGCTAGCTGTGATATTACCTTTCAGCTAAACTATGCCACATGTTGACATGAACGAAGACATAGTACATTGAGTCAGTCTTTAACATGCATGGGTTTTCATGGGGTGTTAATCAAAATGAATGTGAAAAAAATTCCAATTAATATTGTGGTAGCTAAGTACAGTACTTATTGTAAGCCTGGGGTTCCACCATAAGTGTCCAAATAACATACTTTTTCGTCCAAGGTTTCCCAGGATGGACTGGACTGACTGCATTGAAGGGGAGCGAGGGATAAAGGCACTCAGTCTGTTCCCTGCACCATGGCCATCAGTTTCATCATCGTATGAAAAAGTTGTAACCTATGCGCACATACAACTTGAATGAGATATCATAATTTCGGGTAGGGGCAGTTAACCACACCCACTACAGCAGTGTGATTATAATAAGCCAAAATCTATTTATACCCTTCTCACAGTATATATAACAGTATATACTATATAGAAAGGAAAGCACAGTATACTAGAAGGAAATGCATAGTATACTAGAAGGAGTATACTAGAATCAGTTGCACAGTACACTGGAAGAAAATGCATAGTATACTGGAAGGAAATGCACAGTATACTGCTGGAAGGAAGTGCACAGTATACTGGAAGGAAATGCACAGTATACTAGAAGCAAATGCACAGTATACTGCTGGAAGGAAATGCACAGTATACTGGAAGGAAATGCACAGTATACTAGAAGCAAATGCACAGTATACTGGAAGGAAATGCATAGTATACTAGAAGGAAATGCACAGTATACTGGAAGGAAATGCACAACTGTAAAGTATACTAGAAGGAAATGCAGTGTGTAGATGATTGAATAGATTGTTTCTTACACACATATTATAAATAGACCTACATAATAGTTTAGCTATCAACAGTGAATCTCTCCCTCAATTGTTAGTAATAATAATTATGATACATGCTTAGTACCCATAATAGTGCACTCACAATGCCCCCCCCCCCCCCAATATTTCCTGTAGTGGTTTCTATTGTAAAACCACTGCATTACTGTAGGTATGAATTGAAATTCTTTTTTAAGTAAATACCAGGAGCTCCTATTAAAGGTTTCTGCATTTTCCCCCAAAAGGTATCACATATACATACATACCAAGGAGGAAGACCCTTTAATCAGTTCATCCAAGCATTCCATGATGATCCTCCGATGAAGATCATCTGTTATCCCTATGCTGACCAGACCGGCATCATCCAGTCCCTGTAAATCTCTTCCTCTCAAAATCCCCCCAGCCTGGAAGTGTCTTTGATAAGCCATGATGTTGACAGCATTCATCCACACCATCAGATCCTGTTCCATCCACTCTAGATAGCTCTGAAAGCACACACAATCAAGTTTAATCTTTAATGAGATGTTAGGGGGTACCAGGAGAAGTTATCATTGTAGCAACCTCTACCCACACAAAGGACAGCCTCAAACTAATACTCATAGCCAATTAAAGGATATCAAACAGCCTACACTTCCATAAAGGACAATTTCTAAGGTTCCTTTATAGAAGCCATCTCCAAAAATGGACACTCATAAAATTTACAATTTCTATAAGCTGCCAATGTGTCCTTTGAGAGGAATTAGGCCACAGAGAGTACCACTGTATATAAAGGATAATCTCCAATTATAGGGTCATGAATAAACTTACACCTATTGAGTGGGTGTGCTCTAATTGGGACTTGATAAATGAATCATCCTGCACAATAAGAACAAAAATAATAATAACAAACAAACAAACAAACAATAATAAATAAATAAATAAATAAATAAATAAATAAATAAAATACCAGTACAAATCAATTAATGTACGGTCAGTCTATCCACCTATGACCCTCTGTTCATTCAGGAGAGCCTAGTTGTCTCTAGCCCACTGGAACCCTGGTGAGACTATATATGAACTGCCAATAACATACCTCCCTCTAAACCAATCAGTCTCCCCATGTCAATACAGTCCCTGGAACCCTGGTGAGCCTATATATAATATATATACCATCCCCTAAACCATGCAGCCATGCAGTTTGACTGACCCTCCCAAACTCTGGGGAGGACATGCACCTACAGCACTTAAATGAACTGATACACACCTCCAGCCAGCCTAGCTAATAGACTATAATAACTATACTCACAGTTTGAATACACTCCTGTGTGGCCACCACATGTTCTCTGCATGTATCATGACAAGTAGCCAAGCATTCTGGAAAGCAGGAAGAAAAAAAGCATTGAAATAATCTTCCTTTAGCTAGGAAAATGACAGATTTAAATGAAGCTGTATTCTGAGCCTTGGGAATGTGAAAATATTATGGAAGTAGATTTGTTCCAGAAGAACACAGTGTGAATCTCTCTATCAGGACACCTTGGGATTGTGTTCTAGCTACTGATAATACTGTCCTAAAGTAAACAACTCTATCAGGACACCTTGGGACTGTGTTCTAGCTACTGATAATACTGTCCTAAAGTGAACGACTCTATCAGGACAGTGTGCTAGCTACTTTAGAATCATTCTGAAATTAATTACCTGTTAATTAATGCCTACCGGAGAAATTAAACCCCCTTCCCAAACAATTAAAATTCCAACTCAGATTTAGTGGTAACAGTTTTTTATTAATAGTGTCCTACCTTCACATTTGAATCCTGTACAGGCTGATCCCCAGATCTGGTCGTCACCTGTGTATTTCAAAATACAAGAAACACATGAAGTCCCAGGATCCCACACACACAGAGTCTCATGTACACCTAGTCTCACATGCACACAGAGTCTCATACACACAGAGTACTCCCACACACACACCATCCAACACACAGAGTCCCACACACTCCCACAGAGTTACACTGAGTGCCACATAGACAGAGTCTAACACACTCAAACAGCTAGTCTCACAAACATAGAGTGAGTCTCATACGCAGAGTCCCATGCACATGAAGTCCAACAACAGACCTAGAATGATCAAATCTCCTATAGAAATTGATAAGGTAGATCAATAAGGCAAGGAAGGAGGACATTCTAATTAGAGGATTCTAATTAGAGGGATATCCTCATTTAAGGTTTTAGAGTCCATTTCATCATACACCACGATTTCAAGGGAAAGGAAGAGAAGCTCAAAGTGAACAAAGAGTATTAAGCTCCGCCCAATTAGCTGATTTTTGGGAGGAACCATGATTTTAGGGGGGGGAGAGGGAAGTCAAAACCAAAGCCTCCAACACACCATAAAAATAATTGCTTTCACAAATGCTAATTTGACAGCTACTCATGGAAAATAACTTTGGGATAAACAAAATTAACAGGTACTTCCTTAATTCCCGAGGGAACATATGGGGGGGAGGGGTGGTAGTAAAGTAACCCATTGTGTGTCCTCATTTGAGGGGATTCTTAAGATCAGAGGAAGCTTAATTCCCCCATTCCAGAAGAAAAGAGTAATCCTAGGGTGTTCAGAATATCACTAGGTCCCTCCTACCATTATAAGTACAGAACTTAGTGATGACCTAAGTGTAATAATCATCTGCTAGAAGTATATATATTAGTAGTTTCCATTTACCAGGAGGTAGGAGAGGTGAAACCATGATAGGGCTGGATTAGTACCACTGGGAAGATGCTAGGAATTCACCCGTATTTATACACACGTATAGGGGCCTCCTCCAACACCACAAACAGGTTTGTGCATAGTTTCAACATCTACAACAACCCTGGAAGACTAAAACAAACAGAAGAAACCACACTCATAACAAACCATAACACTATAGGGCTCCCAATATGTGTGCCGTGTAAGGTTAGGAACCAACTTTACACCCCCCCTCCCCCCCCCCCCCCTCTCTCTCTCCACACACACACACAGAGAGAGAATAGAATCAGCTCTCCACATGTGTTTATAGGGACAGTGTTCCCTTAATCAGGAGGAACAAGAGGAAAGGAGGTGCCTTTCTCTATACTTTTATTCTTATGGCCTCATCTCTAGATCAATTACACAGCCAAATGTAATCAGAGTAATATTGAAGTAGGTGGAGTCATAAGTACTTATAATAAAGTGTAGCAGAATAAGTGTTCAGCTACAGAACAACCTTTGATCTAAGACAATAGACATATTATATTCATTCTAAGACTTTTTCCTAATTCTTAGCTAATTAATACCTTCTAAGACACTCATTTTATGGGAACAACTTAAATTTTATGAATCTGTCAATAATAAAAATAATAATTAACTGGCATCTATTTGGGGGGAGAAGGGATTTTAAAGGTGCCTGCAAGCAACACCAGTGAGTGGTGGTCTCTTACAGATACAGACATGAGCCTTCTATTATTGTGAAATGACCAGCTAAATTAGGCTCGATATTCTACGAGGACATGGGGAAAGTCTGACTCACCCACACATGCATGCATGCACCAACATAAACACTGAAGCTAGAAACATCTACTTCAAGGTTTATTATGAAGGCATTCATCAACATTCAGACATGTAGTTGATATACCATCTCAAGGATTGCCAGATTCTCTTTAAATATAAATTCCCAAACTCCCATGCAAACCATCCTTTGAATAACATCAAAAACTTCAAAAGACTGCGGCTCTTCCACTTCATGGTAAGAAGACATAGAGGCCTAATTGGTTATTTGCAGAAGATCTCTTTATAGGTCTTATGGGGAAGTGAGGGGATGGGAAGGGGATCTCAGAAATCAGGAATCCATAGTTCTAGTTATTAATTTGGACTTAGGAGACAAAGAAAAATATTCCTATCTGACATCCTCCAACCTTTATACATAATATTTTCAGTTGTCATTCAGCAAACCACAGAGCCATACTCAGTCATCTAGTGTGATGGCTTGCCAAACTGTGACATCTGCCTCCATAAACACACACAGTACATGATCTGATCTTTATAAACATACACAAGTACATGATCTGATTTCTACAAACACAAACACAGGTACACAGTCTGATGTACATATACACCATAGAAAAAAAACAGTTTGTCCACAGGTGAATTCTGCTATTGTAACAATCTAGAGCTTCAATCACAAGATGCACACACACATTTCACATGTGAGATATCAAGCAATGCCATGTGTATCATGCAAGTACAAGGTGGTTCATTATAGTGAAAGCTGTGAATAACAAACACTAAATAAAGTCATGTCAACACAGTCACCTTGTCCACTATATACAGCTTCCAAGACCACCTCTGTATTAACAGCCAAATGGTTGTGTCTCAAGGGTGACCAATATATACAGCTTTAATTGTATAAAGTCCCAAGGGCAGACCACTATATACAGGTTCCACTGTATAAGCAGACCACCTCTGTATAACAGCCAACTGGTTGTGTCCCAAGGGTGACCACTATATACAGGTTCCACTGTATAAGCAGACCACCTCTGTATAACAGCCAACTGGTTGTGTCCCAAGGGTGACCACTATATACAGGTTCCACTGTATAAGCAGGTCACCTCTGTATAACAGCCAACTGGTTGTGTCCCAAGGGTGACCACTATATACAGGTTCCACTGTATAGGCAGGACACCTCTGTATAACAGCCAACTGGTTGTGTCCCAAGGGTGACCACTATATACAGGTTCCACTGTATAAGCAGGTCACCTCTGTATAACAGCCCACTGGTTGTGTCCCAAGGGTGACCACTATATACAGGTTCCACTGTATAAGCAGACCACCTCTGTGTTTAACAGCCAACTGGTTGTGTCTCAAGGGTGACCAATATATATGGCTTTAATTGTATAACAGCCAGCCAAGTCCCAAGGGCAGACCACTATATACAGGTTCCACTGTATAAGCAGACCACCTCTGTATAACAGCCAACTGGTTGTGTCCCAAGGGTGACCACTATATACAGGTTCCACTGTATAAGCAGACCACCTCTGTGTTTAACAGCCAACTGGTTGTGTTAAACTGATGATCAAATAAAAGGGTATGGGGTAAAATAGAGGTTCCCAGCCACAGTATCCCCATCCATTGGTCTCACTCTCTCATGACAACATCCATATCTATATAAATATAAACCACTTACAGGCTGTACATGGAACTGGGATATGGAACATCACTTGGATCCATCTATGTCTATCCCTATCATGCCCAGGTGAGTTAACTGAGGAAGACTTCTTTCGGGGAAGAGGTCTAGGAGGAGCTTGTGGAGGGTTCTCCCTGGGGCTGACATGATTGTCAATTCCTCGTCCAGGACGTCTAGGGGGAGGAGGCGGAGGATCTTCTTCCTCTGACACTTCAGTACCCATATTTTCAGTACCTCTGGTGAGTGGCTTTGCTAGGCCAGGGAGCCGAATACCAGGAGGACATGATGATGTATGTCTGGGGCTACGCTGTTGGGGTAAATGTACAGGATACCTCCGCTCTATTTCAGGGGGTGGTGGCTCGGGTTCATTATTCTCCTCACCTATTTCTTCAATAAACATTACATAAGCACCAGCTGGAAACTCTCCTCTTTCGTTAGTGGTCTCATTCAGTCCATTCATCCACTTTTCAGCAGTTGGCCAACTGCCATCAGAATTTTGTGCCACCAGGAGCATTTCTCCAGGATTAATAGAGAGTTCTGTGCCATTTCGAGCTTGGAATGCATACATAGCCCTGTACCTTCTGTAGCAAGTCATTTTCACTATCTTGAAGATGGTGAGGTTAATATAGTTTAGAGTAATGGACCGGTCTACATAAAGATAAGTGCTACATGCGCTACAGTACAAGCTATTTAGTAAGTCCCAAAAGCTTACAAGTAAAAAGATAGGCGTGTCTTGTAGCTAGCTAGCAGACTAGCTAGCAATGCCCACCTACGATTGCCTGGAAGTCTTAGTAAATGTAATAGACTAGCTCTCCTGGACCAATCCTTCACCTTAGTGTGGCAACCACGCACTAGCAGCCAGCCCCTTCTGCACCCCTTCTCAATATCATCGAGCCGCAAGCTAAGCAAAGTAAAGTGAGAGGGGGTGTGCTTAAGCGACTCACGTGACAAGAACGGATCACATAATATTATTACACAACACGTACGTACACACTCGACTCACACACACTCACATACGTACACATACATACACAGAGTACTGTATTATAAGATACAGTACGTACGTACAGAGAGGTCGGCGCAGCTGAGTGGAAATGCCGTGATTGCTATACTAACTAGTAGCTGGCTATAACAATAGTGCATGAAAATTTTCTCGTTTCAGATTAAAGTAGCATTCTGTCGCAGAATTGTACCTCCGAGGGTCGGCAAACATGTATAGATATGTATTGGGAGAACCAAATTTCTTCGAGAACTGGCTACAGGTGTTAGCTAGTTAGTTGTGATTCACATGTGAAAAATTCCCATGCGAAAGAAAGATGTTCTGTATCAACATAATTATTTTGGGGGGGACATGCAGGTCACACCCCAACCACACTTACTAACCACACCTATAAAAAGATTGTTTCATCAATACAATAATACTATAATTAGCTTTTTGATTGCATTCTGTGAGCAATCACTGTTAAGCAGTTAAACTTCTTCATTGTCTGCACACTTACAAGTTAGTCTTTGAACCACAATGTGTTTTGGCCTATTGGGGACCTGGGGACAAAGTTCCCAGTTAGGGGATCGTCCCAAAGTTTGGGGACCTATTCATCAATAATGTTTCTAAGTACATTGTTAGTAGCTACATGCTTTGTGCAGGAATTGTGACATTTCACCATAAAGATTTCACTGCCTGTCATAATGGCTAAATCCTCCAATCCATAATCGTATTATTGGTGGCTGTATAAACCATAACATTATATATAGCTACATCATTTCATTTTTTACTATAACTAATAAAGAAGTTATAAAGATTAACTAGCTAGTACTAAGAATAGTCTATTGGAAGTCTTCCAGTCATCAAATCTCTAGAGCTCCATAGCAAATTAATTTTGCATTATCCAGTCTATCTGGCTATGAATAAGTGCAAATTCTTCACTTTCAGGATAAAAAATTAAATCTCATCTGCAGTACCTGCACCTGTCCTGGACAAGTGCATGAAATCATACAGGAATTTCACCCTAGAATTTCACCCTAGTATACAGGAATTTCACCCTAGTATACAGTAATTACATAGCAATACAACCTTGGTGATTTCATTTGAGGCTGTAGAAGTAATTCACGGTCTTTTAATAAGGAAGTATATACTGGATTTGAATTCCCAAGTGGGTGCAGCGGCTCGTAACACGCTAGTTATTATTATTATAGCAATCTACTAAGCGTTATTGATTCTGCAGTTAGCTAGTTTCACTGATAAGCTGAACACATAGATAGGTACTTGCTGATGGCTAAACTCTCTATCATAATACTACCCGTTTTAGCTCTTAGCCTGTTCTTCAAACCATCCTATACTCAATGCGAGCGAATGTTTGAAATGGAGCCTGCAGTTAGTGATTTTCCTGCCTCGACCTGCAATGTCCGTGGTCAAACAGTTTCACTGACATGTCAAGTTAAGGATGTAGGATTCATTATTGGATGGTATCGTACAACGAACCCGAGTGAAGCCGGAATGAGCACAGAGGATAACCAACTTGAAGACGACGATACGAAGTATAACATAAGGGCTATTACTACCAGTAACAATGGTGCAATCAATTCTGTGCTGTCTATAATGTCATTTAGCCCAGCAGATGCCGGTTACTATTGGTGTGAGATGACTCAGATTTCTAATCCTACTGCATCTATCCCTAACCCCAGCCATGTTGTACACCTAAATGCTACTTTTGCACTCAACCCAATGCAGACATGTTCCTCTATTGATCTTTCTACACCAGGAGATAGATGTGCATATGGAGCAGATGAGTTAAATGTTGAAACAGTCTTACTAAATTTGTTATTCGATCCTCCCCCACCAACTACTACTATGGAACCAACCACAATCCCAACAACAATCACAACCATGGAAGAAACTACTACAATGACCACTACTACGGAAGAACCAACACCAATGGCCACCACCACTGAATTTGTATGCAACTGCACTCCAGTTACAACATGCATGCCAGAAGATATTATTATATACGTGACACCAGAAACTGTCACTACAGAGGAAATTACTACCACAGTGGCAGTTGACACTGCTGAAAGCAGTGGCTCAAGTACATTGCGAACTGCTGTGATTTGGTTCACTGTTGGAGCTGTTGTTTCTCTCCTGCTGACATTAGGTGTTGTACTATGTATTGTGGCTATTGCTAAAATGTGATACTGTAAGTGCTTATTATATACTTTATAGTTTCTTGCAATGATGTGTTATTGTTATTGAGTGTTTGTGATTCTATATTATTATACCAATAGCTATACCAAGATATTTTATATTACTAATTGTTAATGATTTGCAGTTGTTTTACACTGACTCCTGGAATTTTCAGATTTCACAGAGATAAGTGGAATCAGCCCTCTAATTAGGATGCTACATAACATCATGAAATTTTGATCAATCCCCATGGTTGTTGATTAGATTATGTTCTTTATATATAGCTATCTATAGTGCTATAGACTCATAAATAATATTAATATATTGCATAGCTAGCAAACCCATCTTATTCCATAAAGATTCTATGTGGATGCTCAGCCATTTGATGCACTGTGGTGCCTTCTAGCTTAGTCTCCATGTCAACAAAAGCCAACCCTCCACCTCATCATCCAGTCAGTTACTACATTAAATTTTTAGCAGTGTAACAAGCATGAACAGCAAATAATAAACTACTTCAGAAGAATGGTTTGTTAATAGTGTCCTCTTAGCTAGCTATTGGTATGTTGTTAAAACATTAATGTGTAAGTTGAAACCAAAGTAGTTACAGAGAATGATTGGACTTCTTTGAATGCTATGTGGCTAATTATATTTGTACACACACATGGCTAATTTTTACCTGGCTGGGTGTAAAAGAGATTTTGATAATTAGAACAGCAGTAGTCTCAATGCATAGTGATTCTTAGCCAACCCAATATGTGACTGTCAATACATGAATGACTAGTGTAGCTATATAATAAGTGTATTCAACTAGTTAATCGGTTTATACAAGCCGTGTAGGAGAGGTTTATGCAATCTAAAAATTCCAATAATAATCTCACACCCTCACACCATTAATTATACCATCTGAAAGAGGTCTAGAGGCATAACTAATCTGGTGTCCTACTTTGCACTGGGCGTGGTTATGTAGTATAACCTTGTGTCATGGAGCTATAAAGCTTTATTATACATTTACAGTGGAACCTAATTCCATAAAATAAGGACATTCACCATTCAGACCTCTCAGCCTCACAAATATGGAGGCATGTATTGAGATATATATATTTCTACAGTGAGACATGTTGACTGACTCTCTCCCCATACCAAACTAATTTTATACATAACAATACCGAACTGTGCTATCCATTGTGTCTTTTGAAGAGACTTAAAGTTGAACTCTTCAGAAGGTTTCCACAGTAAAGGATTTTCTTATAGTGAAGACAAGTACCTTTGAGATCTAATGTTTGTATGATAAGTTGCTGCACATTTTTTTTTAGCCTCTTTATTGGATATATAGCTATAGATGATGGTGACAATTTTGTTACTTCTCGTGACGTTCTTGTCACATGAGTTGCTCAAACACGTGTGCTTGAAAAGGGGAGGTTCAGAAGATCAGGGGTGCTTCTCATTACATCATTACTATTACATACCTGATAAGATTACTGTAATATACCGTATTTGCTGAAATTTTCATCATTGTTTTAATTTTGGATGCCACTTTTATTACGAAATTTAAAAAGTTGAATAATTGGAGATGCAGAGGGCAGCATGCTGAGCTCCCTAGGCTCTTCCGAAATTAAAACAACATGAAAATTTGAAAAATGAATTATTAATAAACAAAAATTTCAGGAAATATGGTACCATAAGAACACTGTAAGGAAATTTATACATAGAAGCACCCAAGATCAGGCTGGCTACTTCAATGGCTACCGAATTAATCTAGGTGAACAACTAATTTTGGTCTGGGAGAGATCATCTGTTACATTTCATAAGACTTCAAGGCAAACGCATCTAGGCACTTATTTTTAACAGGTTACCTAGACTATGGAACTCTCTTCCACCAATTGATCCTGGTTTGTCTCTGCTTTCTATTAAATGCAACCTACGTCATTTTCCATGGGACCACTTTGTCACCCATTTCAACCCTTCTAAATGTTCGTTTCATTATATGTTCCAGATGTGGCAACTTATTTCATGGTTCTAAGTAAAAAAAACAACCTAGGTGAGCTAGCTAGTTGCTATAAGACACACCTATCTTTTTTACTTAAGCTTTTGGGAGCTAAGCTAACTTACTAGCACGTTTAGAACCTATCTTTATGTAGACCAGTCCATTCTTCTAAACCTCACCATCTTCAAGATAGTGAGAATGACATGCTACAGAAGGTACAAGGTTATGTATGCATTCCAAGCTCAAATCCTGGAGAAATGCTCCTGGTGGCACAAAATTCTGATGGCAGTTGGCCAACTGCTGAAAAGGGGATGAATGGACTGAATGAGATCACTAACAAAAGAGGAGAGTTTCCAGCTGGTGCCTATGTAATGTTTATTGAAGAGATAGCTGAGGAGAATAATGAACCCGAGCCACCACCCCCTAAAATTGAGCAAAGGTATCCAGTACACCTTCCCCAACATAGTAGCTCCAGACACAGGTGTTCGGCTCCCTGGCCTAGTAAAGCAACTCACTAGAGGTACTGAAAATATGAGTAATGTAGGTATCAAAGTGTCAGAGGAAGAGGATCCTCCACCTCCTCCGCCTAGACATCCTGGATGAGGGATTGACAATCAAGTCAGAATCCTCCACAAGCTCCTCCCAGACCTGTTCCCCGAAAGAAGACTTCCTCAGTTAACTCACCTGTGCATGATAGAGATAGACATAGATAGGTCAAAGTGATATTCCATCAGTTCCATGTACAGCCTGTATTTATAATATGGATGTTGTCATGAGAGAGTGAGAGCTAATTTTGCTCTAGTATGCAGGAATTTCACCATAGTACTATAGTTCTGGCAATATTATATATAACATCACATGTTGCAATGCAGCTTGTTAAAACCCTTTAGCTAGAATGTGGTGATTTCATTGGTATAAGGCTGCTTAGCTATGCTAATTAAATAATTCATGGTCTTTTAATAAGGAATCTGCTGGATTCGAATTCCCAAGTGGGTGCAGCAGCTCGTAACACTTGACTAATTATTATAGCTAGCTACTTAGCTAATAGCAAGTTATCGATTCTGCAGTTAGCTAGCTAGCTAGTTTCACTGATAAGCTGAAGATATACTTGCTGATGGCTAAACTCTCTATCATAATACTGCCTGTTTTAGTTCTTAGCCTGTTCTTCAAACCATCCTATACTCAATGCGAGCGAAGGTTTGAAATGGAGCCTGCAGTTAGTGATTCTCCTGCCTCGACCTGCAATATCCGTGGTCGGACGGTTTCACTGACATGTCAAGTTGAGGGTCAAGGATTCATTATTGCGTGGTTTCGTACAAAGGACCGGAGTGAAGCTGGAATGAACATAAACACTAACAAGCTGGCTGACGATAATGTGAAGTATAATATAAGGGCTAGTACTACCTCTAGCAATGATGCAATCAATTCTGTGCTGTCTATAATGTCATTTAGCCCAGAAGATGCCGGTTACTATTGGTGTGAAATGACTGAGATTTCTAATCCTACTTCAGCTATCCCTAACCCTAGCCATGTAATACACCTAGTGGCTACTTTTGCATTCAACCCAATGACATGTTCCACTATTGATCTTTCGGCAATGACCATGACTGAGTTAAGATGTGCTTATGGAGATAACATGAATGTTGACATTGTCTCACTAAGTTTGTTATTCAATGATAGTACACTAACTCCTACACCAACTCCTACACCGCCTCCTACACCAACTCCTACACCACCTCCACCACCAGAAGTGATGACTACAACAATGATAATGATCAGTACTACACCAGCACCAATGGCCACCACCACTGAATTTGAATGCGACTGCCCTACAGCTTCAACATGTATGCCAAATTATATATATATAACTGTGACACCAGAAACTGTCCCTCCAGAGGAAATTACTACCACAGTGGCAGTGGACACTAGTGAAAGCAGTGGCTCAAGTACATTACGAACTGCTGTAATTTGGTTCACTGTTGGAGCTGTTGTTTCTCTCCTGCTGACATTAGGTGTTGTACTATGTATTGTGGCTATTGGTAAAATGTGATACTGTAAGTGCTTATTATATACTTTATTGTTGTGGGTATAACTTGCAGTGATGTGTTATTATTGTGTTTAAGATTCTAAGATATATTTTTTGTAATTATTACTTATTAATAATGATTTGCAGTTGTTTTACACTGATTCCTGGAATTCTCAGATTTCAAGTTGAAATCAACCTTCTAATAATTTATATCATGAAATTTCTTACTAGTGGGATCAGCAGAGAGACTAGACTAGAAGGCACCACACTGTGCATCAAATGGCTGAGCATTCATGCATAGAATCTCTATGGAATAAGATGGGTTTCCTAGTTATGCACTGAGTCTATGCACTATATAAGCATACTGTATTCAACAGCCATGAAGACCAAAAAAGCTTTCTTACCCAACTCTACACTATCACATTAAATCATTAATTTTTTTAGCAATTAAGTTATCTAGTAACAAGCACGAACAACAAATGATAGCTTTGGAAGAATGGCTTGTTAATAGTTTCCTCTCATAAGGTGTTAGCTATTGGTATGTTGTTACATAATAGCTATTAATAGCAAACATGTTAGTTGAAACCAAAATAGTTCAGAGAATGATTGGACTTCTTTGAATGCTATGTGGCTAATTATAATTTTGCACACACATGGCTAATTTTTACCTGGCTAGGTGTAAAAGAGATTTTCTTAGCAATATATATCATGTGACTGTCAATACAATGTGTAGCTATATAATAATATTATATAGTGTATTCAACTTAATCGGTTTAAACCTTGTAGGAGAGGTCTATGCAATCTAAAAATTCCAATAATAAACTCACACCCTCACACCATTAATTATACCTTCTAAGAGGCTAGAGGTATATATGCATAACTAATCTGTTGTCCTTACTTTGCACTGGGTGTGGTTAAGTAGCATAACCTTGTGTCATGGAGCTATAAAGCTTTCTAAGTATCTTTACAGTGGAACCTAATTCCCTGAAACAAGGACATTTCTGTATTAAGGACACTTAGATATAGCTCAAATAACAGTGGTAGTACTCTTCTCTCTGAAATGAGGTCACAGCTATAATCAATTTGTCCCTAGAGGCTCCACTGCAGATTACAGCTTACTATGGAAATATGAAATCATGTACTTTACAGGCAGTCTTCACCATTCAGACCTCTTAGCCTTACAAGTGTATTTTCTACAGTGAGACATGTTGACTGATTCCCTCCCCATACCAAACCAATTTTATACATAACAACTGTGCTTTTCATTGTATCACTTCTTCAGAAAGTTTTTCTATGAGTATTTTGATTACATAGCTATGTCTAATGTTTGTAGCTAGTTATGATAAAGTTGCTGCATATTTTTAGCTTCTTCAAACAATGTGATGGTGACAATTTCACTAGCACTAGCTACCTGGTATCACAGTCTGAGTCACTAGAATGAATCTTGGCTTGTGGATTAATAAACTGGTTCCAAAATATGTCTTCACTACATAGCTACAGAATCGGGAATATTCTGTCTGGAGTAGCTAATATGGAAACCACACCTGATGCCTGGCTAGTTACATAATGTGCACACCTTAGCTAGAGGTCCTTCAACACCAGTGAGGTGACAGTAAGACCTATTTTTTTCAATGAAACTTGGTGGTCTAGGATTCTCCTGACTTTCCAGATTAAATCGGGTATAGGGTCATCATAAGCGTATGCTCCTAGGATCTAGGACAGTGCATGCGCACGCACTCGACAGGAAGCTACAGCTAAGGGGGGCGGGAGGGGGATGACCGGACAGCAGGAAGTGATCAGTTCTATAAAGCAGGCTGATTGAAATGATTCCCCTCAACCTAATCTTGACTATAAATTATCAAAGATGACGTTGTGCAGGATTCTAGCTGGAGTTATTCTCGTTCACACTGTTATTTCACAGCCATTAATGTTAAGTAAGTTAGAACTTAGTGGAGGGTGGGGAGGTTCTAATACTGATTGATTTTTCCATATTTCATTATTTTCCCCATTATTTCACACAGACACAACAACCACTAGCTCCACAACTCTTGAAACCACAAACACAGCAACTACCAACTCTACATCTCCTAAAAGAGCCTATGCAACAACTACTAACAAAGATTCTGCACCAGAACTGACTGTTATCACTGTCAGTATAATTGGTGGTGTGTTCATTGGGACATTCCTTCCTGGGACAGTATTGGTTGTAGTGCTTGTCCTGATCTTACAGAAAAGGAAAAAAATATCGGCGATGAAGAAAGACATAATAAATGTTGAAGTTGCTGATGGAGACAGAGTTGACAGCACAGGAACTGGAAATACAGAGAATGGTTTATGTAACCAGATTGTAACCACACAGAATGTAGCATATGATCTGCAGGTAGAAGAGAGAAATATATGGAATCAGCATAATGGTCTAGAAGACACAATTTATAGTGAAATAAATGATGACCTGAGAGTTTCCTGCAACAGTTATGATCTGCAACTGAATCCAGCTTATGGTGACTCAAACTCTATCAATATAACAGATGGAGATAGAGCATGGAACAACCAGGGCAGCAGAGATAGTGGTCCACAGGAAATGAGCGAAACAGACGATTATGACTATATCTAGAATAATGCACTCATTTGTAGCTAACTACTACATACATAATAGCTGAATTTGTACTAATATTATAATGCTTTTTATTTGTACAGAGAGTTATGTGTTAACATGCTCCAACAATAAGTGTTTTGTTTTTGCTCTGCCTTGTCATGTTACAGTGTATTACTATTATAGGATTGAGTGGTACTGCACTGTGGCCAGTGAGCCAATATAGCAATACTACATCAAGACTTATGATTGGGACTCCTAACTTAGAGACTATAATTATTATGGCTTAGCTGGAGACTGGTTTTTATCTTGTCTCATAATAATAATTATTAACCTTTTAAGTAGTGAAACTTCTCTATTCGGATTAGGGTTGTCCCAAATTCTAATTTTTCTGCCTATTATTCTATTCAGAATTCCCCCTATTATTCCCAAGGATTGTCCCATTATTCTCAGGAAATTGAGTGGTGATTTCTTGTGATTCAACAATTGTATTGCAACATAATTGAGGTTTCTATATAATCTTAAGATTGTCTCTGAGTGAAAGTTCTGTAAAAGTGAAAATACTCATTCAGAAGCAGCAGAACTTGGTTGAACCAGAAGGACTAGCTTGAAAGCTGTACACCAATGACTTGTTTGTAGTGTAGCTGAGCATATGTACTATTAGAACAGTTGATTTTTTTTTTTTTTTTTTTTTTTGACCTTTTCAAGGTTTAAAGCCCTATTAGGCTGGAGCAATTTTATTATTCCAGCAGGCACCTATTATTCCCAAAATTATTTGTGATAGACCTATTCTGGACACCTTGGAACAGATTAAAGTGTTTCATTAGAGGGGGTGCCTCATTTCAGGGAGTGAAGTTCTATTAATGCTAACACACAAGGGACACATTTAAGTGACCTTAATATAGGGGTGACTCGGTGTCCAAAATAGACTGTATACAGAGGTGTCCTCATTTCAGGGGGTTGGAATAGAGGGGGTTTCATTGTATACAGAGATGTCTTCATAAATAGAGAGGCTCCACAGTACAGTCAAATAATTATACTGTGACCTTTATCATGTGGACTTATTATTGCTATTATTAATGTGCAGTAGCTATAACAGTATATTAACAGTTTCCTGTAAGTTAGAGTCATTACATCATAATGTTGATACAGTGCTACCACCTGTCTAGACTTCAACTGGCTAGACACTAGAAACCACAATACAGTGAACTTATTTTTATATTCATCACAGTACACAATATCAGTTCTCATCAAAATATTATTTTTGATAAATTTATAATAATATGAAAATATATTAATAATTAGCTATAAATGTCCTTATCTATCTATTTTTCATTTTGTAAAATATCTTTCTATCTATCTATCTAAGTTAAAAGTCTTCAGTTAGACAAGCACAACTACTGTTAATTAAAGTGATAGATGACTCTTCTGTGGACATGAGTTATGGTACACTCACCACCAGCACTATGAACATCACTAGCACTGCAATCATTCCTATGGATGACACAGAGTAATAGTTCATCAGATACACCTAAACAGGGTTCTATCTAGGAATATATATTTTTGGTTGGACAATTTAAAGGGTGTCTGCTATTCGTATAAGAGGACTAGCATCCACCAGAAAACTAACATTGACTTGCATGACAACGTCTCTAACTTGCGGAACTGTGTAAATAAAGGTATATAACAAGTCATAGCCATACACATGATGTGAATTGTATTACATATTGGAAATCCTCCTTCAATAGTTCCCTCTACACTAGATCCAACATCATTATTAGCCCTCACTGAAATAGTGAGCTCATGACAGGCAGTGTTTGAATACACTGGTTTAGTAAGTTTGTAGAGCGGAGCTGTAGTGTTTATTTCTCTTGACATGTTAGAGGTGTGGTTGTATATTGTGAGGTCGTAGGAGGTGATATTGAATCCCATTGGTGAGAAAGGTTCCTCCCATGTGATATACAGAACAGTGCCATTTGACTGAATCTCCATTGATGGGTTAGGGGGGAGTGGTTGACCTAAAGGTATAGCATTATACTTAGCTACTAGCTTACAATCTACTGTAAGACTTAGCTTACCAGCAACCATGATGCTAGCAGATATTCTGTCTGCCTGGTTAGTCTGAAATCCACTGGCATAACATAAAATTCTTGTTCCATTTTTCTGTACTGTTGCTACTGTCTGCAAAGTAATGTTAGCAATGGTATGATCATGACGGTTGAAGTTGTAAGTAATATCATAATCTTGAAATGATTGATAACGCCTAATGTCATTCGTAAACCAGGCAACATCTGTCCCTATTGCTTGGCAGTTAAAGGTAATGGAAGTGCCTGGAGCCACAAGACCTCTAGGGGTGATAGTGAAGGAGTTGATTCCTGTAACAACCAGTATATATAAGCAGCTGATCTTCTATTGATGATGTCATGAGGCAGGGTGAGCAACAGCATTTTATCTTATATACATGTTAAAGATTGAACATGGTTAAAGGCCAAACAGCAAAAACTGAGGTTAATTGTGGGCACAAACTTTTAGGAAGAAGCATCACATTCACAGGTAAAATTATCCTATTGTTTGGTGGTACAATTTGTATGTACTTGAACCTGCTTGGGGCAAAAACATTAATAAAAGTTGCTATCCTGTATGACAAACTGACTAGCCATTCATTTTATTACCTAGATTACAAATCACTCTACACTATTCTATAATAATAGTTGTCTTAAATTGACTACAACTAGCAAGATATAACACTCTCTCTCAAAATTATATCCACCAAAAATTAATACCCACAATTAACAGTAACTGGTAATTTCATATAATAATTTCAGACATTTAGTGGATTAGCATAGTGAAGTTCTATTCTTTATCAGTCAAAAGTTAGCTATATTATTTCCCATAAAGCCAAATTGATTTCATTATCCACTTCTCAAACTTTGCCTGGCCTACACAAGTATTGGAGGAATTTTTTTTTTGTCAAGCATGAACAGACAATTTCTATTAGCACTATAAACTAGAGCTGAGTGCATGCCTCCCCCTACCATAGGCGGAGGAAGCATTTTTGTTTTGGGGTGGGAGTAATGTGTGAGTATTATACTTTTTAGGTAGCTAGCCAGTTAAATAATTAAATTTTCTTCTTTCATTAACTAGCTGATATAAAAATAGAGGCAACTTCTTTTAGGTCAAGCTTATGGAACTCCTAGGGGGGTCTTTCTCCTCATTACGACTTCTTTTAGACATTCACAGAGACTCCAACTTGAAATTGTTCACTTTTGTAGCAAATTCCTAGCCAGCTAGTTTCATGACATGCATCATTCTTAATCATTATTTTATTGTTATAAGACACACACCTACACACCTACACACCTAGGCGTGCAGGTATCTTTGTAATTAATGATAAAAAATAGACTAGACTGTGAGCTAGAATTGAGAGGAGAGTCTTAGCTAGCTATCAAAATGTTTGATAGGAGACACTGGAACTAGCTAGCTATTAACAATGCACCAGGTAACAAACATCATGAATTAACCTACAATAAACAAACTTAGTATTTTTATCACCTGTTTTAAGGAATATGAAGTGTTTAGACAACTCTTTAAGCCAGCTAGACAGTGTTATTTCACAGCTGTTAACTAGCTAGTTTAATCCTGCTATGCTCCCAGTTATTATAATTTCTAGTCAGTATTTATAGGAGGTGTAAGGTGTAAATCCATAAAAATACTGATAAATTAAATCCGTGGCTGGAGGTTCTGAACTCAGTAAGGTAGTGTTGCCATTATAGCTAGCTAGCTATTTGATCAGCAAATGCTGTGCATGTGGCACTTTTCATTATGGTTTCACAGTTGAAATAGCTACTAGGCAGGGGGGCAATGCCCCCCCCCCCCTCCCATTCTTCCGCCTATGCCTACATTCCAGAATTGCCTAGTGAATCTTGAGATTTGCTTCACTAGGTGACATGAGGACTATACATGCACTATATATTTCTAGTTTATTCTCATTGATCTGTATAGTGAGACCACTTTATTTCAGCCTACACTATCAAATTATCTCACTATGAAGTGTTCCCTGATTTAAAATGGATGTAACCCTGTATTGACATATTTTTATAGTTTGGACATGTTAGCAGTTATCAGAGTGTTAGACTCTCAAGACAGACAACTCGATTTAATAGCATAACAAAGAACATTATTAATTTAATAAGAATGACACGTAACATCACTTCAACTAAAAATTTGACAACACAATAAAATATTGTACACTGTCTTAGACAGTACAATATACTAAAATGTACTTACTTCCCTCAATAGCCAGAGCCAATGGTATTAGCCAAACCAGCATTAACATCGAACCTAATAGCCGCCGAACCATTTCGTTGCAGATCGAAGCTGCTAGCTACCCACAAGCTACATCAACAAACTACTATAATAATACACTGTACAAGTATAATTATTATTATTATACGCTGCAGGAGTGGGTGGAGCTCCCTGAAGTGGCTGGTAAAGGGTTTTGAGGCTTGAGCTCACTAAAATTGAGGGGGCGTGTTTTCATGCTAAACCAGCTGCTGAGCTGACCGCAGAATTGTGCTGGCTACAAGCTCTTATAAAGAACTAGCTATAATACTGTACTAGTTAGCGTGTCAGTTAGCCTGGTCTAGAAACCAACTAGATAGCAATTCTAGCTAGATGGGTCACAAGTCTGCGATGTTGCCGTGCAGAATTCTAACTGGGATGGTACTCATTGCTGCAGTTACTTCACAGCCACAGAGTGAGTCTGAATTAAGATTCTAGTTAATTTACCGCTAGTTATAATGGTAGCCTGTAGCTCGCTAGGTGAAGTACGAGAGGTTTAGTTAGCTGTGATTAATTTTATAGGAGTTACACATTGAAGTAGATAACTGGTATCAATTTTGTGCTAACTTTGTGTTACTATAAATAGGTCCATCACAAATCTGCAGCAATACTTGGTTATCAGAGCCCAACACATTTAGTGAGCCAATTAACTGCAACATTTTAGGAACGTCTACAACCATACAGAGTGTTTGCAGAGTCAGGGTAGACACCAATACTGGCAATCTTAGAGACCGAAAGGTTGCTGTTCGATGGTATTATTCGACAACAAGAGAGGACGCTGGTAGAAATGGAACAATACTCTCCAGAAACACTGCAGAAATGAACGTCACATATTTTAATATGACTGATTCGACAATTATCGGCGCTACACTTTATTTTACAAAGATTCCTAGTGGATACTATTGGTGTCAGATAGAAAATCCTCAGTCAGGCTCAATTCAGAACCCAAGTCGAATCATATTCATAAATGAGTTATGTGACAGAGGAAAACCATGTGATAGCATTGTTGCTATTGGACAATATCCCAGTGGAAGATGTGCAAGTGGAAACTATCATGAAAATCTTACAATAGTGGATCTTCAGAATCAAACTGAGTGCACTGACTCAACAACGACAACAGAACAGGATAGTGAGAACATAGAAGACAAAGAAACTGTGACTACTGAAAGAGAACACAAACCTCCTACAGATTTAGGGAAAACTACTACTCACATGAGAACAGAGACAACAGCGAACACTGACTCTGATGGGAAGACAACTGGAGTAAGCATTAGTGTTGATGGGAATGAACAATCTAAAACTGACTCTGATGGGAAGACAACTGGAGTAAGCATTAGTGCTGATGGGAATGATCAATCTGCAATTCTGATATCACTATTAGTGGGTGTGGGTATTGTTCTGCTCCTCATTGTCATAATAACACTACTGGTTCTGATCATGTGTCTATATTATTTTGGCAAGAAAAAGGTTGTTAACGGTAAGTATTAATGTTATCACCTTCAGTTCACTGAATAAGTACTATAATTTTAGAGTTTCAGCTGTAAGATCACATTTAAACTCCTATATCAAGGAGTGTTATATCAAAGGGGCTGTTAGGTGCTATATTATCTGTTGAAGTAAAGACATCCCTATTTCCTCTAATGCTATTGTAAAAAAGTTACACTTTGTTCAAAAAGATTATACTGTGTTGTCTCAATAACAAACACCACTCACAAAGCCACAAGGTGGTCTTTTTTGCCAATACAGTGTAGTGTACGTATACTTACACTCTATTCTAGTCTTTGTCCTGAATTGAGATCATGTCTTCAATAAGGGTATATATTATTTTTCAGAATCTTATGTATGCACGTAAACAAAACTTGATCTCATCCTGTTATTCTTTGTGATTATGTCTATATATAGTAGAAAATCACTCAAATTGAAGAAAAGTACATTATGTAGTGTTGATTATCAGTGTTAGTATGACAATACTCAATACAATATCTATGTAGCTATAGTACAATACTTCTTTGATATGTCATTATAAGTGTTGTACTGTAAGATTTGTTGTGACCAATGATACCTTTATTGGTAATATGACATCAAAATGACATGTGTAGGTAGTAAAACTACCCTCTAAAAATCTGCTTTTATGGTGTAAATCTCAGCATTAGTTCTGTATGCTGAGTTTCATTATTTTATTGGTGGTGTCTGTCCACCCCCACTGTCACCCACACACATTGATTTGCATGGTCATCCTGTGCTGGCTATTTATGGCAAAGTGCATGTCACTAAAGGTCATAGTCAGGATGTAGGCCATGGGATGCTCAACCAAGTATTGGTAACAAAATGATTACGTAGCAAGTTTCAAGTTACTCCTATCAGCATATGAATCATATGATCCATTATCAGTTACTATTATTATCATCTGGCAGTGAAGTAGGAGGGGGGGGGGGGGAGTTTTTAAAAGTAGGGTTTGATTGACAAACAATATGTACCAATGTGGTTCATATTGAGAAGGTAGCCACAGATGTATTAATAAAAGAGGTGTTCAGGTCGGGTGGTTGGTAATGAGATGTAATCACAGTGGTATACCCCTAAGGCTAGCTAGAAGGATTCCACAGACCTGTCTATTATTAGTTGTTATCACATGAGAGAGAGAGAGAGAGAGAGAGAGAGAGAGAGAGAGAGAGAGAGAGAGAGAGAGAGAGATTTAATGTCCAGACATTAGACTCACTTAATCTGATGTGCAAACAGTATAACTTCATTTTTGGTGTGTGGAATTCTGGATTGGCAATGCACAAACAAGTCTCATGAACTGTCATTGCCAGCTCAGATATGCAATCTCATGTCCAAGACCTTGATTACTTGGAGGAAATCCATGAGTAGTGGCTTGTCCTCTAGACCTCAGAAATGAATACACTCTCTGATCCCACCTTAGTTTAAGGATACCTCAACTCTCTGAATACAGCCAATAGAACCCATCTAATATATAACACCTGTGTTTGTCCTAGCTAGCTAGCTAGCTTGCTCTACTCAATATTAATTTAGTAGATAGTGTGGTAGCTATTATATATAATATTCATTTTCCTAATTGCATAATCAGTCTATTTACCACTGAACTGGCTTATAATTATTATGTTGGTTTGGTATGTGCCTCTCATTAAAATTAATATCTTTTAGATATTGGCAAGGCCAACAGTTAATGATCATTATGATTGACATTATCTTGGCTAGTGGGGATAGTAATTTGAGGACACGACCACTCTAAAACACGCCTGCCCATGCTTTTCTATTTGACTGTTATGAAAATTAGCTATGTCCATTAAAAACAAAACAAGAATTGATCAAAAACAGCCAGCATTCAATGGTTCCATTTTAGTGTTATTGCAACTATGTTCATTGATATAGGAAAAGGTATGTGCACTGATGCAGTGAGTTTCAGACAGTAACCACCATAGTTAGCCACGTTCCACCCATAGTCACTGACTTGTGGTGAGCCCCACACAGACTTCTGTTATGTAAACAAGAAACCTCTCTATAAAGAACACATTGAGACCTTACAATACGTCAATGTCCTTTATTATAGGTTCCACTGTATCTATAGGTTCCAAGCACATTCACCCCCACAATGATGTGCATTCTTATTGTATTGTTGCTACTAATCTAGTTTTCTGTGAGAGTGGACAGTGTGAATAGCCTTTTTGTGGCTCAAAGGTGACTATGAGTACCAGCCAACTGTTGAAGTGTGTGTCCTAATAGCACTGTGTATGTGTATGTGGCAATGCACTGTGTAGCAGAGTTGCCAACCGCCCCTCTAATGGCCTCCCTATTTCTATTTTCCCTATTTCTATTTTCCCTATTAAACAGCTGTTCTTCTATTTCATATATTCCTGTTCTCCCTATTTATTACATACCCTAAACTCACTACATATACCGCTTATAGCTAGTATTTCTGTAGTCAAGTATAACTACAGTAAATTTAATTATGAAATTAATGTAGCCTTTTATAATGAGGATAATAGCTATTCAACCATGTCTAAAAGCTTAGCATGTTAGCTATAATGGTCAAAGTTGGTGTGTGGTTTACAGAAGAAGAGTCTGTTGACCACCCAGTTGTAGGAACTCATCAAACCTCACTGCTTCTCACTAACTTATGTAATTGGCAATTCTTGTCTGTAGTAGCTCTTTGTTGCAGAGCTTGTTCTAATCACTGTGGTACACAATTAGCAAGGTATCCTTCATGGTGAGGACATTGGTATCAAGTCATAATGGGATATTGTACACATGGTTGTATGAGGGTGCATGTCCCCACCTCATCCCCACCCATTTTTGATAATATTATGACTTACATTGTAAATCTACTATTGGAGCTAGCTTATCAGGTAGCAAAGTGTCTATGAAAGCATCTCTCACCAAGCATAAGAAGTTTCCAATAATACAGACAAAGCAGGCTGTGTGTGGATTGCATTCTCTGTTTGTTTCACTTCTCCATTTCAACATTACATTACATTCCAACCCCCCCCCCCCACCCGGCTATCCCTCTAACCAGTACAATTTGATTTGTCCCAAGGTGTCTAGAACAGAGAGGTTCCACTATCTTATCTATACTATGTATAGTGTTCATAATTTACCTGTCCCTACACTGACAAACCCTCAAAATTTCCCTGGGATTTGATTTCAAATCTAGAACAAGTCATCTATGTCATCTAGTTCTAACTCTTTCAAATGATGTAATGATATAGTCAGCTACACCTGCTACACTGCACTTCCCCCAGGTGCTTCAGCAGCTGTGGGAGTTTGCTATGGTAGCTACATGGCTTTGTAACAGATAGATAAGGTTTTGTACACAAAAATCAATGATTCCTGGAGGAGACTAGCACACAGTTTCTTGCTGATTATGTAGCCAGTTTGTAGTCTTGTATTTGTGACCTGGTTGCATGTCATTAAAGTGTCTTGTACTCTCCACCTCCATAGCTCCAATCAGTGCTCTACCCACCCCCCTTCTACTGACTCAGCCCCTCCCTCCCTCTCCCTCCCCCCCATTACCACCACTTACACACACACACACACAAACACACACACACACACACACAGAGAGAGAGAGAGAGAGAGAGAGAGAGAGAGAGAGAGAGTATAGGTGGAAAAGTCAAAAAAATAACTTGTTTGTAGAGCTACTATGTGGTTGTGGTTTGTGTATGTAGATCTGCTAGTACATTCACTAACATAAGAAAGTACAAAGATTTAACATTATAACTACAGCAAAAAAAAAATTATCATGAACTACAAAATCATTATAAGACTTGTACCTTATAGATTTGCTGAGAACTGGTACAATAGTACATTGACTATAATAGAACTACTACACCATAAAGGTATTGATAGTAAGTGACACACTATCTCAGTCAATGCATTGTAATCTATTGTTAAATAGTGTTTTAGCTTTTAACACTTCCTTTATTTTTTTTTTAATTAAAATTGATTTACAGCCTATACCACAAGTTATTTCACACTCTGCAATAGCATTTAGCAATAGACCTATGCACATTATGCTTTTAATTTTGCCTATTATGCTATGCTCTGATTCTTTGCCACTTGCCCTATTATGCCCTAAAATCTTACCCATTATGCTTTGAAAATATCATTGAAAATAGTCATTATGGCAGAGCTGTAAATAGTATTGTGCCATCTGGTGCCACAGTGTGGTGATATTATACTGTGGTACAGTACTGAGTGTAATAATGTAGATTTTAATAAACAGATAGAGCAAGCAGAGTAACACAGAACAAGCCATATAGGGCAGGTCAACAAGGCTGCTATTAAAAGGTCAAAGTTCACCTAAAAACTCCCTATTATGCCCTTATTATTCTCGATGCTTTTAGCAACCTATTATGCTCAATTTTATGCCAGCATAGGCCTACTTAGCAATGAGCATTCTATCTCCATCTTATGAGCTATTATTATTCTGACATAACTTATTTGGCTTGCTAATGAGGACACTTGATCAGCTAATTACTTACCACGGAACCACCATGTAGTTTTCCTAACCAGACCATTAGCTGACTAATTCAATGTGTGCACTTTGAATGGCATACTATGGAATCTTTTAAGGTACATGTACTTTCAGCAGGGCTGACCTCATTAGTTGGGAAGTAGATCACTGTCTTAGCTCCTATAGACTAACACCTCAAATTTCATTATCATTGTTGTATATATCTTCTTCAAGTGATCTAGTTGTATAAATTAGCTTATCTCATGTTATTTAATAGTCGATAATGAACTCCCTTCCTCTTGGAATTTGAAGAAGTGGGTGATGAAACATAGAATCAACTTTAAAAACATTGAATCAAAGGAAATAGAATTTTTGCTTGACCAGTAACAATAAAAATTTATACTAGCTACTAGTAGTCACATGGAGATCAGTTGTGTTGATTTTTGTCAACTAAGGATGTTTGCAATATCCAGATAGAAACCTGTGACATTCTATTAGGCCCAGCAATGTCTATGAATCCAGGTACATATAGAAACCTGTGACATTTTACTGTAGGCTCAGTGATGTCAAAGAATCCAGAAACCTGTTATAAAGTGCCAAGCAGTGTCTAAGAATCCAGATAGCTACATATTATAGAAACCTGTGACATTCTACTGTAGGCCTGGAGTAGCCAGCAGTGTCTAAGAAACATTTATATATAGAAACCTGTGATATTTTACTGTAGGTCTAAAGTGCCAAGCAGTGTCTATAGAAATATACATAATAGAAACTTGTATTGTAGGCCTAATTAGAGTGCCTGATGCCAGCAGGTTAATTTTGCCACAAACAGAAGGTGTATTCACTTAGGGGGTTTGAAATAAAGGGTATTTTGGCTTAGCTGAAATGACCACTTTTATGTGTTCCTTTTCAGATGACTCTGGAATGCCAAACCACTTTAACAACATGGCCTACCAGACAACAGAGCTAGGATATTCTCACAGGTATGCTATATAGTTACAATGAATTCAATATTTTCCAGAATAGCTTAGACAGTATGTCTCAGCATGCACTATCATAGCTTAAGTGTGATCGGAATATCAATAATTAGACAGACATGTGTGTTTTTCTCCACCAAGTACACAGTGCTGTCTCTGGGTAACCCTCAACAATTGATTAATAGCTATTGGGCAATGCATTAACATCAGATTAGGAAGATGAGTTAAAATTATGAGAATACAGTAGTTCTAGTCCAAGCATAATTTTGAAAAAAAAAAAAGAGGAACATTGAAGTCATCTAGTGGCCTCTCCTAAATAATCAAATATTCACCTTATTGAATCTGTGTAGGCCGATACGCACACATAATTTACCGTGTGAGTTATGCTAAACTAAATAAACTGCATAGCAGGCTAGCTAAGATATTATATTTCAGTACCTGTGACCTAAGAGTGATATCATGTCACACAGAGTGTTTAGAATTACTAGCTGTGTGAGCATAAGAAAGACATCACAACTCTAGAATTACACCACAGTATTCAGAAACTCTATAGGGGCCTGACATAAGAGGTACCATTCTATTAAAATCTATCGCAGTATTGAAGAGACGTCAAGTTCATTATTGGTCAGTATTGATTGTCTCGATTTAGCTTTCATGTGCTGGGCCATGTAGTCAGCTAGCTCTGTCTCTAGCTACTTAATGCATTTTTTCACAGCAAAGTTAAAAGTATCTTCATTCACTTATAGCTAAATAATTGTATATTGTAATCTTTTGATCTGCAGTTTAGTCTTCGGTAATATGTAGCATTCCCTTGTCTCCAGTCATAACAGTCCATGCTATGTTCTTGCCGGTACCTTTGATTTATATCCTCAAGGCACTATTAAGGAGGGTGTGTTTGTGGAGAATCCCCTCTTGGCTATACAATATGGTATCTCCCACTCAGGACCCCTTGGAACAAGTTGGTTGGTTAAAGAGGGTTGGCCTCATTTCAGGGAGTGAAGTTCTATACAAGCTGTTATTCAAGACATATTCAAG
This sequence comes from Diacarnus erythraeanus, assembly GCA_964016965.1. Taxonomy (NCBI): domain Eukaryota; kingdom Metazoa; phylum Porifera; class Demospongiae; order Poecilosclerida; family Podospongiidae; genus Diacarnus; species Diacarnus erythraeanus. The sequence goes on along the minus strand of OZ024675.1, from coordinate 3,989,950 downwards.
TGTCCTTAATACAGAGGTGTCCTTGTTTCAGGGGTTGGAATAGAGGAATTCCACTGTGTCCAGAAGTGTCCTTGTTTCAGTGGTTGGAATAGAGGGGTTCCACTGTATCCAGAAGTGTCCTTGTTTCAGTGGTTGGGGTTCCACTGTATCCAGAAGTGTCCTTTTGTTTCAGGGGTTGGAATAGAGGGGTTCCACTGTATACTCATTTCAGGGTGTTGAAATAGAGGGATTTCATGTACTATACTATTCTAGCATAAGACTTGGATAATGTGAATACAAGTATCATATGATCTCTGAATATCAATATTTGTCCAATTACCATATTTATAGCAACATGGGAAGGCAAATTTCATAGCTAGGTAAACATGAAATTAGCAAGCAGATGCAAGTAAGTGCATGAAATGGTGCATGTAATAGAAGACCATTTACATTTTAATGTGCATTACCAATCCATGTTTATCATCTAAATCTCTTAACTTGTCAAAACACTGCTTACTCATAAGCAGGCTGGGAGTGCTGTCATTATCCTGTTACGTGTACGTGTACGCACACACATGCACACACACAATTATAACTACACGTGCATTTAATTGTTGCATGAATGATTGTGAATGGTTATTATGTTGCATGAATGACCACTACAATGTGGTAATTTGTATAAACAGACCACCTTATCAAGAACAACTTTTATCATTTGTTCCCAAGCATAATGAGACTACCTCCCCCTTTAAACTATGCATCCTGTGGAACCTGGCCATGAAATTAGGGCACCTTCGTAGTAAGGACATATACTTGGATATGAAAATAACAACTTCTTTATTAACATCAAGAGATATTCACCCCTTGAAACAAGGCCACTCCTCTAATCAGGACAGTTTAAATTTTACAGTGTCTAGAATAGAGTGTTATACCAAGTGTCAAAGTAGCTATAGAGTTAAAAGAGTATACATTATACCTGGATAGAGTACACATTATACTTGAATAGAGTACACATGGTTAGTATACTCCTGTTATATAAACCAGCCCTGCAGGTGTTTACATAGCAGGTATGCAGGTGTACAGTGGAATCTCTATATTCCAGACTAGGCCTGTGCACATTATGCTTTTAATTTTGCCTATTATGCTATGCTCTGATTCTTTGCCACTTGCCCTATTATGCCCTAAAATTTTTCCCATTATGCCCCATTATGCTCTGAAAATATCATTAAAAATAGACACTAACGGTCATTACGGCATTGCTATAAAATAATAGTATTGTGCCGTCCAATGCCACAGTGTGGTGATATTATACTGTGGTACAGTACTGAGTGTAATAGTGTAGATTTTAATAAACAGATAGAGCAAGCAGAGTAACATAGAACAAGCCATATACATGTATTATATAGGGCAGGTCAACAAGGCTGCTTGCTATTAAAAAGGTCTAAGTTCACCTAAAACTCCCTATTATGCCCTCATTATTCCCAATGCTTTTAGCAACCTATTATGCTCAATTTTATGCCGGCAAAATGTGAATAGGCCTATTCCTGACACTTTGGGGTAAATAAAAGAATCCTGGCCTTATTTCAGGGTATTGATGCTAATACTAAGCTGTTATTTAAGATGATATAAGTATGCCTCATTTCAGGGGGTTGGAACAGAAGAGTTCCAGTGTATTATCATTTGGGAGGGTACACATGGTGAATGTACTCCAAGGTATGTGAATACAGGGTGTACATACTAACCTAGTGTGCAGGTGTATTACGTTCAGGGAGTATATACCTCGGGTATCTTTTACAGGCATATTACCATCACAGTGTGCACAAACTTATGAGGGTACATTTACTAATGAGTTAATGAGATCAGTTAAGAGGAAACCCAAGATACTGGGAGATGCTGGGAAACCTGATATATTGAGAGATACCGGGAAAACCTGAGACATTGGAGATATTGGGAGATACTGACTGGACTCTGCCATTAAAGAATTAGCTTGGTTTCAATTAATTGTTGGTGGCTGGAGTACTTTTGGCAGCCAAACACAGCCAAAAAAGGACAAGTATATCTTTAGTATAGCATTGTGCTTTGTAGGATTCATGTGCATAGTATACAGATTTATCATCTAGGCTCCTTCAATATTGCCATTTAACAAAAAGCCATATTTTGTTTTCTACCACTGATACTCTTCAATGAGACACTAATAGATTGCATGGTGAAAAGATGTGTAAAGCCCCTACAGTGAAATCCCTTTATTCCAACCTCCTAAAATTAACAGAACTTCACCCCCTGAAATGAAGTCACCTCTTCTTTAATATTTGTCCCAAGGACACCTGAAATAGAGCTGTGTAATCTCTGGTTTTCCCTAATAACAATCCTTATCCTCCCCTCCCCTTTGTTCCATAAAGAAATATACCACCATAATGGAAATCACCAGTAACTAGTCATTTCAACATTTCAAAGTTCCTACTCAGTCTAGCATCAACAACAACATAACATTCAACAATGGTGGGCCATGAATATGAGAGAGAGTGGGATAGGACAAACCCAGGGTATTCCTTTGCTCTCAAAAAGGCTAAGTTACTCATTTTCTAACCACAAGTGTTAATAGAGCAGGAAGTTTGGCCATATTAAGAAATAGTGTAATCCCATTGCCTTTAGAAGGAATCCTGCTGTATAGTACATATATAATCTAGAGTGGAACTTATTAGAGATGTGGCCTCATTTCAGAAGATATGTTAAGACACAAGCTGTTATTTTACATACCCAAGTGTCCTTTTAGGGGGTCAGAATAGAGTGTAGCTGGTGAAACCAACCTTTCCCTTGGTGATATTATATTTACTACAAAAACAAAAAATAATCCTTTACCTCCTTGCAGCCTCTCTGATTCAACTCTACACAAAGAGGCCGACTCAACCGATGTAGGAAACCACACCTATGCTGAGATACCGCCAAACTTCACTATAGCTGCATTCGGCAGTAAGAAAATGAGCAAACAACATAATGGCAACGATTACTGCTCAGACGTAGGACATTATGAGGTTCCATTGAAGACAGGAGGAGAGAGTGATACTTCCGATCCTAAACACGAGTATGAAGTAGTGGTTAATGAGGACAAGGATGATTATAGTAGACTGGAACAGACTGGCTCAATACATCGTAAAGTGAGTGCCAGTGCTAGTATTTCTGCTTCTGTTACTTCACCTCTCGAAAGAGATGCAATGCTCCGATCTTTTTCCTTGAAAGATAGCGAGATTTTCGATAACCCAAGCTATAGCCAATTCAATAAACAACCTCAAGTTAGAAAACGTGTCGATATCTACAGATCCACCTCAACAGATTCCAATTCTGGAGGGAGCCAGAATCATCCCCCCAATGAGATTTTGGTTCCAAATGACAGAGATGAAGACTATAGCATGTTATATGATGACAGAGAGAGAGAAAAAGATGTTTCAAATGATGACAGAGAAAATAATAGCGATTTTCAAGATTCTTCAATGTTCCTAGTGACTGGTTTGGCTAAAGACGATACATCTCACAAGAAAACTCTTTACACCTCCATCGGTCTTCCCAATGAAGAGAACGACTACACATTTCCCATAGTATCCACTGAAGAGAAATACATTAGTGAACAAGGTCACATATACCAGGTATTGGAAGAAGTAAAAAAAGAAGAAGTGGAAAGTGTGACTATAGATGAAAAGACAAGAGAAGATGGTAATAAAGAAACTATCTCCATCCCTCCCACACAATCTGTAGGAGAGAAGAACAGCCAATCTTCCAATGGTACTGGGTCCAGTGGTGTACTGGATGCTCCTCCCATGAACCACACCCTTGCTAATAAAGTGGATAGTGATGTTCCAGGCCAAACAGCCACTAAATCACTGTTAAATGGACAAGTGATCCCAGGCAAGGACTTGAACAATGTATAACATGGTTGTAACATTAATAGTAAGTTGGTTTTGTTGTTGCTTTTGTTGTTGTTTTTGTTTTTAAATATAACTTGGTAGGTAAGCTCCATGAAACTGAGTTACATACAATGCTTGCCTTTTTTTTTTTTTTTTTTTTTTCATAACTACTTAATGGTTTCATTATTTCTTATATTAGCAAATACATCACATTTATAAATATTTTGTCCAAATAATTAATGTTAGGAGATGCTAGAATCAATGATCTTTATCCTCTTGCAAGAATTTTCCTCTGCAAATCTCCAGCCAGGACCAGGGGATCCATATAAAGAGGACACCTCTGCAGATTTCCATATATAGCCATCACTACATGTGTGCATGTGTATCTATATAGTTTCCAGTGCAGTGATACCTTAGAGGGAAAGCTTCATCTCTGAAACTGATTCCATATCATAATGTGGTTCAGAGAATATACAAAACTTTGTGTCCTTCATACAGGGATGTGAAAGTTTGGAACAACAGGTTACATGTTAGCATAGTAATAAAGAACACATTGGGATCAGGTCTACTGGCCCTTGTTCGAAGGCTGTCCTTATCTCAGAGGTTAAGATAAACCAGATAGCACATTTTTAGTCCTTTGTAAAGAGGTTGTCCTTATTTCAGAGTCATTTATCAGAGGTTCTACCATATAATAGCCTTATTTCAGAGGTTCTACTGTATAATGGATTCTCACCTCCAGTTTGTGGTGATACTGTAGCACTGGATGGAACAAAAAATTCTGCATTAGAGACTTCATTATCATGTTCTTGTTGGGGATACAGTACCTGAAATACATTGTGTAAATTAATACATTTTTAGCTGTTTATTAGTTTGGTAGGAAGTGGTGTTGCAAATCACGGTACAAGATTAATCTGGAAATTTTGGAGTCGATTGCTTGATGAAATTAAATTTTGAGGAAACAGTACAGACTTACCAACCTCCAAGGAAGACTTCCCTGGATGTGGGTCCCATTTTCCCTGGATATTTGGTGGAATCCCTGGATATGATTCTTTGGAGGCTGTTAAGATGTTAGCTAGACATTACATACACACTTAAAACAGCAAATTCTTTGGATGGTTGGTAACACTGACAGTACCATTAATTAGATTAATCAATAGATAATAAACAATTAATATCGCTATTTATTTGGTAATTTTAGACTTCTGAAAATATTTCACTTTCCCAGATTTATGGTATAGTGATGGTGACCACTAACTAGATAAAAAATGTCTTCCTGACAAAAAAAGTTATTGGCTAGACATTACCTTGACATTTTGAGCCATTGCCAAGTTATTTCCCAAGGAAGTGCCTTGCTGTGTCTGCCTAACTGGCAGAGATCCTCCTTCACATAAATGGAAGGTCTTCAAATTGGCAAATTTGTCGGTCCCTACACCTCCGAGACTAACTCTAGAGTTACTGATCAGTCTTCCACCATTACTCACAGAGGGAGCAGCGGAGGTGAATGTTGGGAAATATTTGCTTCTCACAATCTCTCCAGAAACTCCAGTATCTACGTAACTCCTAGCTGTCAGGGTCACTGGATCATTACTAGTTGAAACTTTTGAGGATGAAAGGGTTCTGTCATTTGATTGGAGCCATAGACTCTTCTCTTGATCAAGTCCGAGATCAAGTGCTCTCAAAGGAGCACGTTCCATGGAAGGAAATGAAAGGGGCTTCCTCACTATTGAACTCGATATGACTTTAGAAGATCTTGGGATAAGGAAATCATGAGAATGAGAGGAGATGGCAGAATGACTGGATAAGGTCACAGGAAAATGAGATGCATATCTATTATCAACCACAGACACCTTGTTTTGAATCAGATTATTGGATCTGCTGGAAGAGAAGGTTCTTGCTGTGGCAGTCAGGTTATTATTATCTGGGCCACTCTGATCGAGATACGTGTTAGTAAAGGAAGAAGTGGAAGTGACATTTGCTGAAGCCAGGTCCCCTAGTTGATTCATATTTTGTAGCAGAGGGTTAAAATTAAAAGAGTCGGTATGAACTGTTGGTATGATTTTTAAACTGTTAGAGTTATCATTTAAAGTCGGTAAAATGTTTCCATTTGTTGATTGAAGATTAACATCTGAAGAGATCTGGTAACTTGTGGATCTGCCAACTGGATCAGATGTCTGGAGGTGAGAAGGGGAGGGTACATTAGGGAGTCTCCATTCCCGCTGCTTGGGGATCATCCAATCCTGTTGTTTGGGTACCACACATTGAAGAAGAGTAGAACTCGAGTCTGTGGCATTTTGACTACTGATTGAAGTATGATATTGGAGCTCCTCTGCCGTTTGTGTCCATGGGTCCAGGTCACTGTGAAAGAAGCTCTGAGGCTTACAAGATCCAATTTCAGTCTTTCCACTTGAAACCATGTCACAGCAAAGCTCAATATTCTCTAGGGAATCATCGAGTCCAAGTGTTGAGCAAGAAGGAGCATTATAACAAGATGTTGTCTTTGTTGATAGTTCTTCATCACCATCAGCTGGAATGGCCCAACATTTATCATCAGAGCTGATGACATAGCATTCAGGCTCAACATAATGCTTAGAGGTAGTTACTTGATCAGATATCAATTTTTCATCGTGATGCCATCCACTTATCGAGCACATGTTAGATACACTCTGCAGAGGCATGGAATGCTCTGAAGTTAGCTCTCCAAGAGCTGTGTTTGCTGGGAGAGATATTTCAGAAACATGAGATTGATTTAAAGCAGTGTATGTTGACTCACCAGGATAAGCATTTGCCGGGAGGGAGTGTCCAGGTGCATCGGAACTATATCCAGTTGCAGCTATTGCATTAACATGACTCATTCTGTGGAATAACTAAACAAAAATACATTGTTCTTTCATTTGTCACACAAACACTTTTCTCTTAAGGGATAGTAGTATCAGGCCACATCAAAGTCCCCTCCCCCCCTGGGAGGGAGGATATCCACAGAAGGCATAGGAGTACTATACCTGGTGAGAATACTATGGAGGTATATACATTATAGTGACATCTTACCTTCAAAACCTTTTCTGGCATGTCTGGTAGTCTTTCTTTCAATGTGGGTAGATCAGCTGCTAGTAACTCACCTAGAGTAAACCTCTGCAACATCAACTGACCACTACAACAATCAGCAAGTAATAATAAATATTCATGCTTTCCCCATGATAGTTATGGCATACCTCTACCTTTAGTGGATACTTTATATGTGTGTGGGAAGGAATAAACAAGCAATACTTACCTGAATGAGTTTATGCATGGAAACAATAGCAAAAACTTCTCCTTCTGCAAAAAAAAAAAAAAAAAAAAAAAAAAAAAAAAAAAAAAAATAATAATAATAATAATAATAATAATAATAATAATAATAATAATAATAATAATAATAATAATAATAATAATAATAATAATAATAATAATAATAATGAATGAATGAATGAATGAATGAATGAATATTATCAGCTAACAGAGAGTATAGGTTACACATACCTTTGTTAGTTCCTCACTCAGCCAACTCATGTTGTCCCATTCAGTGCCCTGCATTATATAAGATTTACCATTCTAACAGTGTATCATACCCCTAAGAGTTGAAATATTGGATCACTAAAGCTCATTTTTGACTGGAAAATTATCAAGCAATAGAGGTATAGCTTTGATGTGGTCAATGACATATCTCCATACCTTTCCTCATGACACTATACTTCAAATTGGAGTTAGCTAATATATCATTTATGCAAGTATGGATAATGCTGAAATATTTTTCCAAAGAGAATGTGAACTGCCATGCTTGTCCTTTCTGAATTAAAGGCAATTTCTATATAAAAGACAGCTTTCAAGGTCTCTTATAGAGAGATTTACTGTACCTATGAATGCCTCTTAGAATTCCCTAGGCTTTAATATGTCCTCTATTGAGAGATTTCATCTTTAGTGTATATTTAGATATAGCTATTCAATAATTTAATGACTACAGGTAACTATACTAGCAATGCTTTCACTTTCATGGCACATGGTATATAGCATTACTTTAGAATCTCTGTGTGTCTCTTGTATGATCCTGCTGAGAAGTTGGGCCACTGCAGGAATGGAGGAAGCTGTGAGGATGTTGACTTTGTAGTGGGAGTGGAGAGGAGCCACTGAGGCATGGAGCAGGGAGAGTTGGTGAGGGACACACCCTCCAAACCCATAGCTACATGTATGATATATGATATATTATTATTATTATTATTATTATTATTATTATTATTCTATGCATAATAGGTACAGTGGAATCTCACTTATACTGACTTCAGTTATCCAGCTGGTCTGATTATATAAACAAACTCCAAATTGTTAACTCCACAACGCCCCCAGTAATAGAGGTTAATCTCACAATGCCCCCAGTAATCCAGGCTCACTCTATGTCATCATACAGTACAATCCTCCTAACCTCTGTTGGTCTTCCTGGTATAAGATGATCCATAATGTGTCATACTGGAGAGAAAGTCCTGTCACAGTGCGTATAAGATCCTTCCCACTTGTGTCAGATCCGAGGTCGGAGAGGGGTCTAAGAACAACACCTACTCCTTGAGAGATGGACATGTCTGCCCAACTCAGCCACTTGGAGGGAGTGAAGGTGCTGTAATCTCTCTCTACCACTAGTACATTGTACCTTGAGATACATACATACATACAGGATTCATACAGAAGGGGGGAGGGAAGAAGGGATTAGATCTTTCCTATCCACAACTTTGTTAACATTGAAACATTACAATTTCCTCCACAGATACTACATATTTAATTAAAGTAGCAAGCCAAAAGATTTCTATCAGAGCATTATACACTACTTTCCACCCCACTTTTCCTCCTGCATGAACCACCAAACTACATGATTGTATACATATGTACCTTGTTTCAAGGAGCTGCAAGAGCTGAAAATTGCCTGTGACATTCTCAGATGCTACTACAGTGTATGACGCTCCATCACCAACTACAAGAATACATATACACAGGAAATTGATAGGGGGGTTGTATGAGCTGCTTGGAGCCTTTTTAAAAGTTGGGGACCAGATGCATACAGGATTCCAGGATTCTTTCCAGGTTTCCAGGGGATGATAATACTGCATGGCCATAAGGGGGAGGGTGATACGCCTCTCCTTTGTCATACGCCTCTCCTTTGTCAAACATATTATTTAGCTAATATTGAATAAGAGCAATTCTGAGTCAGTGATACCGTAACCTCTGTACCAGCACCTCCAGAATGGTCAAATAAAAAAAAATATTTCAAAATTCAGTGGGGGAGAGGAGTCACAGGATACCCCACTCCCCTGTATGCATCTCATACAATACTCTGTACGCTAATCTACTGTGTATCAACTCTCTCAAGAAATAGATACCTCAAATTCCTCTACTCTAACCAAACCCATGAACCCATGAAATAATGGAAACCCTTTCAGGAGTGGGAGTGGGGGTGATGGGCATGCTATATAGTTCCCCTGCTATACCAATTCCCCTGCTATAAAGTAACCTGATGAAAATGAGATGTTGGAACAAGATAAGTCCAGCACACTCCTCAGAGTTATATACTCCTGCAAGTGAAGTCTTTCCAGGATAAAACCATCCACAGATTGACTCCCTCTCTCCACTCCGCCCCTTTCATTACTACCAATTAACATGTCCTTAAAGAGGGGATTCTTGAGGGTTTCATACTCCACTAATAGAGAAACCTTCTCCCAGAGGAAGCTGGTGTGGTCAGTTAGTGCAGTAATTGGTACTACCAGGCAGTCATAGTGATGGAACCTACATTATAAATGCTTCATATAATTTAGCTGCCATTTATATGCAACATATTCTCCTCTACTTACCCCCCCCAGCACATTATTGCTTCAGTATCCATTTATGAAAATTCTGGCTATCTTCATCAAATTCCCCCTAGGATGATTAAAAGGAGATATAAAGCCTTGTTGCCAAAATGCAGTTCTTTTAAAGAGACCAACTTAAAATTGACCAAAATGTCCAAGATACTAAAATTTCACTTGGATCTCTAAATAAAAGTATCATTGGAAATATTTTCTCTGTAATTAATTAATGGAGTGAAGTTCTGAAACTCAGCTAAGGAGAGAGCACAGCATGTTATATGAATGATGATATAAGCATTTATATCACCCTCACTCTAGGGATGAGTAAATTAAGCCACATATTCTTTTGGCATAATAGGCTACATTGGAGCATAACCCCTATCAGGGCATGATTGAGCATAATAGGCTATTTTTTTTTCATTGGTGAATGGTGTGTAGTCTATAATACTGTTTAGTGTTTACCAAGGTGTCTTGTTCAGCCAATCAATGACTCCCACACATTATAGTCTGCATGTGTCAAGTGTGCTGTGGGTCAGGGTGCTGTGGTGCTACTAGCACCACACAGACCAATGGGTTTTAATTAAATTAACAGGCTGGAAAGTGGATGTGATTTACTAGGCTGTTAATCCTGTTTTATTAAAATTACTAAACAGCCTAGTATATAAACCACATCCATTTTCCAGACAGACACTGAGACACATGCATAGTAGACAGCTGCAGTTAGCTGTACAGCATGGCAGAGCTTGCTGAGGAGATGGAGCTTCTGTCTAGTTGTGATTCTGGTGCATCATCAACAGGCGGTTCAGAATCTCAACTCCCGCTGATTTGTAGTATTATGGTTTATTGCAGCATAATTGAGGAATAATAGGCACATTTTAATAGGTAAAAGTTCAGGAATCAGAGCATAGCATAATAGGTTAAAAAAAAAAAAAGAGCATAATTTACTCATCCCTACCTCACTCCCATAGACAAAAAGTGTATTAATAGTCATAACACACTCACCAAGGTAAACGGTGTTATATATGACAGCACTTTCAACTGCAGGCTACATACTTAGAGTTATTGACACATTCTTATTAGCCATAGCTTAACCAGCACTACCCTAGACAGTAAGTTAATCTAGGGTGTAATATAATATAATAGTTATTGCACCGTTGCCTTGGATATTATAGCAGTAAACCGTCCTCATCCTTGTCCTTGGGCTGCACCCTCAGACTAGGACATCTACTGCCATAATATATATCCTGGGCATTGTATAATAACTATTACATATTAAATCATAATGTATATTATTACCTCTCCTCTACTGCTTTCTTGTACAGTTCAGGAGATGTCTCAGTAGATGTAAATGAAAATACACAGGATTCTAAACCTGAATGTAAAATAGATTGTCACAAAGTAGCCACAATCATAACATCCAATATATTCAGAAGAAACCCTAAATTTTATATACCCACCATTTTAGCTAATAAAATAAATAACCAATTAATTAGATATAGCTACTTCAATAGAAGTCACTTATGATACATGTAATATTACACTAACCATGTATGGACTGAAGGTAGTCCAAGATCTCTCCTGAGAGTATAGAGAACTCCCTGGCAACCACCACTACAGCCTACACAGAAAAAAAAAATGTACATTAAGAGTTTGTAGTGTCTACTCTACACTCAGACATGGAGTGGTTCTAGGGATGGGCACATTATGCTGGCATAATATTGAGCATAATAGGCATGCAGAAGCATTGAGCATAATGCCAGCATAATAGGAAACAGCATAATAGGAAAATTATTAGAGTACACAGCTGTTTACAGCATGAAAGTGTTTACAGAAGCAATTGACATAATGACTGTCTATGTATTGAAACTTTTGGCTTTTGGTACTAGGGTAACTGAAAAAAAAAAAAAAAAAAAAAAAAAAGAGCACCTTTCAACCATATACAGTACTAAAATTACTCATGCATGATATCACATGATTTATAAATGTACATGGTGGTGGCAATAGGGACAAGCACATTATGCTGGCATTGCTTTGAGCATAATAGGCCTATCAAAGCATTGGGCAGAATGCTAGCATAATAAGTGAACTTAGTGACCCTTAAAGTAAACAGTGGTCCATCTGCAGCTCAGAAAGTGCTCTTAGTAGTTATACAACCATCATCAACCTCTGCTGAGTGTGCCTTTTCTTTATTGAAGAACTCATTCAATTAACAACAGATGAATTCTCTTGAAGATTATGTAGCGGCATCATTCATGTTACAATTCAACAGAGTTCAATCCTGACTGTCTTTTTTTTTTGTATGTAACATGAATTTTTGAGCATAATATAAGCATAATAGGAGCTGGTGAAAAAGCATAATAGGGTTTAAAAAATAGCACTTGAGAATAGCATAATAGGCCGGAAAATTAGCATAATGTGCTTGTCCCTAGGTGGCAATTGCTAAGTACTATTTTTTACACTAATAATACTTTTCTTTGAAGCATAATTGGAGCATAATGGGTGACGTGTGAGGGCATAATGGGTGACGTGTGAGGGTATAATGGGTGACGTGTGAGGGTATAATGGGTGACGTGTGAGGGCATAATGGGTGACCTGTGAGGGCATAATGGGTGACGTGTGAGGGTATAATGGGTAGAAAATTGGAGTAGAGGAGCATAGCATAATAGGGAAGATTTGGAGCATAATGTGTTAATCCCTAAGTGGTTCCAATTAAAGGAATTCTATAGTATACATATACAGTTGTATAATTAGAATGCTTTGCAATTAATTTTTTATATTAATTCAGTGTATTAACTTTAATTATTGCGATAAATATTTTAATTAGAAAAAAAATTTCCTCTTATGAATGTACCTTAGCTCATACCTAGTAACTACCAGAACTTTTACCTTTTCTCTGCAGCTTTTCCTCGTCTCTTTCTTCCATTTGCACATTACTCTGACCAGCTCTGTCAGTTTAGGGTGAGGAGGGAAGAGGTTGTCCATGTCCAACTGAATCAGTATTTCCTTGAGTGTGGCTATTCCATCATTAAGGAGGCCTGAATACTTCTCATAGAGAGATGAAAACTGACCTATGAAACATAATAGCATCATCCCTTGGTCTATGTACAGTAGACCCTCACTTATACGGACTCCTTGGGACCAGCACTAGTCCGTATATGTGATATATGTGAAACAATAATGTATACATGTGACAAAAATTATTTAGGAAGAAAAAAATGACTGTACTTTAACTGGGTACATCTCTAGCTAAGTCCTTAAACCAGTGTTAGCAGCTTTGCATTAACAGAAGGTGGGGGGTGCCCACAACAGGTAGTTAACTGTTAATGATATTCATAACCTGTTGTATCAACCCAATACTAGTTTTCATTGTATAAAGTAGATATAGCTAGCTAAGGTAGGCCGGATAAGTGAGGACCGGATATGCGAGGGTCTACTGTACTTATGTATACAGGGCAAAGGTCAAATGCCTTCATTACCACCATGCCCCCTTTCTTCCAACTGCTCTCTAGTGGCAGGAAAGGAAGATAGCTGTACCGTTTATGCATGCATTAAAAATGATCATATCTGTGCTGTAGTTTAATTTAGGGCTTGGTGTACTTGCAAAAATGCACATTATATTATCATAATCTGGGAAATTTTTGTGCTGTATTTTCGTGCCGAATCTTTATTTTCATGTGAAAATTTTTCAAATGAATGAATTTTTTCTGGGAATTTAAACACATGTGAAGACTATGTGGATCATATTCTCTCTTTCCTGCCTACCAAAATAGTTCAGAGTTCAAGAACAGTCCTCACTAAACCAAACAAAAGGTTCTATCTTACACCACAGTGGCCAATACCTAGAGAATGACACTACCCAGTCTACTGCATCCCATCCTCCATCTAGTGTACAACTAACTCAAGGCTGTCCTCAGACTGCAGTGTGTGAAAGTATCCATCACAGATCCTGTCAGGTAGAGGTTAGCAGCCAACCGACAGTTCTTCAAAGCATCCTCTATAATATACCAAAGTAGCAGGTGTCAAATATGACCTATAAATTGGCTAATGGTAAGAGCTTAATTAAATCAAGTTATCTACCAGTGAGGTCTATAGCTATATAGAGCAAGTGCCAAGCGGAATACATAATGAGGTATTGAGTAGCCTATTATAGTGCTATTGTAGTTAATTAGGTTGAATTTTGTACAGTGGTACCTCTGCTCTATTCGGGACAGATTAAAGTTGTCCTGCTAATTAGAGGGGTGGCTATATTTTAGTGAGTGAAGTTCTATTAATGTTAACTAACGTACAAGCTGTTATTTGGGACATATCCAAGTGTCCTTGTATAATACAGAGGTGTCTTCATTTCAGGGGATTCCACTGTATACAGAGACTTTCTCATTTCAGGGGGTTGGAATAGAGGGGTTCCACTGTATACAGAGGTGTCCTCATTTCAGGGGGTTGGAATAGAGGGGTTCCACTGTATACAGAGATGTCCTCGTTTCAGGGGGTTGGAATTAGGGGTTGGGGAAATATGCTGGCATAATTTTGGGAATAATAGGGGTACCAAAGCATCAGGCATAATTTGAGAATAATAGGGGTACCAAAGCATCAGGCATAATTTGAGAATAATAGGCAAAATTTTGAGAATAATGGACTTGACTCGGGTGAGTTTGAGCTACAATACTGCCAGCTCAGCTGCCCCAATAGCACTGCTGGCAGTGGCGTGGCAGATGAGATAGGTATAGGCCTATAGCCTACCACTTAGCTTGTTAATTTAATATCCATTACATGAATCACATGACCATGCAGGTGCAGTGCATGCATGCACATGCTCTTCTAGCTAGCTCTTCATGCTCTTTTCTGAAGTTGCCACTCTATGTGCATTGAGCCTGCTTGACTCAATGTTGTAGCCTATGCCTTATTCCTTAATATGACTGATTTAAGTCCTCAGCCGCATCAGAGCGAGTTTTTTCATTACTTAAGAATTCATTTAATGAACAACAAGAAGCCAGTCTTCAAGATTAGCTATATAGAAGCATCGATTATGTTGCAATATAACCATCACTAATTTAGCTACAATTAAATTTTGTGAGCATAACTTGAGAATAATGGGCAGGACTCAGGGAATAATAGGCAGGTTTTGGGAGAATTTAGGAACAGAATAATAGGCAGATTTTGGAGCACATTCCTCCAACCCCTAGTTGGAATAGAGGGGTTCCACTGTATACAGAGATGTCCTCACTTCAGGAAGCTGAGGTTTCACTGTGTATACAGAGATGTCACTTTTAACCATGATGTGGGGTGCTTCTATGTGTAAATTCCTTACATTACATCATTACTATTACATCTGTAATATACCTGTAATGTTCAATAATATATAATAAGATTACTGTAATATACCATAATATACAATAAGGAAATTTACACACAGAAGCAAGCACCCCACAAATATAAACAAATAGTTTACATTACAACAACATAGAGAATGATAAGAGGAATGCCTTCCCCACTTACGCATTCATACTGACCATTTATCTTTGAGCCCTGGCAGTCTTCCAGCACCTTCTGTTGTTGTTTTAGAAAGAACTTCAGAGAGTCCACTGATATTTCCCTAGGCCACACCCCTCTCACAGGCACGTGGAGACCACGTTTGTTCAATTTTGCCTTGAGAGATATAGCTAAACTTTCCATCTTTGACAACACAGAGAGATGTCTTCCTATTATGTGTGTGTATCATGCAATATACAGAGGAACTTCTCTATTAAAGTGTCTTTATTAGAGTTGTAAGGGGGTAAAGTTCTAACATGAGTTGTTATTGGAACATATCCAAGTAAGTGTCCTTACTTGGAGTTTAAACAAGGGTTCCACAATAGAATAATATAAAAACGACCCTTTACCCAAGGTTATAATCTCTTAATTTCATTCAATCCACAAAAACTTGCAGCTTCCATATTTGGACAATAGGCATTAAACTTTCCAACAAACTCTTCTTGCAGCTTCCATATTTGGACAATAGGCATTAAACTTTTCAACAAACTCTTCTTGCAGCTTCCATATTTGGACAATAGGCATTAAACTTTTCAACAAACTCTTCTTGCAGCTTCCATATTTGGACAATAGGCATTAAACTTTTCAACAAACTCTTCTTGCAGCTTGTGCTCAAACAGACAGGAAATGGGACTCCTTTTATTTTTCTATGTACACCTAACCAGAAGTGGAAGGGACCTGCTATTACTTCCTGTGTGTGTGTGTCCCAAGGTTCCATTAACTTGATCCGAGATGGACTAAGAAGTGTTTATACTGAGCTGTAAACCAACAAATTTTTTCCCACAAATAAATTTGATTATTGAAAGATATTTTCCCTCGAAAATTTCCCACTATACGGTATGCACAAAGATTTATCATTATAGGGATAAATAGAAATACCAAATATGGTAGTCGTTAATTCTAGTGACTGTGACTCTGAAAGGGTTTTTATGCTGTAAGGACATCTATATTTCATGAAACTATTGTAACACAACATTACATGATGATAACATTACCTGAAAGACATACATCTTGGAAGACAGGTGCTATCTTTTTCTCAATCAGCTCCAATTCTACTGTCTCATCAGCTACACCACTTGCTAAAACCACATACATACAATGTATTATATTTGCCCAAAGGTATAAGAAGTTCACCTCTGTATAACATTGTGTCCCAAGGGTGACCACTGTATACAGGTTCCACTGTATAAGCAGTTCACCTCTGTATAACAGCCAACTGGTTGTATCCCAAGGGTGACCACTATATGTATACAGGTGGTTTCACTGTATAAGCAGGCCCACCTCTCTGTATACCTCTCTCACAAGGGTAAGCACTATACAGCTTCCATGTATAAGCAGATCATCTCGTTGTGTGGTCAACTGAATCCCAAAGATAATTACTAACATACTTACATACCTTGTCTTTCTTCTTTTTTGCCATCATCTAGTGTCTCTGTATAGAGTTGATTCCTCTTCATCGCCAGAGTAACACCAGATCGCAACATCAGGAAAGCATCAAGGTCTGAGGCATCTTTCAGAGAAGAGACAACATCCACTAATAATGAATGAATGAGGTACATAAATACACACTTTATATTGCCATAACTAGACAATAAGATCTTATCACAAGGGGCATCCCTAATTGTACAATTGACATGCAAGTAGCATGTACAATATGTATAACATGTAAGTAGCATGTACAGAATGTACAGCCTGTATAACATGAAAGCAGCATGTACAGCATGCAAGTAACATGCACAGCATAAGTAGCATGTACAGCATGTAAGTAGCATGTACATGTGTACTAGCTAATAGTTTTGGCACTAGATAGAGGAATGTAAGTAGCAACCATGATTTTAAAAAGCTGGTTGGTACTAAATTTTGACAGGGTTTCATACCCCTTAAAACTCCAGAATGCAAATAGCTATGAAGCTAATTTGGTACCAAAATGTAGCTCTTGAAAGAAACTTTCTAATAGTAAGTTCACTTATAGTTCTTGGTAAGCTAGATTTGTAAAAGTGAGCACAAGTGGGCCACTTCATTTCAGAGAACATTACATGTTTTCACACACTCAACTCACCATTACTTTTGGTTATTTTCTTATTTTGTTGTGGAGATCTGATAATGTCTTTGCTGCTTCCATAGGTGGTAGTGGAAGAGCGACTGTGGCGGAATCTAGAACCAGCCTTCTGAACCAGGCACCATGGGTCCACTACAGTAGTGCTGACAGAGAGTGAGCAAGGAGATGCTGTTGGAGGGAGTCTTGGGTGAGTAGCTTGCAAGTAACTTGCAGGTACAGCTGTGCATGTAATAAAAAGTTAACTTCATGTACCTAACAAACTTCGCATACAACCATTCCCAAGTGACTCCACATGCAAGTGACTCCACATAACAACACGACATCTCACCATCACTCAGAAAAATTACTTATACAGTATAGAATAGACAATTAACCATTGCACCTGGTTCCAGAACCAGACAATTACACCTGAATCAGACAATTAACCATTGCACCTGGTTCCAGAACCAGACAATTATTAATTAGCTATTACACCTGAATCAGACAATTAATTAACCATTGTACCTGGTTCCAGAATCAGACTTGGTATATCACTTTCTAACAAAGGAGCTATGTCTTCCTCCCCAGTGATTATTGGACTCAAGGTTTCCTCTTGAACTAGATCTTCCTTTAAGTCCACATAGGGCACAAAAGCTTCCTTGCTGAGCCCTTTATTGTCGCCTACTGAGCATTCAAACTCGGGTTGAAGTGAGACAATGGTTTTGTTAACGGTCCACATGTCCTTGTAAGATGCTTCCAAAGGATCCCAACTCAATTCCAATTCATTGCTATAATAAAAAGAGTCCAATGAAGATACAGCCTTGTAAGAAAGAGTCAACATAGCCTCAAAAGAAAGAGTCTAATGGAGTCATGGCCTCATACTGGGATAAGAAGTACACCCAACAACTTAACTTCAAAGACCAGATTCTCTCCTTTCAATGTTCAGGGGAGGGGTCAGGGGGAGGGGTCTGGGTTAAATGGATCTCCAAAATCTTGGTCCAGCACAGAACCAAAAGTGGATAGCTAGCTATTAAATCCAATTAGCTAACTTACATTCCATCAAATTTGATAGGTTGAAGCTGCAATTGTGAAATAACATCTTTTACTGTATAATTAGCGAAGTCTCGTGTACTTTCATCAATAGTTGGACCTGTAATTATGTTGAAGTACATGTACATGCAACTGTGTATGACTGTATAAAAGGCATCCATTTGTCTAAGGTCACACATACACATATGGAGTTAACTTACAAGGTATTGTTAGAGCTAAGATCGTATCAAACATCTTCTCTTTCTCCCATAGTTCCTTTACTTGTTTCTTCATAGTAACTGGACTCACAATATACCTACATAACAACAACTTGAACAACAATAACTTGAACAACAACAACAAGTTGAACAACAATGATAACATTTCTGTTACTCCATGGGCCTTCCCTTACCCTTTAGCTTTGCTTGTGTACGTGTGGCAGGGGCTGATCCAAGGGGGTGACATGTCACCCCCCCCCTCCTAATGATATTCATAATTTTGATATGGGGAACACATTGGTATCAGCAGTTATTTTCTAGGGTGAAGTTGTTCAAATTTGTCACCAACTTCTTTAATGTCTATAGAGTAATGGAAACCACACTGGAAATAAGTGGGCATGACAACCACAAATTCACCCGTTTTTATGGGTGAAAATTGCCCCTTTTAAGAATTTTCTGGATCAGCCACTGAGTGGGCACAGAATATGCATGACTGAATGACATGTCTTGATTTACAGTTCGCCTTCGGAAGAGAGTGGCGATGGATTGAGCTCTCTGAGCTGTTGCCAGAGGAGTGGAGTTGAGGTGAGGGGGGAGGAGGAAAGAGGAATACAAGGAGATTCCAGTAGAGCATGTCCTATACCAGAATCGGTTGAATGCTCTATATCTATATAAGAAAAAATGAAACATCTTTCAACTTAACTACCGGCATAACTATAATCACACTCTATACCTACAACTTCATCCCCAAATGAGGCCACTCATTAAGGGCACTAGAAGCAGTGGTGGATCCAGGATTTTGAAAAGGGGGAGGGGGGCAGAGGTGGATCCCAGGCTTTTTTTTTGGGGGGGGGGGGGGGGGAAGGCAATATGAGACATGCATTCATGATTGCATATAGCTATGTTAACTTCTGAATATTTCAGTACAATTAAATTATAATTTTGTCACACAAAATTAGATTATGACAAGAAAAGGCTGCAGAACTCAAACCTTGGTTGTTGGTGACATGGTTTGTTCTGTCTGGACTGAAATCAGGAGCCTTTTCTAGTTGTTGAAGACCGATGGAGTCCTTACAGACCTCTATCAGTTCCTTTAGGTCTACATGTAAAGAGAAAGTGTTTCTCCACATTAATGTATGTACTATTAAACTAAGTGTTTTTCCCTGGAAAATCATGGAGAGTGACAAGGTGGAGTTTCATACCACATCAAAGTATTTAAGTCCCACTCATCAAAGGGAAATGTCCCTTGAAGGCATATGAATCAAATATCCTTCTTGAGAACACTTATCCAAACATCTGGCATGATAAATTTAGATGTAATCTGATATACACTCCATAAATTTTGAGGGTTTAAAATTTCATGAAGCTGATTAATTTTAAATGCAATAGGGTGTGGTCAAGATTGACCACACAAGCTCCAATTCAGACTTTTAACAAATTAGTTGCAGCTAGCTATCCTTTAAGTCCAAAGGACATCAACTGGACACAATACCTGTAAAGAACCAGCCATACCTTGGCAGAAACTGTTCACATTATTGTTCGATTGAACTTTGGAATTATTAGTTTGTGGACTTAGGATGATCCACAAAGACCTCCTCCCCTCAAAATTTTCTACCCTTACAGTAGGTATGGATGGATCTTAATCACTGTTATCTCTTCACATGAAGGACATCGAAGCACTGGATTTGTTATTAATTGTTGCAATGACAAACTGGACGACATGAAATCTAACCTGATGCAGCAGCTTTGTGATTGGTCGATACATCCAACTCACTTCCAGACGACAGCACAAGAGAAACTGGTGACTCATAAGTCAAAGCTAATGCAAGCGGTTCTTCCATTTCCACCAATGGGAGCTCCATCAGAGGGTCAACATCACAATCTTTGACCCTCTGAACTGTGTCATCAAGCTGGAAAGTCTCACGTAAGGTGTGGCTTTGATTGAGTTTGTCTTGCGTTGTAACTTTAGCAACATTATCACAATGGAAATCAGAGCTGTAGAGGAAGAAAACAGGAAGTGAAGGCGGCAGAACTCTAGCTCTAGGAAGGTGGTAACGGAAAGGAAGTTCCCCTCACTTTATTGGTTACATTGTCATAGTGGAAATCAGAGCTTAGAGAAGAGGAATACAGATGGTGGAAACAGGATTTGGTAAGAGAATGGGTTTGTGGCTAGAGAAATGTCTAAATGGTAGAGATTTTATTCAATTTCCCCTTCAAAAGGTCAAAATCTGGAAATTTTTGGAAAGAATCAATCTGAAATTTAACTACTCTGAATAAATCATTAAATATCTATTTCAATATTTTCATGAGAAAATGGATTGATCCAACTAAACTATTACTACAGAACAATTGGACCAATGATATTTGTACATGGTGTATTCCTGGGTGTTGGTTTTACTAAATCCTGCTCCATTAAGACTGTTCTCTGCATAATTATGTGCGTGCGTGAGTGAGTTCTTCTCTTCCAACTCTGACACTGACAAGTGTTTTACTTATTTTTTAATTGCGTAATCAATGATGTGCAGGTGTTCTAGCTTTGCTCTAAGCCTGGCAAAATTTGAGTGATAGCACATCATCAACCACTATCTTTGCTTACCTACATAGTTTAATGTAACTAAAGGGTTGCCCTTTGGAATCCAGGAATGGATCTTGAATCATCTTTGGTTTCAGACACACCAATAAGTCCTCTACAGTTGGCATCAGCTGCAGGAGTCCTTCAAGATGGATTCCTTCTTCAAAATCTTCAAGGTTTTCTCCATACCCTATTTGAATACAGTGAAACCCCTGGATACTTGGCTATGTCCAAAATAACAACTTGTGCATTAACACTTTGAAATGAGGAGGACAATTTAATCTGTCCCAAGGTGTCTGGAATAGAGAGGTTCCAGTGTAATATAATATTCAATACAACAGCAGAGTATTTAAGCTCCATTGACAACACGAGGACTCACTGTGTCTCAACCATTCTGAGTAGACACTATCTATAGCAATAGCATACATACCTTCATCTACCTTCAGTTCATTATCCAGTAACTTAACACGAGAGAAATTTTCTGGATTCACCACAACAGGGGTTACATCCATGGATGATACAAATTGCTTCATGGCAGAGTCAATTTCTTGTGATAGATCAAGGCTGAGGTTGCTATCATCTGCATGGTCATTGAAGGGGATAGAATAATCTTCAAGTTCATCTCCTCCTGACCCCGAGCAATCACCAATAGCAACAGAGCCCGAGGTTCTTCCTCTCACTAAACTACAAAGGTCAGCCTTGATGCTGGAGTCCGTACATGAGACTGAACCATATGGCAAGTTGGAATAATCTGCTATTTTCTCTGAAAGATGTGTATTAATATATGCACGATCAATGTTCCATGTTTGCTGGTATAAATTTGCCAAATCTAATTTTTTTGTTGCCAACAATAATAATAATAATAATGCTCTGTTTATTAAATTAAAATAGCCTATGTCATCCATGTATGGTCACAGCTCTAACATGCATGTCCTCCGTTAGAATATGTTAATACCTCCATCATTGTTCACTTGAGCACCAGAAGATGGAGATTGGACTCACAGATTAGCCTATGTATGGTCACAGCTCTAACATGCATGTCCTCCGTTAGAATATGTTAATACCTCCATCATTGTTCACTTGAGCACCAGAAGATGGAGATTGGACTCACAGATTAGTTGTATCCAATCACATTTTGTTATCTTTTTCCCCATTCCCTGGAGCCACTCACATTCTGTGTTGGGCAAATAACACTTTGTGTACTGGCTTATGGGACATGTAACTAACTTTCCAAGCTGGATGGTGTGTGCACATAACATGATATTGCTACCAGGAGTATGCTAGTGTTTGTAGTTTTGGAAACAGTTCAGAGTTAATGTTTTCTAGAGCTCAAGTGAACAAGAATGGACATTGGTGATTAATCATCTCAAACCCCATTGGGAATGTCCCCCCCCCCCCTCCCTTCCTCATATCCTCATATAAGGCCAGTGTTCCTGTTTCTGGTCAACAGCCCACATTGGAAATTGACACTGCTCAAAAGTTATCATTATTCTCATTATTGTAATACAAATAGACCTTTGACTCTATAAGCAGCGAAAATTATTAGTGCTGATAGCTTTGTTTTTAGCTGCATTTTAGCTACTTCAGAACCTAGATAGTTTTCTAGATCAAGATGACTTTGTTAAACTACACAGAATATTCCAGTTCATCAAAGAAAATTGTACTAGGGAAATCCTGACCAGAATACCATTAACACTGGCCTAATATTAGGTGTAATATTAGGTGCTGTAAATAGGAGAAGGGCGAATAGGAGAGAAGGGGAGGGGAGAGGGGAGGGGAGAGAAGGGGGTAGAACTAATGTAACTAGTTTCCTTTACCCAAAATGTTCCATGGTGACACATGATCATCTTCCTTTAGCACTTTACCATTATGGACATACTGGTTGACAAATTCAATATGGTGGGGTGGAATTACCTGCATACGCTCAAGCAGGGTCCTCCGTTCCCGGAGAGCCTCAGCGAGGTAGTCCTTGGCCAAGTACCTGATCATTCTACTATTATCTAGTTTTCCTCGAAATAACAATGCAGCTGTCAAGCGCGGGATATTTCAAAACTCCCGCCAAATAAGTTTACTGCGCGCGCATCCTCCACAAAGCATTACGTGTACGTACGTGTGTGTGTACGTGTGTGTATATATTACGTACTATACGTGCCACTGTAGTATGGCGCGCGCGAGACTAGTGTCACTGTTTTCTAGAAAGATCCAAGAACTAACAGAGCAGTGTGTGAGTGAGGAAGGGCTGATGGTAGGTGGAGCAATATGGGGGTGGCGAACTTTTGATGAGGTATGGAGCCAACATTAGGGTTAAACGTAGAGCCCAGATCATCAGGGTTAAGCATGGATTCTCCATTGGGGTTCGTCGTCTACATCTTCACTATAGCAGTTCTCAGTGGCTACGCGGGATTCATGCTCCATTACATTATAGCCATCTGCTATGGGTTAGTGAATGTAGTTAACAATAAGTGTGAGACTGTGCTGTTGCTGATATTCACAGTGTTAATTCCTACAAGTACCTTGATATTCATAACTCTCAGAGAATGTGTATTCTGTGGTCAATTAGTCATTTGCCATGAAGGCAAGTCCTTCACTTAACTCAAAAATGTAGTATCCCTAATCCTGATAGTGTGGACTCATTGATACTGGGTGATACTGGGGGGGGAGGAGTCTAGAATTATTTACTCCTCCTACTCCACAATTGCCGATTCTATCAGGACTCAAATGTTTCATATGCAAAAAGATGTTTTAGGGGGTTCATGTAGGATTTGAGTAAGTGGGAATTTTTTACCACCAAACTCACTTTATTTATCTAGAATAATGATGTTAGTAAGTTTTAAAATGGCCCACTCTCAAAAGCAGCGAATTCAAGTTTTAGATGCATATAATTATACAAAGAACCCAATAGTAGGAATTTTAGAAGGAATTGGATGGAATTCTATGTGAAACCCTGATGTACTCTTAGGTGGAGGTGGTTACATTCTTTCCAGACACACTCCATACCAAGCCATTCAAAAGACTACCAAGGTGTCTCCATCATTAAGGTATGTAATTTGGAGCTAATATATATATTTGGAGTAGTGTTTGGGTTGAGAGAGCAAAAACACCACATGAACAAAGAATATACAGTGAAAAACTCAGTATTCTGGACACCTTGGGACAAGTGTCCTTGAGTGTAGAGGTGACCTTATACATAATATACAATGAAATATCTTTATTCCAGTATTCCAGGCACCTTGTCCTGATTGGAGGGATGGAGAGGCTGCCTTATTTCAGGGGGATAAAGATTTATTGATATATAATCTAAGTGCCCTTGATACAGAGTGTCCTCATTTGAATAGAGGAATTCCACTGTATACAGAGGTGTCCTCATTTCAGGAGGTTGGATCAGTGGGTTGTAATAGAGGGGTGTCACTATATACGAAGCAGTATGGACATTCTGTTCAATGCAATGTACCAACTAAGACACAACTTTATGCCACAAAAATGTAGACTGAAAACCACTTTCATCCTAACTTCCAGATAAATATACATATACAAGGGTCACTAGGTTTATTTCTAGCCCATTTGATATTGTTAGCTACTTAGAACCAACATTACATAGAACCAACATTATAGCTGTTATTATAGTGTTGCAGTGGAACCTCTCTATTCCAACCCCCTGAAATGAGGAGTCACCCAGGTTAAGGATATGTCCCAAATAACAACTTATGTATTAAACATTAATAGAACTTCTCCCCCTGAAATGAAGCTACTTCTCTAATCAGGACACTTTGATCATTTCAGGGACTTGGAATAGACGGGTTTCACTATATACAGAGGTGTCTTCATGGGGTTTAGAATAGAGGAGTTCCACTGTATACAGAGGTGTCCTCATTTCAGGGTGTTGGAATAGAGGGGTTCCACTGTATACAGAGATGTCCTCATTTCAGGGGGTTGGAATAGAGGGGTTCCACTGTATACAGAGATGTCCTCAATTCAAATGGGACTATACAGTTCATGTTTTATAGGTGTATTCCACTGTACATAGAGAGGTGTCTCTTTTTCAGGGTTTTGGTTACTGCATACATAAGTAATTGCTGTCTAATCAGTGTCAGGCCATCACTAGAGCATTGAGTGACTGTTCATTGAATATTTCTTATACAGCCACTGATTGGATTTGACCTCAACATGAAGGAAAACTTGGAGAGCTACTTTCAGCTAGATTATCCCAATGTAATTCACTATTTAAGTTAGTGTTTACTCATAAATAAACCCACCCACTTTAAGTTACCCTCTACTTTTGAGTTATCCTCTACTTGAATTATCCTCTAGTTTTGAGCTTTTAAGTTATCCTCCACTTTGAGTTGTTCTTTCAATGTTGTTCATGTCATGTGCCTGTACACTGTCCTGCAGCTAAGTTAGCTGTATGTCCCACAAGCAAGTACACAGTGTGACATTTGCATGTGGCTCAGCTGATCTTGAATAATTTAAGCCAGTTACTAACATATTTTACTGCTCAATCTCTGGGACTGAAAGTGAAGAGAGTGAAGCAATGGTGTCTACTTATAGCAGTCCCCTCATTTAGAGTTTATTGTCCTTGAATCAGCTAGAGTAACCTGTTAATGTCTCTTCTTAAAAGTACCTCTACTCGTGAGTTTACTTGTCCTTTATTTTAGAAAGAGTCAAATTGAAAGTTGCACTGCTGTATGCATCATTAATGTTACATGTATGTGGTTTACATGCAATTGCATGTATGGGTGTGTTATGCAGGTAGGTAGGTACTAATGCTGTGTAATTGTAAGTATGTAAGTCTACACCCAGAGAAGCCCATAGCTTCCTGTATTGCATGTGCACTCTCTATGGACATAACATCATGTACAATTATGTTTGTGCAGTTTGAAATAATATTCTGCATAGCAGAAACTGACAATAAACCAGTGCTGGGAGTTTTGAAGGAGTTAATGACCCAATATCCTTCAGTACCAGCTAGCATATTTCAGGGTTAGTTGTACAGTTCACAAAAATGATACATAACATTTATTATTTAACCCTTTGTTCACTTAGGTGGAGTGGTGGTAGGGATTAATCCTAAAATCAATAATATGTTGCCAGGTTACAAGAGTGCTGTACACCAGCTGATATGGATCAGTGATAGCAATGTAAAAAGTAAAGAGGTTTTTTTTGTTGTTGTTGTTGTTGTTTTTGTTTTTGTTTTTTGTTGTTTTTTTTAAGGTCAGGTCTTTACATGTCTTTACACACACTTTGTCAAGATTCCTGCATCATGTGTTGTTAGGTAATGGATAGATGCTTTAAAAACTCCATTAGGTTGCCATTATAACGAAGATCTGACCTACTATATACTATAGTATTATTGTATAGAAATTTCTCTATCATCTAGTAAGATTTGCATTTTCATCTTTAGCTCCTCCTGATGCTCTACTGGAGATGACTAGGCACTTGTCAGACCCTAAAGTGGGATTAGTACACCAGGTATAGCTGCTGTCTTTGCTGATGTTTCCATGAAAACTGCTCTTTAGCAAATGCAAGTCCCTGAGAGCAATTATTACTATTAGCAACATTATTATAGTGTAATAGAGAATTTGGTGAATCACCACTCACCAGGCACCTCTAGAGCAAAAGAAATTGAACTGGTTATAGTTATAGAAGGCATTGTTCTAAACCTCTATAGGTAGAACCTGTCTTAGGTAGGTTGGAATAGAGAGGTTCCACTGTATACAGAGGTGTCCTCATTTCAGGGGGTTGGAATAGAGAGGATCCACTGTATACAGAGGTGTCCTCATTTCAGGGTGTTGGAATAGAGGGGTTCCACTGTATACAGAGGTGTCCTCATTTCAGGGTGTTGGAATAGAAGGGTTCCACTGTATACAGAGGTGTCCTCATTTCAGGGGGTTGGAATAGAGTGGTTCCACTGTATACAGAGGTGTCCTCTTTTCAGGGTGTTGGAATAGAGGAGTTCCACTGTATACAGAGGTGTCCTCTTTTCAGGGTGTTGGAATAGAGGAGTTCCACTGTATACAGAGGTACCCTCATTTTAGGGAGTTGGGATAGAGGAGTTTCACTGTAGGCCTATGCACATTATGCCGGCATAAAATTGAGCATAATAGGTTGCTAAAAGCATAGAGAATAATAAGGGCATAATAGGGAGTTTTTAGGTGAACTTTGACCTTTTAATAGCAGCCTAATAGCAGCCTTGTTGACCTGCCCTATATGGCTTGTTCTGTTACTCTGCTAGCTCTATCTGTTTATTAAAATCTACATTATTACACTCAGTACTGTACCACAGTATAATATCACCACACTGTGGCACCGGATGGCACAATATTATTTACAGCTCTGCCACAATGACTATTTTCAATGATATTTTTCAAAGCATAATGGGCAAAATTTTAGGTCATAATAGGGCAAGTGGCAAAGAATCAGAGCATAGCATAATAGGAAAAATTAAAAGCATAATGTGCATAGGTCTATTTCACTGTATACAGATTAGGTATACACACATGTGTATGTATAGACATTGTGTACATAATATACAGTACACTGTAATATAATTGTTGTCTATTATTATTATTTTGTGTGTGTGAAACATGAACAGTAAACAGACTTGTAAGATGTTTTGTCTAGGGATGTAACAAGGGGACATTGTGTGCCTACTAAAAGTGGTTAGCTATCTTGATAATGGCTGTTTTCTGTTTCCATAGTTACCATATGTCAATGAAGTGAAGAGCTTCCCTGGTTATGTAGAGAAGGTAAGATGAGAGGGTGGTACTCTCCTATTACAAACCCGTATTATGTGTATTACTCTTCTGTATGCATGTCTGGCAGGTATATTTTGGGACACAGCATGCTCGTGTGTATCTGTTGGGGACTTTGGCAAGTCAGTACTGTGCTAATGGCATGTCCTGGCTCATCAGGAAGCAAGCACTGGAGCAGGAAGGAGGATTGGATGCATTTTCAGAGTACTTGGCAGAGGACTTTCACATGGGAAAGGCTATTTGGAAGAAGTATGTGGTTTGTTTGACATCAATGAGGTTACATGCATAATAAAATTAATAATTACTGAATAGATATTATTTTCAATGAGGTGGGGGGGATTACATGTATGTAACTGCTAAGGACACGTAGTAATAATAAGATATTTTGTTCTGAGCTGACATCATGTAAATTAGCAAAAGAGGGTGTGGTCAAGCTCAGTTAAATCTCCTCCTTTGTAAAATCCTGGCTATACTGCTAAACTTGTCCACCAGAGACCATTTTTTTAGAAGTAGTGACTTGGCTACTAGTTTCATGCATACACATGTCATGTCACATGGTGTTCTTATTAAGGGAGAGGCGTTTAATCTGATGTTTTAATGTCACCATTAGTGTTTCCTACATCTTTAGGGGTTGGAAGCTTGTACTAAGCACTCTACCTGCTAGACAGAATCCAGCTCTCAGATCTCTGTGTGGCTATCAGGCGAGAATCATCCGGTAAGTACCTTGGGAAGGAGATAAGGTGTTGTTGAAATTAGTACATGGTACACGTTGTTGTTGTTGTTGTTGTTTGTGATTGGAGAAAGGGAGGTCTGGTTGGAGGAGGAATATATTTCATAGTTGTATTTTTTTTATTTCAATGGGTATCTGCCACTCCCTCTGCCCAGCCTGCCCCCTCTCATGCTCCCAACCCTCCTGGAACAGAATTATTATTATTACTATGGGCAATTAGTGTACTGGATTCCTTAATGACAGACAACTTATGACAAGATAAAGTGAATTCCTCTGTTAGATGGGGTCGTCTCCGTGCAACCATGATGCCCTGGCCCGGTCTTCTGGAGCCCCTGACTGAGTCTATCTGTCTAGGAACCATAGGAAGCCTCTGTGTTTACAGCATCTTCTGTTTTAACCCTCTCATATTTTTCCTCCTTCACATGACATTATGGTTCTTCTTGGATCTCATTCTCATCAGAATAGTGGAGGTGAGATCTGTCTTGCTTAGCTAGTAACTTTACAAGAGTGTGAGGTTAGAGGTGTGGGTGGGGTTAGAGGTGTGGGAGGGGTTAGGGATTCGGGTGGGTGAGTAAGTAAATGGAAGCCAGACTCCATGTAATTCAGGCTAGCCTTAATTTCATGCTGTTGTTAAAGTGTGTATTGGGCGGACTGTGAGACAGTCATTCTCTGTGTAATCTATGTTAGTCTAGCCATTAAATAATGTATTTAGAACTGTGGAAGACAAAATATTGTTGTTGCTTGTGTAAGGATAAAGTTGAGCCAACCAATAAATTTGGAATGCTTAATTACGACTGCTTTAAAGAGGGTTTTTGTTTGTTTGTTTCTGTTATTCCACTTCAAGTTTAGTTTGTGTTACCAAAAGATTCCTCCTGTGTCTGTTGTCTTCAAGATTTGGGTGTTGTAAATTACTCTGGAACCTTACACTCGGAATAAAGACACAAAGGACACACCTCCTTAATTATTGCCTAAGGACACACCTCCTTAATTATTGCCTAAGGACAACCTCCGTATAAAGGACATTCTTTAGAGAGAGATTCCACTGTACTTTTTAGTAGTTGAAACTGGACCCTACAGTAAGATTAAGTATTATTATATTTTTCCAGCATGGCTCTATGGGCTCCCTCTGGTGTATTTTCTTCGCTTGGTGCCTGAGAGAAGTGTGGACTATTCCACTCTTTTTTGCTGGTGTGTGGAGTAGGGAAGTGGCATGGAAAGGACAGAGGTATAGGATACAATTTGGTGGCAAGGCTATTAAACTGGACTGAAAAGCTGCAATCATTTTATCATAAGCTCATTTTTATCAGAATTCAATGTTTATTGTGCGCATGCGTGTTAAGCCAGCGTTGACTAGCCCCTCCCATACTTTGTCCAAACAACCTCCCACGCACAGCTGAGCTGATTCTTTGTTTTGTGCAAGGAGACTGCTAAAAATGGCTGAGACCGGCGAGGTAACTTCAGAAAGGCTTAAAGGAGAACAGAAATACCTAACTTATAACCCTAAGAAGGTAGTGTGTGACAAACCTGTCTTTTCAGCTCACCATCCAATGATTCCGAAGCGATATGTCCCGCCGTGGCAAATGGACATGAAGAACAGGAAACTCATATCCCAGGTTCTGGCCTATAACTTTACCTAAGTTATTCATAGACACAGTGTGCATAATAATGAAAATATCCCTTTTTTTTTTTTTTTAACAGCATTGTATCCTTGGTAATAACCAACTGTGGAAAGGACATGTTAGCTATTTTCTCTGTGGAAGAGGTACCTATACAATACACAATACAATTAATGATAGATAACAGCCTGTTAGGTGTGAAGTAGGCTACTTTCTTCAAAATGCAAATGGTACTTCACACCTATAGCTGTAAATTGTGCTATAATTGGTGTTCAGTGCTGTAAAAATTATATTTTTAGAGAGGCTATCTGCAACTAATCACAAGATGTATGAAAGTGTGCTGAATTATTCTCGGATCCTCCATTCTAACACTTGTCATCTTTCTAAATACAACAGTGGATTGATACAGTATATCTGAGAATCTGACTCAACTCACTGCAGCCTACTAGGCATTATTAATAGCCATTATATTATTACAACTGTATTGTTATTTTTATTATGACAGTGTCATGTACTAACAACATAATGATAATAAAAGTGATGCTCCAAAGTTTAGGTACTGATCACAGCTAAGAACTTTTGATGATGAAAGGTAAGTAGAATTTGTTACTCAGTTGAGTTTCTCCACAGCAGTCACAGGGGGCTGAAGAGCTTAACAAATACAGTCACAGGTAGGCTCCAGTAAATTATGCTGGCATAATTGGAGCATAATAGGCTCAACCATTATGCTAGGCATAATGGAGCATAATAGGGAGCATAGTTTGGAATTGATCATGACTGACTAGTGCATGTTGTAGCTAGTTAACTGAATTACATAGTCCTAATGGAGTTTTCCTGCTCTAGTACTTCTAATCCTGAGATTGAGAGTAGTAGCAGCAGTGAATCAAAGAGTGAGAGCTCTTTAGTTCAACAAAAAAAAATAGGACTGCTTCATTGCTAAGTAGATTAAGAGCCCCTACTAAGTCTGATTTGTGTTGAAAAAGGAAGATATTGACTCAATTTGTTCTAAAAAAGTAGGGCATAATAGGTAGAATTCAGAGCATAATAGAGTTAGATTTTGAGCAATGCTCCAAAGCATAATGGGCAAAAATTTGAGCATAATTTACTGGACTCTAGTCACAGGGACTTAAGGGGGATGTTACCCATAACTCATTAATTATTCATGAGATAACTTGCACCGGTCATAACTCTGTTTCTGTTTGACCTATGCTTTTCATTTTGGTACCAAAAGATAAGTGCTTTCCAATGATATCCTTTATGATTACTAGTATAAAGGTTGTTACTCTAAATACCAAAGTCTCACCTGCACCCTGCCAAAAATTGCCAGTATAGGAAAACTGCTCTGTAGACACCTTTCCATGTATGGAGGTGCTACTATGAACACTAAAGGATGTTTTAAGTGGACTAATTAGCCACAAAACAATTCAAGTACACCACTATACATGTAGGCCTGGCAAGTATGTCTCACATATGGCAGTATTGCAAGATACTCAAACACTCTAAAATGGATTTCTCCCACTTAAAACCTATAGAGGAAAGAAAGGGCTACAAAATGATATATAATGCAAGTTACTAACTAAAACTGTTACCAAGATAGAAACGTTTTTGAACTGAAAATTCACATTATTGGGAGATCACAATTTTAGTATGGGTATGAGACATATCACTCCAAACAGATAAAATCCTCCATAACTTGACAATGAAGCACCAAAAGGCTTTCACATTTGAAAGACAACTTGTACAGATGTTATGTAAGGATATAAGCCAAAAAAAAAAAAAAAAAAAAAATCACTTTTTATTTTTGCAAAAAGGGAAATTATGGGTTACATCCCCCTTAATAATCACAGCAGCCACAGGGTTTAACAAACACACAACAGTCAAGAGATAATGAACAGGAGGATCCTAAACACATTGGAACTGCTCCAATAAGGATGCTCTGAAATAGGTCCATACAGATACTAAAAATTATGATAGGAGGTGTATTGTAGTAATGCCACTAGACAAGTTCTAATATCACTTAATTCCAAGGTCCCTGTTAGGAGACAATTATTATTATAGAAGAGGTCTTATACATAACAGTATAAATAATTACATAGTTTTGTTTCTGGATAAAAGTGCAAAATGGTGACAGATAAGTAGGATGCTGTGCTAAATAAATGGCTATGCTGTTATATACTGTAGAGAGTAAAAATAATTTTAGTAGTAACAAAACTGAACAAAAAAATAAAAGACTTCTTGCTTTGTTGATGGAGCATTCTTAGCTTTCTTCATCAAAAGAAATGAAGTCATCACCACTGGGTGGCTTCAATTTAGGTCCTTCTTTGATGGTCTTAAGGTCGTTTAGAGTTGGTACTGTCACTTTAGCAAACTTCTTAGCTTCATTTCTTGTCTCAGTCAAACTCTTTATTGTTAAATCATCCTCCTTGAATTTGAGTTTTGATTTGTCTGGGCTCAGAGCTAAAGGAAGAAGATCTGCAAAAGCATTGGCACTGAGTGGGAGAGTAGGTGTAGGAGTTTGTGGGGAAGAATTGAAATTTGCACTCATCTGTGTTGGATACACTGCCCCTCCTTGCCCTCCATGCTGAGCATTTGGTGGTAGATGTTGTGTGTGGAATTCATTTTGCATGTAGTAGCCCTGCTCAGGACCACCATACTGCTGTTGTCCCTGGACACCAAACAACTGTTGTTGTGAAGAACCTTGTGGCAGTTGTTGTAAAGACCCTTGGACACCAAACAACTGTTGTTGTGAAGACCCTTGGACACCAAACAACTGTTGTTGTGAAGACCCTTGGACACCAAACAACTGTTGTTGTGAAGACCCTTGGACACCAAACAACTGTTGTTGTGAAGACCTTTGGACACCAAACAACTGTTGTTGTGAAGACCCTTGTGGCAGTTGTTGTGAAGACCCTTGGA
This sequence comes from Diacarnus erythraeanus, assembly GCA_964016965.1. Lineage (NCBI taxonomy): Eukaryota > Metazoa > Porifera > Demospongiae > Poecilosclerida > Podospongiidae > Diacarnus > Diacarnus erythraeanus. Next base: position 3,956,820 of record OZ024675.1, on the reverse strand, counting down.
CACCAAGTGGCAGTTGTTGTGAAGGCCCCTGGATACCAAACAACTGTTGTTGTGAAGGCCCCTGGACACCAGGCAGTTGTTGTGTAGCCCCCTGAGTATCAAGTGGCAGTTGTTGTGAAGGCCTCTGGACACCAAAAGGTTTCTGGGTACTAAACTGGCTAAATTGTCCTTGAGAGGGGAACTGTAGCTGACTTGTTGAAGGAAGCCACTGTTGTTGTTGTTGTTGTTGTTGTTGTTGTTGTTGTGGGAATGACTGAGCAGCTTCAGTGGGCATATGCTGAGATTGTAATCCCAAGAATGAGGTAGTTGTGGCTATATCAGATTGGTAAAGAGGATTGCTGAATTCAGCAGTTGTATTATTACCAACAGACAGACCTGAAAAGTCTGCTGAAAAAGAACTTTGATTCTGGTCTCTATCATTGGCAACAGGTTGATAGTTCACATCAGACCTGGTGTTGCTGTGAATATTTGCTGGATTGGGAGATGGACGTGATTTGCCACGTCGTTTCAGTGATGATTTTGGAGGAGGCAAAAGCACAGGTAATGGGTGCGAGGTCTTTGTCTTAGCTAGTGGTTCCAATTTTGATCTGGAGTTGGGAGAAGACGATGCATTAGTCTCAAAACTACTTCCATTATTAGCCTGGCTTGATGATTGCTGCAAAGACTCACTCTTCATCAGAGGAGAAACTCCCCAATCGGTAGACAGTCCAAAATCAGCTTGACCTGATACTTTTAAACCAGTTTGACTAGATGTCACTGGAGTGGATTGATTCTGAGAAGGCTCATTTTTCGTCAGAAGTGAAGCTTCCCAAGTTTCGAAACCAGTCTGACTAGCCATCACCGGAGTGGACTGCTGTTGAAGCGGCCATGAATTACCATGATTTCCTCCTGGAGTTTGAGATTGTGCTGAAGGACTGAAAACACTGCTGGGCTGTGTCAGAGGAATGATGGATTCACCCTGACTAAAGCTACTTTCCCAGCTATTGTTATTGGAGCTATTTGGAGCGGCGCTTGTTCTGTTGGCTGGTACATCAGTTGATGGAGATGTTGTAACCCCCCAATCCTTGCCAGACCCACCTGTCGTCACAGCTGAGCCATTCTTAACTTCAGTTGTGGAAGTACCGATATTATCACCAAGATCTGACATGGAAAAGAGATTATCAGTATTCACTTGCAGTGATGAGGAATTATTTTTGGCATTAGTGCTCAAAACCGGTCCAGTGTTTGATTGAACTAAAGAGGTTGGAGCTATAGAATTTACCCAACTATCTTGTAATATAGGAAGAGATGGTATGATAGCTGAGGAGGTAGCCGATACTGGAACAGATGGCATGGAGTCAGCCTGTCTCATGAGGTTTACATCAGCTGATGGCTGTGTTTGGCTTGGCTGTGTGACACTCCAATCACCAACATCAGAACTGCCAAAACCATCACCAAAGAAAGCTGAAGTCTCAACAGTTAGTTTATCTCCAGGCCAAGCTGAGGCAAAATCAGATTCGCCAATTTCAGAGGTTTGAATAGAAGTAGGGGGTAAACCATTGGGACAAGGTTCCATAGCTAAACTGTTCCAATCAGCTTCAAATCCTTCCACTGGTTGTACACTTCGATCCCAAGTGTCTAAACCTGCACCAGAAGTGTTAGTTGTATCAAGAGATGGACCAAGCTGCCCAGAAGTGTTAGTTGTATCAACAGACACCTGCTGAGACTCTGAAACAGGGATGCCATTTAGAGTATTAGTGGGAGAAAAAGCTGTCTGTTCAGATCCCCAGTGGCTATTAGTTGCATCTGTAACTGTTGAAGTGACAGGAGGCTGAAGGAAGTCAAAATTGGCATCAAATTCCAACCCCATACTTGATGCTAACTGGGAGGAAGGGAGAGGTTCCAATCGGATAGCTGACAAATCTAAAGGAGGCAATGTTCCTTCTGATTGGATGCCTGAGAAATCTAAGGGAGGCAATGAAAAGGCTTCATCATTCCACGGAGATTGAATCGATGCAAAAGTGTGTCCTTCACCAAGTGGCATCCCTACCATATTCCCAAAAGACGCCCAGCTATTTGAATCGGCAAAACTATCAAAGAAAGCACCAGAATCAGCACTCTGGTCAGCACTGTTATCCTGGTGGGGCTGGGCAAGATTATTCTGAGGACGGGAGGCTGTGAAACTTCCGGAGGGTGGACCAAAGGATGCCCCAAAGATGTTGTCAGTAAATGGGTCTTCACTTAAAGTGTTATTCAAGGAGGAGTTGATGTCAAAGGGTGTGGCTATGGCTCCTTCGACCTCATTTCTATTTCTTTCTTGTGCTCTTTGTCTTCCCATGTAAAATGAATCACCAGAAACGTTATCCATACCTAGTTCCTAATGGGCACAATAATGTTATTATATTGTCTGATACCCACAGAGAGAGAAAATGGAACCTCTCTACCTTGGGACCAATTAAGAGGGTGACCTCATTTCAGTTCTCTATTACTGTTAATATACATCCAAGTGTCCTTAATATAGAGGTGTTCTCATTTCAGGGGGCTGAAATAGAGAGGTTCTACTGTATAGAGGTTTCCTCATTTCAGAGGGTTGGAATAGTGTATACAGAGGTGTTCTCATTTCAGGAGGGTTGGAATAGAGGAATTCCACTGTATACAGAGGTGTCCTCATTTCAGTAGGGTTGGAATAGAGGGGTTCCACTGTATACAGAGGTGTCCTCATTTCAGGAGGTTGGAATAGAGTGGTTCCACGTATATAGAGGTGTCCTCATTTCAGGAGGGTTGGAATAGAGGAATTCCACTATATACAGAGGTGTCCTCAATTCAGGAGGTTGGAATAGAGTGGTTCCACTGTATACAGAGGTGTCCTCATTTCAGGAGGTTGGAATAGACTTTAGCTGGGTTTATAATGTCCTTCATTAATACTAGATCAAAGGATTTCAATAGTCCCTTTCAGGGAAATGACCAACATTGCTTTAGAGTCAAACTCTTCACAAGAGAATGGTCTTATATGGGCTATAGCTGTTAAATAGCTGGCTGCTGTAAGTTATGAGGTAATTAATTATCTCTGTTGGCTTGATTGATCTCCCTGGTCGAAATAATGGAGCAATGTAGCTACTTGATACCTTTGCTAAAGTGTCTAGTTCTCCTTCCAGTGCTTCCCACTCATTCCATACTGCTTGCTTTCTAGCCTGTGTTAGGGAGAGAGGGAGATAGAGTGATTATTGAGAGCTCTCAGTGGAGTAGTCTGGTCTAGAGGTTAATAGCTAATAAGGCTCTCAATATAATAATCATATTCATAGCTTGGATAATGTTATTCATGATATACTCTCTACCTGTTCAGATTCCACACTTTCTGGAGCAGACATGCCACTAGGAACCTGTAAACAAACAAACAAACAAACAAACAAACAAACAAACAAACAAAGGTAACATTAATCACACTTCGATAGATGTCCTGAGGTACCAGTATCAGTGCACTCCTAAGGTACCAGTATCAGGTTAATCACACTGTAATAGGTGTCCTGAGATACAGTATCAGGTCACACTGCAATAGGTGTCCTGGGATACAGTAAAAGGTGTCCTATTTATGAAGTTTAATTAGCATAAGGTGATTGATTGGTTGGGAAGATGAAGGAAAGAGGGGAGGAGTTTAAGAAGGAAGGAGAGGAGTTTAAGAAGGAAGAAGGGGAGGAGGAAAGAGGGGAGGAGTTTAAGATATCCTTACATCATAGATATTCTCTTGTGGTGACTGTACAGATAAATTCATAGCATCATGAATCTCAGATAAATTCGTAGGACTATGAATCTCGTCATATATACTGGAAGCCTCAACTGAAGAAACAGGAATGGAAGGAGGTTTATTTTGAACAGGCATGGGAGGAAACTCAGCGATGAACTCATTCTGGACAGGTATTGGAGGAAGCTGCATGTTTCTTGCTGTTTGGCTCTCTTGAGACTGAAGGGGCAGCTGCTCTGAAAGTTGACGAGTCAGTATTTGCTGTTGCTGTTGTAAAGTCATCATCTGATGTTGCTGCTGTTGAGATATTTGCTGCATCGAGTCCAGCTGTTGATCATGCCGAACCATCACATCATGTGGCTGTTGCTGCTGTTGTTGTTGTTGTCGTTGTTGTTGTTGTTGTCGTCGTTGTTGTTGTTGTTGTTGTCGTTGTTGTTGTTGTTGTTGTCGTTGTTGTTGTGCTGGATCTTCAGTAATAGTGCTATAATCAGGAAGGTCTGCTGCTAGATTATGACTACGAGGCCTTATTTCACTAGTGGGAGGAGCTGAACTATGACTCATTCGAGGACGAGGTATTGGTTTTCCTGCTTCACTTTTACGACTAGGGGGAGGAGCCAGTGGCGCTGGTTTAGTTCCTATTTCACTTGGAATCTGAAAATAAAGTTTACAAATAAATCTTATGTTATAGTAATATTATTTGATAAGTCCTAAACTATCAGAGTAAACATTGCCATGCTCATAGGGAACCCGTATGTTAGGACTAGACTCCGCTGGTTTTATATAATGCTATACACACATGTATATTAATAAAGAATGTCCTTTATAGTAATATGTACCCTGAATGGTGTTCTTTATCAGTGGGCAGGAGTTCTACATAAAGGATATTATTTAGAAAGGGTGTTCTGTATAGAGAGTGTACTATATAGAGTATATAGAGTGTTCTGTAGAGAGGGTGCTCTGTATAGAGGGTGTTCTGTATAGAGAGTGTACTATATAGAGTATATAGAGTGTTCTGTAGAGAGGGTGTTCTGTATAGAGAGTGTACTATATAGAGTATATAGAGTGTTCTGTAGAGAGGGTGTTCTGTATAGAGAGTGTACTATATAGAGTATATAGAGTGTTCTTTAGAGAGGGTGTACTATATAGAGAATGCACTATATAGAGAGTGCTATGTATATAGAGTGCCCTTATTGTGTAATAGCAAAAGAATATTACATTATTTCATAACTAACCAAATAAGTGCCAGCATTCTTCTTCGACATAGCAGCTTTGTAAGAGGGAGGAGGTGGTGGAATACCAAAGCCAAGGGTTACAGGTGCATCATCATCGTCCTCCTCCTCATCATTATCATTATTGCTGGAGGCAACTATAAAAAGGGTTAACAGCATAATCAGCCAAAAATAAAAAGAGTTAACAGCATAATTAGCAAGGGTTAACAGCATAATTAGCCAACTATAAAAAGGGTTAACAGCATAATTAGAGTATTTACTCTGACCAGAACGTAGCATATCAATTCACTGCTAGTGTACTTGAATAGGAGTGTGGTGGGTGGTATTTTAAACCAGACCAAAGCATTTTAATTAAGTGCCATTACAGCAAAGGGAAATATCTATTGAAGACCATAGGGATACACTACATTTTAATCATCTTGGGAGAGAACATTGACCCTCCATCTTTATTCACTACAAGGTCCAACAAACATACCATTCTTTGTAGCCCCCAAACTCGAGTTCCGTCCATCTCCACCACCTTCCAAGGCTCTTCTCTGACTGTTCATTTCCATCTGTCGTGATCGCATGATTCTGAGGAACATTTGGAACATCTCGTTGGTAGATCGGACAAATGTAATTGACTGTGTTAGAAAGACGAGATACTAAAAACTATATCCTCCACCTTGATATCCCCTAAAGATCCTCCACCTTGATATCCCCTAAATACTATATCCTCAACCTTGATATCCCCCAAAGATCCTCCACTTTGATATCCCCTAAAGATCCTCCACCTTGATATACCCTAAATACTATATCCTCCACCTTGATATCCCCCAAAGATCCTCCACTTTGATATTCCCTAAAGATCCTCCACCTTGATATCCCCTAGAGATCCTCCACCTTGATATCCCCTAAAGATCCTCCACTTTGATATCCCCCAAAGATCCTCCACCTTGATATCCCCAAAGATCCTCCACCTTGATATACCCTAATACTATATCCTCCACCTTGATACCCCCCCAAAGATCCTCCACCTTGATATCCCTAAATACTATATCCTCCACCTTGATATCCCCTAAATACTATATCTTCCACCTTGACCTCACCTCCTGATCTCTAGCTAGAAACCTAAAGATGAGTATGAAAAACAAACCGTTTTATTGTCTGTCTTGAAACAATAGATCCTATGGTTAAGTGACGATTCAGAATCCGGGAGCTGAATAACAGCTGAAAATATACTAACGTCGTGTTTATCATGGCAGACAAACTTGATCCTCTCTACTGGCACATTGAGAATTTCTCTCTGCAAAAGATAAAGGTTATAATCAAGGGAGATGCATAGAAAGTATGGTGTATCGTCATTGTATTTTTATGGTTTTATCATTTACAGATGATACATCAGTCAGTTGGTGATTCAATGTATTGTGGAATATGAAAATCTGATTACAGTGGAATCTCTGAATAAAGTACACATTGGGATCAGGTCTATTGTCCCTTGTAGAGAGGCTGTCCACCAGATGGCATATTTTTAACTGTACTTTTATACTGTACTTAGGAACTGGACTAATGTATAATGGGTATATTTATACTGCTGTAGTATATATAGAGATGAGCTTGTAAAGATGGTCATCTTTGAAGCCATGCAAAGAGATCTGTGATATCAAATTACTTTATTGCTACTTCCTACCATAATCTGTGTAATTGCCTGTGAAAGTTAGGGAGTGTGATCAGTATAATGCAATAGTGTGTCTCTGATAAGTGTGTGACATTGACAGTGTATCTTTCTGACAGTATGTGCCTCTGTCAGTGATAGTGTGTGCTTCTGAACAGTGTGTGCTTCTGACAGTGTGTGCCTCTGATAGTGTGTGCCTCTGACAGTGTGTACCTCTCTCTGATAGTGTGTGCCTCTGACAGTGTGTACCTCTCTCTGATAGTGTGTGCCGCTGACAGTGTGTCTCTCAGACAGTGTGTGCCTCTGTCAGTGGCGTCTCTCAGACAGTGTGTGCCTCTGTCAGTGGCGTCTCTCAGACAGTGTGTGCCTCTGTCAGTGTGTGTCTCTCAGACAGTGTGTGCCTCTGTCAGTGTGTGTCTCTCAGACATTGTGTGCCTCTGACAGTGCGTGTAAATGACATCGCCGTCTAGGAGGATGTCTGTTAGAATGTGTTAACACATCCTTTGTAGCTAGCCACAACAAGATTATCTACAACCACTCATATGCCCATTGCCCACTCATTACACCTCATTCTCCCTCTCCCACTCAACCTCACACCTACCCTACTCATATACCCACTCACCTCCCTCTCCCACACTCAACCTCACACCTACCCTACTCATATACCTACTCACCCCCTCTCCCACACTACCTCACACCTACCCTACTCATATACCCACTCACCTCCCTCTCCCACACTCAACCTCACACCTACCCTACTCATATACCTACTCACCCCCTCTCCCACACTACCTCACACCTACCCTACTCATATACCCACTCACCTCCCTCTCCCACACTCAACCTCACACCTACCCTACTCATCACCTACCTTATCAATCACCAACCCTACTATACTCATTACATGCCCACACATCACATTACCCCACTCATCACATGCCCACTCATCACATTACCCACTCCTAAACACACTAGTACAAAACTATAACATCAAATAGAGTTTATCAACAATATACCATATAACATGGTGAACAAGACAGTGAACCTTCACCTCTCACAATCCACACCCTTTAAATTGAACTTCAATCCTCTGAAGCATACATTTTAACTCTCCATATTATAGGCTCATATTTTCTATAACTATCATAAAGTTTATAGTAACCAAAACTTAATAACACATACCTTTGTCTTTTCATCGAGTACTATCAGGCCCATGAATCTGATGGTCACGCTAACTTTAGACAGCTTTGTGGTAGCTTTTCGTAACTGAGACATGGAGTCTGCTACCATACTGTTTCCACGGTAATCTCCAATGTCCTTGTTCCCAATATACTAGAAATACAATTGCTTATTATCGTAATGTCAAATATAATACAAATCTATTACTCTCAAAGGGATTCTCAGTTTAAGCTAACCTTGTATATAATTCACAGATCTAATGTACCATTCTCCATTACTCTCAAAGGGATCCTGCTAACCTTGAGATCTGTCATGCACTATTCTCCTCCATTACTCTCAAAGGGGTCCTCATATTTAAGCTAACCTTGGATCTATCATGCACCTGCTTGCATGCATGCAAAATAACTTTTGCAAGTGTGAATGCTTAAGCATGGACAGAATCTCTCTGCAGTAATTATCCTCTGAAGAGATATCTCAATATTGCTGTCACAATTTGCTTTCTAGGGTAGTCAGTAAATGTTGGAGTGTTGTAGTAAATGCCTTTCTTGAGGATAAATTAGAGTCTGGGATGTATAGTGATGCCAATGCAATTTTATGTAGTAGCTTGTATAAAAACTACAGGTAGGCCTCTTGTGTATAAATATTTAAATGCTCTTGCATGGGCATCATCATGTCATGCACTCTATGCATCAAAGTGTTACAATATATTTCTTTTACTAGTTAGCTCATGACCTATCCACAAGATGATCACTTTTATAGTCTCTAAATAAACAAAGACACTAGCTACTATAGACTCCATTTAGCTATCAGCTAGCTATAGTTGGCTTGTGAAATGTGTTAAATTGTGATTGATAATACTTTGCTGGACCTAGGCTAAGGAACAAATAGAACCACACCTTGACTTTAAAAGTTTTTCCAGGTCCAGCATATATCTGAGCAGGATCTCTACCGCTCCTCCCTGCAATAATAACAAAGAAAAAGTATAAGTGGGTGGGGCTATACACTAGGCTGATCAAAAACTTACTCTGTCCACCGCTGCTGTTAGCGGCGGTTGCGCCGGAGCTAGGTTCTCTCTGAATTCGTTGTCTACCCGACATCTTGATTTAGCAAACACTATACCTTGTCACTTAGTAAGCATAGTAACTATCTCCGGGTGAAGTCGTGTGGTTTTTCTCTTTCTAAGTTGTGCGGCCGTCAACTATCGCGTGATCAAGCACATGTGGTCACGTGCTAGCATTAATAATGAAAAGATGAGCGCTCTTTCTCTGCAGATATAGACTCTTGCGAGCTCTCCCTTTGTTTTCTGCTTCTCTTCGACGTTGCACCGCCTCATTCGTACTTAAAGAGCTGCGCTAAGGACCCATTAACTTCTAAGGCGTTGGAGGAGACGGTGTCATACCTCTGATGTCAGCTGGAAACCACCAGAGCCCGGGGTCTAGTGAGTAGTAACGGGAGCTGGTCAGCTAAGTAACTTAGCTACATGTGTGTTTAAGAGAATAAATAGCTATGCAGTGTGTACTATGCTGCTGTCTGACCATGAATATTGTTTTGTTTATGCTATGAAGACATTCTGTTGTTATCCATTGACCTCTCTATCCTTTGATGTGTGTATTTTGGGTCCTGTTCCTATACTCACTGACTGTGTAGCAAATTATGGCTAACTGAGAATGAAGTTGGCAGACTAGCTAACTCTAGCTGGTGTCTTGTCTAATGACTATAAGGCATAATAGCTAGCTTTAGATTATGCAATTAGAGTAATGGCCTTTTAAAGCTTGATGGTGATATCTACTTGGAACACTCTAATCCTATGATGAAAAAGGTATTGTTTAGGTTTATATGGTAGTGAGTTAGAGCTTGGATGCTGAATCTATGTGGTGTATAAAATATGCCATTGTTTTGTGTATACTGATAAGTTCTTAGTTTCAGAACATTAAAATGGTTCTTAATCAGCCTCTCAATGATTATTATCAGGCTGTGATGTGGGCCACATCAAATGGCCTTTTAGGTTAACAGAGGTACCCTGTTTAACGTGATATCCTGTTTATTTGTTGGGAGAAAGTTCTTGCAGATAGAAGAAATGCATTCTAAGGAGTACTCACAATAGTTAAGACACTCACAATGGAGGGAATGTTAAGGCACTCACAATGGAGGGAAATGTTAAGGTACTCACCAATCATCCACACAGTATACTGTATAGAGGGAGAAAAAGGGACCTAGTTTTAAATTGTGAACATCTGATATTTGTTAACTAAACCCCTCTCTCAAACTTCTCTGTCTGAGTCTTTGCCTCAATCCCTTTGAAGTAGCCAGAAAACTCCCTTGTAGTGCTAAAGTTTGTTCTAATTCCAATATATGTGTGGCAACATAATCACAGTGCTAGATAGAAAATGAAAATGAAGTCATTTTTTACTACAAATAAACTCTTAGTGAATAAACCTTTTGTGCATCTGGACTTTAGAATTTTTTATCAGCTAAAACTGCCACATGTGTAAACAAGAATAGGAAGGAATGCTGAAAAATTTTGTTGAAATGCTTACTATCTGAAACAGTGACTTCTCTGATTCTGCAATCTGTGTTGTAGATTTTGTGTGCCAGGCTTAGATAGTTATACGGCAGAGATATTATCGTAAGATGTTTTATTCATCATATGCCCTGTTCTGAGCCATCAATCAATAACTATCTACTATAAGACATTGTGGGATATATGACGATTAATATTCCTGTAGGAATCACTGAAAAGATGTAAAACTCTTTGCTACATTTCATTTCATCCTCTTCATTGAGTAGGGGGTTATCAGTCCCGCAGGTCCTCCGAGTTTTATTGAACTGTCCAACTCCAGCTGGGGGAGAGGGGGAAGACTTATCAGTGAAGGGGCTTTATTGAAATTCTCCTCCATGTCCTAGGGACTCCCTTTAGAGTGTAGTGGTTTTTAGAATCCCAGGGAGCTCCCTTTAGAGCTAATGGTTTCTAATTGGCTGTGATTTTGTACTGTGGAAGTGCCATCTAAAAAGAATAGTCAAATTTTACCTCTAGCCAATTTTAACCACTAGCCAACAATGTATTAGCTTTTAATGTGACTAATTCACTCTCTTAAAGGGTGTGGTTATTGTGTACTGATAATGTGGGAGCTGGTATTTTACAGCTTTAGTGTGAATGGTAGTGTGGGCAAGTATTTATTTATTGAGTGGCTTCTGTAGTTAGTAAGGTTCTACTGGAGGGGGGTAGTGGTTGTAGCTGGTGGGAACAGCTAGTTTACCTTGGGTGTCCTGCCTTTAGGCTGTTATACTGGTCTGCTTGGGCAGTAAGGCTGTTATAATATTGGTCTACCTGGGCTGTTAGGCTGTGGTGTACGTACTGGGACTGTTAGGCTGTTATACTGGTCTACCTAGGCTGTTAGGCCATTTGTAATGGGATGCTGCTTAAGTTGGGATGGACTTCTGTTGTGTGAGAGCTTGATGGGCTTGACGGTGGGCCCAGTAATAAATTATAAACTGGGAGTGTGGTGTGAGTGGTCTGTAGTAACCTGTAGAAGGTGTGTAGAGGTGTTATCTTGTTTGTACTGTATCTTGTCTATCTTGTAATGAGTTGTGCTCTCACATCCTCTAGCTTAATGGGGCCCTGTCTAATTCTGATCTCTCTCCTCCCTGTCTGGTAATGGCTCCTGCACACACACAGCCTTCTCCTAAAGGCAGTTTTCTGAGCTACTTACTCTCCTCCTTACTCTAGCTCCTTCTAGCTTAATTGGGTCCTTCCTTTTCTGCTCTCACTCTAAGCCTAGTCCAGCTGCTTAGTAATGGGCTTTTTCCTGCCACCTCAAGTCAGGTCCCCTCACCTTGGGGGTTGGAGATTTTCATTAAGATTCATGCCTCACCAATTTTAACTTTCCTACAAAATTGCTTGTGGGCAAAGAGCTTTATCTCAATTACTGACTTCCAGGGTAATCAGGTTTTGTCCAAGTGCTGGTTAGCTGTATATCTAGTCAACAGCATGTGTGTGTAAGTAAAGGTGAACATTCTATAAGTGTAGAATAGATTATAATCTAGCCTTTTATCTTCTAGTTTATGTTGGTTACTTAGTTTTTTGGTGAAATCTCATTTTAAAAACAGTTTATTAGTGCATAGATATCTTAAGTATAATCTTGGTCTGGTTTTGGGTGGTTTGGTATCTTCAACTTGTGTTTACCCTACTTCTGGTAGGAACCTTTTCAATGTTTAGTTAACACTTTTCATAACACCTGCTCTGGATTTATTACTAAGTGTTTATAAGCTCTTGAGATGTTTGTTATGTTAGGTTGTGATGTGTTCTTTCTTAGAGGAAGAACTATGTAATTAATGACAGGGTTTTACTCTATTGCCAGGGTCCCCCTTTTTCTCTCTCCCTCTTAGTTTTCTGTTTGGGGAGGGAGGAGGAGGTAGGTGTGTTCCCTAGTGGAAGTTGATTGGAGGTGGGGGGGGGGGGGAATGCTTTAAGTCTAAGGAGAGGTGGGTGAGTAACTTGAAATGGAGTCATTGTATAGTACTTATAGATACACTGAGCACGTGCAACAGATTCCATTGTTCTTACAAGTGTTCTTAACTGTGAGGGATTTATACAGGATTTTGTTGATATGTGGAGGGGAGGGGGAGGATCTCTCTCCCTCTGTATGTAATGTATTGCATCTGGTATTCCTCTGTGTGTGATGCAGTTCCGGTACACATAAGGGAGGTTGTCTTGGTGCAGTTCTGGTCCTTGTATGTATCTCTCTATATTATATGTTGGGAGAGTATTCTCCCTACACATAAGGGAGGCTGTCTTGGTGCAGTTCTGGTCCCTGTGTATCTCTATATTATGTGTAAGGAGAGTATTCTCCCTACACATAAGGGAGGCTGTCTTGGTGCAGTTCTGGTTCCTGTATCTCTCTATATTATGTGTAAGGAGAGTATTCTCCCTACACATAAGGGAGGCTGTCTTGGTGCAGTTTCTTATCCTATAGGTAGTTAAGTCTTCCAAGAACTGACTACTCTATGAATAGTGAGGCTTTGGTGTGTTGTCATACACCATATTCCCTGGGACTGTTTACTTTTTCATGAACTGATGAAGTTTATTTTCCCAGAAGTATTACCAGAACCTTCTCTGAAGAGGGGTGCTTAACTATGCCTTTGGTGATATGAGTAAATAGAATTAAGGAAGTAAGAAAGTTGTTTCTATGGAATCCTTTGTGGCCTTATCAGCACTCACAGTCATCTCATGCTTGTTGTATTATGTCCCTAATGGTGACCTTTTGGGTATAGCCAGGTGGGTGTGTGTCCTAGAATTTTGAGCCGCTCCTCGTTGTACATTGGTTTTGTTTACAATGATATAACTGATATATATATATATATAACAGTGTACCATAGGCTGTTTACAATGTCTCACCTAATGATGTAAATTGTATCTGTGTCAGATTACTGAGTATAGCTCTACTGTATAGTATTAATTGTCCCAGTGTAGATTACTGAGAATAGGCTCTAGTAGATTACTGAACATAGACTCCACTGTGTAGTATTAACTGTCCCAGTGTAGATTACTGAGCATAACTCTACGGTATAGTATTAACTGTCCCAGTGTAGATTATTGAGCATAGGCTCTACTAAATTACTTAGTAGGCTACACTGTAATTTCTGATTTTCTTTCTAGCCCCTCCTCTCCCCCCTCGTCGAAGGGCCGAGCAGAGACGTAATTCAGCTACTCCTGTTTCTCCTGGTCCACCTGCTCCACCTAAAAGGAATCGTAAGAAATAGAAACTTATACTGCATCTCCACATTTCAATTCCTCCCCCTCCCTTCACCCCAGATTTTCAAGCATCTAAGACAGTTGGAGATCTTACGCCACAGCTTGTTGCAGGTATGCATTACAGCAACAAAACTTCTTGAAATCAGTATTCAGCAATAAATTGGTGTGTGTGTAGCTTTTCTCCCAAATTAGTTATTTTCACGGGTCTCATGAAAAAATTAAAAAAACTAGGACATGATACTAGTAAATTTATATGGTGGTGTGTTATTTAGAGATTTGTTCCAATTTATAAATGTGTTCTGATTTGATTTTTATGGTGTGTTATTTAGAAGAAGTGTGTTCCAATTTATGCATGTTCTGATTTATATGGTGTTATTTAGATGATTTAACACTGCATAAATTAGGAACATATTGTCTAAATAAGTGTAGTTCCAATTTATGCAGTGTGTCACTTTATAGGTATGTTTTTTAGACAGTCTTCTAATTTATGTTCCAGTTTAGTTATTGGTGTGTTTCTATTTAGTCAGAGCTTCGGTAATTAGAAGAGGTAATTGAAGCAATGTATTTAAGTAACTTGTAATGTGGTGGGGGTGAGAAGGTGAGGTTTATGGGTGTGTCTTGGGTGATTAGCAGCTTTATATAGAGTATTGTCTTGTTTTAGCTCGTGCTTCCTTCTCTGGTACACCATCCAATTCCGGCTTCATCAGTCCTCCCCAGCATCCGCAATACACACATAGTCCCTTTTCCTCTACTCCTGCCACCCACAACACTGCATCCAGTAACTCCTTGACTAGCCCGAGCAATAGTGGGAACCCTCCCCCACTGCCCGGCCGACCTCCACCTCAGCGGCAACGCCATTTGAGTGCTACGGATGGGCATTCTCCAAGGCAGGGACAGACTGGTGGTATAGCTGCTGTTGGACAAGCAATGTAAATCAAACACTAAGTAGAGTGGGACCTCAGTTACACAGACCCTATGGGACTGGCACTAGTCTGTATAATATACAGTGGAACCTCAGTTATACAGACCCTATGGGACTGACACTAGTCTGTATAATATACAGTGGGACCTCAGTTATACAGACCCTATGGGACTGGCACTAGTCTGTATAATATACAGTGGAACCTCAGTTATACAGACCCTTTGCGACTGGCACTAGTCTGTATAATATACAGTGGAACCTCAGTTATCCAGACCCTATGGGACTGGCACTAGTCTGTATAATATACAGTGGAACCTCAGTTATACAGACCCTATGGGACTGGCACTAGTCTGTATAATATACAGTGGAACCTCAGTTATCCAGACCCTATGGGACTGGCACTAGTCTGTATAATATACAGTGAAGCAGTGTTATATTAAACGTAGTCAACAAACAATTGAATTTGGAATCTGTACAATCATAGCAGCCAGATAACAGAAGTGAGGTTCCACTGTACTAGTATATTAATTAGCTTCAATATAAGATGTATTTTGATGAATCCTCTGACTCGCCACAGCTTCCTAGGGGAGATAGGCACAGGCATTTTGATTGTTGGTTGACAAGGGCACTATCTATACCTGCTGGAAAACTCTTGCATGGTCATTACCTTTGTGTTCATTAGTCCTCAGGGAGGTGATACCTATGTTATGCCCGAGACTGTGGCTCATCTTCGGAAGCAATACCACGACCAGCACCCACAACAATGGCAACAGCAATCGGGATTACCTCCACCACAATCTGCTCCCTCGTTTCACCTGATAGAGGACCAGGACTGGTACTGGGGCAGTATATCAAAGTAAATATGGAGTTATGGTGTGATGTAGCAATGTAATGTGATTTTGTACTCTTCTTCTTTTTCTATCTACCATTTTCCCTTCCCTAATCTCCTTCTCTCCTCTCATCCCTTCCGTCTACTCCACCCCCTCTTTCATCCTGCACCCGCTCTGCTTCTCTCCTTTCATGTTTCTCTCTACCCTATCCTCATGTCACACCCCCTCACTCCACTCCTCCCTCACTCTACTCCCCTCATGCTCTAATCTCCTCCTACTCTACTCCAATCCACTCCCATAACATTCCACTTTACTCCCCTCACACTCTAATTTACTCCAATTCCCTTCCACTTCACTCCCATCACACTCACTCTAATCTCCTCCCACCCACTCTAATCTCCTCCCACCCACTCTAATCTCCTCCCACCCACTCTAATCTCCTCCCACCCACTCTAATTTCCTCCCACTCTTCTCTCCTCCTTATGACGCTACACCACTAACAGAGAGGAAGTTACAGACATCATGAAGGACATGCCCAATGGTGCTTTCCTTGTGCGGGATGCAGCCCGTGTTTCTGGCTACTACACTCTGACTCTACGAAAGGACGGAGTCAATCGTCTAATCCGAATCATGCACAGAGACAACTTGTATGGCTTTGCCGAACCACTGGAATTCAACTCAGTAGTGTCACTAGTTGAATATTACAAAGAACACTCCCTGGCACCTTATAGTCCTAAACTGGACATCACTCTTGGAGTTCCAGTTTCTCGAAGATTAGTGAACGAAGACATGGACAGAATGAATGTGCCGGATGAGCACATCATCGAGAGACTGAGAACTCTAGAGGAGGATGTTAGGGTGAAGGGAAGAGAGTATAATAACCAGAAACAGAGTTTGGAAAGAGTTAATGAGGTGAGTGAGTAGGCAGTGTGTGTGTGTGATGAGAGAGAGGGGAAGGGGGAGAGAGAGGGAGGAAGGGGGAGAGAGAGGGAGGAAGGGGGAGAGAGAGGGAGGAAGGGGGAGAGGGAGGGAGGGAGGGAGAGAGAGAGAGAGAGAGAGAGAGAGAGAGAGAGAGAGAGAGAGAGAGAGAGAGTCAAGTTAACAAATCTAGTGTATATATAATATTTAATAGTTCTGCTATCTTTTTACAGGAAATTAAGAACATGAGGATAGAGATAGCTGCCCAGCAAGAGATTGTCAATATTATAGGGGAAGGTTTAAAGGAACATGAGAAACATCACAACTCTTGTCCTGCTACACTCAAACAAGTGTAGGTGGAAACCCTTTATTTATATAATATAGAACCCCCCCCCCCCCCCCCCAGTCCAACCCTCACCCTCTGAAAAGAGCATATCCCTAGTGACCCAACCACCTGAAGTCAAAATACCCCTGTATATAGTATGACCACTTTCTCACACTCTCCTTCCATGGGTCACCTCTGGGGACACTTCTGTTCCAAATCCCATGATCTTTGTAGTATGGAGACTTCTACTATAGCTGTTTTCCTCTATTGTTTGTTGTTTGTTTATTGTTTACAATATATCAGTTTATTATTTACAAGTTATCTGATTTTTATTTGTTTACAAGCTATTTGTTGTTTACAGGGTAATGTCAAACTTCCAGATGTTGGAGAGACGGCATAGAATGAACAAGGACAATCACATACAACTGCAGGAGAAACTGGTACGCACAGAAAAGACGAAGAACTGCATAGACACTGAACTCAATGGGTTGAAGCCAGAGTTAAAACAGATGCAAGCAGAGAGAGGTAGCCTATACAGGTAGGTTTAGTAGAATATCTCTCTATACACACACACACACACACACACACACAGGACTGGATAACAGCTGGAACCCAATCAGTAATTGTAAAGAAATCTTGTTCTTGAGCCATTATTTTATATGGATTAACTGTGTCCAGATCTATTATACATGGATTAACGGTGTTCACATGATAAAATAATGTTTATTCAATGAAATGTCTTTAATAGAGGATGTCCTCAGTGCTGAGCAGTAGAGTCTTAAAGTACTAGTGGTATCAGAGATGTATTGACCCAATAATCAATATATAATTAAAGTGTATACTATGTGAAATATTCTAGAACATGATAAATGATGGTGTAATCAATGTGTGTAAGCTAAATATGAGTTAACAAGTTCAGTTACCAAATTCTCCATAGGATAGCTCCAGACAATAAAATGATCATTACCATAGAGAGACTTCAACTGGTCATATTGCTAGTAATCTTCATTCTGGTAGCTATATCTATTCGTATATCAGTGCTATACCCTCTCCTCACTTAAAGGGAGTCGATATACTCTATACCCTCTCCTCACTTAAAGGGGGGAGATATACTCTATACCCTCTCCTCACTTAAAGGGGGTAGATATGCTCTATACCCTCTCCTCACTTAAAGGGGATAGATATACTCTATACTCTCCTCACTTAGATATACTCTTGAGGGAAAAATTGAATAATTATTCAGAGATAAAATTTTTTCACAAGTAAATAAATTACACAAAAATTTTTAGACACGAAAATTTCAGTACTCTCTGTCTTTCACAGGGTCTTGAATAAACGTGGACTGTCAACACAGGATATCATTAGTCGTATCCAGGGCACGAGAGATGATGATGATGATCAAGATGAGGAAGAAGAAGGTCTATATGCAACATATGCTATGCTACACACCATCCGGAAAGAGTGAGTTACTTTTTATGGAGGTCACCCTCAGGACACAACCAGTTGGTTGTTATACAGAGGTGGTCTGTTTATACAGTGGAACCTGTATATAGTGGTCACCCTTGGGACATAACCAGTTGGTTGTTATACAGAGGTGGTCTGCTTATACAGCTGAACCTGTATATATAATGGTCACCCTTGGGACACAACCAGTTGGTTGTTATACAGAGGTGGTCTGCTTATACAGTGGAACCTGTATATAGTGGTCACCCTTGGGACATAACCAGTTGGTTGTTATACAGAGGTGGTCTGCTTATACAGCTGAACCTGTATATATAATGGTCACCCTTGGGACACAACCAGTTGGTTGTTATACAGAGGTGGTCTGCTTATACAGTGGAACCTGTATATAGTGGTCACCCTTGGGACCCAACCAGTTGGCTGAGGTGGTCTGCTTATACAGTATCTAATGTCACACATTTGGGATAAATTGGCCCTGTTACTGAAGTTTTAGGCTCACCCTTGAGACAATTGGTTGTTTGAGAGCAGTTATCGTTCACTTAAAATATGAATTTTAGGTCTGATTACCAAAGAATTTCAGAGGAAATCAGGAAAAGAGGGCGTCGTCCACCTCCTCTACCTCCAGGTGATTCAAGGATCACTACAGCTTCTACCCCTCAAGGTGATCGGAACATTTCTCGGATGGATGGGGGGAGGTTGCGGTTAGATACTTTAGTGGACAGACCCCCTCAATTGGCACTCTGTGCTGGAGCAGAGAGCTTTGATGTGAGTTCCTTTAAAGTGTCCTCGTTACAGGGTGTCCTCATTTCAATGGATGAGGTTCTATGCAAACACTGGTGTCCACAGTAGAATAGAACTTCTCTATTGTATCAAGGACACTGTGTCCCAAATATAACTTGTGTATTTTAGAACTTCAGTCCCTGAAATGAGACCACCCCTCTAATCAGGACACATTAATGCTAGAGATTTGTACTCTGTGTTTTATACAGAGAAGGGAATTTTTTTTCATGCAGAAGTTATGTTAGACCACACCCACTTTGATATAGAATTAGTTAATAAATATAATAATTCTCAAAACAGTGGATTTCAATGAGTTCTAGATATACAACGAATTCATTAGCCACATAGCAGTGGAATTTCTGGACTTGAACTGGGAGAGGAAATCCCAGGACACACCTACCTCAGTATGAAACCCTGGTACTCATTTCAGGGGGTTGGAATAGAGGGACTGACTGTAATATCCAATAGAAGAGGATGTGTATTGAGCCAAAGAATATTAATAAACCAGGGAATTGACCTCATACTAATTAGTTGTATGTTGATGTTGATGTTTATTTGTTTATGTTGATGTTTATGTGTTGATGTTGATGTCATGTTGTTATACTTTGTAGGGACAACTTATAGGAATAGCACAACTTAACTTACCTTCTAATTTGCCTCATTTTGTAACCCAAACTTGGATGAATCCAAACTTTAGGTAAGATGGTAGAGATTGTGTATACATCTCTATTACAAAACAATACTGAGAGAGTACAAGTGAGACCACATTAACCAGGAGTATAGATATGGGCTATAAAACAATACTGAGAGTGTACAAGTGAGACCACATTAACCAGGAGTAATTGATATGGGCTATAAAACAATACTGAGTGTACAAGTGAGACCACATTAACCAGGAGTAATTGATATGGGCTATAAAACAATACTGAGAGTGTACAAGTGAGACCACATTAACCAGGAGTATAGATATGGGCTATAAAACTATACTGAGAGTGTACACGTGAGACCACATTAACCAGGAGTATAGATATGGGCTATAATAACAAGATTTGAAAGTGGAAACCTCTTTATCTTGCTATCCAGTTGACCCATCATATGAATTACATTGATAGTTGTAAGGTTCAGGGAAAGGGGTGGACCTGACCCCCTGCCCCGATGACCCCTCCTAAAGTTGCTGAATTAGTAACTATTATAAGAGCTAATAATATGGATTTTTTTCCCTCCCTACCATTAGAAAGGAGGAGTCTAGGGACAGGTTGATGGGCAGGGCCAATGGAACATTTCTGGTCCGTCCGAAGCTGGAGGTTGATGACACTGTAATCAAAGCTCCTACACATTCACACACTATAGACATAATGTAAGTTGACAGTGTGTCTGAGGGGTATTTCACAGAGTTCTTAAACCTGGGATCATTAGACATTCACACACTATAGACATAATGTAAGGCGGCAGTGTGTCTGAGGGGTCTTTCACAGAGTTCTTGAACCAGGGCTCATTAGCATTCACACACTATAGACATAGCATAAGTTGGCAGTGTGTCTGAGTTGTAGGTGTTCTGGAACAAGAAGATAGCTCAATAGAATTTTATTTTATTCAAGAATGAAAATGGCTAGATGTTGCATGAAAATGTCAAGTTGCCTCTGTTCATCTTTGAATTACTTGACACCTAGTTAGAACTAGGCTTCAGTAAATTATGCCGGGCATAATTGGAGCATAATAGGCTCAACCATTATGCTAGGCATAATGGAGCATAATAGGGAGTTTAAACCATAGTTTGGAATTGATCATGACTGACTAGTACATGGCCTAAGTGCATGTTATAGCTAGTTAGCTGAATTAGTCCTAATGGGGTTTTCCTGCTCTAGTACTTCTAATCCTGAGATTGAGAGTAGTATCAACAGTGAATCATAGAGTGAGAGCTCTTTAGTTCAACAAAAAATAGTACTACTTCATTGCTAAGTAGATTAAGAGCCCCAACTAAGACTGATTTGTGTTGAAAAAGGAAGATACTGACTCAATTTGTTCTAAAAAAGTAGGGCATAATGGGTAGAATTCAGAGCATAATAGGGTTAAATTTTGAGCAATGCTCCAAAGCATAATGGGCAAAAATTTGAGCATAATTTACTGGACTCTAGTTAGAACTACTGCTCTAGCTATTGACTAGAGTGTGTGGGATAAGGAAATGGTCTGCCAATTAGTGAGAATGTGAGTGTCTGGTGAAGTGTTACTCCCTGATGGTAGCACTTCTCTACTTATTCTTTGAGGAGAATGTGTTAATAGCCATAGAAAATACTTTTTTTACAACTTCACCTTATATCCCTTCATAGCTCTCACTAAGTGAGGGTAAGGTTGGGGTCATCATTGCTAATTGGATTTGATCTGTGTCCCACTCAGACTTTTGGGCTTGCACGTACATATGAACTAACAAGTTTATGAAGAGGTTGTATGCATATGCTGTATACAGTGGCTATAAAGGGCAAATTAGGACCTTGGAAAATGTCCTTATGTTAAAGAGGTTGTCCTTGGGACAAGACAAGTGTCCTTTGTAAGGAGACCTGTAGTATAGAGCACTATTGTGTGACTGTTTGGAAAAAGGGTCATCAAACATAGAAATAATTACAGTTGAGCCTCTGATTAAAGAACGCTCTGACTCCATACAAAAGATACTTATCTTGTCCCCACTTCAGTAGTGTGTTATACCTCAAGATCAAGGACAATTTCCATGGTAATCGCCTTAACATTTTACAGTGACCGAGGAAAATTCAAGCGGATACCAGTTTTCCGTGACCCGGGTGGAGGCTTTGGCTTTGCTCCTCCTTATGAATTTGATTCACTCAAGACACTGGTGTTGTACTATGCAATCAACACCATGGAAAAACACAACCCTGACTTGGAAACGACTCTCATGTATCCTGCCTTTTCTTCCGTTTAGTTGGCCAAGGATTTTTATAGGATTTCAGATCATTGGCGCTGAAGGCTTCTTCTATTGACTTAATTCTGTACACTAAAATCAGTTTGTTTGTTTTTTCTTTCATTTTTTCCCTAATAATAATAGCATTATTTCAATTTTTGATGAATAGAATAAGTATTTTTTGTTGAGTGTGTACACACTGGTGGAACTAGTCAAGGATAGCTATGATTAAAGGTTACACCTTTCATTACAGTAGTAACCAAATCTGAGATGACAGAGGGCCAATTGAATATATAGTTTAAGCCAGTTATGCATGACCTCTGATGGTAATGATATGAATATTTTTGGCACCGTCTTTGTATAATGAATATTGTTGATGGCACGCCCCTTTTCAAACTAAATGTAGCTAACTCGGCAGTAATGGAGAGAATTTTGTGTAGAGTCGCACTAATCTGTGCTCTTTTGGGAGCTGTTGAACCTTTAGGATCTGGTGAACCTTCAGGATTTGTAGGATTTGATGACATTTCAGGATCTGGTGTAGGACCTAGTGCAGCATCTGATGTAGGGTCCAGTGGAGGATCTGGTGGAGGATCTGGTGCAGAATCTGGTGTAGGACCTAGTGCAGCATCTGATGTAGGATCTGGTGCAGGACCTAGTGCAGTATCTGATGTAGGATCCGGTACAGGATCTGGTGGTATGAGAATAACTAGCTATACCATATAGCTAGCTACAACGGTAGTTATATAGACTATAGCTCTGTACTCAGTCATAGTGTATTTACAGTGGAGCCTCTGACTATAAGGATAACTTCCATATAAAAGAACAAAAAGAAAAGAAAAAGAAAAAAAAATGCAGCTACCATCTTAGCTAGTGCAAATTAATTCCAAATTCTTGGTTCTAATGTGTCCTTTATTCAGAGATCCACTAATTAGAATAATAGCGAATATTATTATTAATAGTATAGCTACCTAGTACAGTGTAGTTTTGTCTTTTAACTATGCCACAACCAAAAGGTGCCTAGCAGAGCTGAGAGCTGTAACATTTATTTTATTTATTTATTTATTTATTTATTTATTTGTTTGTTTATTTATTTATTTATTTATTTATTATTATTATTATTATTATTATTATTATTATTATTATTATTTTATTATTCACTATAGGATCAGGTGACATAAGCACAAGGTCACCCATTATGGATACGATCACATGCTCACAACGACCATCATCCATATTAGTAGAAAGATTCACACTAATAGACTCTTTGTTCCAGAATTTTGCATGTACCAGCAACTTTGGCACACCAATTCTCTTTAGAGTAGCAGTTAATGGTGACCGAGAGTTAGTGACTACTGATCAAGAACGAATACATGAAGTGATCGCTTTTCCAACAGGCCTCTATTCAGTTACCTATAGCGCTTGTCTTCAAGAGGCACCTTTTACAAAAATCTGCGCTAATGAGTCTGAAACTATTGTACTTGGGACTGTATCTACAACTATTGTGCCCAGCACTGACAGGCTGTTTCCTTACGGACTCTCCACAGGAGACAGATCATTCAAAGGGGTCCTGGATGGTGCAGTACCTATCTATCTCACTGAACCAGTTCCTTTCTTCACTAATTATTACAACAGGCTCTATGTAAGTTTTAACAGTTACGAGGACTGTCTTTGTTACAGGGGGGTAAGAAAGGGGGGTTCAAAGGGTGCTGCAGCACCCCTAGTTTTTTTTGTAGTTGTGCTAATGGCATGCATTTCATAGCACCCCTTTATTCAAGTCTGTTCCAGTTGACTTAGTGTACATATTTATACTAATCCTGGAAAGTTTTCATAAGAGTTTTTTTGTTGTTTTTTTTAATGGCTTTTTATAATAGTTATGCCCCCCCAACTGTCAACTGCAGCACCCTTACCTCAAATCATCTTCCTACCCCCACTGTTGTATTATCCATGATGAGTATTATTAAATTAATGGTGCCTATTCACTGGCCTTAGCTAAGTCCAGTGAGTTATGCATAAAGAGAAAGTGTGCTTCTTGACTGGATTAGATCCTGACTATTATTAAGATGCATTTTTAAATGTTTAGTAACACATCTGGTATAATCACGTGACACAAAACCTGTGATAGTGTCATAATAATAATTATTATTATTCTTTCATACAGATAAGCAGTAATGGATTGGTGTCATTTGATCAGCCATATATTTCCTGGTGGCCAGTTCCATTCCCATTTGGGTTTTCCCGGGCTCCAGTAATAGCTCCATTCTGGTTTGATTTTGATTTCAGAAACATTTACCCCACTAGCAACATTTTCTATAATGTATACCAGAGGAGTGGAGACTTATCTATTTTACAAGATGGAATTCTTAATGAATTCAGTAGAAGGATGAATTTGCTGGGTAATTCAGATTTCGAAGCGGAGTGGATGGCAGTGATAACATGGAACAATTCAATCCCTTATCCCTGGTGGTGGTATTACCAAATGGAGGTAACTATCTATCATTATACAGCTGTAGAATAGCACTACATAGCTGCATATAGCATACACTTGCAGTGGTGGGTCCAGATGTGGGGACACTGAGGATGCACTTGACTTGCAGTGATGGATCAAGAGAGTGGAGTGTTTAGAGCACGGGGTGCTAAACCCTCCCTGAAAATTTTTGTGATCCCTGACAAAGCTATTATACATGACAATTGCTAAGTGCAGACTGTACAATGCCATGCAGCCTAGAAACATGCTTCAAAGCCTTGCAATAGATCTGCTAGCTTATCTGACTAAAAATCAATTGATTGCTTACATTTAAAATGGGTGTGGTCAGGGCATGGTTATCTAAGGCAAAATATTTCTATACACTAAAGTTTGCAAACAGCCTCACCCTCTGCAAGGAGTGATGAGCTGTGGCCATATAGTTCACATGTAGGTGTATGGCACCTTCATCATTACAGATTTGTTCCTGTTCTGTGCCAGAAGGACATTTGATATAGAGAAACATGCCTTAACGATTCAGTCAGTATTAATCTTTCATACTTTCAACTTTACAGAGTATTACATTCCAGTTAGTTCTGGCAACTGACTTTATTCAGACCTACGCCTTCTATCTCTACGAGGACTCCACCTTAAATCTTACCTGGTGGCGATATCCTGTGATTGGTTACGACACTAGAGACTTCCTCACCTATCACAATGTGGAACTTGATTCTCAGCAAGATTTCCTATCAATTCATACCATAGTTGGGAACGGTGGGAGGACAGGCGAATGGCTCTTCAACTTCACAGTTCAGGAAGAAGATACCACTTCAGAGATGAGATGCTTAATGTGGGCCAGAAGGCAACAGAACATTAATATGAGTGTGTTTATATCTCTCCCAGTGAATTCCTGTCCATGCACACTTAGACAAGCTAGGTTTGATTGGAGATACTGGTTTGTTTTCAACTGGGGACTGTCCTCTCGTCCAAATTGTGCAATGGTCCTTTTTTCTAGAAGTCAGAGCACAATCGAGTGCTGTTATGATGACTTTGGAGCATTAATTGTGGGAGCTAATGAAGGGGGAAGTTATCAGCTCTACAACCCTCTCTTCAATCATCTAGATAATTATCGTGAAGATTTTCAACCTTATCGGCATTGTTGCGTCATGTCAAGGAGGTGTAATCTATACTATCAATACAGACCTTCTGACGACTGTTCAGAATATATTCCACCTCGTAGGCGTAAGTTAATGTGTAACTTGAGTTCAATATTACTGCAAAACATCTATAGTAAGCTAGTGGAACTTCTGAGTAAAGGACACATTGGGATCAGGTCTACTGACTGTCCCTTGTAGGGAGACTGTCCTTATCTTGAAGGTTAACACTAAGATGGTACATTTTTAGTACGAAAGTTGTCCTTATTTTAAAGGGTCTTTTATCAGAGGTCCTACAATAATAACATAAGCTATTATTTAACCTCATGTATACATGCAGGTTTTGTTTTTGGTGATCCACATTTCATATCAGTAGACAACAGGAACTTCACATTTAACGGGATTGGTGAATACATTCTTGTCCAGACTCCAGACTTTGATTTTCAGGCAAGGCTCCAGAGATACAATGAAAGTGCCAATGGCACAGTAATATCAGGAATAGCTGTCAGACAAGGAGACTTGCAAACAGTTGAAGTGCACGGTGAAAATGAAGAAATTGGTCTGTACATAGGAGGTGTTAAACATAACTTACCAATAAACCAGTCTCCTCTCATGGTGACGAGCACAGGGGTTAGTTCTGATATCTCTGTTGGAATGGAAACTGTTGGAAACACAATTCAAATGGCTGATAGCTTGTTAGTACAGGTCGATGATGACGATGGTAGTGTTATTATCAGTACTGGAGAAGGAGCATCTGTTAGTTTATCCCTACAAATGAGCTTCCTTCGAATGTCAGTGGATTTGCCTGAGAGCTTCACCAATCAGACAAGTGGTTTGTTGGGCAAGCTCAACGGTATCCCTGAAGACGATTTCCAAACTAGAGATGGACGTGTTCTGCAACTCTCTACAGAACGAGAGATCTATGAGGAATTTGGCTTGCTATGTAAGTATAAATGGTAACAACAACAATAACAGTAGCAGCAGCAGCAGCAGCAACAACAACAACAACAACAACAAAAACAACAACAACGAAATGATGAAGACAATTACCAGCAAAGCCTAAATTAAATGTTTATACCTTTAACTGTTAGTTTGTCCTTATTTAGATTTTACCATAATATATCATGACTGTTTTTTAGTTAGTTTATTTGCTTGTTTGTTTGTTTGCTTGTTTGTTTAAATAATGTTTTTGCTTACTTACAGGGCATGCTTCACAAGAAGAAAGCATCTTCAACTACTCTATTGGAGACACTTCATATTCAAGCATCAATGATGGCTATAGCGAATACAGCCCAGTTTTTATCGAAGATATTATCATGTCTGTTCCTGCTACAGTGACAGCTGAATGTCAGGGAGATATCATGTGTATTTATGATTATGTAGCAACTGGGAGTAGTGACGTTGGAATGTCTACTTTGAGTACTGTTGCCGTCAATAATGAAACAATGAACATTCTATGTGAGACATAATAATAGAATCATTATTCTTACTTCACAGGCATTAAAAATCACCTCTAGATAACACATTAGGACTTTAGAAATTATCTTGTAAGTTTCATGGGTTCTCAGAGAGAGAATGAAGCATATTTATTATTTCAATATTTGAGATTCAAGCATATTATTAGCCCTAGCCCTAGCATTAACTTAAGCATTCATTATGGTCTAATATGCGAAGGGATGGTGGTAAGGTACAGTTTTAAAGCATCTGAGTTCCGTTCAGTACCCAACATCAAAGGAAATCTTCACTGAAGTCAAAGGAGTAGACCCACTATCCCATGACTGACCTGGGAAGGTTGACAGTCTAAAATGCTAATTGTAGCACTGTTGTTGAACAGGGAAATATGAATAATGTTGTTGCCATGTAAATACAATCTAATATGTATGACTGTAGACTCTGAATACCACAGAACAGGTGTTCTTTCCTAGACAGCTATTGCATGAGCAGAGTACCTCTCTATTACACAATAGAGTATAGTATATATACACTGTACTTGTAAGATCGGTTCATAGAGGCCACTATTGTACTCTATTACTGCATAACTATTATGTTGAGACCTGTCTGACTATTATATACTATCACTGTGAGAAATGTCCGTAGAGGGCACTGCTTATAACACTGAGACCTATTATAGAGACCACTACCATTACAATGAGCCCTGTTGTAACTGTCATGCATAGGGGTATGATCTCTCTACATGTATCCTTCTTATCAATAGCAAACACTCCACCTGCTATTACTGGAAATTCTACCATCTTTGTTACAAGTGATGTGGATGTGAATATAGAATACCATGCAATAGACACTGATTCTGATGATCGAATACACACCATCTTACTTCAGGTAAGAAATCTAACTCTATTCCAGACACCTTGAGACAAATTAGAGGGGGTGGCCTCATTTCAGAGGTAATGTTAATACATAAGCTGTTATTTGGGACATATACAGAGGTGTCTTTAATTTAGGGGGTTGGAATAGATGTATACAGAGGTGTCCTCATTTCAGATAGTTGAAATAGAGGGATTCCACTGTACTCTTCTGTTAATTCCCTCTTTCACTTATCCCCAAATGAAGACTCCCTTGTCATCAGGGTAATAACTATTCCTAAGGTTGCATGCATTGTAGAGGGTTCAGTTTCCACTCAATTAATTTCTTAACTCCAGGAGCCAATTCCAGAAGGATTCCAGCACAGTCGACAAAATGATGTTCTTTTTGTGTCCTGGATGGAACCTGGTCTTGATCTGCCAACATCTCCCCTCATAATCGCTGCCAACGACGGCAACGGAGGGCTGACCTCAAGAAGAATCTCCATTGTACTTTGTGGGTGCACAAACAATGGAAGTTGCATCATAAATAACGACTTGGAAGCAGTACAATTTGATCTTAACGGCCATTACAAGTGGCCATGTAGCTGTCCCGAGTTCTTTGGTGGTGATTCCTGTGAAGTAGATATGAGAGGCTGTGGAGATTTCAGTGTCTGTCCAAGTTACTCCATATGCAGTGATGACGACTCCGTCCCTTCAGGCTATAACTGTGATACTTGCTTGACTGGATATGAGATTGATGAATTTGCCATGAGTGATAAATGCACAGGTATTAAAATTTGTGTGTTTAATGATAATTATTGCATCTAGCTAGGTCATTCAGCCACAGAGATAACTATTAATGCATGAAAAGTCTAACAATTAACTGTTCCAGTCCACAAGAACTGTACTATATATCATCAGTATTATAAGGTGACTATCCATTGACTCTATGTTCTGACTAATATAGTTAGCTAGCTGCAATAGCTAGGTCATTCAGCCACAGAGATAACTATTAATGCATGAAAAGTCTAACAATTAACTGTTCCAGTCCACAAGAACTGTACTATATATCATCAGTATTATAAGGTGACTATCCATTGACTCTATGTTCTGACTAATATAGTTAGCTAGCTGCAATAGCTAGGTCATTCAGCCACAGAGATAACTATTAATGCATGAAAAGTCTAACAATTAATTGTTCCAGTCCACAAGAACTGTACTATATATCATCAGTATTATAAGGTGACTATCCATTGACTCTATGTTCTGACTAATATAGTTAGCTAGCTGCAATAGCTAGGTCATTCAGCCACAGAGATAACTATTAATGCATGAAAAGTCTAACAATTAACTGTTCCAGTCCACAAGAACTGTACTATATATCATCAGTATTATAAGGTGACTATCCATTGACTCTATGTTCTGACTAATATAGTTAGCTAGCTGCAATAGCTAGGTTATTCAGCCACAGAGATAAAAATTAATGCATGAAAAGTCTAACAATTAACTGTTCCAGTCCACAAGAACTGTACTATATATCATCAGTATTATAAGGTGACTATCCATTGACTCTATGTTCTGACTACTATAGTTAGCTAGCTGCAATAGCTAGGTCATTCAGCCACAGAGATAACTATTAATGCATGAAAAGTCTAACAATTAACTGTTCCAGTCCACAAGAACTGTACTATATATCATCAGTATTATAAGGTGACTATCCATTGACTCTATGTTCTGACTAATATAGTTAGCTAGCTGCAATAGCTAGGTCATTCAGCCACAGAGATAACTATTAATGCATGAAAAGTCTAACAATTAACTGTTCCAGTCCACAAGAACTGTACTATATATCATCAGTATTATAAGGTGACTATCCATTGACTCTATGTTCTGACTAATATAGTTAGCTAGCTGCAATAGCTAGGTCATTCAGCCACAGAGATAAAAATTAATGCATGAAAAGTCTAATAATTAACTGTTCCAGTCCACAAGAACTATTATAAGGTCACTATCCATTGACTTTATGTTCTGTCTAATATAGTTAGCTGCAATAGTCTAAGTGGTTAATATACCTACCAAGTTAAACTAGAGTCTTGTTAAGCATTGTCACTATCGTATTGTACATAAATACACCTATTTTATTCATAGATTCAGCTAAGCTGCTATTAACGGAATCAAGGTTTTATTATGCATTTTTTCTTTAGATATTGATGAGTGTTACTCAGCTGATATGAATAGTTGCTCTCACATTTGTAATAACACTGAAGGAAGCTACACATGCAGTTGTAATGAAGGCTACAGGTTGGGACAGGACATGATGTCATGTGAAGGTAATCACATTTAATTATTAGGGTAGTTACTAATTATATTTAACATAGGTGTGGCAGTGGGTGTGGTGTTCCTTATCTCATGCATTGTACTAGTATCTGTGCATACATTGACATAGAATATAATATTGCAGATATTGATGAGTGTAGAGAAGGAACATCTGATTGCGACCAAACCTGTATCAATAATGATGGGAATTTTACGTGTGACTGTCATCTTGGATACATGCTCGATGCAGACAGCAGGAGTTGTATTCTAGGTAATTAGCTATGTACTATTAAACAAGGTATATATTTTGGCTGTTTGTTGATATCCATGAACTAGTGATATAAAAAAAATAATATATTACAATATATGAGTAGTTGTCTCAATGGCAATTGGTGCTCTACAGGATGTAGTGACATATTATATTTTATGACTGTAATGTAGATGCTTGCACTGGTGATGTTTGCTCTAATGGGATGGTATGTGCAGTGGTAGGTATGGAGATGGAGTGTTTATGTCCATCTGGTCAACAGTGCACTGTTGATAGTGTATGCCGTAGTACAAACTCCAGTATATTAATGCTGCAAACATGTGAAGGTAAGTTCTACATCATTACAGTGACCTGTCTATAGTGACCACCCCCTTGGTTACAAAAAAGAAGTGGCCTTAATAAGAAGGTGGTCTCTATAAGGAGGTCAAAGTGAATAGTGCAAGCACTATTGTGACATAACGAAATAGCCTGTATAAAGAGGGGGTGGTCTGATTAGACAGGTTTCACTACATTTTGTCTATAAAAATGTATACATATTCAAGAAAGTACCTTCCTTAGGAGGTAAAAAATGCAACTGACAAAGTTATATTCTTTCTTAGACTGTCCTGGTGACACTTATGGACTAAGATGTGCACAGATATGTGAGTGTGGCAGTAATGGCCGGTGTGACAATGTTGAAGGATGCATATGCAATGATGGTTGGAGTGGTGTGAACTGTGACATAGGTAAGAGCATGTTTGTTTGATCGATATTTCTAATCGACACTTCTGTCTTCGAGATGCTCTTCCTCACTTGCTTGAACTTTCTGATCTCATGACAAAAATTTAATTCCTATTGATCAGGGTATAGAATTTCTATTCCACTTACCCAGCAGAAAGACCACACAATAGTCTTTTAATACTTGTTTTTCCTCAGTTGGTTCTCTTAAGGTAATGATAACCACTTGTCTCATCTCTAATCCCTCCCTCCCACAAATAGAAAAGAGAGAAATCTGGAATTTTAAGTCAAACTTGATACTTCGGCTCCTCATTGAACTGGCCAATCGGATAGCTGAAATTGCCACATGCTCTAAAAGCTTTGATGCACAAAAATCTTTGTATTATTTTCAGCCTTAACTCCAGTCATCTGATTGGTGAGGAGTTGTAGTACAGACCTTACATTCCAGACGCTCTATTTTCCAGTGCTGGGAATGTTCTACCTCTGTTGGTGTTATATAGGGGATTAGACTCCCTATTAGACTGGCCTGTCAATGCTGGTATTACATAGGCGTAGGAAACGGGAGGGGGGGGGGGGGGTTTGGGGGCTGGAGCCCCCTCCACTCTAGTTTTTCAGCTTACCTCAAGTACTTTTCCATGGCTAAATTACTTATTTTTGTTGTATATGAAGTCAGCCACTTAATATTTTTTTGTTATTTTGGAAAGTTTTAAACTGACATTTGCCCATTCATCTCAGAGCATGCAAATTCTCAAAATTTTGAGGGGGAGCATGTCCTCCTGGACCACCCTAAAAAGTGTTGTACTTTGTGCAAGGTCAGAGCGACTGTAGACAGGCTCGGTAGGTGCTGGTAGGTGCTGGTAGGTGCTATAACCAATTAGAATAGGCTGGCCTACCTCTGCCAGTGTTATGCCTGTGGATATAGGCTGGTCTACCAATGTTGGTGTTATATCCCCATGTAGACTAGTTTGGAAACAATATTAGGTAGTTTTTTTTTAAATATGGGTGATAACCGTCTCAAAGGGTCAAAAGTATTATCATTATTGCAGAAATCAATGATTATGATCCAACATTTCCTGGAAACACTTCCTCCATGATACGAATACGTTGGGACTTAAGAACAGATGCTGAAATTGTTACAATCACAGCTATTGATGAGGACACTGGTCCCAATACTGGGAGAGTGTACTACGAGTTAACCTCTTCTTCATATCCTCTTCCCCAAGGGGTATCAAATGGCATTGGGGTTTTCAATATTAACCCCTCTTCAGGTTTGATTACTTCTGGAATTGATTTGTTAGCTTTAGCTAATAATTACATGGAATTTTTGCTGACAATAAAGGCAATAGATGGAGGCACACCTCCAAGATCGACTCAACACATGCTAACACTCATCCCCATTCCAGTTCC
Source organism: Diacarnus erythraeanus (assembly GCA_964016965.1). Lineage (NCBI taxonomy): Eukaryota > Metazoa > Porifera > Demospongiae > Poecilosclerida > Podospongiidae > Diacarnus > Diacarnus erythraeanus. Next base: position 3,924,515 of record OZ024675.1, on the reverse strand, counting down.
AATCTTTCATCCTTACAATGGAACAGAGTTTATTCAGGAAGAACTCCGTGTTGGTTCAGTTATATCAACTCTGTATTGCAGTGAAATTGGACCTTCTAGCAACTCCATAGAAGTGAGTTTGAACGGGTCTGATGCAGAGAAGTTTAGAATTGAACAATCATCTTTAGTTGTGGCAAGACGAATTGACTATGAATTGTTACCTGAAAATGATCGGACACTTTTTATCGTAGCAAACTGTATTAATCGATGGAGTTTATCAGATATGCTAATCATCAATCTAACCGTTCAGAATGTGGATGACAACAAATTCCGTTTCACCCGCTTCCAATATGAAGCCATTGTACCTGAGAATGCATCTGCTGGGGAGAACATCTTAACAGTAAGTGCATCTGATAGAGATATACCCGATGCTATGGTCACATATGACTTGCAAGATAATATTCTGGCAGATTTTGTAATCTCTAGCACAGGAAATATTAGGACACACAATGCACTTGACAGAGAAGAACGAGCTGTATATCAATTAACAATTGAAGCTATTTATACAACCATGAATGGCTCACTGATGAGAGTCACTGCACCATTGACAGTGTTTGTATCTGATGTAAATGATGAAACTCCTCGATTTCAAGACTTTTATTACGTGAATAACGTGACCACAAGGATTGAGGAAGGTGATGTAGTTATTACCGTACATGCTTCTGATGCTGATGAAGGAGCTAATGGTGAAGTCACTTACCAGCTTGATGATAACTCAGTGTTTGAGATCAACGAAACCACAGGTGAAATCTATGTCGTTTCATATTTGCTTCCTCAACTTTACATACTCACTGTTAATGCAACTGACAGTGGAGATGAGCCTCGTTCCTCCCAAACATTTGTATACGTGCGTGTTCAGCCATCGCCCAATCGTATCCAGCTAACATTGACAGAAAACCCAATTATTGTCTTCGAGGATAATCTCATTGGTTCACAGATTGGTCAGGTACATGCTGTCGTGATTGATGACAGCAATACAACACTAAACAGTAGTTTAGATTTGACTCTGACTTATGAAATAGTGAACGGAACTGATCAGGATCGTTTCACAATTAACAGGAGAAATGGTGCAATATATTCTCTGGGAAATTTGGACTACGATGCACTTGCCAGGGAGTATGACCTTATAATCAGAGTAACCCTGAGCGGAGGCGATTTTGAACTTGCCGAAGAAGTGGTAGCTCAGATAATGGTGGAAAATATAGATGACAATCCACCACTTTTCATGCCTAGCCTCTATGCTGTTTCAATAGAGCAATTTACTCTTCCAGGCACTACCATTCTCTCTGTCTTTGCTAGTGATCCTGACGGCCTGGAAAGTATAAGATACGATCTAGTAGGTACCGACAGTGATCCTTTCCAGATTGATAATTCAACTGGTGAGATTACTGCAATTACTGAGTTAGATACTCCGAGAGATTACAGATTTCACGCAGTTGCTAGTGATGGAGGGGATATAATGTCATTTGCTGTAGTGTACATATCAGTGACTCGCTCAACTTCGGTAGGAGTTTCATTCACAAGAACATTATACAGCTTCCCTCTCTTGGAAAGTGCTCCTCCAGGTACCTTTGTTGGTAAAGTTAGTGCTCTAACTAGAGGGAACCATTCTTCCGAGGAGTTTAGTCACTTGGGATTTCGCATCAATATGCCGGATATGATTGTCTTTAACGTTACAGACTTGCTACCACTGATAAATCTATCCCAGCCACTCTTTCACATTGACGTCTCATCGGGGAATATAAGCACACTGGCTATGTTTGAGTTTGATCTGGAGACCAGGCAAGATTATGTGTTTTATGTCGAAGTGTACAATATAGACAGTGGTTCTGTTTATGATTATGCATGGGTCGAAGTTAGACTTCAAGATGTGAACGACAACCCTCCCGTATTTAGTCAGTCATTGTACACTAGTGTTATCAATACTTCTCAACCTCTTCACTCTGTTATAATTAGCTTATCTGCTACAGATAGAGATTCCTTCTCTAACAGTCAGATAACGTACTCCTTTGAAGATCCTGACTCCATACTTGGATTTGCATTAAATCATTCTTCGGGAAGTATCTCCATATCTAATCCAATGCTGCTCATTCCTGGGGACTACCATCTCACAGTGATAGCTTCAGATGGAGGATTCCCAGTAATGTTTGTCCGTACTACTGTATTTGTGGCCGTAATTCCAGTTACTCCTGAGGATATTGAATTCACTGAAGAGGTATACAATTTTAATGTATATGAGAATTCTCCTCCTAATAGCATAGTTGGTTCTATTACAGCGTTACCAACGAACTCATCTTTATCCTTGTCCAATGTTACCTACTCCACACCTAATATCACTAATCTCTGCTTTAATATCGACCCACGTAGTGGAGAAATCAGAATATCGTGCACGTCTCTTGATAGGGAGAGTACAGCCAGTTATCAGCTTTTAGTCATAGCTCAAGTTGATGACATCGAAGCCTATGGGACTGTGAAAATAAACCTCCTGGACATTAATGATAACGCACCGGTGTTTAACCGAGATATTTACACTGCTGTTATTGATGATGGGCATGGTAATAGAACCTCTATTCTCCAAGTCATGGCAGAAGATATAGACATTGGGTATAACGGAACGTTTACTTATGAAATTATCCCTCATGATAATGAAATATTCAGGATTAACAGTACGACTGGTGAGCTATTTCTCATCGATGAAGTTGTTCCATTGGGAGATTATAGACTATCCGTCAAAGCCACAGATACAGGAACACCATTTCCCATGAGTTCATATGCTATTGTTCTTATTTGCATTACTAGAGCTCAGCCACAAACTTTAAACTTTGACAGTCTGGAATTCAATGTGATGGAGAATGTACCTTCAGGAACAGATGTAGGAACGGTCACTCTGAGAGGAAATGGAGGTAGTATTGTAAACCCTGCTGACTTTCAAGGTAACTTACATTTCTCTATTGTCAGTGGAGATACCCTGAACCTGTTCTTTATCAATCCTAACAATGGAACTGTAACTACATCAGCTCTTAACGTTGACCGAGAAGAAGCCCCTTATCACATCATTGAGATTCTTGCTAACTTTACACAGTTCAGTAATATTCCAGTGAATCATGTGCAGGAATTCTTTACTATTGAAGTCCTAGATGTCAATGATAATGCACCAAGATTTGACCAACATCTCTACTACATGATTATAGATGATGATGCAGACACAGATGAAGTGATCTTTAACATAACTGTTACTGATATTGATGCTCCATTAAATTCCGAAATATCATTTAGATTTGAATCAATTACAACGTCGGCTTTTGGGGTCAGAGTAACAAATGTCTCTCACCCACACACCTATGCTGAAATATACATCAATGATACTAACAGCTTAATGGCAGGTGATTTTCGGTTTACTATCATTGCAACTGACAGTGGAGTAACTCCCCTCATCAGAACAGCGGCTGTGGATATTATAGTGAATCATGCTATACCAGAAGAAATAAACTTCTCCCTTCAGAGATACACCTTCAATATATCTGAAGAGACGCCTCCTGATACTCCAGTCGGAAATGTTTTGATTGATAATTACACTCCAGCACTTGCTACTCTTATCTATTCCATAACAGGAGGTAGCGGTGAAGAATATTTCATCATTAATTCTGCAACAGGTGAGATACAAAAGACTCATAGACGAATCGACAGGGAAACCATCTCTGAGCTCAACCTCACAATCAGTGCTTTTCTGCCTGACCAAGACCCTCCACTAATTGCAAACACGTTTGTCACTGTAACTATCAATGATGTTAATGATAATGTGCCAATCTTCACTGAGGCAGTTTATCCCAGTGTTAGCATTGAAACAGATGAAATCAATGTTAATACTGTGTTACTCAATGTGTCTGCAACTGATAGAGATGCTGGAACCAATGCCATTATTGACTACGGTATCCAGTCTATCATCGTTGATAATTCCCTGTATTACGGTAATGAATTTCACTTAAATAGAAGCAGTGGAGAGATTTTTATCACGTCACAGATGGTAAATGTAGGTGCTTACCACTTCAACATAAGTGGATCAGACAGAGGCAGACTTCAGCTAAGAGGCTACACATCTGTAACCATAATTGTGCAACAACCAGCTCCACACTCTATATCCTTCATGAATCAGACTGGGTACACTTTCACACTATCCGAAGAAATGGGAATTGTCACAGCATTTGCACATGTCATGTTAGAATCAATTCCTGATTATTTGTTGCAATTTGTCAGTTATACGACAGACGATTCTAACTTTACCGTAGCTCAATCATCAGGTGCAATATCCTCGAGAAGAAACTTTGACTATGAAATAGAAAAATATTACACTTTTGAAGTAACTTCCAGACTTGACGTTACTATCCGGACGCCTGAAATTCACTTGATAAGTCACGTTAATGTCACTATACAGATTATTGATATAAATGACAATACACCATACTTTACCAACTTCCCATCTGAGATAACACAATACGAAAACAGGTCCACACTAGAAGTGGTTTATAACTTCACTGCTAACGATTCTGATTCTGGTTCCAACTCCAGACTGAGATACGAGATACTGAATAGTGATCTACCTAATGGAATGTTGAACATCAATGAGCATACTGGTGCTCTTTCAGCAGCAGCTGGTTTAGACCGAGAGAGTTCTATAGAAGGAGCAATACACAGAATAATTATACGTGTGTGCGACGTGGGAAGTGGTCCAAGATGTGTTCAGAATAGCACCAACTTTAGACTTCTTGACATAAATGATAACACTCCTAACCTAACTTCTGGACTGGTCTACTCTGCAGAGGAGAGGAGGCCAGCAGGAACAGATGTGTTCTCATTTGTAGGCACTGATCCGGATTTTGGGGTCAATGGTACCATCAGATACTCTATAATTTCGACGGATGCTCCGATTCAGTGCAATACCACAACAGGCCAAGCGACACTGAGAGAAGAACTTGACTTTGAAAGACGGACATCATACAACATTACAATAAGACTCTCTGACACAGGAACTCCGTCACTATCAAGGAATTACAGCATAATTCTCAATGTAGCTAATCTTCCTGACAATACACCTCAATTTGTCTTTCCCATTGGAGAAACAGCATATCACAATGACACTGACCCTACAGTTCAAAGGGGAGATCTCTTATATAGAGTACAAGCTTTTGACGAAGACATGGGAAGCAGCAATGATATTTTGATGTATGCCATCACTAATGTCCAACAAACTGGCAATGATGTTTTACCTCGGCTTACAATGGAGCCCACAACTGGACAAATTGTAGGTAGTGTTGACCAAATATTTGTCCCAGAAGCAACATTCACTGTCTCTATTCTAGTGTATGACCAAAGCAATTTCAACTTGTCAAATACCTCCACTGTGGTGATCAATGTCATTCCTGATCCCTTATCTTTCACTCAAACAGTGTACACTGCAACAATCTCTGAGCAAGCCCATGTAGGAACACTGGTGACAATTCTTCCTATTCAAGCTCTTTCTGTTTCTTCAAATATCATGTATTCCTTCGGTGAAATTCGGCCTAGACTAGGTGGTCAGAGAAAATTTACAATAGGTGCTAATGGTGCCCCTGCTGCTACCATATCACTGTCTACTTCTGGCACCGGTCTTGATAGGGAAGACATCGACACATATGTGATTGAAGTTCGTGCTTCAAGGATGGGTATAGGTACACGGCCCTCCGAAACAGCTCAAACCAATCTCACTGTGACTGTGAGTGATGAGAATGATAATGATCCATACTTTATTGACAGAAATTACACTATAATTACTATCAAAGAAAATTTATCATCTCGTACTGTAATATCCAGATCAAATGCATCAGACTTAGATATTGGAGTAAATGCAAGGTTGATGTACAGGTTGGAACCAAGCCCTTCCCCCTTCAGGGTTAATAGTTCTACCGGGTTTATCGATACAGTGGGAGTTTTGGATTATGAAGTGACATCAACTTACAACATAACAATCTTTGTTGAAGATTCTGGTCAGCCAAGACGAAGTAACCGAATCATCTATACAATCAATCTCATCAATTTGAATGATAACTTCCCAGTGTTCTCAGCACTAGCATATTTTGGCGAAGTGTACGCTCGTGCCTCAAGAGATGATATTGTCTTGCACACAGAAATCAGAGTAACCGATGATGATGATGTCAATGGTGAACTACCACTCACTTTCACAATTAACACAGCAATTCCTTTCCCATTTCAAGAAATGTACAGGTTCAGAATAGATTCGCTAAAACCTTATCAGATTAGAGTCGACACTATTCCCGAGGAAGCAGATCGATTCCCTCGTTTGCTAAACTTGACAGTAGAAGTATCAGATGGATCAAACAATGCTAATGTACCACTCTTCATCTCCATCTTCACATCAAACAACCTGGGTTTCTTCATCCTTCAGAGAGTGATGTTAGAGGAATTACTCTCATGTGTAGTTAGTGCCACCTCTCTTTGTGGTTTCCGGCGTGCTGTGGCAGTTCTAACTGAAGAAGCTCTTTCAACTTCACGCATCATCACTTTCTATAACAACACAGTGGTTGAGTCATCTACTGACAGTGAAAGGTTAGTTACCTACCTGTAAAAATGTGTGTATTAGAGGGGAGGGGGGGGGGAGGAGTAAGAGGAAGTGGGAGGTACTGGGTGGAACACTACACCAGTAAAATATGTTATCACTTTCAGGTAGCATTTTAACAAAACTCAGCTGAATTCTCTATAGCTATAACTGAAATATAATAATCCACATTAGTAATAGGGACTTTTGGTTAAGTTGTAACAGCTCTAAGACACTGTAAATCAGGAAGTATTAATAATTCATCTTTATTATAATTATTATTCGTGCTAACTATTTTGGTTGTGACAGTTTACTAGTTTTACTAATAAGTTATTAATTTTTGGTTTTGAAGAAGCAAAAAATTTTATGATAGTAATTATTGTACAATTCATACTTCATTGTCATGCTAATTCCCAGGATTATTGTGGGAATGTTTGGTTGGTACGGTCGTCTCGAATCACGTGAATTCAGAGGAGAGTTAAGAAGTGCTCAACAGCTCTCACCTGTTGAATACATCAACTATGACGAAGAAATATTTAAAGAAGTTGCTGATTCTAGTGATTTGGCATCGTTTGCATTTCATGTTGAGCTGGAGGAGAAGGAAGGCACCACCCCACCTCCTACAGCCCCCACTCAGCCAGCCCCTGCACTGCCAGTAACTCCCATAGTAGGAGCAAGTGTTGGAGCTGTTGTGGCCATCTTGATAGTGATCCTAATCATTGTAATCTTGTTTGTGTTTGGAAGAAGAAGAAAAGACCAACCAAAGAGAAAGAAGTGAGTATATATGACTCCATTATTGGGATAGACAAGAAGTATAGGTTGTTAGAGGCTATTTCACTATTATAGAAACCTAGAACTCCCCAAATGTAAGTGGGTAGGTTACTGCTCAAAGTGAAGTCTCTTGACTATATTTTTAGAAGCTAGGGCTGCCCACAATGAGAGAGGAGCAAGCTGAGGCCATTAGTTAGGTAAACCATGGTTTCTATAACAGTGAAAAGCAGACATTGAAGGCAGTAACTGGCTTAGACTGTGGTGACCATCAAAGTAATGATTGATAACAGTAGCTTAAAAGCTTCATTACTTTTAAAACTCCAAAGCATGGTGCACATCATTAGTATAACAATATATAACTATGTTCTTAGTGAGAGACACTATTAAACTTAGTGGGGGGGGGAGGGAACTGTGTGAAGGTGTGGCCATGGACTACATTTAATTAAATAGTGAACCAGTGAGGCATCTTATCTCTAAGATAATGATACTCACTATTCTGTCACTCTCTCTCATATAGGAACAGACGACCTAGTGATCCTTATGACAGATCCATCAATCGCCTTCAACATCTTCCATGGCGGAAGAAACATTCTGGCTCTAGTGATGACATTCCTTTACACTCCACAGGTCAAAGTGATCTTGCATACGAGACCATGTATGACGATGATGATATTATAGACACAGCTCAAACTATGCCTTGGTTTGACCCAAAATACTTAGCATCAGGAAGAGATGATGTAAGATTATTAATAAATTATTAGCTATAATGCTATAATTATTTGAATAATTATAAATGTAGCCACATTAGTTCAGCTATTATTAACAAGCTTGGCTGCTATTATTATTGTATATAGTCCCTTAGGCCAGTTCTCTTTGCCAATAAAATTATGCTAAGCTAGAGCTAGGGTCTGGTGATGTTGGCCTTATAGCTGTCACATGGATATTTCTAACATAAGAGTAAGCGTAAGAGTAAGCACTGTGTTCTTGTACAGTTGACTAATCACAAAATAATGTCATTTTTTAGTATGATGGAGACACAGAACAGAGCTCCCATCGTCCCATGGGAGACAGACAAGGTGTCCCCTTCAATCTACGAGCCACAGTAGATGGAGATGCCCGAAAAAGCCGGAGACATTCGTCAGATGAGTCGGTAGTTGGACCATCAGTGTCTGAGTTAGATCACTCGGAGTATCTTAAGGGCTATCAAAACACCACACCAATGCAACCTGGTGAGTTTACACACTCAAAGAGATGTGTCTTTGCACTGTAATGGGTATACCATGGTGAAACGGATGACAAACTATACTGTAAGAATCCTTTTGTCACTGTTATGGTACACAAGGCCCTAGTGTACAGTATACCTTTAGCTACCTCAAATTTTAGCCAACAATGAATTGTGTGGAATATGTGGACTCATAATATTATTTATGGTTTAATGTCTACAAACAGAGGGGGTATTTTTAAACAAGTTCACTTTAAACAAGAGAGCAATATGTACTTCATTTGCCATCCACACACTCTAAACAATATACAATCAGGATTAGGAACCCTTTACCATTATCTAATGATTATTATTCACTATATAGCTATCCTCTTCTTTATACACTGAACAGGGGGATTTAATGTTAGTACTGAAAACATAACTGTTGCTTCTCCAGGTCAAAGAATGGGAGAATTTGACATGTTTGCATCTCCTCGTGACCCAAGAGATCCCGACAGACCCTTCAGACCATCTCTTGACCATGTTCAGTGGCAGCGTGACCAACAGCAGCGTGACCAACAGCAGCGTGACCAACAGCAGCGTGACCAACAGCAGCGTGACCAACAGCAGCGTGACCAACAGCAGCGAAGCCAGCAGCAACCACTACCACCACCACAACACACTCTACAACCACAAAGACCACAACCACCACGTATCCAACAGCTGCCCAGCCCACACCTACGAAACCAGTATCCACCCAGCCAGCAGCTTCGAAACCAACAACCACCCAACCAACAGCAGCAACGCAACCCTCAACTTAAGAGAGTTAAAAACCTCAGAGGACAGTACAAGTAACTATTTTTATGGTATCATAATGTAGCACACACTGTATAACATTAATACCAATTTTATTATGAAACTGAAAGTTGAAGCTAATAAATTAATAATTTAGCTGACTACATTTACTAGATGAATTATTTTATCCCTTAACAATTTTAACCCCAGGAAAATAGTTATTAAAACCCAGAATAAGGCAATGTCTTAGAATACACAATAGTCCCTAGGATAGTTAAGGCATACCTTAAGTGGAAAGGTCCCTTGATATTATAGGTAAGATGCTAGTCTCACCATTTCTTCACAATAAATAACTTGAACACAACCCTCGGGTAAGCTTATGACCTTCTGGAAGCACACAATAGCTCTATTATAATAGAGGAAATGAACATTGAGTTCCTAGGCAATACATAGGTGTAGGAAGATGATTTTCTATGGGGTGGCCAACCCAGCATTGAATGTGAGTAACATGTAACGCATGGCCATAAGGCCATGGTGAGAGAAAGGGTGCGGGAGGGGGATGGATGTGCCCTCTCCTGCATGGAGCGCATATAAGAAAATTATTTCTCTGTCATATGCAAGAAGTCAGCACAGGTGCTAGCTGACATCATTCTTACTCCTGTTTAAAAAGGTCAAAGCTCATCACATGTAACATACAAAAACAAAATAATTTTTCCAAAATAGCTAGACGTGAATTAACAAATTTTTGCTATAGTTTTTAAATTGAGTTCATCAGTTTTAGATTGGTGAATATAATAATAACAAATATAAATTAAGTCTGCAGTCAGACATAAATAAGTCTTTATCTATGGAGGGAAGAATAGGATCTTTCAGAAGTCACAGAAGTGGCAGGAAAAGTGAAATAAATCTTCAAAAGTTTGTCAATTTCACTTAGCATGCCTCTAAATATAGGGTTTGCATTTAGTACATAAGCAATAGTCCTAACATTTGTCGTACTTTGACAGGTGGCACAAAAGATTTTGTACCTAGATGTACAAACAGAAATCCAGGGATACACCAGCTTGTTTGAATTGTTCTTGAGTGGCCCTTACAGTGCCTATATTATGTATCTTTCACCTTGGACTCATGGACATCTTCAGGTTGATGAGCAATATTCACATCCAAACAACACGGACACTGGCATGCTGTATAAACATTTTCTATGTCATCCACTTCAACATCATTCTGAGATTGAAACTCAGGACTGCTATCTGAATCATTATCTAATTCTAAATCATCAGCGACAGGCTCAGCTGCAGCAGATTCAGCATCTACGTAGTATATAGGGTTGGTTGAAGCTAGTTAATAGGTAGGTACAGCACTAGTAGCTAGCTATGTGTTCACTAACCTTAAGAAGACAATTTAGTGGAAAAAATGCTCAGTCTTTTCTGTCTTACGTGACATAATTGCATCTGCAAGAAGCTACATGTGGCAGGTCTGATCAGCTGAGCTAGCTATGGTTTAACAACAGGGGGGGTAGGAAGCAGGGGGGCACCGGGTGCTGGTGCCCCCCCCACTTTGCACAGACCTTTGCAGTTGTGTATAGTGTGTGTCACTCTGTGTGGTGATAGTAAGTGCTTCACTATTTTTACACTTTACTTGTACAATAAAGTGTAAAATACATGTACTAACCACAAAATCCATGATTCATACATGTATTTACTTAAGGCTCACATGACATGGCTCAAAAGAAGCTAAACTCCTTTTTTTGATACAAGAGAGGCTTCTACTTCTGAATCTCTGGGTCAGAACCTTCAAGTGTTTGCATGGTGTGAGTTTAAGGGAAAGAGATTCAAAACCATGGTATCAGGGTTGCCAACTCTCCTGATTTTAAGGGTCCCCTCCTGGCCTCCTGTTTCCACTACTATATTCCACTATTAACCTCCTTTTTTGCTAATATTATTGCTGTCTTACTAGAGGTGGATCTCAAGCATTTGCCTAGGTTGATGCTGTCACTTCCTCATGTCACTTCCTCATGCAATGCTTCAGCTGAATGTATTTTCAGTATGGTAAAAGCAATAAAAACTGATTCTCTTCATAATTCAACTCTATCTGCTTTAAGTGAATTTTGACAGATATTGTTATGAGCAGCAATCAGGGGCTGAACTACTCTGGCTGAGCAAGTCAGCCACTTAGAAACAACTTAACTTAGCTATAATAACTATAGAATTGACTATAATAATAATTAATAATTATGATCTTCCTACATAAAGAGTCTCCTTTTTTTTTCCTTTGGGGATTGGCAACCCTGTGGTATTTCCTCTTGTGTTCCTTGTAAATGTGATTGTCTGTGCTGTATGAATAGTTAACTAATTTATACCATCCATTGGATATGTCTGATTCCAAGGTGAGTCAAGCACATCAGAGTAAAGAATATAAAGAAGGAAAGCTAAAGTTTACTCAAGGAAAATAAAGCCTAGTTGGTATTCCTGGATAAGTGCACATCTAAGTTCAAAATATTTCTTTCATGGCAAAACTTCCTGCAAGTGTCAAAGTTTTTCATTAAGGTTTGGAACCTGCTCTACAGCACTTTCAGGAACATGAGAATAGCAAGAAATAGAGCAAAGTGCTATTTATAAGGATAAGCTGAGTGAAGTAGATAAGGTGTTGAATTCACATTTCCTGTGACAAATGTGACTGCTGAAATGTGAAAGGTCATTTTCTTCTCTGATGAGACTGAAGACATACTTGAGAAGCACAATGACTCACTGTAGGCTGAACTATCTGTTCATACAGCAAGAACTGATGTACCTACTAACCTAGAGAAAATAGCTGAAGATTACATCTCAGTTTTATTTTGGAAAAATTTATCAACTATTTATAATTTGTAACTTCATTATTAAGACCCTGAAACTGTAGCTGGGTAAGAACGGGGAGGGGGGGAGTCTTTAGCTTAAATGGTGCCCCCCCACCTAAAATCATCTTCCTACCACCCTGCTAAATTCTACTGAGCTTCCAAAGTGGTCTGCTGCTGATGCTAAAGTGTTTCTTTTACAGCCTTCTTCAGCATCTGCAGAGCATATTTTCAGCCTACTAAAAGCATCATTGGGGGGGGGGGGGGGGGGGGAACAGCAAGACAATAGTCTCCAAGACTATATAGAGCAAGACAATAGTCTCCAAGACTATATAGAGGCATCACTTATGTTGCAATATAATAGCCGTTAACTTTGATTATTAGCAAATTTTGAAGCACAATTTTGGGAATAATGGGCAACATTTGGGGAATAATAGGCACAATTTTGGGGCACTGCTCAAAAGCATAATAGGTCAAAATTGGAGCATATTTCCCTCAAGCCTATAGCTTTGTCAGCAAGCCACAAACAGCATAGCTAGTCTAGTAATGTGTAGTACTATTAGACAGCCTGAAATGCAACCAGATTGAATCAAAGAGGTCTAAAGTACAAAAATTAATGGGTACAGTTCTTCTGTATAGCTAATCAGATTACCATAATAACCTGAGGCAGCCTAAACTTATTAGAGAAACACAGTCAGGACAATTAAACTACTAGTCAATGGGCTACAGGGTAATTCCATACTTGGCAACTTGATAAGGTCAATTTCAGTGGCTGCCATTATGGCACTGATTAAATTGGCAGTTGGAACCAAAGTGCTTACTAGTAACTAGAGATAGCTAGATGATCTCCTTGGCCCTGAGTTAACATCCAGGCACATATTAAGGGGGTAGCTGAGGGTGCTGGAGCACCCCACCCTGGAGGTTGACAGTAACAACTAGCCTATTCAGCTGAGGTTATAGTAATTCCTGTGTCAAAAATAATAGGAGCCACTTAGGGCAAACACCAATTTAGCTGGCTTCTAGTAGCTTTCCACAAACAGCCTAGCTAGTCTAGTAATGTGTAGTAATATTCTTACTATTAGACAGCCTGAAATACCACCAGATTGAATCAAAGAGGTCTAAAATACAAAAAAATTTCCTGGGGGGGGCATGCCTCAAGACCCCCCCCCCCCCCCCCCCTAGATTGATTTATCTTTCATAACTTTGCCAATTAAATGGGTGTGGTATGGGCATGATGTGGGTGTGGCATGAGTGTAGTCTGTATCCAGCACCCCCCTCCATGAAATCCTGGATATGACACTGAGTCATCCTAGGGTAGTATAGTCTCAGGATATTTTCCCCAGCCTGTTTTGGCAAGAGCATGGCAGAGGTTGATGGTGGTAGCTAAATAGTAAATTAATAGGCTAGATCCAAAGACAGAAACTCCTAATGCAGAAACTCCTGGGAAGAGATTATAAATGACAGTGTAGAAAATTCTAGGGGGAGGCTACAGAAGTTCCTATAGTATATACAGAAACTCCTGTGAAGAGATTATACTCTATAGATGAAAATTCTAGCTATATAGGGGGGCTAGGATAAAAACTTTGAGCTCACTAGGGGCAATTCCTCTGGGGAAGCTCCCACCCTGGGGAAGGCCATACTCTGTGAAAGCAAGGTATAGTTAGTACTTTTCTACATGTGCCCAGAACCAAAATTCCTTATAAGGAATTATTAAGGAATTTTGGCTCTGCTGAGCAAAGTGCACATTACATTAACTACCTTATGCTTTCACAAAGGACAGTAAAGGGATAGCTGCAACAGTTGTAGATTAGTGCTGTGTGGTATAGTTGTGGCGACATGCAGTGCTTATTATATTAGTAGAAATACACTACGGAATAAAGATACTCTTGTGATAACCTTGAACTACTTAGCTATATACAGCCAGAGGAGTAGCCAGGAATTTTGAGAGGCAGGAGATAGGGTTGACTGTAATTATTAGGGGGGAAATTTACCTCTTTGGTTCAATTTGGTGGCATCTCAGGCCGTCTAATAGGCACTCTATCACTATACAGACAGAATTGCCAGTTAACTGCTTCACCAAAATTTAGTTTTACAACAACAGAAATAATATATAGCTACTGACTGAGGTGCCTCAGTTGCCTCTATACTATGTACGTATAACTGCACATTCTTAAAGTTTAAACTCTTTATTTTGAACACTACAATGAACTGAATGACAAAGCATAGCTATATAGCATGTTATAAAAGCCAGTAAAATAAAATTAATGATTATATTTATTAATAATTATTTACACCACATGTTTCAAACTTTTAACCAATTGTAATAGCTGAATGAGATAGCTAAATGTCCCCTATTAAATTCTATTATAAATAAAACAGCTTAGCAACATCTTAATTCTAGCAAAACTGAGATATATAGTAGCTAGCTATGGATTAGAGTACCAACAGCAAAACATGCAAGCTACAAGGTCACTAGTCTGTGTATCGTTATAATACACTGACTTTAATACACATTACTATTCATAATGCACATTAAATCCACTAACTCCTGAAATTTGCTCTACTAAGTTCTGGATTCAAGTGGGTGGAATTCCCGCCATATGAGTCGGTGGAATTCCCAAGGCTAGTTATTAGCAAGCTACTTAGCTAATAGCAACTTATCAATTCTGCAGTTAGTTAGCTAGCTAGTTTCACTGATAAGCTGAAGATATACTTGCTGATGGCTAAACTCTCTATCGTAATACTGCCTGTTTTAGTTCTTAGCCTGTTCTTCAAACCATCCTATACTCAATGCGAGCGAAGGTTTGAAATGGAGCCTGCAGTTAGTGATTCTCCTGCCTCGACCTGCAATATCCGTAATCGAACAGTTTCACTGACATGTCAAGTTGAAGGTCAAGGATTCATTATTGCGTGGTTTCGTACAAAGGACCGGAGTGAAGCTGGAATGGACATGGACACTAACAAGCTGGCTGACGATAATGTGAAGTATAATATAAGGGCTATTACTACCTCTAGCAATGATGCAATCAATTCTGTGCTGTCTATAATGTCATTTAGCCCAGAAGATGCCGGTTATTATTGGTGTGAAATGACTCAGATTTCTAATCCTACTTCAGCTATCCCTAACCCCAGCCATGTAATACACCTAGTGGCTACTTTTGCATTCAACCCAATGACATGTTCCACTATTGATCTTTCGACCACGACTGAGTTAAGATGTGCTTATGGAGACTATGACATGAATGTTGAAATCGTCTCACTAAGTTTGTTATTCAATGATAGTACACTAATTCCTACACCACCTCCAATACCAAAAGTGACAACCACCGAAATGATGATCAGTACTACACCAGCACCAATGGCCACCCCCACTGAATTTGTATGCGACTGCCCTACAGCTTCAACAGGTATGCCAATTAATGTTATATATATAACTGTGACACCAGAAACTGTCCCTCCAGAGGAAATTACTACCACAGTGGCAGTGGACACTAGTGAAAGCAGTGGCTCAAGTACATTTCGAACTGCTGTAATTTGGTTCACTGTTGGAGCTGTTGTTTCTCTCCTGCTGACATTAGGTGTTGTACTATGTATTGTGGCTATTGCTAAAATGTGATACTGTAAGTGCTTATTATATACTTTATTGTTTATAGTTTCTTGCAATGATGTGTTGTTGTTATTGAGTGTTTGTGATTCTATATATATACCAATGTATTACTTATTAATAATGATATGCAGTTGTCTTACACTGATTCCTGGAATTCTCAGATTTCACAGATAAGTAGAATAACCCTCTAATCTACTATAGATGAGTAGGCCTATGCACATTATACTTTTAAATTTTGCCTATAATATGCTACGCTCTGATTCTTTGCCACTTGCCCCATTATGCCCTAATTTTGCCTATTATGACAGCACTGCTGTAAAAAATATTGTTCTGTCCAGTGCCACAGTATGATGCCACAGTATGATGATCGGTACCAAGTGTAATAATGTAAACAAGGTTGCAATTAAAAGGTCAAAGTTGACCTAAAACTCCATTATTATGCCTTTATTATACCAATACTTTTAGTAACCTATTATGCTCAATTTTATGCCGGCATATAGATAAGTACAACCACATTGAACCCTTGCAAAGGGAGGGAAAAAAAAAAAAAAAAAAAAAAAGGGCTTTAACCCCTGGAAAGCAGCAATGTCTTTTAACACCCTATGATAGCTAAAACACAGCCAACTCCCACTTAAGTGGAAGGGTCCCTTGTTAGCTTTAGGTATGATGCTTTAACTCCATCCACCTCATTTTTGTTTCTTTACAATGAAACTCACAATGAAACCCTAAATAATTACTGAACACAATCCTCGGGTAAGCTTATAACCTCCTGAAACATTGAATAAAGCACACAATATCTCTATTATAATAGAGGAAATGAACATAAGTTAATATTGAGTCCCTAGGCAATATACTTTTATTGTGGCATATGAAAAGACAGATGATAATATACTAAGGGAGAGGTTTGGTTACAATTCATCCTTCCCTGGCTCTTCTTCCTCCTCTTCTTCTTCTTCCTCTTCTTCTCTAACAGGAGGCTGTGATATAAAAAGCATAGAACTCCAATTAATGCTCACACCAAACTTAACACTCTAATTAATGCCCAGCTAGGAATATACTACCTGCAAGTTCAGTTGTCTCCCTAAGGGTACCAGAATTACTTGTACACTAAAATTTATTTGCTTAACTTTGCCCGGAAGTAAGGTGGGTTAGGGCACACTGTTTGTGTGAGTCTTAGTTGTTTTAAGAGTTACACTAGTAACGTATCACCAAATCTTTACCTCCTCCTCCTCCTCTTCTTCTTCACCTTCCTCTTCTTCTTCACCTTCTTCTTCCTCCATTGCCTTGGCAGCCTCTTCTGCCTCTTTTCTTTCCTCCTCTTCTTGCTATGGGTTAAGATAAAGGAGACATGACATTGCTGGATGAATGCTAACACCCCACATCCCTCTAGTCATATTACCTACTATACATGAACTGGAGATATATCTCCTTGTTGACTTCACATGCTATTCCATGCATGCACATGCTATACACTGTATAGTGCTTTATTTTGGAGGAGCTCAACTTTCATCAATAGGTCATCTTGAAGCTTTTCATGAAACAACTTTCACAGGGATAAATGAAAATGATTAGTTTCAAGAGAAAAAGTTTGGCGGACCTTTCTTAATTTGTGAAAAATGAAAAAGTTGAGCTGCTCCAAAATAAAGTGCTATACAGTATATTACAACAATGAACAAGGTCTCTTCTCAAGATACATTTCTCCAAATAGGAAGCAAAGACAATGAAATAGAAACACACACAACATTAATATATTATAGTGAAACACATATCATTGGTCCAAGAAGAATGAAAGAACTTAAGGCAAAGAAAATTGCCTTGTAACAGGACCAAAGAGAAAAAGGTACCCTTCAAGGCAAATAGCTTCTATACAGGGTTTCTTACGGGTTATTATGTGATACACACCCACCCACTCACTGATGGGGAGGGAAGAGAACAAATTCAAGGAGGAAGAAAAAAAAAATTTTCTCACCTGCTGTCTCATTTTCTTCTCAGGGTCCTTTGTTACTCCATATGTCTCCTCCAGAAACTCTGATGCATAATTTTCATCATCTGTGATCAGAATGTTGTCGAATATAGTGCCAGATTTCACCTAGAGTGTCCACAGACAATACCACATCAAGTAATTTGATAGCCCATTGATCTTCAATTAAAGTTTTAATCTAGATGGGTTTAAAGGGAAGCCCCTCTCATTTTCAGTGGGCTAATTCTTAAGTCTGGAAATACCATTGACCACATTAGGTTACACCCCCCCTCACCACAGACCCAACCTAACTACGAGGCAGTATTTAATACACAAAGGAACAAAATGTATCTCTGTACCTGCCACAGATCAAATCCGATGACACCAAAGTCGTCAAACTTGTATAGAGTATCGTCAGGCTCATATTCGGGGTTGTCAATTTGAGGGTGGACCCATTCTCCTTGATAGTTGGGGTTGTCAATCTGTGGGGGTTTCCAGGGACCTAAATTGTGAGAAAGGGGGAGGAGGAAATTCATATTAATTGAGCAATATCGAGACACATATACAGGGCTCCATGGAAGCTCTACTGACCATTGTAATCAGGGTTGGGAATCATAGGAGGCTCCCATTCTCCGTCCATGTCTTCATCCCAGTCCTCAGGCTGAGTGGCATCTGGATCTGGAATGTATTCAGGTTTGTCCCAGTCCTGGAATGGGAATGAAACTAGTGAAACAATTATTACTGGAACCAAATTACATCACTAGTTTATATAGGCCTATCCATTAGTAATGTTAGCTAAGAAATCTGAAACACAGAGAAGGAAATGGATACACTATTCATAATACAAGTATTTATCTCTGCTTATAACATAGTGAAAGCTTTGATATAAATCATGAACTACTCCTTTACCCACTGACCTCTGGCTTAGTGGCGTCAGGGTCATCAATCTTGGCTTTATCGTCCCAATCCTCTGGTTTTTTTGCTTCAGGGTCAGGAATGGTCTTAGGGGGAAGAAAGTCCCAATCTTCTTCCAAGTTTCCTCCTTCAACTCTCTTGTTGTCAATTTTCACTTCATAGGTATTGTCTGATCTCACAATAAGGGTATAGACGTGTGTGTATTCATCATCCTATGGGATAGGGAGATTCAAAACCCTATATAGACACTATTGGTATTGGAAATCGCATATCGGTAATTTTTAGTGCTCTGTGTAATCAAACCATGAACATTAGGGTTTCACACAAAATTAGGAAATTTCTTCTGGGGGAGTTGGGATACCAGCGTATCCTTACCTTCACCATTTCATTTTAGCCAAGAGTTACATGAAGCAAAATTAACAGTTTTTCACAAAATGCTGACCAAGCCAGATCTAATGCTAGAGCATAGATCCCAGGGAGATGACTTGATAGCATATGAAACCATTACTGAGCCTGCATGTGAATTTGGCTACACATGAAGAGTAACACCCATTCACTGAAACTACATAAATTGCTTTAGTATTGAAATGGCATAAGAAGAAAAGATGCCTTTCTCACCAGGTCATGACCATCCTGGAATACTTTGCAATTAGTTAGGCTACCCATTACACACTTCAGGCGTCATACCTTGCACCGAATATCCTTGTTGATGAGCAGGTTCTTTCCCTTATACGTAAAAATGACATGAACTTTCTTTGTGCCAGGTCCACAGATGTCTGGGCCAAACATGATGTTGTAAGGAGATTCTCCTTGCATTTTGGTCTGGTCCAAGGTACTGGGGAAAAGCTAAACAATAAATCAGTTAATCGAGGATTATAAGGTAGAAAAAATAGAGATCAACATATTTGGGCCACACCTACACTTGTGGGGTTCTACCTTAGTCCCTAAAGGTGTTTTCCCTCATTCCTGTGGCCATGCCTATTAACAATTTAGCTCAACCTCATTACATCCACTTTACACGCACTTAAACTACCTGCCAAAGTATATGAAATGTCCTATAACAAGTCAATTTGTTATCTATTAAGATGCAGGAATAGCCAAATTTGTTTTCCATTTTAACCACACGTTCAGTAATTGGTAGAATGTAATCTAATATAATATAGCACAAGCTACATTTTGATTGAGTTATGT
Source organism: Diacarnus erythraeanus (assembly GCA_964016965.1). Lineage (NCBI taxonomy): Eukaryota > Metazoa > Porifera > Demospongiae > Poecilosclerida > Podospongiidae > Diacarnus > Diacarnus erythraeanus. The sequence continues at coordinate 3,904,614 of OZ024675.1, read as the reverse complement.
CCAGCTGTGCAAACTTGTGGTACATTCACCGACCACAAAATGACACCATTGAAAAGATAGCTAGTGAATCACTGTTCTAGAACTGCTATAAACAAAGAGAAACACATGTGGAAAACTCCTTAAGATGAAGCTTGAATCAGGAACACATTCTTAATATTATTCACGTGTAACTTTAGACACATTCACTATCAGATTATGATACAAATACTATCTACAGCACCAAAGAGGGATTACTACGATAGATAATAATAGACTAAAAATGGCTATCTGAAAACCACCATAACTCACCAAGTTCCTAGATTTGAAGAAAAAGTGAGCCATTTTAAGGTGCTTCATGTGTAAAATTTGCAAGTTTTAGACTATATCAGCCAAAGGTGAGATTTTAACATACTATTATATATACTTTCCTACACAATGTACTTTGTTAAAAATTTACCTGGGACACCCACTGTTTATCTAACTGGATACTATATCAACATTTTTGTACCCTCAAAATGATAAGTAATAAGCTTAAAAATAAAGGTATTTAAGTACCTTCACATAACCACCTCCACAGTCTATTTTCTGCTCGTGTTTGACACTAAACTGGATGACTAAGGTCTTGCCCTCATTTGAAAATTTGTCAAAAGCAGCAGAAATGGCATAAAACTTGGCATCTTGTGTAGTCTTAAGACCTGAAGAAACATTACAGAAGTGCCATGTACTGTTAAAAATGTGACTATTATAGCCAAGAGATGGTGAAGATAACTCACCCTTGTCTAAGTTTGCATCTCCATAGAATTTTCCTGCTGATATTTCAAACTTGCCATAATCTGATTTAGTCTTTGAAGATATCCATCTCTCAGAAAAATCATCTACGTGTCATGCATAAAATATTTATTTGTCAGTTAAACAATTAATAAATAACTACCTAGCTAGCTAACTATTACAGATATATAAAAATAGGAGCTATTTTTTACATTTCACCATGTTATCTCACCAGTATCAAACTTCTCCACAAAGTAAACGGCAGGATCAGCTAGTGCCACGCCTACTAGCACTAATAAAGCATACACACACAGCATAATGGTTACAAATTCCCCTCACACCTTCTCCTAGACAAGCAGCTGGCAATCTCTTTCAGCACGAGGACCACGGTTCAGACGTTGCGCATGCTTGCTCTTCCTGGAGCTTATAAACGACGTGTGTGGTTCATGTGGTGAACGCTGATTGGTCAATATTTACACGTGTATCATATCAGAGTAGTTGGGGGTGGAGCTCGGCTTCTAGCTGACTCAGCATTTCATAGATGCTCAGAAATGGAGTCAGAATTAATGTCTTTACTTGATGAAGTCAGATCTCTCTCTAAATCCCAGCAAATTAGGGTGGCAGCCATCATGGGAGCTCTAATAGCTGATGCTGCAGGTAATAAGTCAATGATAATGATATGAGAGTTAATAATTATTATTTTGTGGTACAGTAATTAAGTATAAAGTAGTGTGTCTTATTCTACCTGCTTATCCATAAACCTATTTTGTGTATTCATAAGTAACTATTTTTTACCCATTAAGATATAATACCTTAAGCTGTTTCTTCTCTTAAAAAGGACAGTGCAAGCTTTGTGTAGCTTCTGGTTATTGCATATTGGTAGTGGATTCTTCATAGTTTGACCTAAATCATGTGTGATTAATGCCAGGGAAACAGACTTTTACTTGTTGCTATAGGAGACCACTTAGTATCTCTATAGAGAGCATTGGATATGGATATAGGTCACTATGATGCCCAGGGGCCAATGTCAGCAAGCAGCTCTTTTCAGATTGTTGCTTTGGCCTGACCGATCAGGCAATGGTCATGCTGTAGGATTACCTCTATTCTCCCCCAGTCTTCTAACTACTATAACAATTTGGAGTTAGAATACTTCTCCAGCAGTTACAATTGATGCCTCATCTCTGTTCCAATGAATGAAGTTATATCATCTGGTGGATCTAACTCTGAAAGATCAATTAGACAGACTAGCAGCTGTATCTGAGTTATGCTAGACCAACCCACCCACTTGTATTTTTTAAAAAATTTAATTAAAACTTATAAACTATAACTAGCAGAGCTGACTGATTTGTAGTTTTTTGTTTGCTTGTTTGTTTGTTTTTTTGTTTGTTTTTTGTGTACTTACAGAAGAAATAGGTGCCAGCATAAGAAAGGTTAAGTGATAAAATATGACTTGTTCCACAGAGGCTTTTTTCTCCTTTAATTTAGAAGCCCCTGCATGCCATTTCAAAAAGTCCTCCAGGAACCTATAACTCAAAACCAAAGAGTTATCTACACTGTATCTTCACCCATCACACCTCTCAGACTCTCTAGCTACCTACTACTTGCCAACTTTTTTGTATTAATTTTTAAAAAAATTTACGCACTGTAGTTTAGCACAGTTCACTTCTACTCTAGCTACAGTCGAGTGTTCTCTAGCCAGTCAACTTGCTACAGATTGATGGGTTAAAGATACTTTATTTAATCATGCATGATAATTGATGTGTGGGTGTCATCCAATTGTCTGCTTCATGGTGCCTACTTCGTTGTGCCTACTGCTTGCTTCTTGAGTCCTTAATGTGAGGGGAATAGCTGTTTATGGAGTGCGTGTCAGTAGGTATTTGACATTGGTTACTATGTTTTAGCAGCTGAACTAGAACTTAGCTGAGGAGTAGGGAAAGGATTTATAATGTATTCAAAGGCCTGAAAAACTATTAAACAATTTTATACAAACTGAATTCTACTTTCTTTTTTTTTTTTTTTGGTAATGTTGAGTTCATGTCCTAAAATCACATTCTGCCTTATTCCTGGTAATGTGGGAGTTTATGTTCTGACATATATCATTTAATATATCCATTATATTTTCCCCAATTTCCTCTGTATAGAGCCATCTAATAGGGAATTCTTGTCCATCAACTTGACACACCCACACATTTGTGGTGGTCACAGTAGCTGTTGGTTCTTCTGTAGTAGTGATCATCTCAGTTATAGTAGTTGGTGTAGGAGTTAGTGTACTATCATTGAATAACAAACTTAGTGAGACAATTTCAACATTCATGTTATCTCCATAAGCACATCTTAACTCAGTCGTGGTCATTGCCGAAAGATCAATAGTGGAACATGTCATTGGGTTGAATGCAAAAGTAGCCACTAGGTGTATTACATGGCTGGGGTTAGGGATAGCTGAAGTAGGATTAGAAATCTGAGTCATTTCACACCAATAGTAACCGGCATCTTCTGGGCTAAATGACATTATAGACAGCACAGAATTGATTGCATCATTGTTAGAGGTAGTACTAGTCCTTATATTATACTTCACATTATCGTCAGCCAGCTTGTTAGTGTTTATGTTCATTCCAGCTTCACTCTGGTCCGTTGTACGAAACCACGCAATAATGAATCCTTGACCCTCAACTTGACATGTCAGTGAAACCGTCCGACCACGGATATTGCAGGTCAAGGCAGAATCATCACTAACTGCAGGCTCCATTTCAAACCTTCGCTCGCATTGAGTATAGGATGGTTTGAAGAACAGGCTAAGAACTAAAACAGGCAGTATTATGATAGAGAGTTTAGCCATCAGCAAGTATATCTTCAGCTTATCAGTGAAACTAGCTAGCTAACTGCAGAATTGATAACTTGCTATTAGCTAAGTAGCTATAATAAAATTAATAGCTAGTCAAGTGTTACGAGCTGATGTACCCACTTGGGAATTCAAGTCTTGGTATACTTGAGCAAATTCCTTATTTAAAAGACCGTGGATTAATTAGTATAGCTAGCTAGCTAAACTATTAGGATTGAAGACAAACGAGAAGAAAAGCAACTTAGCTAACTGAGGAGGATCTGGTTTCTAGCTAGCTAGATAGCACTGAGTGAGAGAATAATTAATTTTGTTCCTGCTGTACCTCAATTGCGGCTAGGGGTGGTAACTATTATTAGCTCATGTTAGCACTTTTTCAATATTATTGTAGCTTTTTTTCGTGCTGTGTCCCTAGATTGTAGCTAATAACAATTGTGCTAGATTGTAACTAATAATTTTTGGCTATATCCTATATAGAATAAAAACTCCATGGAAACTCATATCCTAGGGCACTTCCTCTGGTGGGGGGGGGGGGGAACTCCTACCCTGCTTACTAGCTAGACATAAACCTTGCGAAGAGGGAGTCCTAGACTGGATGTAGTCAAATGGATCCATATAGTTACACATGCCATTGACTTAGGAAGGTTACACTGCACACTTCACTATGTTGTGTCACTAATACTACTAGAGAAAAGCTGGTGTTATAAAGAATACAATTATAATGTTTTCTCTGGTAGAACACTGTTTAATAAGTAGTCAGTAAATGTGTGAATATTCTTGGCTCTAGCAACCTACTTCACTCCTGCTATTATTTCACAGCTCAGCCTATTCATTGGATATATAACAGTACAGCAATGGAGAAGGCAGTTTCTGAGTGTCGAGATGCTCCAGAGTTCCTTCCTGTATCTGCCAATCCTTATTACTGCATTCCAACTGGGAATCAAAGTCCCTATGGAGATGAGCTTATGGTCATGCTGGAATCATTAGTTGAATGTCAAGGTATTAATAGCTAATTGGCCTTCTATTCCTCTCCCACCCTCAAGCTGGAACTTGCCAGAATTCTTCAAAGTAACACCTTGATCCCTTAGTGATATCAAAAGAAACATCCCTCAGAGAAATATCTGTCCATGTTAACCCCCAGAAAAGATCTAGGGAAGGGAGGAGGGATTTCAAACCCCCCTCCCCCTTTTGCTTCTAACCCCTCCCTTTTGCTTCTAACCACTCCCCCTTTTGCTTCTAACTCCTCCCTCCCTTAGCTAATGCTAATCAATTCTGCTACATAAGGCTGTTGTAAAGCACTAATGAATTATAACTATATGTCAATCATTACTAATGCTATGTGCTTGAAACACATCCCCATCCTAAGTGTATGGCCTTTGGCCAAAAGATATACAACCTCACCTTTTACAAATTCCGGGATTAGCTCCTGGACCAGCCCTTGCACATCTTAAAGTACCCTCACCTCTCCTTACTTCTCAAAGTCCCTTAAAAATCATATTTCTTTTCTGTTGCAGGATTTAATGCCGAAAAACATGCTGAAAAATTGTTCCAAAATTTTGGTCCTGGTTCTCTCTATGCTAGCCCAATGACCAAACTCTACAAAAAGAACATGACAGACAAATCCATGTATCCCATACAGGGAAAGTGGCAAGGCTTCCTACTAAGAAGATTTTCAGAGTGCTATTCCAAGGGGATATCAGTGGAGAATTTAAAGGAGGAAGATACAAACGTAGATCCTGATAGCATAGTCCAAAACATTCCTTTTGTTGCACTGCTGGCAGGGAAGTCTGAGCTTCTTGATAAGCTACAGGAATCTATTTTGCTGATGCAGACTAACGATATGATGGTTGTAATTGTATTGGCTGTTTCACGGATTATAGAACGCTATATTCTGAATGGATCTTCCTCAGAGAATGCTGAAATTTTGCTGCATCCAGTAGAGCAGGTTATTCAGGATTTGAAGTGTTCTGGTCGTGATTGTGCTCACCCACTAGATCAAGCCATGATAGGTCATTTGAAAAAAGTGTTGGATAACAGAAATCTAAGTGTGGAGGAGGCATCCATGAAGTTTGGAGTCAGCTGAGGTAAGAAGTAACAATAATTTATATTAGCTGATGTGCATGTGAGCAGCTATGCATTCATAGACTTAGCTAGCAACTTTTTCACAGCATAATACGTAAGTATTGGATGGTCTCTGGTTAATCATTTTCTAAATGTGAAGCAAAATCATGTAATTTTAGACTTGAAGATACTTTACCATCATTAATTGTGTATCTGCAGACATGCCAGGCTCAATCCAGTCAACCCTTCATGCACTGCTGGACGCCACTGATTATGTTAGTGCTGTGAGGAGGGTAATGCTGGTGGGTGGGTGTAACTGCTCCAGGGTCTCACTGCTTGGAGCATGTCTGGGTGCAAAGTTTGGCCTTGAGGCCATTCCAATTGAATGGCTAGAGAAAACTGATGTGGCAAAACGAGCTCTTTCACTAGCAATCCATTTGGTCAGACTTTAAGCTGCTATAATGATAGTTATGGAAGTGGTTTAAGTATAGTGTCATAGTTGATGTTTGAAAATGAAACTTTATTTTTTAATAAGAGTTTTCAGACTGATGGTTCTTAGACACTAGCTTTAAACCACTTTTAGCCACAGCTATTATATTTTTATAGACAATAATCACAGCTAATAAAATAATTTTATTAACTTGCCAAAATTTCCATGAATTAGTTATTGAGGTAAATAAAGTTAAAGGTAACAACAACACAACAGCAACGAAAAACAAAACAAAAACAATGCTTAGATGGTGCAATGTCTTTCTCTTCATTCATTTTCACAATCACAAACTCTTGAATGGATAAACTGGAAGTCTATAGCTATATAGACATGGCCTAGGTAGCCACTTGCAGCCAATCCAGCTTGATTACACTACAGTAAAGCAGGTTGACTACGGGATGCATTATGTCAGGTGGCACAATAGCCATAATACCACAATGATTCATAGTCAGGAAACAGGAAGGAAGAGAGAGGTAGCCAGTAAAGGAGATGATGAAGTGGTGGAGATTCAAGAGATTATGTATCACTAGCTATAGAACATTAGTATACATATAGAGGACTCTTTCTTCCGATCGTATATGGTAGTTATACTGCAGCTCTCAAATTCAGTGTCACATATAGCTACAGAATATCATCAGAACATTATAGCTGTTTTGATGATATAAAAAAAATAATAAATAAATAAATAAATAAATAAATAAATAAATAATAATAATAATAATAATAATAATAATAATAATAATAATAATAATAATAATAATAATAATAATAATAATAATAATAATAATAATAATAATAATAAAAGCAATGATTAGCTAATAATGGTTCAACTGTGTAGTAACCCTACCAATGTAGCTACGCTTCTCAAGAACAATGAATAACTGAACAAACTGAATGAACTGACTAAAGTAGCAAAAAATGAATGTAATATTGCTAGTTAATTACCACAAATAACCACTAGTGTGATGATTATGCATGCATGCTTGTAAATAGCAGAGTAGTGAACTATTGTACCTTATACACACATTATACACATTACCATATATACACATTATATACACATATTATACACATTATACATATTATTAATTATACAAACTGCTTTTTTTCCTTTGAGTTATGTCCTGAAACCACATTCTGCCTTTTTTCTGGTAACATGGGAGCTAATGTTCTGACATATTTCATCCATTCCATTTTCCCATCTTATAAAGAATTCTTGTTCACCGATTTTACACACCCTTACAGCTGTTGTTGGTTCTTCTGTACTAGTGGTCATCTCCATTGTTGTAGTAGCTGGTGGAGTTGGTGGCACGGTTGGTTCTCCTGTAGTAGTGATCATCTCTGTTGTTGCAGTAGTTGGTGGAGATGCTGTAGAGTCATTGAATAACAAACTTAGTGTGACTATTTCAAGAGCTAACTCAGCTCCATATGCACATCTATCTCCTGTTGTAGAAAGATCAATAGAGGAACATGTCTGCATTGGGTCAAATGCAAAAGTAGCCACTATGTTTACAACATGGCTGGGGTTAGGGATAGATGAAGTAGGTATGAATCATTTCACACCAATAGTAACCGGCATCTTCTGGGCTAAATGACATTTAGACAGCATAGAGTCATTGCTAGAGCCAGTAGTAGTCCTTATACACTGTATTATACTTCACATTATCATCAACCAGCCTGTTAGTGCTTATATTCATTCCAGCTTCACTACATTTCGCTGTATAAAACCATCCAATAAGGAATCCTACACCCTCAACTCGACATGCCAGTGAAACTGTTTGACCACGGATATTGCAGGTCGAGGTGGTGGGGAGAATCGCTAACTGCAGGCTCGATTTTAAAACTTCGCTCGCATTGAGAATAGGATGGTTTGAAGAACAGGCTAAGAACTAAAACTGGTAGTATTATGATAGAGGGTTTAGCCATCAGCAAGTATCTATTTCTTCAACTTATCAGTGAATTGCAGAATCGCTACTAAGTGGCTTGCTATAATAATAAGCCAAGTGTTATATAGCTATGAGCTGCTGCACCCACTTGGGAATTCGAATCAGTACTTTGAGTAAATTCCCTATTAGCTAAAAAGACAATGAATTATTTAATTAGCATAGCTAACTAGAAGCCATAGGCTAAGGACTAAAACTACTGTATAGCGGTATTAGGAGCCATCTTATGGGTAACAAACAACTTAGCTAACTGAGGAGGATCTAGTTTCTAGCTATAGTTATAGCTAGTCCTGAGTAAAAGAAATAAGATCCTTATAGCTGTAGTTAACTGTATAGCTAGAGTATATTAACTACAGCTACATGTAGGGTGTGGTATGATATCACTATCTGCTGTATATATAATGATACAATGATGGCTTAGCTAGTATCTAGAACTATACATCTGCCATAATTATCTAGAGAATACATTTTTAGGTGGAGGAATGGAGCTAGCTGGACATAAACCTTGCAGTAGAGGGAAGGAAGGAGCCCTAGACTGGACATAGTCAAATAGATCCATGTTAGTTAGCTACACATGCCGTTGAGTGGCTAGAGAAAACTGATGTTACCACAATGCAACATCGATTCAAGAAACATAAAGATATATATGTCTTAGGAATCATAAGAACAAGGGGTGAAGAAAGGAGCTAGTTAAAAGAGATGATGAGGTGGTGAAGATTTAAGATGTTATGTAGTCGCTAGACGTAGAATATTAGTATACACAGAGAGGACTCTTTCTTCCTATTATATATGGCATATACTGTATGGCTCTCAAATTCAGTGTCTGAGAGACAGAATATCATCAGAATGTTGTAGTTAGCTAGCTACCTTCTTACTCATAGGCGTAGGAACCAGGGGGGCAAGGGGGGCTATTGCCCCCCTAAACAAAGTTATACTTAAATGCAAAAAGTGTGTATAAAAATTATACATAACATTTTGTGGTGTTAAATAACTTGTTAACTTGTTCATTTGTTAATAATGCACAGCTAGAGACATTTTAGTTACCAGAAGCAAACTGCTCATTATTGGACAGTGAGACATTAGTAGCATACTAAAAAATTACAGTGTTTTGCACTCTTCAAACAGGCTATGATGAATATGCAACCAAGGCAAGTAGTATGCTAGTTCTCTATTGCCCTGCAAGCTAGGCATTCTTCTAATTCAATACCTGAAATCTCTTCATAATGAATTGAATTATACTACGTATGAACAAGTTCTCAAAGAGTCATCTTCTTTAACAGATTATCAAGACCTCAAAAGCAAGAATTCATGATGGTGCAAGTGGTCACCAATATAATACTCTCAAAGACAAATATCATCATGCATACTTTGAGGCTTTAATTAGATCTTGGAGCTTGAGAAATATGATCAGTCAGATTTTCTTTGATCAAGAGATCACTTCTTCTAAATGCATGCTGCTAATAGGAAGAACATTCAAACTATTCCAAACAATTTTTTTGAGAATGATATTGACCTTACTTGTTTCAGAGGATTCCAGACATGATTAAAACTGCTTTTACTAGTTATAACAGTTACTAATGTACAGTAACATTTACAAGGAAATGCTAAGTGAAGTGGATAAAAATTATTTTTGCTTTCCAGTGACCACTACTACAGTAGAACACTCTCTTTCATTATTACATAGAATAAAGACCTTCTTGAGAAGTAGAGTGTCACAAAATAGGCTTAACAATTATATTTCTACTCTATGTCTATAAAGATGAGACAGATGAACTAAGCCTATTTAATGAAATTGCAAAAAATTTGTTTCTAGATGTTTACATTATTTTGGAAAAGTTTTAGGTTTTTTGATATCTTATTACTTGTACTGATTATCTGTAATTGTTGTTGCCCCCCTAACCCAAATTATCTTCCTACGTCTATGTTACTGGATCAAGAAAGGTTCCACTGTGTAGAAACCCTGCCAATGCACCTGCATCTCAGGAACACCTTTATTGACTACAGGAGCTCTCAACCCTACAAATTCATCTGTAATTTGCAGAGCCTCCAACTTGAAGTGAATAACTTCAGTATAAAAATTGCTCACTTTCCGTATTTTTGTAGCAAATTCCGTAGAGTTAGCTAGTTTAATGACCTGCATCATTCTAATCATTATTATTGTTATAAGACACACACCTACGTGTGCAGGTATCTTGTGATTAATAATGATAAAAAAATAGACTAGACTGTGAGCTAGAATTGAGAGTCTTAGCTATCATAGTGCTTGATAGGAGTCACTGGAACAAGCTATAGCTATATAAAATTTTAATAACAATGCACCAGTAAACAAATATCATGAATTAACTGACAATAAATATACTTACTGTTTTTATCACCTGTTTTGATGAGTATGAACTGTTTAGACAACTCTTTAAGCCTCTGGACGATGTTATTTCACAGCTGTTCTGTTAGCTAGCTATACTTCCGTATAAATTGAATCAATTTCCGTAGTCCGTATTTATAGGTGTAAATCGTAAAAATACGGATAAATCCGTGTGGTTGGAGGCTCTGAATTTGTACTAAAAATACGGATAAATCCGTGTGGTTGGAGGCTCTGAATTTGTACTGAAACTGCCTTCAGAATACGGACTACAGAAATAGGGCTAGTTTTAAGCGCGGGTGGGCGTTAATTAGAGAGTATTTGCACTGGAAGCTACAAAAAAGAAGTGTCTAGCTGGAGGGAAGTTCAAGGCCTCTTGGAAGCTCCCTGATGGCATCATAGCAAGCTCTAAGGGTGACCAGTGTGCTCATTGTAAATTATGCAAGTCTGATTTTATTGTATTAACAAAGAACAACCAGAACAGTAATTAGTAGCTATAGCTCATGTATCATTTCTTTATCTGTTTATTTGCTAATAAATGGAAGGGAACGGGGGATTACTGAAATGCTCACCAAAATACTGAAGTAGCTCACCAGTAATACTGAAATAGTAATTCTTAGGTTGAGAGCTCTGGACTATAATGAATAACTGCATGAAATGGAATGAACTGGTGAAAATTAAATGATATAATGTTAGTTAATGATCACAAATAAAACCAATATATATGATGATTATGCATTCGTGCTTATGTATATTTTATAGTATAGTGTGTACAGCTAAAATCACTCCATTAGGCTACATTGTACATGTGATATTCACATGACGTATAATAAATGGTAGTGTTAACTGCCAAGAACTGTCATGTTGGTTTTACTGTTGCATATACATCATCCAGATCTTCCTCACCTGTGGCTAAAGATGGTGAGATAACTGGCACATAGGAATAAGAGTGGTTCCTCCAACTTGACTGCTAGTTGTGTGTGTAGTGGAAACTTCACTGTAGAGTTCATCTTCATTTCTACTGCTTGGGTCAATTGCTTGGTAAATGCCACTCTGGTCGTGAGTAGCAGAAGTGCTTAGTTCAACAACTTCTTCAGATCTATTTCATGTGTAAAAATTAATAAGCATAGGTTATTGCTACACCCTTTACTCACACTATGTTTTGTGTAGCCCTGTCAGTTACTATGTTCTGGGTGGCCCAGTTGGTCACTAAACAGCCCTATTAGTCACAGTCCTAGTGGTCACTATGCTCTGAGCAACCCATAGCTAGCTATGTTCTAAATAGTGAAAGCAGACACTGAGGTAGGTGACTTACTGACTTACCATCAAACAAACAACTTGGCATTAAAATAAGATAATAGTACGTAATTTTCAGTTATTCCCAAAACTTCAAAGGATACCATGCATACCTTAGTCTATTATTATATAAGCTCTAGCTAGTACTGTTTTATATATACTTCTTAGCCTGCTGTTTTTTCAGAACCAGTATAACCAGTAGGATGATGATAGTGACGAGAACAAGTACCACTATTAGTGCCACCACAGTCACTACTATGTACAATATTATATCACCGTCATCTCCTAGAATGGAATAATATATTATAGTTAACTGGAATAAAGTGTGGGACTCAAGGATGCTCACTACAGTCCACACAGCTTTGAAGAAGAAATTAGGTTATCTGAATCATATCCTCTCAATTTCATTTAAGTGGCTATTATTATGCTGGGATTAATTTGTATCAGAGTAGCTATCATATACCAAAAAAATAAAATATATTTTTGGAAGCCAGAATTATTCCAATGATTAATTAACTACTGTTTCCAAATTAAAGTTGATAAAAAATGTGAAATATTTCAACTCTGAATTATAGTTCTAGATTCAAGTATTAGCTAGCTACATGTTTTTAATAAGTTTCATGTGATAATTTTAATGACAGTCAAAAAATTTTTTTTAATTTAATATCTGAACACCTTTTAGCTACGTATCTACCTAGCTACTGTAAAGATAAAGTGACGGTGAAATTAACCAGATCATTATAACATAGCTATGGCTGCTGGTAGTTAAATAGAAAGATATGATGCAGTTTTGGCTAACAAAGTTGTAGCAAATGGTTTATCATTAACCATAGCTATCATAATGATTGACCACTGCTCATGTAATGTCCATTATTATATTATGCTATTTCAGTATTACTTTGAAAGGGCAAGAATTTCACTCCTGTATAGTATTATTGCATTCATCAAAATCACCAATCTGCATGCCTAAGACAGACTAATTCTGCTCATTTTCTCCAATATTATATCTGAGTTTTATACTCTAACTTTCATGTCATAAGTGGAAACTAGAATGAATTCATTAGAGCCTTCATTAGCTAAATTTATTATACTTCTTACCATTAACAACAAGAAGATGAATGGTCTCCACTACTGGAGTAGTTTGCAAAGCTAAGGTCACCTCACATGTGCACGTTGTATTGTTGATGGCTGCAGTGATGTCATCTAGTTCTAGGACAAGTTGTTGTTCTCCAGTATTACTAGTCAATATCTCTCCATTATCAGAAGTATTCAGCCACTGAATAGACTGAACAGTCAAGTCACTTGAGCAAGTAATTCTATATGATGATCCAAGTTGGTATGTGCTCTGGTTTCCAGATATCTCAATTTCTGTCACATAAATTTTAAGGATATTTATAGTTTTGTACATAATAAATCTCTTACTTTTTATATCCAGGAAGTAATTCACAGAGCTTCCTCTGTTGTTTTCAACTGTGCAACTGAAAGATCCCCTGAGGTCTTCAATGTTAGAGCTGTTGATGGAGAGGAGGTTGTGGTAAGTGGAAGTAACTTCATCTGCTACCCTCTGGCTCTGTTGGTATGTAGAGCTGGTAAGAGGGATGATTACATTATCCTTTCTCCAAGTAACATTAGTGGCTGGACCTCCACTTGATGTACAGTTCAGAGTTTGTGATGTATGGAAATAGGACACTAGAGACACTGATGGACGTCCTGGATTATCATCGCTATTACATGTGTCAGTACTATAGTTAAAGGTCCACTAACCTCTGTCATTAGTGTACACTCCTATATACAGTGACTGTATTGTATTGTCTGCATCTGGTACCTCACAGCGATATAGTCCAATTGTTACAACAGCATTGCTTCTTCTATCCAAGACAACTGCTCTTGGTTCTCTTCTTCTGCTGAAGTCTGCTATTGAAGTGCTTTCAACTACCCTATCTTGACCTGGCAGGAACCAGTCACCACTCTCTCCTCCATCACTGCTCCTACAGCAATTACTTCTCTCAGTGATACAGTACAGAGATGTATTACCTCCTCTAATATCAGTTATAGTTACAACACTATTGTTGGAGTAAGCCATTCCATTGAGGTAGAACCCAAGACCTGGAATATACAATAATTCTTATTATATATACTAATAGAATAATAATGTTACCACTGGGGACAGCAGTGTCAACTGTCAGAGGAGGAGTACTGTAGGGTCCAGTGCCATCTAGATTAACAGCTGCCACTTCAAGATCATAGCTGAGAGTTATAAACTCTCTATCAAATGTAAACATTCTTCTACCAGGACCACTAATAACAGCAATTTGTCTTTGAGATGGTGTAGTTGAGGTTGGTCCATAGCGTACTCTGTACCCAGTAATGTCCCCATTACGATCAGTACAGTCTAGTTCACTCCATTCTATAGTAATGTTAGTTGTTCCCACAGTGGTGGGTGTGACTGAACTAGGACCTGCACTAGGAACTGTGGGAGTGGATACATAATAATATATTTATTAGATCATTTATCATGTGATGGTTACCTGCAGTGGATGTGTTTGCTGTTATTGTTGCCATATTTGATTTTGCACCATTGATGTTTCTCACAGTGATGGTATAGATACTGTCTTCATTTAAATTCATCAGAGTATGTGACCTTAACATACTATTGACAGTGTTTGTCATGGCTGGACCTGTAGGAGCTGAACACCTCCTGACAGTGTAACTGTATGTGACTTCATATCTATCAATGTTGGTAATGGTAGTCTCTGTCCAAGTGATGGTGATGGACGTGGCAGTATGCATGGTGGCTCTTAGGTTACTTGGAGGATTAGGTATAACATCTGTGTTGATTGTATCGATTCATTATTTAAACTTCATGATGACTAGAACTTATTGCTTATACTAAAGGCTACATATTTAGCTGGGCCACCAACTCTATACAAATACACAGGCTTGCTAGTCTAGCTAGCAGCATAGTAATTATGCTAGCCTATTATTATAATGAGTATAATTGTGAGAACTCTCTAACTGTCGGTGTTAGCAATGTCTGGGAGTAAAGTTAGTGTTCACCATGTCTGACTCAACAACGGTGTGAAGGTCACTCATACATAAGCAGAAATATCCCATTACATGTTATTAGCTATAATGATAAAGACTTACCTATTACAGTGATGGGCACACCTCTACTTGTTGCAATCAAGGAACCAAGTGACACTCGGCAATTGTATCGTCCTGAGTCAGCTTCCCTCAGGAGAGAGGAGTACGTGGATGATGTCTGATTGGGTACAACTTGATTATCCTTCAGCCACATGTAGGTATATGCCATGGACCCACCTCCATTGGCTTCACATGTGAATGTATGGTTCTGTTTAGATATTAACAATCCATGGCATCCGGTTAGTTTAACAGTCAGATGAGGGAGCACTGCAGATACAGAGGAATGTTATTGATATGCAGTCACTGATACAAATCTAACTGCACAATTATCAAAATTATTGGGGCAAGCACAGTAAGTCCCATATACAGTGCTGCCAAAGTCTTGGATTTGCTTGGATTTTGGAGCCTTAAATTTTTGCTTTGGATTTGATTGATAATAATTTGGATTTTCACCTAACTCTAAGCTTTGTCAGAGTATCTAATAGTCAATATAAAATATGCAAAATGTTTGTTTTGTATAACTTTTAACATTATTTTAATACTAAACTAAGTTTAAATTTTTTTTTAAGCAATAATAAAAAAAGTTACACTTTTTAGAGTAAATGGCTCCCAATACTAATTTTCAAATTTGACAACAATTGAACAGTTACACCAAGTTTTACACAACCCTTTCCTGTGCTTTCATTCATGAAGAAGACTGTAAGGTCCGGTCATACCAAAATGATGGCCATGACCTTTTCTTTCACCCTAGTCTGCAGTTTTACGTATCAAATTGCAGCTTATAGCTACTGTGTTCTACACTTTACCAGTCTCTGAGCATGTGCTACTATTAGAGTTTGGCATGGTTTTGTTGTCTAACCGAATATGCTTACTACAGAAGTAGTAAAAAGTCAGCATCTAAGAAAGCCACTTTAGCAAAGCCTTGAAGCACTTGGGCTCTGGAGTGAGTACTAAATAGAGCTGTTTTTTTAATGACATAGTATTCATTCCTTCAGCTATATCTATGACTTTTTAGGGCAACTGATAACACAAGGATAAACAAGAGTGATAGGATGGTAATGCATGTAGCAAAAAATCTAAGGAGAGACAGGACAAAAGCAAGAGCTGCAGCACATCAGAGAAATATCCGAAGATGGTCCAGGACAGTTTTAAACACACTTTTGTCAGGGTAGCTATGTGGATGTGGTTGTAGCCCTAGTTTATGTGCTCGTTTCTCAAAACAATCAAGTTTATACACACATAGTGCATAATATTATTTTTAAACAGTTGGTTATCAACATGATTTCTACCAATTTAATACTGAGAGGAAGCACTACTGCAAAATTCTCAGGCAATTACACTCACCAATTTTTATAGTAGCAGTGAGATTTATTGTATTGTCTTCATTAGGTACCACACAGGTAAAGACTCCAGTTGGTGACATGGCATTATTCCTGTTGTTCAAACGAACTTGTTGATTATAGCGAGTCCTATAAAAGTTAGTATCTGGAGTGTTGAGAAGCCTGGTTCCATTAGGGAGGTACCATTCCCCTCTATGTCCTCCATTAGGATTATCAGCACTTCTACAGCAGTTAATGTTGACATTTGTAGTGTTACACACAAGAGAAGACCCAGGATCCCTCCTATCATCAGTATTTTCACTTCCAATATCAGTGATGAGTATAGTATCACAAGGTAGATACACAGTACCACTCAATGTGAAGTAGAGTCCTATGCTAGGTCCTGAAATGCAAACATAATACTTGTAAGGCCAGATACTTTAGTAGCTATTGACCTTATTAATTCTACCAGGTGGATGTGTACCTGACTTTACTAGTAACAGTATTATAATGATACATAAACTAACGACCTTGTAGCTTGCATGTTTTGCCATTGGTAATCTAATCCCAGCAACTAAAAATAGATGCTATATCTCTGGGTTTTGCTAGAGAACTGATGTTGCTAGCAACAAGTTGACCCTTCTTCCTTTGCCTTCCTTTAGTAACTAAGGAATCTACCCTTTAACCAAACCCTCTTGTGTGAAAACTTGGCCATGATAACTAGCTTTGCATAGTGGTATTATGTATCAGCTGCTGTTCATTATTGAAAAGGGGTGCTACATTAAAGTTTGAGCTTAATATAAACGTTGAGCTTAATATAAATGAGAGGATCTAATTACATATCCTATTAGCTTCAGCTAACAACTGTTTTTACAAAGTTACACTTTCAGTCTAAGCTTACATCTACATCCTATTGAATAGTAGTTAACTAATAGCTATATGTGTATTGAAAATACTTGAGCAGAGGCTTAGAAATTAAGGAGATCCAGTTATCAAAACCATTGGCAAGGTTATTGGACTTAGAAGTGAACATTATCTTTTGAGTAATGAACATGAAATGAAGGCTAGTCCCTCATCACAGAATATTTCTACTGAGACATGCAGTGCTTATAGTGACAGTAAAAATATGTCTATAGCTAGCTAGCTAGCTATAAACCACTGAATTTTTCATTGCCTGACAGTTCAATGCTGCACTTAAAATATTTCCTCCCGCTCTATAAATAAACTGTCTATTATAATAATGCGCCCACAACTGGCCAGCTAACTGCAGAGAGTAATCACACCAAACTGGCTATTATAGATCTAGCTAGTACCTTGTGCCTGTGATTCGACAGTGGTTCCTATAGCAAGCAGTAACATCAACCTGCAAGCAGATACTATTACTCTGTTAGTCTCCATAAGCCTCCTGCTTATTGCTAGCTTAGTAGCTACTGCATATGCATTAGCTAACTATGTATATAAAAATAACTATCAAACTCCGTGATAGTGGGCATTTACTGTTATACAACTGTAGTGGGGCGTGCCTCAGCCTGGTAATGACAGATGAGGTCATCTGATCTTCTAATTACGTGCTATACATTAGTTACTAAACGCATTAGAATGTAGAAAAGCAATGACCACCTAATGCAAAAAATGTGCCAAGATACTGTTAAAAGAATAGTAGTAACAATGGACTGTAAAGGAGATGATCATTTTCTCCTTTTCCTTCAGAATAACAGGACAACTGATACTTAGCTATCCCATAATTCCCTATCATCATTAGCTAGCTAGCTACATAAAAGAACTGCAACAGAAACTGAAGAATCCATGGTAAGTTCCATATCTGTGGGAGATGAACACATCAAATTGTTCTTAGTATAGCTACATACTTTGCATCTCTGCTAATATCCCACAAACCACTGCCACACAAATAGCTAGATAGCTACTGTACTTATTTTTTCAAGCTGTGCTTCTTCTAGAATCTTTCTCCCTACAGTCAAGCACATTCCCACATATATATACGTATATACATAGGAAAGGGGTGCTATATAGCACCCATAGTTTTTTATGCTGCAGCACCCCTAGTTTTTTTGTGGCTGTACCAATGGCATAGCTACATTATTTTTTGACAGCACCCATTTATTCAAGTTTGTTCCAGTTGACTTGTGTACTTGTGGTTCCTTCTCAGTAGAGATTAGATTACATCATTGTCAATTGTGTACTATTGTTATTGTACTATACCTAACCCTAGTCAGGGCCGTAACTAGGAATTTTTAACAGAGGAGGCAAGAAGTGAAGAGGAAGTCCTGCAAATTTTTTTGCTTTAGCCACGCCCACTTTTGACCACACCCACTAATTAAGGCATTGCTAGTATAGCCTATAGCAATAGTACAATTGACAATGATATAATCTGTTTGTGAAAGACTTAACCACCCGAGAAGCAAGAGCGATAAAATGAGTAATTAACAAAGAGAGAACTAAATAAATCTCCAAGGTAGCTAACCACCCGACAAGCAAGAGCAGTAAAAGAGTAATTAAGACTATTATTCAAAACAGAGAACTCCAAGGTAGCTAGCTACTACACATGCACAGACATCCGACAAGCAAGAACATTAAAGGAGTAATTAAAACTATTATTCAAAACAGAGGTAGCTAGCTACTACACATGCACAGACATAACATATGACAATAATGTAGTCCAGTAGTGGTTATAATAATAATGTGTTCATTTGTTCTCTCAATCCTCCACACTGTTACATGGAGAAGGAGCGTCCATCCCAAATTAATGTAATTACCCTGGCATCATGGTCATGTGATAAACTATTTTTTGAAACAACTATGATCAGATGCCATGTCTAAGTTATAGCTAGCTATGTCTCAGAAGAGGCTGACCAGCTTTTTGGCCAAGGTCACAGTAAATGAATCAAGTTCAAAGCAACCAGTGTGTGTTCTGATGATCAAAATGTAGACAACTTTCTTAACAGTGAAACAGATTTGAATCTCCAGGGCCATGAAGTTGAAATTCCTAATAAAGGGGAAAAATCTGCTCCATGTGAATGTCCTTGTTGTATTGTTCCCTATCATCCACAAATATCCAGATCTATGATTATAAGGAGTAGCTAGAGTAGTCAAAGACAAGGCAAACATTTCAAAATACAGCCTGGGTAGTATACTAAATATCCTTGAATAAATGTGTGCACCACTTAAGACAGAATATTCTCTCCAACATGCTGAAAAGTGAAATTTGCCGACTTTCAGTAAATCAAAATTTTATTAATGATCAATGCAATGTGCTTTGCTGCACAATGCAATGACAGTTGTGTATGACTTGGCATATACAATTAAGTTTTCCCCAAAATGGCTTTCCCTTTTGATAATTTGGGAAAGGAAGTATCTATCCAATACCATTAAAGATATTGAAAACTTGGTAATTTAATGCTAGCAATGGAGCAACATTTAATATCAGTGACAGTTTCAAGGTATTTTGAAAATGATATTGACTGCACTTGTCTAAAGTGCCAACTCTCAATGCTTCCCAATATGATTAAAACAGCATAGTGGCTCAGTTTCCATCTAGAAAGTGATTAATACTCAAACAGTTGCTGATGCAATGCAATGTTTATAAGAAAATGCTTACAGAAATTGACAAGTTACTGAGAATGTACTTTACTTTTCCTGTTACAAGCGCAACAACAGAGAGGTCTTTTTCTTCTTTATGGATGCTTGAAACATACTCGGAAGCACAATGATAATTGTAGGTTGAATAATTTATTTTTGTTGTATATTCACAAGGACATTGTAATTGCAATTGCAGCACCCCTACCTATAATCATCTTCCTACCCCCCTGTATAAACCTCTGTCTCTCACATTTATGATGCTGAACCACAACATCGGAAACTGGGTGGTGAGAGTGAATGGCATTACACTACCTTTCTTCTGTTAATATATTATAGTGCAATTTTTTTCACTTAAATTTTTTCTCCCATTTGTTGTACTGTGACCTCATCCATCCCTATACATTCCCATCATTTCCAAGATATTTTTTCCCTCTCACTTTTACAGTAATAATAAATTGTAGCTACTGTATTCGAATGTTTTACTTGCTGATAGCTACTCCATATCTCTCTATACTACTAACACACCACTAGCTACAAAACTCTCCAGTAAAGCATTAAGAAGCTGTCATGCTGAATTTACTATTTCATAATCGTCATAATCCTCCACAGCTTGCATATAAGCAGTGGTGTTAGCTGTGTCTGTGGTAGAGGGAAAATTTGTTCCTCTGTCATCTCCTTTTACACCACAGTCTTTTTACTCTGATCAACACAAATATGCACTGTAAAAACTGTTTGTAAAAATAACATATTTTACAGGTTAATAATTCTTTTAATTTATCAATTGTACAGGTTATTGTAACAGATTTTAGTTAAAATCACATTTTTTGTCATTTTAACCACATTTAATAATTAATTACAATATTCTTTAAAAGTTGGTTATAATAACAATATCAAAGGATTAAAATAACATCAATAAATTCTTATTATTACGTGAAATTGTTTATAATTACACAATATCTTGCTTTAACACAATAAAAGTCTCTGATGTATTATTAAAAGACTTGTGGGCATGAAGAACAGGATAAGACTTTAAAGACTTGACATTTAACGCAATATAACTAGGAGGAGACATGGGCTCAATAACATAACCATTAAAATGAGAATCAAAATAGAGTGTGTCATAATTTTGAATACAAAGAGCATATTGTTTTCCATTAGCACACTTGAGTAGATACAAATTAACAATTTCCCCAAAGTTAGGATAATAGTCTCCTTTATCCAAGTATAAATATGCAGTTTTTTTCAAAAGTAAATGTCCAAATTTGATCCATTTGGGTTGATAAACTTCATTAAATTTTACCACGTAATCATGTAACTCCTTTGGCTCATTAATGATGGAAAGCTCTGTAAGATTACTGGATGACTCAAATGTCACACTAAGCAATGGTCGATTACAATTCAGGTCATAGCAAAGTGATTGCAAATATCTCTTCACTACACTCTAACAAATATTTTTATAATTTCCATGAGAAGCAGCAGGCTTGATGACATTCAATTTTGATTCATGACGCATTGTCCAAGAGTAAATCAAGGGGCCAAAAGATTGTATTTGTTTGGCATAATGCAGCATGTAGTGCATTTTTGGAATTATCGATTTATCTGGATACAACTTTTTGAAGGTATAATGATGCTCTATATTATAATTGAAAGGTAAGCAACTGTTTCCTTTTTTATAGCCCAAGATGCAGTTATGCTAGTTATGTTGAGAAGAAGAGTGAACAATTTCCATTGTTCACAGTCTTGTGGTATCAGATCTCCTATTAATAAGGGGAGATACACTGCTAATAGCCACATTTTTGAAGCAGACTGCCTGATTTTTTGATCACTTTTTTTATAAACTTTTTCATCCAAATCTGATGGCTTGTCTGATGTTTCAGTGTAGCCAAAGTCAAATGATTTTAATCTGTGATTAAGAATATCTATGGAAATGTATTTTTTATCTACAATAATAATTTCATTTCATAGGAGTATATCATGCATTATATCATGGGGGATATTATGCACAACAGAAAAATTAGGGATGTCATCCAAAACAGACTTTCTATTAATGCCATATTGGACAGAATTTTGGACATAAGATGAACCTGAAAGACTTGATAATTGTTTTTTGTGCTCCTCGGGAGTACGTAATTCAAAATCTGATTCAGTAAAATCTGTTTGAATCTGTTCAGTAGTTGCCATGCATGACCTGCAAATTCCTTTGCCTTCCCTCTAGTAACTAAGGAATCCATCCCTTAAACTTGGCCATGATAACTAGTTTTGGCTGTTCATTATAATAGAATTGAAAAAGGGTGCTACATTGGTTAATTTAAAGGATGATCTTAATTATTCAAAAAGTTATAGTCTTAGAAAATCGTACATAGTTATCCTATGCAGCTTCAACTAAGAACTAGTTGTTTGTACAAAATTATAAGTTGGCTTACACTTTCAGTCAAAACAGCCTAAGCTTACATCTGCACGCTATTGAATTTTAGTATGTTAACTTCTGTTACTTTACAAACAATGAAACTCTTTCATCTCCACATCATGCCATCGGGATAATCTATGGTCATCTAGTTTGTTTTCTATTACACTATTACCCTCACCCCTTGCTCTACTATAGATAGCTAGAATTCATAATGAATGGCTATAAACTTCTTGTGGTTAATAGCAAACTGATAGCTATTATGTGAAATTGTCTGTATAGAAAATACTTGAGCAGAGGTTGAGAAATTAGCCATTAAGGAGATCCAGTTATCAAAACCATTGGCAAGGTTATTGGACTGAGAAGTGAACACTAGCTATATATACATGTATAATTATCCTTTGAGTAATGAACATGAAATGAAGGCTAGTCCCTCATCAAGTAATATTTCTACTGTGACATGCAGTGCTTATAGTGACAGTAGAAACACAGTATTCATTATGTATCTTATATGAGGGTATAGCTGAAATGAAGCTATCCCTTTGATGGTTACCATAGTCTTTGCCCTTGGTATAGGCAGTCCTATATAGGTTTCTAAAATTAATAGTGAAAAATCTCCATATGGGCAGTAACGTCCTACACATAATAATAATTATTATGATAGTGCTTGTTTCATAATGCTTCTATGGCTAGCTATATACTCAGGTAAAAATTTAATGTGTGTTTAAAAAATATAGGTTATTTGCTGTCTTCTCTCAATCCTGATCTAGTTAACTACTCCCAGAAATACATTATAGCACACATTAAAATCCAGCTGTGTATATAGAGCTAGCTATGTACAATGTCTATAGCTATAAACCACTGAATGTTTCATTGCCTGACAGTTCAATGCTGCACTCAAAATATTATATTTCCTCCTGCTCATTATTAAACTGTCTATATTATTATAATTATTCCCACAACTGGCTGGCTAACTGCAGAGAATAATCACAGCAAACTAGCTAGTATTAATAATATAGATCTAGTACCTTGTGCCTGTGATTCGACAGTGGTTCCTATAGCAAGCAGTAACATCAACCTGCAAACAGATATTATTACTCTGCTAGTCTCCATAAATCTCCTGCTTATTGCTAGCTAGTAGCTACTGTATAGGCGATAGAAATAAAATTATTAAACTCCGTGATAGTGGGTACGTATTAATTTTACTTTTAGGCAACTGTAGTGGGGCGTGCCTCAGCCTGGTGGTGACAGAATAAGGTCATCTGATCTTCTAATTACATACTATACACTGGCTACCAGACGCATTAGAATGTACCTAGATAGTGTTTTACACCATACAAAAAATTGCAAAAAATGTGCCCAAATACTGTTAAATCTCTTTCTTAGCAACAATGGACTGTAAAGGAGAAGATCTTTTCCTTCAGGACAACTGATAAAATTGATACTTATCCCATAATTCCCCATCATTATTAGCTAACTACATTAAAAGAGCCACAACAGAAACTGAAGAGTCCATGGTAAGTTCCATATCTGTGGGAGATGAGTACATCAAATTGCTCTTAGTGAATACTTTGCATCTCTGCACAAACCACTACAACACAAATAGCCAGATAGCTACTCCACTTCTTCTATATATACAAGCTGTGTTTCTTCTAGAATCTAGGGTTTTCTTCCTGCAATCAAGCAGCCTCTGTTGAACCACAACATCAACATTTCTCTGACAAACTGGGTGGGGGGAGTGAATAGCATTCCACTACCATTCTTCTTATATCATAGTGCAATCCTTGTGGTACTTTTTTGTACTGTGATATATTCCCATCATTTCTAAGAAATTTTTCCCTCTCACTTTTACAGTAATAATTGTTATGTAGCTACTGTATTATTGTCACATATATCTATAATAGCTGTTATAAATGTTTTACTTGCTGATATATAGCTACTCAACAAAGCTCAATATCTCTCTATACTACTATTATTAACACACCACTAGCTAAAAAATTCTCCAGTAAAGCATGAAGAAGCTGTCATGCTGAATTTACTATTTCATAATCATCATAATCTACAGCTTGCACATAAGCAGGATATTGACTCGCTCCCTCAGCTTTACTTCTGGTGTTAACTGTGTCTGTGGTAGATGGAAAATTTGCTCCTCTGTCATCTCCTTTTACACCACATTCTTTATTAATTATTTTACTCTGATCAACACAAGTATGGAGTCCAACTGATTCCTTACTTTCAGTTCTGAAAAATAAAAACACAGTAATGATCAAAATCATTATTATAGTTCCTTTATCATAGTGAAATAACATACTTCTTAGTTTGCTGACAAGTAAGATGATGATGATGATAAAGATGAGAACAAGTGTCATCACAATCACGGTTATAAGAACGTTAACTGCACCATCACCATTAACTGTACCATCACAATATCCTATAGCTAAGAATTAATAATATTAATGATGAAACTCACACACATTGAATACATACTTTCAAATTACACTCAGGATAATAATTGTACTCATACCATACATACATGCTTGCATATCCTGTAGCTAGAGGGTGAAGAATTTAGTATTGTACATTAATACAACATTGATATCATGATTTTGAGAGGTGTTTAAAATGACCACATTTAAAGATAATTAATTAATTGTTGCAAGTGTTGTCTTTAATGCTCTTTCTGTGTGTATTTCTTCTGACTGTGGTTGTTATTTCTTTGCTAACTACTTTTTATGGTCTCTTTGATGTGCTTGTGTGTGTCTGTGCCTGACATTTGGGTTATACCGACTCATAGATAAGCTTAGGACATGTTGTTATTGTTTTTTTGTCGGAGTTTTGTCCACTGTGTGGTTCAGTGATATTAGTAATTAAAGTTGAATTCAGCTAATAATAATCACAGACCAAATTGCATTTGGTCACAAATTACACTCAAAACTGTAGAACACATCTAAAAGTTTATGGCTCATGTTTAATGTACAAAGTGAAATGGAGTACTGTGATTGTTGCTGTAAAACATGCCAAGTGAAAATTTATAAATCACAATGCTACCTACATATCTTTGTGACAAAACCATAATTATACAGAGTATAAAGATTAAAAAATGAAAATTTTAATTTTAAAAATATTTTATCATCTGGACTTGCATGCTACTGTAAATCTGGAAATTTTTGAGTTGAAATATTTTTGTTTGACAAAATTTAGTACCATTAATAATTAGATTAATTAATTTCTGAATGATTCTGGCTTCTGAAATATTTTTCTTTCAAGATTTTTGGACCATAATAGCTATACTACACTATAGCTAGATATTTATTACAGTAGGTGGTACACAGGGGGAAATTGGCACATGATTCAAATTAATTTTCATATGCAACTATTTTAGTTTATGTCATTTCCTGTCTGTATCCTATTTAATTGTTGTGCATGTTAATAGAAATAGATAATAATAGAGATTATTATATTTATGAAAATAAGTAAGTAGAGACTCTTGCATGCGTTCTACATTAGCTAGCTAGTGCTGCCGGCTATGATAAGTCAAATCTCCTATAGTCACATTATTATGTTCCACTATTTCAACACTCACCAATTGTTATAGTAGCAATGTGATTCAATGTACTGTCTGTATCATTAGGCACCACACAGGTAAAGACTCCAGTTGGTGACATGCCATTATTCCTGCGGTTGAAATGAACTTGTTGAGCATAGTGAGTCCTATAAAAGTTGGTATCTTGAGCATTGAGAATCCTGGTCCCATTAGGGAAGTACCACTCCCCTCTACTTCTTCCATTAGGACTATCTTGACCTCTACAGCAGTGAGTGTTGACATTTGTAGTGTTACACACAAGAGAAGACCCGGGATCACTCCTATTAGTAGTATTTTCACTTCCAATATCAGTGATGACTATAGTATCACCAGGTAGATAAACAGTACCACTCAATGTGAAGTAGAGTCCTGTGTTGGAAAGTTCTGAAAGACAAACACACTATAAAAATACTTGTAAAGGCTAAAGACTCAGTAGCTATTGACCTATTGACCTTTTTGATTGGTGCTTATTAGCTACTGACATGGTGACTGGTAAAAAGATTATACAGAGAATGTTATAATGATACAAACTTAGTGTGTATCCATCCACAGGTTGTTGATGTAAAGGGGGAATAAGATCAATCCTGAATGAACTATAATAAATATTGTGGTAACTATATGTTATCATTCTCAGTTTCAGTTGAGCTGGTGTCTATGTAGGTGTAGTTATATATGTTAGCTGTATATAGGTAATCTTGTGCTTATCCAATAACAACTGAGAGCTACTACCTTTGAGTTTTAATAGAGCACTTGATGTTGCTATAATAACAAGTTATAAAAGAGGACATGGTTGCATGCAGCTAGATAAATGTTATTTAGGTGTTGTTGTTCTGTGCTTTTTGTAGCTAGAATAGATTCAGGGGCATCCCTGATTGCGTGGCAAGAGATCTTTTTGTAGATAATGAAGTACTAACAGGAATGTTTATGACTTAAAAAAAGGATGATACAAAAAATTTTGGTGGTTTCATGAAGGGTCTATTTTACCCTAGTAAGTCTACATTAATAAACTCAAAGCATTCCAGTAGAGCAGGGGGGAGAGGGGGAGCACGAGGCTAAATAGCATACGTATAGCTGATCCAGGCAGACTATACAGTATCATTGGGTTTTTAAAACCATGAAATGAAGCTGTCCTTTTGATGGTTTTCATATTCTTAATCATCTGGACTTACATATTACTGTAAATCTGAGCAGATTCTTATTGTTCCACAAAACGGAAATAGTCCCATTAATTAATTTTGGAATGATTCTGGCTTCTGAAAATATTTTACTTTCGAAAATTTCCAGATTTATGGACCATAGTATAACCATTGGCAACACTATAGGTATTTATATTTTAATTAAGTGACTAAATTAATTTATACCTCCAGTAAATTGTTATTTTCAAAGAGGGTAATGTACTTAACGTACACAGTTCTATTATAGAATTAATTTTCAGTACAAATCATATGCAACTTGACAGCACATAAGTCAAATCTCCTATAGTCAAAAAATTGCACTATTATGTACAACTATATTATTTCAACACTCACTGATTGTAATAGTTGCAGTGTAATTCATTTTATTGTCTCCATCATTAGGTATCACACAGGTAAAGACTCCAGTTGGCGACATGGCATTATTTCTACGGTTCAAACGAACTTGATGAGCATAACGATTCCTAGAAAAGTTAGTATATTGAGTGTTGTTAATCTTGGTCCCATTAGGGAGGTACCACTCCCCCCCCTATTTTCTCCATTAGGATTATCAGCGCTTCTACGGCAGTGAGTGTTGACATTGGTAGTGACACACAAAAGAGAAGACCCAGGATCACTCCTATCATTAATATTATCACTTCCAATATCAGTGATGAGTATAGTATCACCAGGTAGATACACAGTACCACTCAATGTGAAGTAGATTCCTGTGTTAGGAGGTCCTAAAATACAAACACACTATAAAAATACTTGTAAGGCTGAAGACTAAGTAGTTATTGACCTATTGACCTTTTTGATTGGTGCTTATTAGTTACCTGACATGTTGACTGAGGAATGCAGGTAAAGACTATACAGAGAATGTCAATATAATTATAATGATATAAACTTAGTGTGGTATCCACAGGTTGTTGGTGTAAAGGAGGAAATATAAGATCAATTCTATTAACTATTAATTATTCTGTATCGTTATGTGTCTTCATGAGTTCAGTTGAGCTGGTATCTGTGTAGGTGTAGTTGATGTTAGCTGTAGGTAATCTTGTGTTTATACAGCAACTAAAGATAGACATGTAGCTACTACCTCTGAGTTTTGCTAGAGCCATTGATGGTCTTGCTATAATAAATTTGACCTTTAAAAGAGGACATGGTTGCACGCAGCTAGATAAATATTATTGTTGTTGTTCTAAATTTTGTAGCTAGAAGAGATTCAGGGGCATCCCTGATGGCATGGCACGGAAATGAAAGAGTTTCACTGAGAAAGAATGCGTAGCTACTAACAGGAATGTTAATGAAAGAAGAATGGTAAGGGGTCACTTGAGAAACCTGATTTGTGTTTGAGTGCTGTATGCTAACAATAATTTTCCCTACCGTAAAAAGCATCAAATTGTATTAAAGAAAGAGTGCCACTACATTAAAAGTCTAAAAGCAACGCAGCCATATTGTGTGCAAAACATAAATGGAGGTGCAATGATGTAGGTACGTAACTCTCGGTTTCTAAAATCATGATTGGGTATTACCCTATTGCTAATAGTGTTTGTACTTGTAGAAATAGCAGTATCATAACTTGAAAGTAAAATTTCCAACTCTATTACAATATCTAAATGGTAAATCTTTGTACATAATGTCCAAACAGAAAAAGCGATAGTAAACAATCATACACTTCCATATAAAAACTAAGGAGCCGTGTTTCTGAACACAGCTACGTAGCTAGCTAGCTATATCATCAATGCAAATCCTTAATAAGTGAAGCCATATATTGAAGTGTCTACCCGCTTGCCCAGATAAGCCGAGTCAATATCTTTTAATAAATATAATTATACTCTTGACACAGAGAGAGACAGAGAACAAGAACTAGACTGTCTACAAAAATCAGAACGACATGTGTGTGTTTCATAAATGAGACAATGATGATAATGATGACAATGAGCATGCTCAGATATGAATAATATGATGTAATCATGATTAATATGAAATATACTACACATATAAAATGATTTAGCTATTAAAATAACTAGATAGTTATCTCCAGTGCACAAGAATATGGACATAAAAATGCAAGCATTGCTGGTGAAAAGGGTCTTCACAAGACAAAAGAGAACTTACTTATGTATATACATATCATATATCTCACTTGATTTTTAACTAGACTAAGGCTATATTCACCAATCTTGCTCTGTTTTTTCCCAAATTAGCTAATACATGTAACAAGCTTCCTTATTCACCTGCCACTAATGTAAATGGATAAGGGTATACAAGCAAGATGCCACACTACTTTGTGCAATAGGGTTAACACAAATTAGGCTGTTATTTATCTAATAATAGTATAGCACCCATCAAAATTCAGCTGATTAATGTATACATAACCACTGAATTTCCATTGCCTTTTCATTGCCTGACAGTTCAATGTTGCACACAAAATACATTTTGTGTGCACCTTTAAAAAAGCTGCTTATTTGCTTATTTAATAATAATATATAATTATGCCCACAGCTGTCTGGCTATTTAACTGCAGAGCTGCTAGCTAGTGTCATTATTATAGTACCTTGTGCCTGTGATTTGACAGTAGTGGTTCCTATAGCAAGCAGTAACATCAACCTGCAAGCAGACATTATTACTCTACTAGTATTCTTCATAGCCTCAGCTTGCTACTGCAATTAGCTATCTATGTTAATAGCCCAAGAAAATATAACATCTTCCTGTTTTGGTGCTATAAATATAACCATTATAATACATACATAGCATAGGTGTAGGAACTGGGGGGGCACTGGGGGCATGTGCCCCCCCCCCCCAATATTTTGGGTCACTAATACAAATATTATTCCAGTGCCCCCCCCAATCTGACAAAATAGATTGCAGGTTGCTTGAAGGAATCAAGGTCCTATTCAAGCAACCATGCTTAAAGTTAGCTGATGAATAGGCAGGCAGTTTACATAAGTCCTTATTGACTCCCTATACCTAATATCAATATTTGTGGCCTATGGTGTCTGTTGATGTATGTAGCAGCTGCTCAGTATTAGCTAGAGCTAGGTACTATTGCTGAGAAGTTTATAAGTGAAAATAAGCATTTTTGGTTCTTGTTTTAAAAATGTGTGGCTAGTGGGTGTGGTCACTCAAAATTTTCACCGACATACACACTTAGCCATTCCTTACCATACAAGTGCCCCCCCCCCCCAATCAAAATCTCATTCCTACACCTATGCATAGCTATGGAAAGGACAAATTTAATATAACCAGGAAACCCCTTACCACAATCTGTTCTAGACACTTATTTTATTGCCACCAGAATTTGTATAGCTTGTTCCAAAGGCTATATAGATCTGTCAGATCATACCAGATAGCTATTAGCTATATAAATATAACTGACTGTGTCCCAAAAGGTGATCACCAACTTCTATTATACAGTGGAACCTCTCTATAAAGGCCACCATCAGGGAACAAAGTTTTTGCCTTAATAGAGGGGGTGTCCTTATCTCAGGGGTTTTATTGGGCAATTAATATAAAACTCCTGAATAGTGCTCTGTCTAGCAGAGTTAAGACTAACATAGCGAAGATATGTCAGCCTGTTCATTGTAGATGTTAACTTTGTTGCCTCCTTCGTATATCCCATGTACATGGACAGATTTAATATAGCATCTTAATAATTAATTTTAGTTATCTTCTGGGGAGGTCCAATTCTTCCTCTTCCTACTTAGCTTCTTCTGCAGGGGCAAGGGAGTCAGAGTCTACATTAAAGTCAGCAAAAAATTGATCATACTCCATACAAATGGGCACTCCATTGATATACTCTTCCATTTGGTAACTGGTTTCTGTAAGGGTGTAGCTACAAGACTTTGCAATTCTTTCTGAGCTTGGTTGAGGTGACTGGCCATGGGAATAGAGTGAATGGGGGGTGGATATGGATTAGAAATCCCATGCAAGTACCATTTTTATTTCTGACTTGTAAATTGAGAGACTGAAAACCATTAGTGGTAGTGGACAGGCAACGCTTTGATAAAATAAAGTGGGTGGAGCTGGCTGTAGTAAATTGGGTGGGGGCCAAGAAAAGTGGCCGCAATACGAGGCAGCCGCTAAGCAGGGGTGCTGCACTGGATGGTGATGCAGTCGGGACCAAGACTGGCCGCTAATCAGAGGTGGCCGTTATGAGGGTATTAGCTATGAATCCTATTAGCTTAACTAGTAGAGTGTTCAGTATAATAATTATTATTGTTCAACAAACTTATTCCTCCAAGACTAAAATAGCTATAACAATATAACTCATGAATAGTGGAACCTGGACACATCAAAGTGTAGCCGAGTGGTCTGCAGGTGAGTGTGAGTGTGTTGTAGGGAGTGGGCTGTAGGTAGGTGTGCTGCAGGTGAGTGTGCTGCAGGTGAGTGTGGCTGTGCTACAGGGAATGTGCTGTAGGTGAGTGTGCTGCAGGTGAGTGTGCTGCAGGTGAGTGTGCTGCAGGTGAGTGTGCTGCAGGTGAGTGTGGTCTGTCATTGTGGTATCAGAAAAGTGGTTCGAACCACTTTCTGGTGCATATTAGCTAATAATAAATTATATTGCAATATTTAATTATGATCAAACTGTATTTTCTGTTTCACAACCACTGTATTTTCTGTTTCACAACCACTGTATTTTCTGTTTCATAGCCACCATAATATACCACACTTAGCTATAACTAGTTATGTGTGACAACGATCATCCATACTGAAGACCAGGGGTGACCACATGTATGTCTTGTAATACTAAGGAGTAGAAATATACATTATATTCCTCTACCACTGCATCTATTTATATAATTAATAAGATAAATCTGTTTCTTATGCCAGGTTATGTTTCATTAGTAGCTATAACAAGTTTAATTCCTCTAAAAAAGGACACATTGGGATCAGGTCTATTGTCTCTTGTAGGGAGGCTGTTTTTTCTCAAAGGTTGTGGAACCTCTGAATAAAGGACATATTGGGATCAGGTATACTGTCTCTTGTGGATCCTCTGAATAAAGGACACATTGGGATCAGGTCTACTGTCCCTTGTAGAGAGGTTAATTTATACTAGAAGATGGTACATCTTTTGTGCAGAGGTTGTCACTAGAAGGCACTCCATAGTTCTTTACCAGAAGTTCTACTATATAAAGTTACATATCATGCAGCATATACGTACAGTGTTACAAGTCTTCCCTTGCTAACTATGTACCTATTTGGACAGTAAAGGTCTACCATGCATGCATTATGGGGGCCAGTGTGATTGTCATGGACTAAGGGACAAAACTCCATCAGTATGTATGTATTTCCCATTATATTCACTACGTGCTGGTGACCCCCCCCCCCCCCACTTTTCACAGACCTTTTGCAGTTGTAATGTTGTATGTGTGTCACTAGCTATGTGTGCATGTGTGTGGTGATAGTATATAAGTGGATATAAGTACTCCACTATTTTACATTATGTCAGGCTGCACAATAGCCATAATACCACAATGCAACAGCATAGTCAGAGATATGTCTTAGGAATCATAAGAGCAAGGGGTGAAGAAAGGGAAGAGAGAGGTAAAAAGAGACGATGAAGTGGTGGAGATTCAAGAAGTTATGTAGTATAGTTAGTCACTAGCTATAGAACATTGGGTGATTCTATGTGTAAATCCTCGACATTACGTCATTTGTAATATACTTGTAATATTCAATAATATATAATAAGATTACTGACTATAAAATAAGATTACTGTAATATACTATAAGAATACTATAAGGAAATTTACACATTGAAGGACCCAGAACATTAGTATACACAGAGAGGACTCTTTCTTTCGGTAATAATAATACTGGCTCTCAAATTCAGTGTCACAGAGACAGAACATTGTAGCTAGCTAGCTACTTTCATACTGGATCAAGAAAACAATAAAACCAATGGTTCCACTGTGTAGAATCTCAAGAACAACTTTATTGACTATGAAGGGACTAAACTGGTAAAAATTAAACAAAATGACCACAAATAAAACCATTAATGTGATGATTATTCATGTGTGCTTATGTATAGTATAGTATAGTGTGTACAGCTAAAATCACTCCATTAGGCTACAATGTGATATTCACATTATGTACAATAAATTGTAGTGTAAACTGTCATGTTGGTTTTACTGTTGTATACACATCGTCTAGATCTTCCTCATCTGTGGCTAAAGGTGGTAAGGTAACTGACACATAGGAATCACGTTCATTCAGAGTGGTTCCTCCAACTTGACTGCTAGTTGTGTGCATAGTGAAAACTTCACTGTAGAGTTCATCTTCATTTCTACTGCTTGTGTTAGTTGCTTGATAAGTGCCACTCTGGTCATGAGTAGCACAAGTGCTGAGTTCAACAACTTCTTCAGATCTAAAGATATTTATATAAATTCATACTGAGACTATAAAATAAGTATAGGCTATTGCTACACTCTTTACTCACACTATGTTGTGCGTAGCCCTGTCAGTTACTATGTTCTGGGTGGCCCAGTTGGTCACTTTGTTGAACAGCTCTATTTGTCACTGTATTAAACAGTCCTAGTGGTCACTATGTTCTGAGCAACCCATAGCTAGCTATGTTCTAGCTAAACAGTGAAAGCAGACACTGAGGTAGGTGACCTACTGACTTACTATCAAACAAACAACTTGGCATTAAAATAAGATAATAGTACGTAATTTTCAGTTATTCCCAAAACTTCAAAGATACCATGCATACCTTGTAGTCTATTATTATATTAGCTCTAGCTAGTACTGTTTTATATACTTCTTAGCCTGCTGTTTTTTCAGAACCAGTATAACCAGTAGGATGATGATAGTGACGAGAACAAGTACCACTATTAGTGCCACCACAGTCACTACTATGTACAATATTATATCACCGTCATCTCCTAGAATAGAATAGCATTATTATTATAGTTAACTGGAATAAAGTGTGGGACTCAAGGATGCTCACTACTTTCACTCCAGAGTCCACACAGCATTGAAGAAGAAATTACAAGGTTATCTGAATCATATCCTCTCAATTTCATTTAAGTGGCTATTATTATGCTGGGATTAATTTGTATCAGAGTAGCTATCATATACCAAAAAAATAAAATATTTTTGGAAGCCAGAATTATTCCAATGATTAATTAACTACTGTTTCCAAATTAAAGTTGATAAAAAATGTGAAATATTTCAACTCTGAATTGGTTATTTCTAGATTCAAGTATTAGCTAGCTACATGTTTTTAATAAGTTTCATGTGGTAATTTTAATGACAGTCAAAAAAAATTTTTTTTTAAATATCTGAACACCTTTTAGCTATCTACCTAGCTATTGCAAAAATAAACAGACGGTGAAATTAACCAGATCATTATAACATAGCTATGGCTGCTGGTAGTTAAAATTATAGAAAGATATGCAGTTTTGGCTAACAGAGTTGTAGCAATGGTTTATCATTAACCATAGCTATCATAATGATTGACCACTGCTCATGTAATGTCCATTAGTATATTATGCTATTTCAGTATTACTTTGAAAGGGCAAGAATTTCACTCCTGTATAGTATTATTGCATTCATCAAAATCACCAATCTGCATGCCTAAGACAGACTAATTCTGCTCATTTTCTCCAATATTATATCTGAGTTTTATACTCTAACTTTCATGTCATAAGTGGAAACTAGAATGAATTCATTAGAGCCTTCATTAGCTAAATTTATTATACTTCTTACCATTAACAACAAGAAGATGAATGGTCTCCACTACTGGAGTAGTTTGCAAAGCTAAGGTCACCTCACATGTGCACGTTGTATTGTTGATGGCTGCAGTGATGTCATCTAGTTCTAGGACAAGTTGTTGTTCTCCAGTATTACTAGTCAATATCTCTCCATTATCAGAAGTATTCAGCCACTGAATAGACTGAACAGTCAAGTCACTTGAGCAAGTAATTCTATATGATGATCCAAGTTGGTATGTGCTCTGGTTTCCAGATATCTCAATTTCTGTCACATAAATTTTAAGGATATTTATAGTTTTGTACATAATAAATCTCTTACTTTTTATATCCAGGAAGTAATTCACAGAGCTTCCTCTGTTGTTTTCAACTGTGCAACTGAAAGATCCCCTGAGGTCTTCAATGTTAGAGCTGTTGATGGAGAGGAGGTTGTGGTAAGTGGAAGTAACTTCATCTGCTACCCTCTGGCTCTGTTGGTATGTAGAGCTGGTAAGAGGGATGATTACATTATCCTTTCTCCAAGTAACATTAGTGGCTGGACCTCCACTTGATGTACAGTTCAGAGTTTGTGATGTATGGAAATAGGACACTAGAGACACTGATGGACGTCCTGGATTATCATCGCTATTACATGTGTCAGTACTATAGTTAAAGGTCCACTAACCTCTGTCATTAGTGTACACTCCTATATACAGTGACTGTATTGTATTGTCTGCATCTGGTACCTCACAGCGATATAGTCCAATTGTTACAACAGCATTGCTTCTTCTATCCAAGACAACTGCTCTTGGTTCTCTTCTTCTGCTGAAGTCTGCTATTGAAGTGCTTTCAACTACCCTATCTTGACCTGGCAGGAACCAGTCACCACTCTCTCCTCCATCACTGCTCCTACAGCAATTACTTCTCTCAGTGATACAGTACAGAGATGTATTACCTCCTCTAATATCAGTTATAGTTACAACACTATTGTTGGAGTAAGCCATTCCATTGAGGTAGAACCCAAGACCTGGAATATACAATAATTCTTATTATATATACTAATAGAATAATAATGTTACCACTGGGGACAGCAGTGTCAACTGTCAGAGGAGGAGTACTGTAGGGTCCAGTGCCATCTAGATTAACAGCTGCCACTTCAAGATCATAGCTGAGAGTTATAAACTCTCTATCAAATGTAAACATTCTTCTACCAGGATCACTAATAACAGCAATTTGTCTTTGAGATGGTGTAGTTGAGGTTGGTCCATAGCGTACTCTGTACCCAGTAATGTCCCCATTACGATCAGTACAGTCTAGTTCACTCCATTCTATAGTAATGTTAGTTGTTCCCACAGTGGTGGGTGTGACTGAACTAGGACCTGCACTAGGAACTGTGGGAGTGGATACATAATAATATATTTATTAGATCATTTATCATGTGATGGTTACCTGCAGTGGATGTGTTTGCTGTTATTGTTGCCATATTTGATTTTGCACCATTGATGTTTCTCACAGTGATATAGATACTGTCTTCATTTAAATTCATCAGAGTATGTGACCTTAACATACTATTGACAGTGTTTGTCATGGCTGGACCTGTAGGAGCTGAACACCTCCTGACAGTGTAACTGTATGTGACTTCATATCTATCAATGTTGGTAATGGTAGTCTCTGTCCAAGTGATGGTGATGGACGTGGCAGTATGCATGGTGGCTCTTAGGTTACTTGGAGGATTAGGTATAACATCTGTGTTGATTGTATCGATTCATTATTTAAACTTCATGATGACTAGAACTTATTGCTTATACTAAAGGCTACATATTTAGCTGGGCCACCAACTCTATACAAATACACAGGCTTGCTAGTCTAGCTAGCAGCATAGTAATTATGCTAGCCTATTATTATAATGAGTATAATTGTGAGAACTCTCTAGCTGTCGGTGTTAGCAATGTCTG
Source organism: Diacarnus erythraeanus (assembly GCA_964016965.1). Taxonomy (NCBI): domain Eukaryota; kingdom Metazoa; phylum Porifera; class Demospongiae; order Poecilosclerida; family Podospongiidae; genus Diacarnus; species Diacarnus erythraeanus. The sequence continues at coordinate 3,868,014 of OZ024675.1, read as the reverse complement.
GGAGTAAAGTTAGTGTTCACCATGTCTGACTCAACAACGGTGTGAAGGTCACTCATACATAAGCAGAAATATCCCATTACATGTTATTAGCTATAATGATAAAGACTTACCTATTACAGTGATGGGCACACCTCTACTTGTTGCAATCAAGGAACCAAGTGACACTCGGCAATTGTATCGTCCTGAGTCAGCTTCCCTCAGGAGAGAGGAGTACGTGGATGATGTCTGATTGGGTACAACTTGATTATCCTTCAGCCACATGTAGGTATATGCCATGGACCCACCTCCATTGGCTTCACATGTGAATGTATGGTTCTGTTTAGATATTAACAATCCATGGCTTCCAGTTAGTTTAGCAGTCAGATGAGGGAGCACTGCTGATACAGAGGAATGTTATTGATATGCAGTCACTGATACAAATCACAATATCAAAATTATTGGGGCAAGCACAATAAGCCCCATATAATTTAGTATAATAGCTATACATCATAGTTGTAGCTCCTCTAATCTAACCAGGGTTCTATCTACTGGGGGTGGGGGGGTACCCTCTCTCCCTCTCCATTTTCTATAATGAATAAAATTTAAACTAGCCACAAAACATCACTGTCACCTTTCTAATGACATTATAAAAAATACAACCCTCAACTATGTTATGTGGGGCTATTACATTATTTAAAACTAGCGAGTACCTGCCACACAGTGGCAATTGGTGTATAATGTAGCTAATAATCCGAAAGAACAAATTAATTTAAATGGAGCAAAGGAGAAGGCACTGTTGTACTGCCTGATGTTGTCCTGGAAGTTGCTAGACTCTGCAGTAGCTATTGCTGCCAGTGAAACGGTCCTTCAGTGGTGAAGGGTAGTCACCAAGTTGATGGCAGGCTAACCTTCCCATTGTGACAGCAATTGAGGGGTTCATTTGGGGATCTCAATACCTTGCAATATTGAGAAACCCTTGTCATAGGCCCCATTTAGACTCTTGTCATAGGCCCCATGTAGACTCTGCCACTTGTAGTAGCTGCTCCTTCTTCTCCTCACACTTTCTCTTCCCCTATTCCTCTCTTCTCCTATGTATTCTCTCCTCCTCACCCTTTCTCTTCCCTCTTCTTTTTCCATTTGTTCTCTCCTCCTCCTCAACCCTTTCTCTTTCCCTGTCCCTCTCTTCTTCTCCCATTTGTTCTCTCCTCCTCCTCAACCTTTCTCTTTCCCTTTCCCTCTCTTCCTCTCCCATTTGTTCTCTCCTCCTCCTCAACCTTTCTCTTTCCCTTTCCCTCTCTTCCTCTCCCATTTGTTCTCTCCTCCTCCTCAACCTTTCTCTTTCCCTGTCTCTCTCTTCTTCTCCCATTTGTTTTCTCCTCCTCGTAAATCTTTCTTTCTCCTTTCTTTCTTCTTTTTCTAGCAAGTACCTGCCACACGGTGGCACTTGGTGTATAATGTAACTAATTATTTCCATGATATACAAAAGGACCAATAAATGTCAATGGCATTCCCAATTTTCTGACCCCAGGCTATGGGACATGGACCCAGAATGCATGGTAGCCCAACCCTCAGACATGTCCACTTTCCTTCATTGGGCTCCCACCATTTAGTGTAATCTTGCACACTGAGTATCAATGGTGGGAAAACACTTAGTATTTGTGGTTGACCCACCGGTGCAGCAATCACAGGCTGACCCACCGGTGCAGCATCACAGATCTCTCAGAGTGTAAGCTATAATACTTCTTGAAAGACAACATTTGGTGTCACTGTTCTTCCACTGGGACCCCTCTTGCCTTGCTGGTGGGTATCAACTACCTTCACTTTTACTGCTGCCATCAGTCTTGCTCTTGAGAGTGCCACATACAACTGGCCATTATTGTATAATACTTAACCTAGCAACACACTGAACATACTCAGTGCTACATAGTGTATTCATTAGCTTGTGAATTATTCATGAATACGTACGTGCGTCGTTGTCATCGTCGTCATTGTCGGTCAAGCATATTATTATATATATGGGGGTGGTTTCAAATTTTTTTAACATGCTACCATGCTTCCTTCTCAAGTTGAAAGTCCTAGATAGAACCATGCCAACTGACTGAAATGAGAGTATCCCCAGATACAGTGGAACTAATCTGTTCCAACACCCACCTCTGTATACAGTGGAACTCCTCTATTCCGACCCCCTGAAATGAGGACACCTCTGTAGTATACAGTGGAACTACTCTATTTCAATCCCATGAAATGAGGAGACCTCTGTATACAATGGAACTTCTCTATTCCAAACCCCTGAAACGATGATATTAAAAATACTTGGACATGTTTCTAAATAATAGCTTGTGGGCTAATATTAGAACTTCACCTTCCTGAAATGAAGCCACCCCTTGAATCAACACTCTATAAGGTGTCGGAGTAGAAGAAGCAATATACCAATATTATTATTATGTATATATATACTTATAGTGAATTTTCTATAACCCACCTGTAACCAGTCGTATTCCTGCTGTTTGGTTCACTGAACTATTTGTTTCAGGTACCACACAGGTGTACTCTCCAGTTGGCGATGTTTGACGTCTCCTGAAATTCAAACGAACTTGATTAGCATGACCTGTTCTAATAATTTGACTGTTTCTATTAGGATCATCAATATTACGAAGGACCATTCTCCCATTAGGGAAGAACCACTCCCCTACATCCCCTGTATCATTACAGCACTGAGTATTGACATCAGTAGTGACACACACAAGAGAATTTCCAGGACCAGCATCACCACTGTGCATACCAATATCAGTGATGAGTATACTATCACCAGGTTCATATCTGTTGCCTCTCCAAGTGAAATAGAGTCTTCCTATTGGATGTTATTGAACATGAACATGTTATATTTTAATAACAAATGATTAGCAACAGCCCAGTTAATTAAGCTTTGTGAGAGTCAATATACCTTAAGGTAACATTTATTAACGGGTACAAAATTTAGCTTTTTTTTGCTTTGAGGCGGTACAAATATTAGCTATTTTGACTTTATTATAATTCCATCAGTTCAATATTTTTATATACAGATGTCTTCAAAAAATTACATGGGAGAGTAACTGCCATCAAACAGACCAAGAATTTCTGCTTTTTTCCACCTCTTTAATGACCTTTTTCAGTTGAAAAAAATTGTAGACATTGATTAATCATTGTGCATGTAATAGCTAATGGTCAATCTGACATCAACATCGATATCTTCAAGTGCCTTCCCTTCATTAGATATGAAGACTTGGCTAACTACAATAATAATAGCTAATTATAGCTAAGCAAGCTGCTGTTTAATCAATCTTCTCCATGCATGCAATTCTCTGATGACCTTTGACCCTGTAGACCTTTAATTTGATAGAGTTTAATATTACAAAAAATTGAAAATCACTAAAATTCACTAAAATGAGTACCCATTTATAATATGCAAAATGTTTGTACTTTTAACATTATTTTAATAAAGGAATAATCATTTTTTGAACAAACACTTTTAAGTAAATGCCTCCAAAATGATAAAGAAACATGTCAAAATACTAGTTTTCAAATTTGACAACAATTGCAACACTATTATAGAGTTACACCAAGTTTTACACCAACCATTCCTGTGCTTTCATTCATGAAGAAGACTGTAAACTCTGGTCATACTGAAAAGATGGCCACGACCTTTTCTTTCACCCTAGTCTGCAGTTTTACATATCAAATTGCTTGCAGCTAATACTGTGTTTTACACTTTACCAGTCTCTGAGCATGTGCTGAGTTTGGCACTGCACATGGTTTTGATTTGAACTGTTGTCTAACCAAAAATACCACCCGAGAAATACTACAGAAGCAGTAAAAAGTCAGCATCTAGGAAAGCCACTTTAGCTAAAGCCTTGAAGCACTTGAGCTCTGGAGTGAGTACTAAATAGAGCTGTTTTCTTAGTGACATTCCTTCATCAATCTTAGCTATGACTTTTATAGGGCAACCAATAACACAAGGATAAGCAAGAGTGATAGGATGGTAATGCACGTGGCAAAAAATCTAAGGAGAGATGGGACAATAGCATGAGCTGCAGCACGTGAGAGAAATCTCCAGAGAGAAGGTTTTAACTTATGGTCCAGGACAGTTTTAGGACATTTTGAACACACTTTTGTCATGGGTTTGTGGCTGTTGTTGTAGCCTAGTTTATGTGCTCTGTTTCTCAAAACAATTAAGTTTATTTTAAGTTTTATAAATTGCTGTTCCATCTTAATTTACAAAATTACATATCATTAGAATGTGTAGATTATCATCCTGTTGTCCTTTTATAGAAATATCTAATTGTTTTCTAGTTATAACTGTGCATCGTTGACATTGTGATAAGTTGGGAGTGGAGTCACTGGCTAGTGGCTTTGGGTGAAACTTCCACAAAGTACCTCCAATATGCATATAGTTTTGAAGCATATGAGCAGTGCTACATTTTAAGACTAAGAAAAATGTAAAAGTTGTGGTTAACCATAAGTGGCCACAAAAATGTATTTTTGAGTAAATGTCTCCCTTAAGCTAAATCCAGCTACTGGGTAGCTAGCTAATTACAGTGAAATGTTAATTGACATGCGATTCAGGAGAGATTTCAATCATCAGTTGTTTTGAGCAGATTGACTAATCCTTGGATGTCTGATATTAGCATGTGAGTTATGGCCAGAGCTATTGATATCATGTCCTGGCATCAAATTCTCTGAGGATTAGTCATCCCATTTTTGGAAATTTCAAAAGAAAGAACAAAGAAGGGACAAAGATGGAAGAATTCACTATTTCCTGGGCTTATAGCAGATGGTTACCATACCTACCAACTATACTGGCCACACCAAGAATATCCCGCAAAAACCACTGCTTTCCCGATATCCCAGTATCACGATACAACTGTGCATTTCCCGGCTCTACTCAGATATGTCTTTTTTCATCTCGAAGTAGCTCAATATTAATAGTAGCTGAATTTAGGGTGTGGCCATCATAAATTATGATGCACACCTACTTCATTTTATGAACAATTACTCCTTGTCCATCTTCAATAGTTCTAGCTATGTATTTTTTGTGATCAAGCAAAACTGCTTCAATTCAAGCAAAAATATGAGTTTAATCAAGCAAATCAAAATTGATGGGTTGGTAGGTATGGGTTACACACATAGTGCATAATATTATTTCTAAACAGTTGGTTATCAATTTCTAATACTGAGAGGAGGCACTACTGCAAAATTCTCAGGCAATTTCAGTTACTACACTCACCAATTTTTATAGTGGCAGTGAGATTTATTGTATTATTTTCATTAGGTACCACACAGTTAAAGAGTCCAGTTGGTGAGATGGCACTATTCCTGTTGTTCAAACGAACTTGTTGATTATAGCGAGTCCTATAAAAGTTAGTATATTGAGTGTTGAGAAGCCTGGTTCCATCAGGGAGGTACCACTCTCCTCTACGTTCTCCATTAGGATTATCAGCACTTCTACAGCAGTTAGTGTTGACATTTGTAGTGTTACACACAAGAGAAGACCCAGGATCACTCCTATCATCAGTATTTTCACTTCCAATATCAGTGATGAGTATAGTGTCACCAGGTAGATACACAGTACCGCTCAACATGAAGTAGAGTCCTGTACTAGGTCCTGTAATGCAAACATAATACTTGTAAGGCCAGATACATTGACCTTATTAACTCTACCACGTGGATGTGTACCTGACATCACTGGGAACAGAAAATGATATGTTGTTTAAAGTCAGTGTATTATAATGATACAGACTAGTGACATTGTAGCTTGTATGTTTTGCTGTTGGTAATCTAATACCAGCAACTAAAATAGATCTGAATTTTGATGTTGCTGACCCTTCAAAGTCAAAGTAACTAAGGAATCTGCTCTTTAACTAAACCTTCTTATGTAAAAAATAACTAGCTTTGCCTAGTTGCCCACATTATTATTGTATATCAGCTGTTGTTCATTATTGAAAGGAGTGCTACATTGGTTAAAAGTTTGAACTTAAAATAAACAAGAGGATCTTTATTCCAAAAGTTATATATATAGTCTTAGAAAATCATTCATGTAAGTACATATCCTATGCAGCTTCAGCTAATAACTGTTTTTACAAAGTTAATTTTACTTGTTACATTTTATCTAATATACATATTATGTTGGCTTAAAGCAGTCTAAGCTTACATCTGCATGCTATTGAATTGTAGTATAACTTTTCTGTTACTTTACAAACAGTGAAACTCTTCCATCTCCACATCATGCCATCAGGGATAATCTATGGTCATCTAGTTTGTTTTCTACTACACTATTACCCTCACCCCTTGCTCTACTATAGATAGCTAGAATTCATAATGAATGGCTATAAACTTCCTGTAGTTAATAGGAAACTGATAGCTATATGTGAAACTGTCTGTATTGAAAATACTTTAGAAATTAGCCATTAAGGAGATCCAGTTATCAAACCATTGGCAAAGTTATTGGACTTAGAAGTGAACACTAACTAAATCTATTTTGAGTAATGAACATGAAATGAAGGCTAGTCCCTCATCACAGAATATTAAGTAGTATTTCTACTGTGACATGCAGTGCTTATAGTGACAGTAGAAATATACATTTTGTCTATAGCTAGCTCCTAAACCACTGAATTTTTTATTGCCTGAGGGTTCAATGCTGCACTTAAAATATATTTCCTCCTGCTCATTATTAAACTGTCTACATTATGCCCACAACTGGCTGGCTATATAACTGCAGAGAATAATCACAGCAAACTAGCTAGTATTAATATAATTATAGATCTAGTACCTTGTGCCTGTGATTTGGCAGTGGTTCCTATAGCAAGCAGTAACATCAACCTGCAGGCAGATATTATTACTCTGCTGGTCTCCATAAGCCACCTGCTTATTGCTAGCTAGTAGCTACTGTATAGGCAATAGCTAATTATTAAACTCCGTGACAGTGGGGGGTATTTATTCTGTTATGCAACTGTAGTGGGGCGTGTCTCAGCCTGGTGATGATGACAGAATGAGGTCATCTGATCTTCCAATTACGTACGCGCATTAGAATGTAAAAAGGCACTAGCAAAAAAAATGTGCCAAAATACGGAATAGTGGACTGTAAAGGAGGTGATCTTTTTCTCCTTTTCCTTCAGAATAACAAGACAACTGACAAAATTCCCATAATTCCCCATCATCATTAGCTAGCTACATTAAAAGAGCCACAACAGAAACTGAAGAGTCTATGGTAAGTTCCATATCTGTGGGAGATGAGCACATCAAATTGCTCTTAGTGAATACTTTGCATCTCTGCTAATATCCCACAAACCACTGCCACACAAATAGCTAGATAGTTACTACACTTCTTCTCAAGCCGTGTTTCTTCTAGAATCTAGTCAAGTTGTGTTTTGTCCCTGCAATTCCAGCATAATATATAAGCCTCTGTCTCTCACATTTATGACACTGAACCACAACATCATTTCTCTCTGAGATACTGGGTGGTGGAAGTGAATAGCATTTCTTCCGTTAATATAGCTATTGTCATAGTCACTTAAATTTTTTCTCCCATTTGTGTACTTTTTTGCACTGTGACCTCATCCATCCCTACATTACCATCATTTCCAAGAAATTTTTTCCCTCTCACTTTTACAGTAATAATAAAAATTGTACTGTATTATTATTATCACAAATTATTATCATTGTCTATAATAAATTAATGTTTTAATTGCTGATAGCTACTCAACAAAGATCAATATCTCTCTATACTACTATTATTAACACACCACTAGCTACAAAACTCTCCAGTAAAGCATGAAGAAGCTGTCATGATGAATTTACTTTTTCATAATCGTCATAATCCTCCACAGCTTGCACATAAGCAGGATTTTGACTCACTCCCTCAGCTTTACTTCTGGTGTTAGTTGTGTCTGTGGTAGATGGAAAATTTGTTCCTCTGTCATCTCCTTTTACACCATGTTCTTTATTACTCTGATCAACACAAGTATGGAGTCCAACTGATTCCTTACTTTCAGTTCTTAAAAATATGAACACACAGTAATATTATTATCCAGGGTCATTATTATAGTTCATCTATCATAGCAGTGTTGCCAGGTTCATGGATTTATCCACAATCTGCGGATTTTTTGAGGAGAAAATTGTCTATAGATGGATCAAGGAGTTCTGTGGATTTTTCTGCTTATTGCTGATTTTGTCCTATTACCTTTATGAAATTTCTTTCTAACTACTGCATTAATAGCGTCCCTCTATCTAGCTGATTTAGCAATGCATGTAGTAGTAACAAAAGTAGTGGTGAGTCTTCCAGCTCTATATCTGGGGGAAAACATGAGAATGAATCTTTGGCCACACAATCATCAGGTCCTCATTGGACAGCAACCTGGCAACACTATTATAGTGAAATAACATACTTTTTAGTTTGCTGCATTTTCAGGACAAGGAAGATGATGATAAAGATGAGAACAAGTATAACAAGTGTCATCATAATCACGGTTATAAGAAGAACATTAACTGTACCATCACCATTAACTGCACCATCACCATTAACTCTACCATCACTATTAACTGCACCATCACAATATCCTATAGTGAAGAAAATAATATTAATGACGAAACTCACATACATTATTAATACACTCAAGATCATAACTGCACTCAAATAATAATATACATGCTTGCATATCCTATTGCTAGCGGGTGAAGAGGTTTTTAAAATGAAGATAATTAATTGTTGCAAGTGTTGTCTTTAATGCTCTTCTGTTCTACTGTGGTTGTTATTTCTTTGCTAACGTGTTTTTATGGTCCCTTTGATGTGCTTGTGTGTGTGTGCCTGACATTTGGGTTATGCTGACTCATAGGATATGATTTTTTGTCAGAGTTTTGTATATAGCACCCTTAGCAATTGTTACCAAAGTATATTATTTAATACACTACTTTCTCAATGACTGACAATTTGCATGATAACTATCAATGAGTAAAAGTGGACAAGCTTAAATACACAATAATTATACTGGTACGTATGACATCACAAATAATAATACTAATAATTACTTTCAGTTTCCTGTTCATAGTTTACCACAAGTTTTGTCCACTGTGCAGTTCAGTAATTAAAGCTGATATACATCACATGACCAAGTCCCAAATTACACTCAAAACTGTACAATAGTTTATGGTTCATGCTTAATGTACAAAGTGAAATAGAGTCCTAGGTGGTTGCTGTAAAACATGCCAAGTGAAGATATAATATAAATCACAATGCTACCTACATATCAACCCTTTTATCATTTATGAATCATCTGGACTTGCATAATGCTGTAAATATGGGAATTTTTGAGTTGAAATATTTTGGATTTTATTGTTGGACAAAATTTAATTTCAGAACGGTACCATTAATTAGATTAATTAATAGGTAATAATAAAATATAGGTAATTAATTTCAGAATGATTCTGGCTTATGAAAATATTTTACTTTCAAAGTTTTCCATATTTATAGACCATGGTATAACTAACTATAGCTAACATTATAGGTATTTATATTAAGAGACTAGATTTTATACCTCCAGTAATTCAATGGAGGAAATGTACTTTGGAAAAATTGGCACATGATTCCATTAAATTTTCAATACAAATCATATGCAACTTGACAGCACATAAGTCAAATCTCTTATCCTCAAAAAAATGAATGCATTAATATATTATTTCAACACTTACCGATTGTTATAGTGGCAGTGTGATTCATTGTACTCTTTGTATCATTAGGCACCACACAGATAAAAACTCCAGTTGGTGACATGGCATTATTTCTGCGGTTCAAACGAACTGTTTGATTATAGCGAGTCCTATAAAAGTTAGCATCTGGAGTGTTGAGAATCCTGGTCCCATTAGGGAGGTACCACTCCCCTCTACTTCCTCCATCAATACTTCTACAGCAGTTAGTGTTGACATTGGTAGTGATACACACAAGAGAAGACCCGGGATCACTCCTATTAGTAGTATTTTCACTTCCAATATCAGTGATGAGTATAGTATCACCAGGTAGATACACAGTACCACTCAATGTGAAGTAGAGTCCTGTACTAGGTCCTGAACACAAACACACTATAAAATGCTTATAAGGCCAAAGACTTAGTAGATATTAACTTATTGACCTTTTAGTGCTCATTAACTGCCTGACATGGTGACTGGGGAATGCAGGTATAAAGACTATACAGAGAATGAAGTTAATGATACATGCTAGTGTGTCAACTAAAGATAGACAGTTACTACCTCAGAGTTTTGCTAGAGCCATTGATGTTGCTAGCTATAATAACAAACGATGTGGCTTTAAAAGGGGGAATATAAACATTATTTAGGTGTTGTGGTGCTACTTTTTGTAGCTAGAAGAGATTCAGGGGCATCCCTGATGGCATGGCATGGAGATGAAAGTGTTTCACTTTTTTTGAAGTACTAACAGGAACTTTGAGGTAATGGACTATAGAGTATCATTGGAGTAACGAGGTTGTGAAATGAAGCTGTCCCTTTGATGGTTACCACAGTCTCTGAGTGACAATGATGTAGGCAAGCCTAGGTTTCTAAAATCACAATGTTACCTACATATCTTTGTAGCAAAACCCTTTATTATTTTATATTAAAGATTTTTATTGTTGGGTTGTACCTTTAGCTAATTGATAAGTAATTTTGATTCTGGTTTCTGAATAATATTTTCAATTTTCCAGATTTATGGACCATGGTATAACTATAGCTAACACTGTAGGTATTTATATATATATATAACTAGTTATACCTCAATTCAAAGGGGGGAATATACTCTAGGTAACTATACAGGGAAAAAATTATATTGGCACATAATATAATAGTGCAAATCATATGTAACTTGACAGCACATAAGTCAGATCCTCTATAGTCACATTATTATCTACACTCACTTATTGTTATAGTGGCAGTGTGATTCATTGTACTGTCTGCATCATTAGGTACCTCACAGATAAAGACTCCAGTTGGTGACATGCCATTATTCTTGCGGTTCAAACGAACCGTTTGATTATAGCGAGTCCTATAAAAGTTATTAGTATTTGGAGTGTTGAGAAGCCTGGTCCCATCAGGGAGGTACCACTCCCCTCTACTTCCTCCATCAATACTTCTACAGCAGTGAGTGTTGACATTGGTAGTGACACACACAAGAGAAGACCCAGGATCACTCTTATCATTAGTATTTTCACTTCCAATATCAGTGATGAATATAATATCACCAGGTAGATACACAGTACCACTCAATGTGAAGTAGAGTCCTGTACTAGGCCCTGAAATGCAAACATAATACTTGTAAGGCCAGAGACTTTGACCTTATTAATTCCACCAGGTGGATGTGTACCTGACTTTAGCTACTGAGAACAGAAAATGACATGTTGGTGTATTATAATGATACACAGACTAGTGACCTTGTAGCTTGTATGTTTTGCCATATAGTAATCTAATCCCGGCAACTAAAAATAGATGCTATATCTCTGAATTTTGATATTGCCAACCCTTCTAGGAATCTGCTCTTTAACCAAACCTTCTTGTGTGAAAACTTGGCCATAATAACCAGCTTTGCCTGGTGGTACACATTATCAGCTGCTGTTCATTATAATAGAATTGAAAAGGGGTGCTACATTGGCTAAAAGTTTGAGCTTAATAGAAACAAGAGGATCTTTATTTCAAAAGTTATGGTCTTAGAAAATCATTCATGTAAGTACATATCCTATGCAGCTTCAACTAACAACTGTTGTCTGTAAAAGAATTATCAAATTAACATATGTTAGCTTACACTTTCAGTCAAAACAGTCAAAACAGCCTAAGCTTACATCTGCATGCTATTGAATTTTTTCTTTTCTGTTAGTGTTTCATTTTTTACAAACAGTGAAACTCTTCCATCTCAGGGGTGTAGAGAAGGGGGGCTTGGGGGGCTTAAGCCCCCCCCCCCCCCCCAGATTTTTGAGATTAACTAGATAATAATAACTAATAAGCTCGGGCTCTGGCTTTTTTTTTTTTTTTGTAAACTGCATATTTTATATGATGTGCATTGTAGTGGTTTGGTAAACAGTATTTAATTATGACAGTAGTGGTTAACAGGTAAGCATGGTAACATTGCAACAGTTGCTTAGAGAACTTGAGCTTGACTCTTAGCCTAATTGCTAGTAGCTAGTACCATGTCTGTGACTAAACTAATATCTTAAAGATTCACAGTAGCTAGTGGGAAAAAAAACAACTCCCCACAAGCGCCAGTGTGTGGTGGGTACTTGCTATTAGTAATCGTTATTATGTAAACATGTATGATCGGACTGGTGAGAAGATATGTCAACTGGAGCTCTTTTCTTACAAGAGTGAGTGAAGTAGGAAGGTGTTAGAATATTTTTGGATAGGCTAACAGAAGAGGATCAAGAGTTTGATAATTCTGCTACTTCTCTGTTTTCAGCAATTGAAAACTTCACTTGTTCTCCTATTGACTCTACCTCTACCGAGAAGCAACAAGGTGTTTTCTCATAAAATTAAGCTATACAAAAAGTGCAGTTTCAACTGGTTTAACTCTTTACTCTAGAAGATAAAAGTACACAAACTTTAAGCAATCAATACACCAATAATATCTTCTTTTTTTAAAAGAAGGATAAAAATCAGTACTAATGTTGCCAACAGTCAAATATAGGAAGTTTTAACTGTTATGCTTCGTTAGAACAACTTTTAAAGGTACACAAACTGCAAAATAAGTAACTCACAAGCCAGGAAGATCATACAACAGACACTAGAAACGATGGAAAAGCACAGTAGCAACTCAGCATGTCAAATGTCACAAATAATGTTCTATAAGCCATGTGTTGTGTTGTTATATTAACTGTAAAGTAATATAGAGTCCAGATGAAATGAATTTATTCTACTGTGATGAGAATGGTTCGTGGCGTCATCATGTCGTTTCCAATCTATTCTATTATCTATGTTGCCACATTTGAAAAGAATAATAGGTGATTTGACAAGAATTATAGGCTGACTTCATAACAATTATAGGAACTTGCCAGAGAATTATAGAATAGAATTTTTAGGCAAAAAATCATCTAGACAGGCCTAGTCTTTGCCCTTGGTGTAGGCAGTCCTAGGTTTCTAAATAGTGAAAAATCTCCATGGGCAGTAATGTCCTAATCTATTATGATAGTGCTTGTATTTTTCATAGTGCTTCTTGGATTTTTTATAGCTAGCTACTCAGGTAAAATGTGTGTTTTAGAAATAACTGTCTTCTCAATCCAGATCTAGTTAGCTACTCACAGAAATATTATAGCACACATTAAAATTCAGTGGTGTATATTATAGCTACGTAGCTAGCTACGCACAATGTCTATAGCTATATAAACCACCGAATGTTTCATTGCCTGACAGTTCAATACTGCACTCAAAATATTATATTTCCTCCTGCTCATATTAAACTGCCTATTATTATTGTAATTATGGCTGGCTAACTGCAGAGAGTATATAATTACAGCAAACTGGCTATTATTATAGTTAGTATAGTACCTTGTGCCTGTGATTTGACAGTGGTTCCTATAGCAAGTAGTAACATCAACCTGTAAGAAGACATTATTACTCTGCTAGTCTCCATAACCTCCTGCTTATTGATAAAGGTTGCTAGCTAGTAGCTACTGCAATCTATGTATAGGCAATAGTTAACTATAAAACTTACTATCAAAATCTGTTCCAATACTGATCATAGTGGGCATTTACGTTATGCAACTGTAGTGGGGCGTGCCTCAGCCTGGTGATGAGTCATCTGGTTTTTTTCTAATTACATACTATACGCTAGCTAATACTAGATGCGTTACACACCATAAAAAAATTGCAAAAAATGTGTTAGCTAAAAGTTTTTAATAATGGGTGAATACTTTACACAAAACATGCATCTCTGCTACACAAACCACTGCCACACAAATAGCTAGATAGCTGCTGCACTTCTAGAATCTTCTCAAGCTGTGCTTCTTCTAGAATCTAGTTAAGTTGTGTTTTCTCCCTGTAATCAGCATAGCTGCCAAGGTGATAGAAAGACAAAGCTTGAGATAACTATAGCCATATAACTACATGTGTGTTATGATCATGCATCAAAAACCTAGCCACACATCATTTGCTATTAGCTAAACTCTGATTACAAATATTATTTCAGTTGTTATTCAATATTGGTGTTAGCCATTTCTTTTATTGCATTCCCGAGTAGCTGATTTGGCTTTCTTTAGAACTTTGCTTGTAGGTTTGTAGGTATGTGTGCAGGTTGTCCACTGCATATGCTAGCTTGATACTAAATACTGGTTCTAAACTTGGTCAAAAGGAAGTCTTATTTTTTTGAACCATGGGGAAGACAATGACTGACATGCCCTTCTTCTGTGACATATGGTGGCAAGCCAGACAGAATAGTGCTTATATTATGTACCACCACTAAAGTCTAATATATTGTAACAATAAACCTTGTCATGCAGTAGCTACTGTGGTCAATTTATATAGCTAGCTACCAGGATTGGATAGCCAGGAGGAAGCAATAATATGCTTGAGAACAAGACCATTAGGCTTGAGAGCTTGAGATTGAGGTCAAATGCTTGAGAATCAAGCCCATAGCTTGAGACTTGGTAGGTATGAATCAGGCACATTCATTCCAGCATTATATAAGCCTCTGTCTCTCACATTTATGACATTGAACCACTTTGAGAAACTGGTGGTGGGAGTGAATAGCATTCCACTACCTTTCTTCTGTTAATATATTGTCATAGTCACTTAAATTTTTTCTCCCATTTGTGTACTTTTTTGTACTGTGACCTCATCCATCCCTACATTACCATTTTCCCTCTCACTTTTAGAGTAATAATAAATTGTATTATTGTTGTCACAATATTATTTATCATTGTCTATAATAAATGATTTATTTGCTGATAGCTACTCAACAAAGATCAATATCTCTCTATACTACTATTATTAACACACCACTAGCTACAAAACTCTCCAGTAAAGCATGAAGAAGCTGTCATGTTGAATTTACTATTTCATAATCATCATAATCCACAGCTTGCACATAAGCAGGATATCGACTCACTCCCTCAGCTTTACTTCTGATGTTAACTGTGTCTGTGGCAGATGGAAAATTTGTTCCCCCATCATCTCCTTTTACACCACGTTCTTTATTAATTATTTTACTCTGATCAACGTAAGTATGGAGTCCAACTGATTCCTTACTTTCAGTTCTGAAAAATATGAACACACAGTAATAATAACTATATTAGCTACTATCCAAAATCATTATTATAGTCTATCATAGTGAAATAACATACTTAATAGTTTGCTGCATTTTCAGGACAAGGAAGATGATGATAAAGATGAGAACAAGTATAACAAGTGTCATCACAATCACAGTTATAAGAACGTTAACTGTACCATTACCATTAACTGTACCATCACCACTAACTGCACCATCACAATATCCTATAGCGAAGAAAATAATATTAATGACAAAACTCACACACATTAGCCAATACTTTAAAACTGCACTCAAATAATGATATACATGTTTGCATATCCTATAGCTAGAGGGTGAAGAATTTAGTATTGTACATTAATACAACATTGAAATCATGATTTTGAGAGGTTTTTAAAATGACCACATTTAAAGGTAATTAATTGTTGCAAGTGTTGTCTTTAATGCTTCTGTGTGTATTTCTTCTACTGTGGTTGTTATTTCTTGTTTTTATGGTCCTTTTGATGTGCTTGTGTGTGTCACATTTGGGTTCATAGATATGGGGTGTTTTGTCAGAGTTTTGTCCACTGTGCAGTTCAGTAATTAAAGCTAATAATCACCACATGACCAAATAACATTTTGTCCCAAATTACACTCAAAACAGTACAATACATTAATACGGTTCATGCTTAAGGAAATGTACTTTGGAAAAATTGGCACATGATTCCATTAAATTTTCAATACAAATCATATGCAACTTGATAGCACATAAGTCAAATCTCCTATAGTGAATGCATTATTATATTATTATCAATACTCACTGATTGTTATACTAGCAATGTGATTCATTGTACTGTCTGCATCATTAGGCACCACACAGATAAAAACTCCAGTTGGTGACATGGCATTATTTCTGCGGTTCAAACGAACTGCTTGATTATAGCGAGTCCTATAAAAGTTAGCATCTGGAGTGTTGAGAATCCTGGTCCCATCAGGGAGGTACCACTCCCCTCTACTTCCTCCATCAATACTTCTACAGCAGTTAGTGTTGACATTGGTAGTGACACACACAAGAGAAGACCCAGGATCACTCATATCACTAGTAGTATCACTTCCAATATCAGTGATGAGTACAGTATCACCAGATAGATACACAGAACCCCTCAATGTGAAGTAGAGTCCTGTGCTATGTCCTGAACACAAACACACTATAAAATATTTATAAGGCCAAAGACTTAGTAGATATTAACTTTTAGTGCTCATTAACTGCCTGACATGGTGACTGGGGAATGCAGGTATAAAGACTATAGCTACGTTATGTAAAGTTAATGATACACACTAGTGTGTATTCACAGGTTGTTGATATAAAGGAGGAATAAAATCAATCCTGAATGAACTATAATAGCAATATGTGGTAACTTCATATTCTATAATTATCATGATTTGTTATGCGTCATATTCTCAGTTTGGTATCTGTGTAGGTGTAGTTGATATGTTAGCTGTAGGTAATCTTGTGCTTATCAACTAAATATAGACAGCTACTAGCTATAATAACAAGTTATGTGGCCTTTAAAAGAGGAAATGGTTGCATACAGCTAGATAAACATTATTTAGATGTCATGGTTCTACTTTTTGTAGCTAGAAGAGATTCAGGAGCATCCCTGATTGATAGCATGGCATGGGGATGAAATGAAGTAGCTACTAACAAGAATGTTTATTGACTTATAAAGAAGGACGATACAAAATTCTTTGGCAGTTTCATGAAGAGTCTATTTTACCTTAGTAGCTAAGTCTACATTCATGTTTGTTATGAACCCAAAGCATTCCAGTAGGGGTACATAGATAACATATTGATCCTGACAGATTCTGAGGTAATAGTATCACTTGGAGTAATGAGGTTTTTTAAAACCGTGAAATGAAGCTGTCCCTTTGATGGTTACCACAGTCTCTGAGTGACAATGATCTAGGCAAGCCTAGGTTTCTAAATCACAATGCTACCTACATATCATTGTAGCAAAACCCTTTTATGGATATTACTATATTTATATTAAAGAATAAATTTTAATCATCATCTGGACTTGTATACTAACTACGTATTGTGAATTTTTGAGTTGAAGTATTTCAGATTTTTATTGTCGGACAAATAATTTTGGAAACTGCATCATTAATTGATAGGTAACTAATTTTGGAATGATTCTGGTTTCTGAATAATCAAAATTTTCCAGATTTGTGGACCATGGTATAACTATAGCTAATACTATATATATAATGAGATTAAATTTTATATCTCAATTCAAATGTACTCTCGGTAACTATACAGGGAAAAAATTGGCACATGATTCTATATAGAATTTATTTTCAGTACAAATCATATGCCTTAAGACAGCACATAAGTCAGACCTCCTATAAAAATGCATTATTATCAACACTCACCTATTGTTATAGTGGCAATGTGATTCATTGTACTGTCTGCATCATTAGGCACCACACAGGTAAAGACTCCAGTTGGTGACATGGCATTATTCCTGCGGTTCAAATGAACTGTTTGATTATAGCGAGTCCTATAAAAGTTAGTATCTGGAGTATTGAGAATCCTGGTCCCATCAGGGAGGTACCACTCCCCTCTACTTCCTCCATTAGGATTATCAGCACTTCTACAGCAGTGAGTGTTGACATTAGTAGTGACACACACAAGAGAAGACCCAGGATCACTCTTATCATTAGTATTACCACTTCCAATATCAGTGATGAGTATAGTATCACCAGGTAGATACACAGTACCACTCAATGTGAAGTAGAGTCCTGTGCTAGGTCCTGAAACACAAACACACTATAACTATTAACCTATTGATGGCATCTTAGCTACCTGACACTGTGGATAAAAACTAGCGTGTACCCACAGAGGTTGTTGATGTAAAGGAGGAATATAGGTAACTTTATAGCTATTCTATAATTATCATGATTTGTTATGCGTCTTTATATTCTCAGTTGAGTTCAGTTGAGCTGGCATCTGTGTATAGGTATAGTTTATAAGTTAGCTGTAGGTAATCTCAGCAACTAAAGATAGACATGTAGCTACTACCTCTGAGTTTTGCTAGAGCCATTGTTCTTGCTATAATAACAAGTTATTTGGCCAAATATAGTTGCACGCAGCTAAATAAATATTATTTTAGGTGTTGTTGTTCTAAAAAATATATACTTTTTGTAGCTAGAAGAGATTCAGGGGCATCCCTGATGGCATGGCATGGTGGTGAAAGAGTTTCACTGAGATCTTTTTGTAAAGAATGCGTAGCTACTAACAAGAATGCTTATGAAAGAAGGATGGTACAAAATTTTTTTTTGTTTCATGAAGAGTCTATTTAGCTAGTCCTAGTAAGTCTACATTAATACATTAATGTTCATTATGAACCCAAGAGCAGGGAGAAGGGAGTATGAGGTAAATAGATAATCCTGGCAGAGTCTGAGGTAATATTATAATAATAGCAGAGGTGCTTTACAAGGAGCCACTTGAGAAACCTGATTTGTGTTTGAGCACTGTACCAATAATAACTTGAACTTAATTTTTCCCACTGTAAAAAGCATCAGATTGTACATTTGCTACTACGCAAGATCGACACTAGTTGCATAAATAAAAAAACCTAAAAGCAACACAGCATACACAGCATAAATGGAGACCTATTTTTTTTATTAAAATGTTTTAATTTACCTGACCCCTCAGGTCACAGGTGGGTCAGGCGGGGACAGCCAACAGGTTGGATCTGACATAGAGTATGCATAGCTAATATCATTTGGAGTAATATGAGGCTTTTTAAACCGTGAAATGAAGTTGTCCCTTTGATGGCTACCATAGTCTCTGTAGGCAACTCTAGGTTTCTAAATCATGATTGGGCATTACCCTATTGCTAATAGTGTCTGTACTTGTAGAAATAGCAGTATCATAACTTGAATGACTCAATTAGTTTAATTGTATAATTATTCTGTATCTCCATTGTATGTAATTATCTCTATAATAATAAATATTTGTGCATAAGTCCAAACACTTCTTAGTCCATCTCAGATTAAGTTAATGGAACTTTGGGACACTTATACAGGAAGTGATAGTCATACCTTTTCCACATATATATCCTAATAGAAAACTAAGAAGCCCTGCATGTTATTGAGCACAGCTAGCTACATTATCAACACTTAAGTGAAACAATAATAAATACTAGAAAAATGCAAGCAGGGATCCTCACAAGACAAAAGTCCTATAATAATTTATTGTACACATCATTATAATATCTCTCTTACTTAATTCCTATATGTAACTAGACAAAAGCTATATATATTCATCAATCTTGCTCCTGTTTGTTCCCAAATTAGCTTATACATGTAACTAGCTTCCTTATTCACCTGCCACTAATAAATTATGTTAAGGGTGTACAAACAAGATACCACACTACTTTATATGATAGGGTTAACACAATAATATTATAATAATTAGGCCATATTGTTTGTAATTTTGAATACAATGTATTCAGCTAGTTAAATTAATGTAGTAGCTACTCACTAAAATTCAGCTGATTATTATAACTCTATTAATTGCCTTTCCATTGACTGACAGTTCAATGCTGCACACAAAATACATTATCTTCCTGCTCCCTTAAAAAGGCTGCCTATTAGCTATTATAATTACAGTATGCCCATCAGCTAACTGCTGAGAGTAATCACAGCAAACCAACTAACTATTATAGTACCTTGTGCTTGTGATTTGACAGTGGTTCCCATAACAAGCAGTAACATCAACCTGCAAGCAGACATTATTACTGTGCCAGTAGTCTCCATAGCCTCAGCTTGCTTGTTGTTACTGCAATTAGCTATCTATGTTAATAGCCCAAGAAAAATATATATATCTTCCTGTTTTGGTATAATACATAGATATATCCCTTCCAAATTTACAAACCTGGAAAACCCCTGATTGTACTAACCTGGAAAGCCCCTTACCACTGGTCAATATTTCTATATAGGCACTAGCTGATTTTAATCTGCATTGTCATCTGAATCTGTATAGTTCTAGCAGCTTTGTTCCAAAGGCTATATATATAGATCTGTCAGATCATAGATATTAGCTATATAGCTAAATACAACTGACTGTGTCCCAAAAGGTGATCAAACAATTCAGTTTCCTCCGAGCTACAGAATTGGCAAGACTAAGAATAGGTATAATAATGCTACACTTAGGTCACTGCATTATTTCTAATGGAGTTCTATATATACACTATGGTATAGATAGCTATCACCTTCATTAGGTAACCATTCTTAAAGCTTATAACATAGTGGCTAATTATACTCCATTTTAGCTCAAGAATAGAGGAACCTGGGCACATCAAAAATGTCATGATTTGGGGGTGGTATCATTTCAGAGGGTGGAGTTATATTAGCTGTATTTAAAACATCCAAAAGTCTTTGATGTCTTCCTTTCAGAGAGATTCCACTACTGTATACTTGTGGTAAACTCTGTAGGTGAGTGTACTGCAGGTGAGTGTGTGCTGCAGGTAGGCTTAGGTAGATTATGCTGGCATAATTTTAGGAATAATAGGGACTGCCTGGAATCAGGCTAGAATAATGGGGCACAGTTTGGGAATAATTTGAGCTCTTTTTGCACCTGGTCATTGTACAGCTAATTATGAAGTCCTCTGAGTGGTCCTGATGGAAATGGATCTACTCTATAGGCCTAATTCCATTAGTGGTTTCATGAACTATTGGTGACTATACAGTGATTGAGCATGTGATCAGCCATGTGGCATGTTTCAGTTTTTTTGATAGTGTCAAAAATGGCTTTTAGTTCACTATTGAAGGCCACTTTTGGAGATTAGCAGGAACAAACTTTACAGGACTATGTAGTTTAACAAACGATAACTGTTCTTTTAAAGAAGAATAATCAATAATGTTGTGAGAATAATAGGTGAATTAGCAAGAATAATGGGCAACTTTTTTTAGCATTGCAGAATAGAATAATGGGGAGAATTTTGAGCATAATTTACCTAAGCCTAGCTGCAGGTGAGTGTGCTGTAGGTGAGTGTGGTCTGTCAATTGTGGTATCAGAAAAGTGGTTCCTTTCTGGTGTGTATTGCCTAATATAATTATATATATGATCAAACTGTATTTTCTGTTTCATAACCACAAGTAAGAGTATTACAGAAGATTTAGTTTCATCACTGTTTTCTTCTCAGCTTCATGAGGGCATGTTGATGATGTTGGACAGGTTTCTGCTTTACCTCAAGATAAACCATATCATTTCCTCCCGACAGAGCTGCAAAGGACCCAACCTTTCGGCTCACTCCACTACCACCACCTCCTCCATAGGATTGCTAAATCAAGAAACATGTTAAAAGGTGTAGCTATATTAATACTACATATAACTTACAGAAGGCTGAATGACTTCTTCATCAGCATCGTCATCAGAAGCCTTCAGTACTGCTGTAAGGAGATCAGCTTGTTCCTTCTTAGAGGCAAGGGCTAGATCTGCCTCGTCTTCTATACCAGACAGTTTAGTGACCACCTGCAACAGCATAATAGCTATGTGATGTACCTGTATACTTGGTGTAGTATGTAGTCATTTCTTTATCAGTCAAATTGGTTGTATTTGTGAGCATGCTCAGTAATCATTGTATCCAATGCTGTGTGTGTGTGTACAATTAAAGTTTAGTCTGTTGTCTAGAATGTAAAATTCTTGTGAGTTTTGGTTGTATCTGGCCTTACTGGGTATGTGCATTGTAGTTGAAGATACTACACTTAACTAGCTACATGTGACAACAATGATCATACTAAAGACCATGGATGACCACTTGTATTAGGTGGTTCTGAGCAGTCTGGAGAATTACTACATAGCTATCTGTTGTACCCCAAGGGTGACCCCCCATATATCTTGCAAGAACCATTCTCTCCTATAGCTACATACATATATACATACTTTGAAACTGTAGCCTTGTTCTACCAGAAATCTCTGTCTTTTAGTGGAGAAATACATTTCTTCAGTGTCCTGCATTTATACAGCCAACACACACACACACACACACACAATACACACACTCTCTCTACATCATCAATGATTATCATAATCCTACATACCTGTGATACTAAAGAGTAGAAATATGCATTATATTCCTCTGCCACTGCATCTATTTAAATAATTAAAATAGGATAACATATTGTCTCTTATGCCAGGTTAAGCTTTATTAGTAGCTATAACAAGCTTAATGTCCTTAGCTTGCCCAATACCTCTAAAAAAGGACATATTGGGATCAGGTATACTGTCTCTTGTAGGGAGGCTGTCCTCTGAATAAAGGACATATTGGGATCAGGTATACTGTCTCTTGTAGGGAGGCTGTCCTCTGAATAAAGGACACATTGGGATCAGGTATACTGTCTCTTGTAGGGAGGCTGTCCTCTGAATAAAGGACACATTGGGATCAGGTATACTGTCTCTTGTAGGGAGGCTGTCCTCTGAATAAAGGACACATTGGGATCAGGTATACTGTCTCTTGTAGGGAGGCTGTCCTCTGAATAAAGGACACATGGGATCAGGTATACTGTCTCTTGTAGGGAGGCTGTCCTCTGAATAAAGGACACATTGGGATCAGGTATACTGTCTCTTGTAGGGAGGCTGTCCTCTGAATAAAGGACACATTGGGATCAGGTATACTGTCTCTTGTAGGGAGGCTGTCCTCTGAATAAAGGACATATTGGGATCAGGTATACTGTCTCTTGTAGGGAGGCTGTCCTCTGAATAAAGGACACATTGGGATCAGGTATACTGTCCCTTGTAGAGAGGTCAATTTATACTAGATGGTCATCTTTTGTGCAAATGTCACTAGAAGGCACTCCATAGTTCTTTATCAGAAGTTCTACTTACAGCATATGTGGGCTCATGTGTAATTTTTATTCCTGTGCTGATAATTTATTGGTAACGCTCAATAAAAATAAAGGGATCACTGTTATAATAGAAATTCTGTCACCTAGTGTACTTACCCTTTTTAGGTCTTAAGATTCTCCCTAATCTCTGTGCTTCTTGTCTTCTGGATCCCCCATGTGCTGATATCTGGATCAGAACATTGGCATCCGGCAGATCAAAGGAGTTATCCCCAACCTGCAAACAAATGAATACAAAGTTATATATGTATCAAATACCTACAACAGTGGCTATTAGCTCCAATTCAGCAAACTCTATTCACTTATGAAACAGGACTTCTATTCATTCTTCAGTGACATTAGAACATGCACATACCTTTGATATGAAGATTGTCTGCACTGCTGGATTGTGGATGAAGTTCTGAAGAATTCGCATTCTCTCTGTTTGATGTGTTTGGCCACAAATGAAAGGCCTATACATATGATTATCACATACTCTATTATTAATAGCCTTCTGTTCATGGATTGTTCTTTAGTGGTGGCAGAAAAGCTTTATTTTATTATGTGTGGTAAAATGTTTCTAGAATACTATCCTTAAGTCCTCCTACTACTTTGTGGATTGACTCAGATCCGACGTGGGGATGAGATGGCTAGGGCTATATTTTATGCCACACTATGAAAGCAGGCGATTTAGAACTTGCAAACTGTTCAATAAGATTGTTCAATTCAACACAGATATTAGGTTAATGTCCAAAGAGGGCTAGGGATTATGGCTAGGGCTTATGGCTAAGGCTTAGGGGTAGGGCTAGCTAGGGCTTTTTGCTAAGTCTATGGCTTAGGGCTATGGCTTAGGGCTAGGGCTTAGGGTTATGGCTTAGGGCTAATGCTTAGGGCTATGGCTTAGGGCTAGGGCTTAGGGTTATGGCTTAGGGCTAATGCTTAGGGCTAGGGCTTAGGGCTAGGGCTTTGGGCTAGTAAGTTTCTAGAAAGAGTATTACTATTGTTACAAGAACATGTATAAGTGTTTTAATTCAAGGAAACTTATGAGGTCAACTATTATTACAATTCAACTCACAATACACCAATAGGACAATGAATAGTGATTTTTTTAAGTTTTAAAAGACTGTTATTAGAGCATTTATGGTATACAGTGTATATAAGTACCTCTGCATAAATCATTATGATAAAATACATTGTACTGACCTTTTCAGAGTCTCTGCATATACTCTAAGAGCAAAGACAACATCAGAGAAGATGATAACTTTGTCATTTCGTCTGAAAAAAAGTAATTCATTACTTTTAGACTGCTGACTTCATAAGTATTACCTCTCATGATATTTCATCAAGAACTGAAAGAAAGAAAGAAAATATAGATTCCAAGAGTGGAAAACTTCACCACTGATAAATTTCAGGAAGGAGTTTTCTTGACGCACTGGTTTTATCCCTTCACAAGTTTTTGTTAATGAACACACACAAAAGTCATGTAATAATTATCTTGTGGAATAATCTTTAGTAATAAGGCCTGGTTGTTAAGCTATAACACTAGGACAGGATACACTAGGACAGGACACACTAGGACAGGATACACTAGGGTAGGACACACTAGGACAGGACACACTAGGACAGGACACACTAGGACAGGATACACTAGGACAGGATACACTAGGACAGGATACACTAGGACAGGACACACTAGGACAGGACACACTAGGACAGGATACACTAGGACAGGACACACTAGGACAGGATACACTAGGACAGGATACACTAGGACAGGACACACTAGGACAGGATACACTAGGACAGGACACACTAGGACAGGATACACTAGGACAGGACACACTAGGACAGGATACACTAGGACAGGATAAACTAGGACAGGACACACTAGGACAGGATACACTAGGACAGGATACACTAGGACAGGATACACTAGGACAGGATACACTAGGGCAGGACACACTGTCACTCAGTTATTAAGCTATATATAAGATTGAAGTAATAGTTTAAACTACAGGAATGTCACATGCTTAGAATTTTTTCACTATAAACACACAAGCTACAATATTGTTTATTATTGTTATTATTGTTATAGTTGTTGTTGTTCTTAAATATTATACCTGACAGGCCCTGAACTTCATTGGATTCATTACATACAGCAACTGTAATAAATAAACAACAGTTTAGTAAACATAACACTGATCACCACTGGGAAACTGGGGTGGAAGGCTGAAAGTTATTGGGAGAAACTTCACTCTCCTTTCAGACAAAACTCCAAATATTCCCTCAACATTTCAAAAAAGAAGACCTGGTGTGTGTATGCTATACAGTGGAATGGATGACAAAAAGATCACCTTTTTCTTTCTACTTTTGATTCGGAGGTACTCATTGTAAAATTCTGGAGTCATTGGACACCACACCTATTCATTACATTGTAATAGTTATTGCTAGTACACTCTCTACACAATAATTTAACACATAATGAGTTAGTAAGGACCTCGGCACATTGTACTCTGGCAATAAACCCTGAGTTTTGAAGCTCCATCCAGTTAGCTTCATACAGCTTGGGACCAATCAGAAAATTGAGGTCTTGAATCTTGTCGTCTTCACGAACGAGTGTTGCTGTCAGGCCGAGTTTAGTGTGAGCCTGGACAGCTAATAAAAGAGAATAAATATCTCATGAACCATTATGTTGATGAAGGAATTCCCTAAAGAAAGATTTCTCTCCTCCACTTCACTTTGAAGCATTGGAAGAAGAATCCTCTCAACTCTATCTGAGAAATAAACTTCCCTCGACTCTCATGGAGACATTTAACAGTAGGGGTAATTACTCATTATACATGTAGCAGCTTTACCAGATAAAGTTCTTCTAAACTTATCAGCTGGACAAGTCTGGACCTCTGTGAAATATTATAATACATATTACCACATAATTCCCTCATTTAAACCCTTTACACTCACCAATACATTACTATCATTAACCCCTACTAACCATCATGTATCATTAACCCCTACTCACCATCAAGTATCATTAACCCCCACTCTCTCTCCTGTAGGAAATCCATCATCTGCAGATATATTGATCACACACACGCAACACACACAGACACGCAACACACACACAGACACACACGCAACACACACGCAACACACACACACACACACACACACACACACACACACACACACACTGGTTAACTGCAGATCACCATAATACCAAGCTTCCTAACTAAACTATAAATATAAATTCAGCACATGCAAAGACGTGTGTACCAGACTATCTCTTTCTTTCCCACCAATGAAGATAGTCTAGGTTCTAGACTAACTACAGACCTTACTCAGAATTTTATATAATATACAGGGGAAATACCCACCCACCCACCTACCCATCCACCTACCCATCCACCTACCCATCCATCCCTCTCTCTACTCTTAAATCTTTTAGACAAATAATTGTTAATGTACCTGTTGAGAGTCGTAGGCTCTCTTCTGTGTATATGACACCATGTTGTATGTGCTGATAGCAATGGCTGTATTGGCTGAAACAAATACACAAAAATCAGCTCCTCAATAACCCCTAGCAATGACGATACAATAAAGCTGTGGGTGTGGCTTATAGAGCTGAGTAGAGTCCTGGATGTGGCTTATATTGTGTTATTGGCCAATAGAGAAATATGTGGAGGATTCTCTTCTTTCGTG
This sequence comes from Diacarnus erythraeanus, assembly GCA_964016965.1. Lineage (NCBI taxonomy): Eukaryota > Metazoa > Porifera > Demospongiae > Poecilosclerida > Podospongiidae > Diacarnus > Diacarnus erythraeanus. The sequence continues at coordinate 3,841,202 of OZ024675.1, read as the reverse complement.
AAATTTAGGGAAGCAGCTAAGAGTGCATGGATAGGATGAAAGATAAATCAAAGACTCAGCTCAGCTTGATCAGTGATTCACCAGGAAAACAAAAACATTTTCCCTGTCAGAACTGACATCATTAAATGGCTTAGAAGAATAAGGAAACCTGATAGCTTCTTACGATTCGGTTGGTCTTTTGCATCTGATGTGAAACGGCAGATTAGTCTGCTGTCTATGGTAGACCAGAGTTTGAACTGTGACCTCCATTGCTCCACAGCCACAGCTGATGGGAAAGGGGAGGGGAGGAAGGGTGGGTTGTGGGAGAGGAGGAAGGGTGGGTGTGGGAGAGAAGGTGGGCAATGGTGGTGATGAGATGGATGAGAAGAATGGAGGGACAGGAAGAGACAGGAAGAAGAAAATAGTATTACAAGTAGTCAGGATCCTACCACCACAATTTACCTGACGTACAGAGCACCAGACATCTTTTCCTGACAGTGCAAGCAGCTGTCACTCCCACCAATGTCTTCCCAGCACCACAGGGTAATACAATAACTCCAGACCTGGCACGGCCATTGCCAAACATTTTTCTCAGGCTCTTCTCCTACACACATACATAAAACACCCTCACTATATTGTGTATGTAGTAATGATATCCCTTACCTGATATGGTCGGAGAATAGTAGAAGGTTTCAGGTCTATCCTGTGGCAGTATAATCATAATATTAAATTATCCTCTAGATGCACTCTGACCTTAAGTAATGTTTGTAGAGTTATAATCCAACGATAATTTCTTTAGTTTTGGTTTTTTGTATCAATGCACAGAAAAGGCCAGATTCTATACTAACATACCTCTGATCATGAAGGGAAATGGTATACCAAACTTTATTATGACCATATTAAGTGTGTGTTCTATCTTATCAACAAAAGCACAGTGATGTCCGGCTTTAACTTTCTGGATAAGGGTAAATGCTTTCGCTCATACAGAACAGACTAGTGTCAGTCCCATAGGGTCTGTATACTATACAGACTAGTGTCAGTCCCATAGGGTCCATTGTGCCTGAGTTACTGTTCACCCCTCCTTCCCCTCCCTCCCCGAACACATTACTTGATATCAGGATTGTGAGAATCATTTCTGAAGTCATACTCCGCCAATAAAGGATACTCCTTTTCAATGCAACTGGAATTTAAAAATCAAAAATTTAATAATTAAATTAAATTAAATCAAATCAAATCAAATCAAATCAAATCAAATCAAATCAAATCAAATCAAATCAAATCAAATCAAATCAAATCAAATCAAATCAAATCAAAATGCCATCGATTTTCTTGAGTTGAAATACTCACATGTTTAATATGAGTTTTATTAAGAAAAAAGGAAGTATGGAGGAACCTCTGGTAAAGGACACCCATTATAAAGATAACTTCCATATAAAGGGATTATTTCTATTTGAGAAGTTCCACTGTAGTTTGGAATTATATACATACTATATTTCGGAGTCCTTTAATCTTACCGTTTCTGTAAAGTTTCCAGTTCATCTTGTTTGATCTCAAAAGACATTACCTGTACCTGATAAACGACGTGATAAATCACACTATCATCACATGACTATCTGTACACATACCTGGTCTTCGGTTTCGTCATCGTCTCTGTCCATCTTCTTAAGATAGTCGTATATGTCAGAGGGTACAGTGGTGGTCTTGGTCTCCTAATAAACCACAGGATAATGAGGAGGTATAACAGACAGAACAAGTACATACTTCAGCTGCATCAGCTTGACCTTCCGTTTTCTTGAAACCAAACTGCATGATTTCATGAGATGTGAAATACATTTCAGTATGTGAAGTATTTATCCTTGCACCTTACTCATCATCCTCCCAACCACTCCCACAACTACTTATCTCTACATCCTCTTCACCCATTACCTACACCCACCTCCTCACCCTTCACCCACCCTATCACTACCAACATCCCATCACACCATCCACCCTCCATAACATCAGTTTCTAGTAATAGAACTATGCTGACATCATTCTAAAGGGGGAGATGAAGAGAGAGGACCTTGAACCTGAATAGGTTGGGCTTTGTCCTGTCCAGAAATTATCAGTTGTGAGGGTGAGGGATTATTCCATGAGTCTTCTACTGGCATAAGACGAGTTTGCTGGATCACCTCGTCCCTTAATAACTCCTGCATCACTTCCTGGTACAAGTAAAGGGAGGGGAATAGAGATATAACCACTATATATATAGTTTCCACAGGCCACCTCTGCATGACAGCCACCACTATATACAGCTTCCACTGTATAAGCAGGCCACCTCTGTATAACAGCCAACTGGTTGTATCTCAAGGGTGACTACTATATACAGCTTCCACTGTATAAGCAGGCCACCTCTGTATAACAGCCAACTGGTTGTATCTCAAGGGTGACCACTATATACAGCTTCCACTGTATAAGCAGGCCACCTCTGTATAACAGCCAACTGGTTGTATCTCAAGGGTGACCACTATATACAGGTTCCACTGTATAAACAGACCACCTCTGTATAACAGCCAACTGGTTGTGTCCCAAGGGTGACCACTATATACAGGTTCCACTGTATAAACAGACCACCTCTGTATAACAGCCAACTGGTTGTGTCTCAACTATATACAGGTTCCACTATATAGGCAGACCACCTCTGTATAACAACCAACTGGTTGTGTCCCAAGGGTGACCACTATATACAGGTTCCACTGTATAAGCAGACCATCTCTGTATAACAGCCAACTGGTTGTGTCTCAAGGGTGACCACTATATACAGGTTCCACTGTATAAGCAGACCACCTCTGTATGACAGCCAACTGGTTGTGTCCCAAGGGTGACCACTATATACAGCTTCCACTCTATAAGCAGACCACCTCTGTATGACAGCCAACTGGTTGTATCTCAAGGGTGACCACTATATACAGGTTCCACTGTATAAACAGACCACCTCTGTATAACAGCCAACTGGTTGTGTCCCAAGGGTGACCACTATATACAGGTTCCACTGTATAAACAGACCACCTCTGTATAACAGCCAACTGGTTGTGTCTCAAGGGTGACCACTATATACAGGTTCCACTATATAGGCAGACCACCTCTGTATAACAACCAACTGGTTGTGTCCCAAGGGTGACTACTATATACAGCTTCCACTGTATAAGCAGACCACCTCTGTATGACAGCCAACTGGTTGTGTCTCAAGGGTGACCACTATAATAATACAGGTTCCACTGTATAAGCAGACCACCTCTGTATAACAGCCAACTGGTTGTGTCCCAAGGGTGACCACTATATACAGGTTCCACTGTATAAGCAGTCCAGGGGACATGTAGTCAACAGGATACACCCTATAGGTGATGACTTACTGGATGTGTACTTTCCACAAAATATCTGTTCTGTTTCAGTACCAGCTTCACTTTGCCATAGCTGAGAGTACATTCCTAATAAGACATTACATGTGTACATTAAAGGCATCTTTAATCCTAAGAGGTAATAGAACACCTGATCACAATGTGTCCTTTATTCAGAGGTTCCACTGTACTACAAGGGACAGTAGACCTGATCACAATGTGTCCTTTATTCAGAGGTTCCACTGTACTACAAGGGACAGTAGACCTGATCACAATGTGTCCTTTATTCAGAGGTTCCACTGTACTACAAGGGACAGTAGACCTGATCACAATGTGTCCTTTGTTCAGAGGTTCCACTGTATTACAAGGGACAGTAAACCTGATCTCAATGTGTCCTTTGTTCAGAGGTTCCACTGTACTACAAGGGACAGCAGACCTGACCCCAATGTCCTTTATTCAGAGAATTTACTATAATAGTCCTGTTTTAAGTGTTTTAAGACTTAACACTTAAGATAGAGATCAGGTCACTTGTCCTGGTGCAGGCACTGGGTATTTGATATAGAACTAGGGGTAAGGTGTATGTAACATGTACCTTTATGAATTCTTCTATTCCTTCTGGTAGAGATGTCTTGCAAAGTCGTTTGAGGTACTCAATAATGTCTTTGGTCTTGTACAAGAGGAGAGCAAAGAAATAAGATACTTTTGAGGTTTTTATACACATCCTTATTATGAGATCTTGCATATCCCTTATCCTTATATGAGATCTCACATATTATATCTCTTATCCTTCTATGAGAAACACCCTATCCTTCTATGAGATCTCACATATCCGTTATCCTTTCAGATCTTACATATCCCTATTCTTCCATGAGATCTTACATACCCCTTATGTGTAGCAAGAGACTATATATACACACTACCAAGTACCCTGCCTGGTGGGGAGTTTGTATAAATTAATACGGCTTTTTTTTTCCACCACATATCATATTTTAACCCTTTGGCATGGAATTAGTTGGAAAACTGCACCCCCGCTTGCATGGAAAAACCACTTTAGTGGGTCTAACTGAGCATGCCCAGTATCTCTTGCATAATTGCAATTACATCATTTCTGGGATAACCACGTGGTAGACCGTTTCTAGAGCTACAATTCAGTATTTTGTTCAAGCGTTTAGGCCAAGAATTGGTCTAGTTACAGCTCATTTTTCTAACTCTGGTCAGTTCACTTCAGTTTCGGTAAGTTGATTTATTAGCTGGGTGTCTTAGCTAAGTTGCTAGCTGTGTCTAGCAAGTAAAAATAACGTGCTATTGTTAGCTATAGGTGTACTACTTAGCTAGGTAGCTATCTCTGTCTAGCAAATAATAAAACTAGTTAGGTAGCTATCTATCTCTGTCTAGCTAATAATAACTGTAGCTAGGAATAATAGCCAGGTAGATCAAGTGTGTACATAGGTGCTTGAACATTTATTGTACATTGTACTTTTAGAATGGCAGCTCTTTGTTGTGATGATGTCCTTCAAATCATCGACAGCAGTGAATGGGAGGCATCTGATGATGAAGGGTGGGATAGTGCCAATGAGGAAGAGGAAGCAGCACAGATTACTCCTCTAGATCGTGAACAATTCGATGCTGATGATAATGAAATTTTAGACAATGAATCTTATGTCGATGATGCTGATTCATCATCTTCCCTATTTTCTTCTACTCCAGCAAGTCCATTGACACCACAGTCTCTGCCCTCCTCACAGAGTCCACAAACACTTCAGTCACAATCATCACAATCATCATCAACTTCAGGATCATCATTCAATCCATTACCATTTGTTGAAAGTGTTGGACCAACAAGCAAACTTGATTCGATGGCTACTCCACTTGATTTTCTGCTACTATTGTTTGATGAAGATATTTTCCAGGTGATTGTTGATGAAACTAATCGATATGCTCTACAAAACCCCCCTGGTAAACGATACAAGTGGTACAATACTTGTATTGATGAAATAAAGTTGTTTCTTGGAATAATAATAGCCATGGGTCTTCATAAATTGCCTAGACTTGAGGATTATTGGTCTTCTGATAGTCTTCTTGGAGTGCCTAGTATTATATACATTGATAGATTCAAAGTACTATTGCGTAGCTTACACCTAAATGATAATGAAAAAATGAAGAAAAGGGATGACCCAAATTATGACAAGTTGCACAAGCTGCGTCCTTTACTATCACAAGTAAGGATTAACTTTCTTCGTGAATATGCCCCAAATCGAGAACTAAGCGTTGATGAGACAATGGTTGGCTTCAAGGGCAGAAGCTCCTTCAAACAGTATATGCCTTTGAAACCGACCAAGCGAGGTTACAAGGTGTGATGTTTATGTGACTCGGAAAATGGATACATGTGTAATTTTGAAGTTTACACTGGAGCTTCTCCTGGCAATAATATCCAAGCTGAAGGTGGACTAGGACCTTCTGTCGTGAAAAATCTAACAGCCCCCTTTAGAGGCAAAGGACATTGGGTCTTTTATGATAATTTTTTTTCAACTGTTGGTCTTGCTGATTCACTTCTACAAGATAAAATATATTCCTGTGGAACTGCAAGAGCAAATCGCCGAGAATATCCTTCATGTTTGAGAAAGGTTGCTCTAAAAAGAGGTGAGAGTTCATCAATAGTACTAGATTCAAATATAGAGTGTTTAGTCTGGTGTGATAAAAAGGATGTATATTTTATCAACTCTATTTGTGATCCTGAAGATATGAGTGAAGTAAAACGAAGAAACAAAGATGGTTCACAATCACTTATTTCCTGTCCAGGTGCTGTCAAAATCTATAATGCTTTCATGGGTGGTGTGGATTTAGCTGATTTCAAGAGGAAAACCTATTCTTGTAGTAGAAGAGCAGGGAAATGGTGGCACAGGCTATTTTACTTTATTCTTGATGTCTGTATTGTGAATGCACATATTCTCCAGTCCACTACTCACCAGTCCTGTATGACACAGAAACACTTCAGATTAGAGCTGGCAAGGGAGATGCTAAGTTGCCATAATTCACATAGAGGTCAGAAAAGGGGTAGGCGCTCTTTTGAAGGCTCACCATCAGCACAGACTTCTGAGCAGCATTATCCTGACAAGCTTCCTCTTCAATGTCGGGTGTGCAGTCACAGCCAAGAGCGGAAACGCACTTTATTTTGCTGCACCAGTTGCAATGCCACTGCCCCTGTGCCACTCTGTGTTTATCCATGTTTCAAACTCCATCATACAAACTAATATTTCAAAATGACACTCTCATTGAAATTAATAATTGCTATAATATATAATATAATAGTGGTGATGTTTCATGATTATATCAGTGATGATGTTTCATGCCATATATTAGGTAAAGTGAATCTTAAAAGAAAACCATGAAGTATAATAGTCATCCATGCCCACCAGTTAAGCCACTATAGTGGTCTTTCCATGCTAAAGGGTTAAGTTTTCGTTGCCAGTTAGCATCAGAGTGCCCTCTGACCCCAGGCTCTAGCAGCCCTAAGAGTTAGGTATGAAGTTACTCAAGCTGGGAAACACAAAACATTGCTTACAGAAGCCTCATACAGTTAGCATTAGCTCATGAATTATTCATGATATCATGGGCTTATGATTTATTCATGAATAGTACGGACGGACAAATGAATTTCTGTGGCTTGTTGATTTTTTCACTCTGTCTACTGGACTGTAATTTTAAACCTTTTTTTGCTGGGCTATGCGAAGGTCTCACCACAAGTTAGCTATATAGTATAATACTATGCTGCATAGAACTAATTTAATCAGTTAGTGATTTTAATTGGCTATAGTACATCTTGATATATAATTATTTGGCGTCACAGTATTCCTGCCTCTGATTCCTTGTTGATTTGTCTCTAACACTTTCACCTTCACTGCTGCCATAGCCCTAGCCCTTGAAAATGCCACATAGAGCTGACCATGACAAAAGACAGGATATGTTCCCACCTTCTGTCCTTGTGTCTTGTTGATTGCCATGGAATAGGCCAGTCACAAGGGCAGTTGATTCCCTTCCAGGACAAATGGTAGATTGATGTCACTTGGTGCCAGCTTAATCCTAGGAATGAGAATTATCTCTCCCCTGTTTTTGCCCTAAAGAATTGTTGCTTCTGGTGCAGGTTGGTGACTTTCAGTCTTGTACCATTACATAGTCCTTGCTTCAAAGATAGATTTCTCAGCAGCATCACCATTGAATCCACCTTCAAATGCTCTTTGAGTGGAGATTGATAGTTGCTCAGTGATGGCAAGCTGGTTTTACCATTGTGGCAGCAGTTGAGAGCTTCACCCTCAAATCTCAAGGCTTGGCAGTGTGGACAAAGCATAGTCATAGGCCCCAGGTAGCGATTCTCTCCCATATAGCTTCAGACATGTCTTGCTCTTTCTCTCTGTGTCTCTCTTTCAGCTTCAGACATGTCTGCTCTCCTCCTTTGTCTATGTCTTGCTTGAGAATCCATGCTCACTGATGCATACTAGTCTCGCGTGCGCCAGACTAGAAAGAGTCTGGAAAAGTTCAATAGACTATCTCATTGTGCACAGTCTTATACACAACTATATGACACGATATACGTCACGAATTTAGTAAAAGTCTGTGCTTTGCTTTTAGTGCGAGTACTCTGTAGATACACAGCTAATAATATGCAAAAAAACCCATTCAAAAACTGTGACGTACCGTGAAGTTTCACGCATTCCCGCCACAAGATCATTGGCAAGTTGACACAAGATAGTCTGTGGAACTTGTCCAGACTCTTTCTCAATGTAAGAGTCTGGCACGCGCGAGATTAGATGCATACCTACTGTGCTAATGAACTCCTTGAGGTCCTAACTAACTGCTTACCTCATAAATTTCTAATCTGTGACACAAAATCCACAGTGCCAGTGAAGAAGAAGAAGAAGAAGAAGAAAAAAAGAAATAAAATAAAGGAAAAAGTTATTAAAAAAATAGAAAAAAATAAAAAAAATTGGAAAGTTGGAATTCTGAAAATTTGAATCTAGAGGATGAGCGTAAAGAAGTTACCGTATAGCAGGAAATTTTCGAGGGGAATATCTTCGTGGTTTTCAATAATCAAATTTATTCGTGGAAAAAATTCGTTGGTTTACAGCTCGGTGCCATCTCAATCATGAAATTAAAAGTTTGTGGGTAAAACATTCATGGTTTTATTCTAACCACAAAGATATTTCCACTCAAAAATTTCCTGCTATACGGTATCTAGAAGAGAGGAATTAGATTTATGGAGACAGAAGACTGGACGTACACCCATGAAGCGTCTATTGTAAGTTCAACCCTGTGCCAACCCATTGGTGAAATTCAGGAAGGGAGTGAGGCAAGATCACACCAGATAGTGAATAGGAAAGAAAACGGAAAAAGGAAGGACTTCCTTGAAAAAGGGACATAATTCCATTGAGAGAGCTGCCATGAAGGAGCTCTTTCAGCAAGATATTGATGATACAGTTTCTGAAATACTTGCAAATGAAAGAGTTCAAGAAAAGGCAACGGAAAGTGTTTCAACTACAAAAATTCTATATTTTACGCCTGTAAGAAGATCAACTCGAAGAAGTCGTCCTGAGCATGCTTTTGGGGGAGAACAGGCCCAGAAAGAGAAAGGCAATGGAAGTTATCCCTAATGATATATACACTGAAGGAAATCCTCAGTGGTGATGCTAATGTCAGCTTCCTAAATATTATGACTGGACACACAAGGTCTTTTCCCACAAAGGATTGTTAGTAAATCATATAATCATCATGTATGCTATTGTTTGCTGCTCGTTGCTGGTTCTGTTGCTGGTACCTTTGGAACCACGTGAAACACACGTGTTAGGGTATTATTATAGAATCCCAGAAGCTCCACGATCTTTGACCCTGTTGTTCAGTCCTTGACTCATCGACCTCAGAGTCTATGTCAGCTGGCGTATTATTATGCGCAGCAATCCTCCAGCAGATAGTGTAGGAGCAGAACAAAAGGCAAGCTTATTATTTTTTATTAAAGTGATTTCTTTTCTCAGGGTTGTTACCAGTGTTCTAGTTCATATAAGTACCCGGAAAGTATCGCTTTAAGCAGTATGTACAAACTAAACATAGCATAGCAAATGAGAAAAAAAAGAGAAGAATTGGTAAAGAATCTTTCTATTCTAGTCCGTCAAACTGGAACTCTACAAAAAGCATGCTTCAATAATCATGTATGTAGACTATACTGATGGAACCAGATCACAGTAGTGGTTCCAGATGAATATGCAAAGGTATAGGAACTGCTGTTTGGCTAAAATACACAGCATATGCCAGGATCAAGACCATACCACCAATTCCTGCCAGGTTTCTGTTTTTACCTGAGAGGAATGAGCAATGGGTAGAAATTGTACGTCAACAATGACAACTTTGATTCAATTAAACCTATTTGTGTTGTGAGACTGTGCCGTCCAGTTTTATAACTATGCAACATTTTGAAAATTAAGTTTTAAAGTTGAAGAGAATAGGCATCTATCGTTGCTCTCCTTACAACAAATTTTAGAGTTGTTACCCCCACTTTTATTGACTGCAGGTAGCTAATGCTATACCATTTTCTTTTATAGTATCAGCAAGAAAAATAATGCTCTCACAGCAACTAGGATTCATGACACATCACAACTCTGGAGTGCAGTGATACATTTGCTGACTTTTCACATAATTATGTAGCATAGGTGTGTTCTTCTCTCTTCTTCCAAATCTGGAAGCCATTTATCTATATTATACAAAAGAAAGCTCCTTCATTCCTGAAATTATGCCATCACACAACTAGCTAGCTAGCTACAATGAAAAATTAAATTCTATGTAGCTAGCTAGCACTAGCTAATTTTTTTCTTGTGTGATCAATTCGAGTTTAGTGCAAAACAATTTTATCTCGCCTAAACAGAAGCCATAATAATAATTATTAACAACAACAACATGCAGCAGCAACAACATGCCTGCTGACGTATGCTACAGGGTCAAAGGTTATGGGGCTTCTAGATGCATAGTGGGATTCATAGATACCTGTAATCCAACAGACACGGCAGCATAGAGAGAGTAAGCTGTCAACCTGTGTAAGAGAACAGGCATTACTGGCAGGTGTGAATAGTGACTACTTTGATATACCTTAAGTAACGGGTACTCATTTTAGCGAATTTTAGCGATTTTAAATTTTTCGTTAATATTAAACTCCATCAAATTAAAGGTCTACAGGGTCAAAGGTCACCAGAGAATCGCACGGAGAAGACTGTAACATGCTAGTGTATCTATGATTGACATTGTAGCTTGCTTAGTTAGCAGCTAAGCTAGCTAGTATGAAATAATTATTAATATTAACATTATGGACTGATGGTGCACAATAATTATCATAAAGTCAAAATAGCTAATATTTGTACCAGTTAAATGCCTCAAAGCACAGAATCGCTAAATTTTGTACCCGCTAATAAACGTTACCTTAAGGTAATCCATGGGTCATTTCATAGGATATGTGTCAGTAAATGTTAGTGGTGCACACAGCCAACACCACAACTCACTTCAATGTTTCCATACCTCTCCTACTCCCTAGGGGGGAACATACCCCAAAGCAGGGGTTTCCCACGCATTAGCCATTGGCTAATTCTAGTAATTTTTGGCTACAGTTGGACAAGCACAATTAGCCAAAATGGCTATAATCCTACTTTACCGAATGGTTAAAATGGCTAAAGAAAAATTAATAAATTAGCCATTTTGGTTACTATTTTTATTTCCTGTCGGGAATCCCTGCCAAAGGGAGACCATATATACCTCCAACTTGATATTAACAAAACAGCACACTTGTCCAAGTATCTATCAATTGGTCACCATACACTAGACTTTTCCCTACACCCCTATAAGTATCATTGCTTTATGTAGACTATACAGTGTTTATCTGACCTGAATTCATGAATATGCTGAGGTCGGCACACAGGCTATAATAAAGAAAAGAATCATTATTATTATTATTATTATTATTATTATTATTATTATTATTATTATTATTATTATTATTGTTATTATTGTTATTATTATTATTATTATTATTATTATTATTACATCTATTATTATTATTATTATTATTATTTATTATTATTATTATTATTATTATTATTATTATTATTATTATTATTATTATTATTATTATTATTATTATTATTATTATTATTATTATTATTATTATTATTATTATTATTATTATTATTATTATTGTTGTTGTTGTTGTTGTATTTTAATATCTCACATAATAATATATTCTCTTACCACAGCAATAGCAATGAGAAAGTCCCTAGCATGTTTATAGACAGGTGAGAAGGCTTCTAAGAATATATGTCCATCTGGAGCCACCCAGATAGGCCTGGAAGTGTGGTCTAACTTCAATTCGAGGAGTTTGCTATAGTCTTTGGCTCCATAGTGATCCTGAAAAGAAAGAACGCTCTCAAACAGAGCAGTACCTTACTACATAGGGCAACACTGCTTAGCTGTTAATACAGTTGTATCCGTACCATTATCCAGGAACCTCGATTATCCAGAATTAAAAATGAGCCACATGGTCAAATTCAATTGGCTTAATTAGAGCGGGCTGCCATGGTGTTACAGCTAGTTCAGTGTGCAGCTGGTTTATAGTAGGTAACTAGCTAGCCTAGTTGTAGTAGAGTGTTTTGAGAGTTTCTTGTATAATAGCTAGTCATACTTAGACCCCACCCATTAATATAATAATAATATTTCACTTATCCGTAAAGTCTTAAGGACAAAGGTGTTCAGATAATGGAGGTTCGACTGCAATGGTAAATTGGCACGCATGGCTTATACTCACGACTGGGGCCAGGGTTATGTTTTCAGCTGCTGAACTGGCAGCTCCAGGAATGAAAACATCTTTTGCTACCATAGAAGATTCATTTGCCTCCTCATGATATGAATATTCCTGCATGTGCGGCCATGCATATACAATATACTATAACATCATTAACACAGTGGTTATAGGATACTAGCATAGTTAAGAAAATAATTAACTTATTCTACAAGGACATAATTCAGAAGTCATGGAAGGAAGTGATGATATTCATCATGAATTCACCACATTCTTTACATTTTAAGCTCCACCCCCCACCCCACCCCCACACAGAAAGTACCCATTATGCAGTACACATATAGCTCAGGTATTATGGCAAGGGTTTGGTCATTAACTGGAGTTTGGACTGCAGTAGGAACACTTACTTCTTTTCTGGAACGCTTTGGTGAGAGTGTGTATTCCAAAACATCTGCTTTGAAGTTAAATAGTGGTGAGGAAAATGATCTTAAAAACTACTGAAAAGGCCACACACCTGATGTTCTAGATCTGCTTCTCTTTGACTTTGAATTCTTTATAGACATCTTTCACCAACAATAATATGTGGTAATGGTCGTCACGAAGTAAAACCAATTAATTAATTAAACGAAACGTAGATACTTATCACGTGCATAATAATCGAAATCTGATTGGTCTATGCCACGTGCAATCTAAACAGCTACCGGCATAGAGTGTGTGAGGGTGGAAAGCTGTCCTGTGAAGGACTCTTTTGAGGGCTCGTTCAGGTCTTAAGAATATCCATGAAGACCTAAAAAAAGTGACCTTGAAGTCAAGAGACACTTGGCAATGCTCAATGGAAGTTTAGAGGAATATAGGAAAGGAAAAAATACTCTGGATTCTAAAACATCCTGGGTGGTTTACAGCTAGAAGGAACTGAGAACATAAGACTTACATAAATACTTATCTGTTGAACACAAAGAGAGAACTTAGTAAAGAAACTGAAATGGACAGGGAAAAACTGCTTGACCGTACTCGGAAGGACCTTCGATCTGTGCTGATATCTGCACCCCGAGGAGTGCCATTAAGGATGCTGTTACAAGACTTCAAAATGATTCTTGGATATGAGCTTCCCTTCAGGCAACTGGGGTTTCAGAAATATGAAGAATTTATCAGAACAATTCCAGATGTAGTAAAGCTCGCAATGGGTGCTATGAATGAGCCAACCTGTTTTGCTGTAGCGGATGCAAATACAAGGCAAATTGCTCGTTTTGTAGCTCTGCAGAAGAAACCAAAGCTCAAAAAGAATAATACTCCTCCGTCAGTAAAAAAGCCAATAAACCCAGGATTTACCAAGAAATCCAAGTTCGGCCCTTCTTCTGCAAGGCCACGTGGAGGAGCTCAAGGTAATATTCGAAGAGGTGGAAAAACTGGGCATACAGTTGGTTTAATTGGAGAACCTTGGCCATCACACCAGCACAACAAACCTAATTATTATGGTAAAGGTGAGTGTTAAATGTTCTCTAAGGCCAAGCCTGAAGCTAATGGGTTGATAGTGATTCCTGATTCCTGATTTTGGGGAGGGGGGATTCTAAAGAACCAAAGAACCACCTACTCATCCCACACACCCTACAGCCAAGCTATATAATATTAAATGTAACTCTTACTCTTTTTTTAATGATTGCAACCCTCTCTTTTTTGTCTGGGGAGAGGGGGAGGGTACAGGGTTAAAATGCCTTACTACAACTAGTTTTAAAATAGTAAATAAATTCCTGAATTCAGTAGCCTTTAGTGACAATGATATTCATAGTGCTGAGTCATGATTTATTTGTTATCAACAAATGGACGTGTACCAATGAAATGATCTTGATGATGAGAAAGCTGGTTTATCAATAATGAGTATGTTATAAACTGTTTTATAGACTGGTAGTACTTATTTGAGTGACTATTGGTGATTCCTGAGGCTCAAGTCAGCAAATTTTTATCAGGGAGGGAAGTCCTTATCTTTGGGATTCAATTCTCATGACAAGGATATTTTATTGTGGTGGCAAAATCAGATATTTCCCTCTGAAAAAGGCTTAATGATTCTCATGTTTTTGTGCATGATTATAGGCAGCAAAGCTTCTCAATATCCCCCGAGAGTTCATGGCAGTCAGCAGCAGTACAAACCTCCACTTCTCTCTCCCACCTTCAGTAGTGGTAGCAGCACTGGTTTTAGTGCTCCTAGTAGCACGGGCTTCGGTGGCAAACCCACTGTGAACAGTAGCACATCTGCCAGTTTTAACCAAGGCCCTAGGTCCAATATAAATTCTACTGTGAGACATGCACCTGACAAGAGAGTGTATTCAACTCAGAAAACAGGTAACCTGCTGGTAGCTGAAATAAGGACCACATTCTGTACTAAAAATATACTACCTAGTGTTTATTAATCTCTGGGGTAAAGACAATCTCTACAAGGGAGAGTAAATTGTGTCCTTTATTCAGAGGTTCCACTGTATCTTAGTGTACGCCTTAGAAGGGATAATGGACCTGATCCCATTGTGTCCTTTACTCAGAAAATTCACTGTTTAAGTGGTTTTTTGTACTTGGGGAACTTTCCATATTAACCTTTTATGTGCTGTCTTGTTAACCCCTTAGGTCCTTTCTTATTAACCCTTTATGTGTCCTCTTATTGAACCTCTGTATCCATTGATGACCCTTTCAGGCTCCTTCTCAGATCCCATCAAGAAATGTCCCACCTTTACTATCAAGGATATAAGCCAGAAGACTAAGCAGAACAAGCCAGGAACCCTACCACAGATACTCTCTGTGGTTGGATATATTGCTGGGGAGAAGAGATTAGACTATGAAAATCAGACGACCAAGTACTTACTTTTCAATGATTATGATGAGAAGTCCAAACGTGGAATTTCTCCTGCTGTCATGCTGTTTTTCTATAATACTGAGGTGTGGTGTACTGTTAAAACACTAGCTAAAGTTTGTCTTAGCCCTAATCAAGATGTAAAGTAAATCCCTTCTCTCTGATCTTCCAGACATAGACATGGAAAACGATGATGGAACGGAACTGAGACGAGTTAGAAGGGTCTTTCTTCTTTTATTGTGGGTGGGGTGGGGGGTGTAGTTCTATCACAGTAGGATACTATGTGTGGTCCCCTTTTCTAGGAGGTTAGAGTAAAGAGATTTAATCTTTTGTTTTGGGAGAGAGAGCTGAGAGTGAAGTTGTTGGACCAGAGGTAGATGTTGATGGTGTGTATTTCTGTAGATGGCTGATATTCCAGTTGGTTCTAAACTGAAGGTGTCTGGTAAATTTGTCACGACAATGAACCGTAACAAAGGTGTCAAGGAGCCTGCTATCATGGTAAGTAACACACAACAAAGATTAAAATGACTGTTGTAGCACTTGTGAACAGATTACAGCCAGAGTTCAACGTGTACGTGGAGACATTGTTAGATAGTCTAGCTATTACAAGTGTAAGATTTATTGCAACAATGCAGAAGGCTGGCAACAACCTTAAATAAAGGATGCACAAAATGATTAAAAGGCCTTTTACTGACGAAAAGTGCTGTTACTATAACCAGCAAGTGTTCCAAGATTAAATACTAAACTTGAATGCTGTACAACACTTTATTTTGGAGGAATTCAACTTTTTGAGAATGTGTCATCCTGAAGCTTTTCATGAAACAACTTTCACGAGGCCAGAAACCAGGTAAATGGAGAAGAAAATCGAAGATTAGTTTCAAGAGTAAAAGTTTGGTGTATCTTTCCTAATTCCTGAAAAACTTCAGAAAGTTGAACTTCTCCAAAATAAAGTGCTATACAGTATTCAACAAATTCTAAACTTGAATATTATAAATATGCAACAAAATACTAAGTTTGGATATGCAGCAAATACTGAATATTCCTTTATACTGTGACTAATTTGAATAACAGTTTGCTGTCAATAGGTTCAACATTATAATCATGAGGCTGGTGCAACTGTGGTTCAGAAGACTAGATCTGGCTCTTCCAGCAGTTCTCGTAGTGTGTCTCCACCTATACCAGCTGCTCCACTGGGAAATCTGGAAGAGCTTCTCCGTGACTTGTTGAAGGCCAAGCCTAGTGGTGTCTGGGGTAAGAGGTTGGGAAGTGAATTCAAGAAGATGCATGGACTGGAACCTCCCAAGGACATTTTGGAGATAGCAAAAGGGTTTTCCTTTGTTGAGACAGAGACGTAAGTGTAATATATTTTATTTTTGTGGAGATAGCGAATCTACCCAGAAGTATAGAGATCCCATTCTCAGAAATTTTTGTGTCTATGAAAAATTTTAGAGAACTCCACAATTTTCTGTACTGTATAGGGGTGAAATGTCTCCCATATAGTAACACTGGTAATACGGTGATATAAGGTACTGTATAGGGGTGAAATATCTCCCATATAGTAACATTGAAAGAACAGTCCTCTGCTTTTCATAATAGTTATATTGTTATTTTCAACTAGTGTCACAGATACAGATGTAATAGTCTTACTTAAAGAAGAACTTCCTGACACACCTAAGGACGCTCCACAGCAATCCTTCTCAATGCCACTACAACAAACTGTGGCCTCCAAGGAGCAGCAGGCCATCAGACAGACAGTAACCTTTACCACGCAAAAGCCATCCCTACCTGGTGATTGGAGTATATAAGTTGATATAGTGAAACCTCCTCTATTCTAACCTCCTGAGATTAGGACACAGGAGAGATATACTGGTTGTGTTCCATGTTATCGGTATGTCCTTTGAAATGAGGATATCCCTTTAATTAGGACAATTTGTCCCATCATGTCTGATTCTTAATGGTTATGTATTAATAGGAACAAGTTAGTTGGTTTAGTATCTGTTGTGAGTTGTGAGTCGTGTGACACAGCTAGTTGGCTGTTTAGACCTGCTTATACAGTGGAACCTGTATATAGTGGTCACCCTTGGGACACAACCAGTTGGCTGTTATACAGAGGTGGCCTGCTTATACAGTGGAACCTGTATATAGTGGTCACCCTTGGGACACAACCAGTTGGCTGTTATACAGAGGTGGTCTGCTTATACAGTATATAGTGGTCACCGCACAACCAGTTGGCTGTTATACAGAGGTAGCCTGTGGAACCTGTATATAATGGTCACCTATAGTCAGTACAGCCAAGTGGACTTGTAGTTTATGGGGTTCAGCAATTGCATGATCTGAACTGTTGTACTGTCCCCGATTCCTCTGTGTGTAGGTACTGTTGAGTTCACCTCCGAATTGGTCAATGTCTATGTGATTTATATCTATAACCCTATAAGTTTCTACTTACAACTGACCGGCGAGGGTTATTTGGTAAGGGCATACTGTGCGTTAGTGTCATTCTTGATGCATTTCATTCCACGTGTTCAGGATAAACTTCAGGCCATGAATGAAGCCATGAGTTCCTATCTATCCAAGCACAGAGTCAGACCATGTGAGGCTGTAGTGTAGTATCTGGTAAAGGGTACACACTAAAGTGTAACAAAAAGCACTTTCTATCTGAATCTACATGAAAATTAAAACACATTTCCTGGCTACAAGTTGCTTCTTTCCAGATTCTGTCTCAATCACCCAATTCCCATTCCATTCCCATTCCATCTCAATCATCCTATTCTTGTAATTTATAATGGTAGGGTTCCTTTGGTGTGGTTTAATGAATGTAGTAAAAACTTTTGATGTGTGAAATTTTGCCTTTTAGAAGGTGCTGGTTGGAACAATGTTTCTTCTTCTCTACTCTTCTCTCCCCTTCCTCTCCACTCTCCTCTTCCCCTCTCCTCTTCCCCTCTCCTCTCCACTCTCCTCTCCTCTCCCTCTCCTCTCCTCTCCTCTCCCTCTCCTCTTCCCCTCTCCTCTCCTCTCCTCTTCTCTCCCCCTCCTCTGCACTCTCCTCTTCCCCTCTCATCTTCCCCTCTCCTCTTCACTCTCCTCTTCTCTCCCCTCCTCTCCACTCTCCTCTTCCCCTCTCCTCTCCACTCTCCTCTTCCCCTCTCCTCTTCCCCCCTCCTCTCCACTCTCCTCTCCTCTCCACTCTCCTCTCCCTCTCCTCTCCACTCTCCTCTCCCTCTCCTCTTCCCCTCTCCTCCTCTCTCCGCTTTCCCTTTCCTCTCCCCCTTTCCTCTCCCACCTCTCCTCTCCCCCTCTCCTCTCCCTCTCCTCTTCCCCTCTCCTCTCCCTCTCCTCTTCCCCTCTCCTCCTCCTTCCCTCTCCAGTTTCAGATGTTCAGGTGAATGGTCTCTATGGTTACCAGTGGGAGTGGGATGGAGAGACAGATACATGGTGTCGAGCCCTTGTGAGCTCCATCGCTGGAAAGACTGCCACTGTCTATTTCCCTGACTATGGCAACAGTGAGGAGGTTCCTGTCGATGATTTGATGGACCTTCCTAAAGAATTCTATCAACTCCCTTTCCAGGTGAGTTGTGTTGTTGTTGTTGTTGTTGTTGTTGTTGTTGTTGTTTACATAATTAAATCGTTATAGGCAGTGCACTGCTGTTTACATGGCTGCTCTAGCCTTGGAGAAGAAGCTACAGAAATGTTTGTGCGACATGCTCTGGATAAAAATTGCATGGCTCAAGTCATGGACAGGTACATGAGGGGGAGGGGCTCACTCCTCATCCTGTTTAATGATGGTGGAATAGTTTAACAAGGTCATTCAATATTTAATCTTTATCACTCAGGATCTGTGTACTTTATTTTAATTTCTGTTCAGTTCTGGTACCAGATTATCTGTATATTTTAATTCCTGTTCAGTTCTGGTACCAGATTATCCAATTCCTGTTCAGTTCTGATACCAGGTTATCTGTATATTTTAATACCTGTTCAGTTCTGGTACCAGATTATCTGTGGAGCTTATTAATTTGGAATCGGACTCTAATGATACTATCAATTCAGTTATCATGTCTGCTCTTCACCCAGTATCAACACTCAATCCACAGCTACCAAGTGTAAGTGTGAGGAGGTGGAAACATTAGATATAGAGGTGTCCTTATAAATTATAAAGGTGTGGAGGTGCCTGTAATAAATTGTAAGGGTGTGGTGGTATCCTTAATAAATATGGTGGTGTCCTAAATAAACTATAAGGGTGTGGTGGTGTCCATAAAGGTGTGGTATAAACTATAAGGGTGTGTTGGTATCCTTAATAAATGTGGTGGTTTCCTAAATAAACTATAAGGGTGTGGTGGTGTCCATAAAGGTGTGGTATAAACTATAAGGGTGTGTGGTATCCTTAATAAATGTGGTGGTTTCCTAAATAAACTATAAGAGTGTGGTGGTGTCCATAAAGGTGTGGTATAAACTATAAGGGTGTGTTGGTATCCTTAATAAATGTGGTGGTTTCCTAAATAAACTATAAGAGTGTGGTGGTGTCCATAAAGGTGTGGTATAAACTATAAGGGTGTGTGGTATCCTTAATAAATGTGGTGGTGTCCTAAATAAACTATAAGGGTGTGGTGGTGTCCTAAATAAATTATATGGGTGTGGTGGTGTCCTATAAGGGTGTGGTGTCCTTGATCAGAGAATTGGAATTCCACTACATGGAGTAGTTTCAGAGGATTGGATTATGTGTGGAGGGTGAGAATTTTACAAGATGTGTGTGTGGGAGGGGGGGGGGAGGGGGGGGGAATAGAGGGGGGTTTACCATTCTTTCTATACAGCCTGGAGAGGCAAGGGTTCCAGTGATACTCACAGATGTGGATGAAGATGGTGTGGTGACAGTCCAGCTTCGAGGTCACGGGTTTAACTTTCTTCAGCTTCTCATGAACCAAATTAATGAGAAATATAAGGTACGATTAGATAGCAATATAGGATACTGATTAGATAGCAATATAGGGTACTGATTAGATAGGGTACTGATTGAAATCTGATAGAAGGTCTCATAGACACCGTTGTGTGCAGTGATTTGACCTTTGTCCTATGAGTTGACCAAAATTCTTAGATATCTCAAATCATGATAAGACTGAATTCCTTTAAAGTATAATTCACTGGAATAAGTAGGTACAGGAAATTAAAAGAAACCAAGAGATCATTTGATTGATCTTAAACAATGTTTCATGATTAAGGAAATTTTGTGATTTAAAACCACTTCTCTCTGGTGTCCAGAAATCTGTGGCAGCTGACTTTGTTAGCACTGTGACGAAGGGAAATGTTTATTGCACTCAGTATCCTGTGGACAAGAAGTTTTATCGTGTTAGAGTGAAAGATGTCGAACCACCACCATTAAAGGTGATATGTTGAACCCCTTTTCCCAACCACTAAGGCACACCTCTCTCCCTTTTCTCCCTCCCTCCCCCTTTCTCTCCCTCAGTCTCCCTCCCTCCAGACAGTGGTGGTTGAATACGTGGACTATGGGAATGAAGACAAGACAGAAATTAAGAGGTTAAGAAGGCCATTGTCGGACCCTCTCTTCAGCTTGCCTTTTCAGGTGTGTATAATGCTTTGTGATGGAGTGCTATAATGTCTTTATGTTTAATGAGCCGTCTTTTTTAACCAGAGGACAGACAATGCTTACAAACTAATAATAATAATATTCATAGCGTTATTATTGAAGCCAACTAGTAAAAGGGTGTGGTTAGCAGTTAGTCACTGAGTTATCAGTGGGTGCTAATCTCCAAGAGTCAATGCAGAGTCCAAGTGACCTTAAGTAATTATTGAAAACTCAATTATGAAGTCTGTCTAATCAAACCACCTCTTGATAAGACCACCTCTATTATACTACTGAAACCTGTCTAGTCAGACCACCTCTGTATTATATCAACCACTACTGAAACCTGTCTAATCAGACCACCTCTATTATATCAACCACTACTGAAACCTGTCTAATCAGACCACCTCTATTATATCAACCACTACTGAAACCTGTCTAATCAGACCACCTCTATATTATATCAACCACTACTGGAACCTGTCTAATCAGACCACCTCTATTATATCAACCACTACTGAAACCTGTCTAATACTACCTCTTGATCAGACCACCTCTATACTAAAATGACCACTACTGAAACCTTTAGACTCATCCCTTAGTACCACCTTCTGTATATAGGTCACCTGGTTGTCCTGGTAGTGAAATTTACCTCTATATAGAGAGCACCTTCCTATAATGACCATGCCCAGAGGATGGTCACTATATAGACAGGGCTTCATTATACCATCCCAGATGAAGCTATGAATGTATTTATTCAGCTTGCTACCTTATAACATAGCATCTGTTGTCCCTACAGGCTGTCAAGTGCAAGTTACATGGTGTCCCTCCACATGGGGTAAGTTAGTGTCACACATTGTACTGCTCTGATTATGGTATACAATTGATGAGAAGTAATGATATTCATTGCTAATTTGCTGAGTACTGCTTTTATTCAAAATGAATTGCTGTGCATGTGTGGAAGTTTCGCTTACTACATAATATATACAGACTAGTACTGATCCCATAGGGGTCTGTATATTTAAGGTTCTATTGTGCTAGTGTTGGACCATCCAGAGAGTCTGGTTCCATCTGAAACAGTTAATGATATGATGTATTATGTTGTAGAGTAAGTGGTGTGAAGAAGCAATGGCTACAATGACCTGTTACTTTGACTGTGAAGACTTGTACCTCACAGTAAGTGATGTTTAGATGGTCCAGCATTGTGGCTGATGTAGACTCCTGAAGTAGACTCCTGAAGTGTTCTCCTTAATTAAGGAAGTTATGAAGGAATGATGAGGAGGTGGAGTTTTAGATCACATCAAAGCATTTAAGCCCCACCCCTTACACCTACATCAAAATGAAACATTCATTGGAAGCCATAGTGACCTTCATGTCTTACTAAACTCTCCTCTCCTTCCCCAGTGTCTACTCTATACTAATAATGATAATATGTCCTATAACAGGCAATTCTGACTAACCGGGACACCTCTTGATGGTGTTATTGAATAGAGGCTCCACTATTGTGCCAAATAGAACACAATTTTGTTAATATTTTGTGTGTAGGTAGTGGAAGCTGGCTCTGGTGAGGAATTACCCAGTGTGACTATCACTGTCAGTGCAGGAGGTGGTGAGGAAGACGATCAATCTCTCAATGATCTTGTCCTTCAACAAGACTTTGGAAGGTGTGGGTGGTTTGGGGCACTGGTTATTGTGTTCTTCCTAGTTTTGTTGCACCTGAATGTCTCAATTCATTTCCTTAAGAAATTGACATTGGTTAGCAGTACCACATCCACATCAGAGTTCATTTGGGAAAGGAGGGGGGAGAGGAGGAGGAGAAGAGGGGGTATTGAAGCTCTTGTATATTTATTGCCTGAAAAGCCCAGCTTTGTGGTGTGTATGGGGTGAGGGGAGGAGGGGGAGGGGGGTTGGAGGTTTCACAAATGTGCAAATGATGTGTACCAGGTTCTCTTTTCCCTCCAAAAGTGTCCTAGGTTAGGCTAAAGCTGTCAACAGTCATTTTTGCAAAATAATTTCGTCCATCCACAAAGTGAAAACTGTTTTAGGGTTGTTTTTCAAATGTCTTGATTGTTCTGCAGCAAGTCCTTCGGTGGCGAATATAGCAGCATCTTGGCTCATTCAACTAGTTTTGATGCTGGAACAAGCCAACTCTCTTATCCTAGTATGTCAGACAAAGAATCCCTTGTTTCTGAAAGTTCTGGCATCTTCACATCCTCGGGGAGATCGCTATCTGCTCCAAATTCTGCAGTCTGTACTACTCCACTAGAGTTTGATTGTTTTCCAGAGTGTGACCCTCACAGTATCAAGGACTCCTTCGCTACATCAGGGAATGGTGACTCCTCTAAGATGAAGAAAGACACTGATAATGGTACTAAGTTTACAAGTTGTAATGGCGGTGATGGTTCTTTGGTCTCTCCTTCATCTGCAGTTGCTTTAAAACCATCGTCAACTCCAAACCTGTCACCTCATAGTCCTTCGTTGAGCTTTTCCAGCACAAGCAATATAAATTCATCTCAGGGCTCTCTTTTTCAATCCTTGTCAAACTCTCAAAATCCTCATTCTATGTCGACATCGATGTCACAGTTGTCCATAGATTGTTCGGCAGCTAGCACACCTTTAAACTCTTCTACAAAGTTATCTCAGAGCATACAGAGTCCTCGCACACCTATCGACTCGCCAAGCAGTTCAAACAACTGCTTGTCTCCATCTGGTACCTCTGATTCTTCACCATGTGCTTCACCAAGATATTCTGGAGTAGTGGCTTGTGGTGATGGTACTGTGAATGGACGCAGTGAGACATTGTCTTCTTCTGGCGTCCAGAGAAGGCTCTCCTTTGCATCATTGAGTAGTATTACGGTGGAACCAGTAAGGGTTGTTTCGGTGCAATCTCCCCACAACTTTGTAGTAAGTAATTTTGTGTGAATGCAGTGGAGTGTCTCTATTCTGAACACCTTGGGGCAAATTAAAGTGTCCTGATTAGAGAAGTTGGCTCATTTGTGGTGGGAAGGTGTGTGTGATGTTCTACAAGCTACAAACTATCAAAGTGTCCTTGTATATATTATGGGTGTCCTCATTTTTGGGGGGAGGGGTTCCACTGTAATGGTCCCTATATGCCGTGTCCTCTCTACTATCCTAGATTCAGCTATTGTCTCAGAGTGAACTATTGGATGATCTGATGAACAAACTAATGATTATCTTGAGTAAACCTTTGGCATGTCATCTTGTCCCAGGAAGTGTCAAGCATGGTTTGGTCTGCTGTGCCCAATCATCATTGGATAATTACTGGTATCGTGCTCTTGTAGTCAGATCTTCGGATAATTTGACTGTAAGTTAACAGTAGACTAAATGTAGGCACTTATATAGCCCTTTCAGAGAGCACTTGAGCTTCATTGTATACCAAATACCTCTACTTTTTTCCCTACTTTATTCCTAGTTAAAGGAAACAGTTATACAGACCCTATGGGACCGGCACTAGTCTGTATAATATACAGTGGAACCTCAGTTATACAGACCCTATGGGACTGGCACTAGTCTGTATAATATACAGTGGAACCTCAGTTATACAGACCCTATGGGACTGGCACTAGTCTGTATAATATACAGTGGAACCTCAGTTATACAGACCCTATGGGACTGGCACTAGTCTGTATAATATACAGTGGAACCTCAGTTATACAGACCCTATGGGACCGGCACTAGTCTGTATAATATACAGTGGAACCTCAGTTATACAGACCCTATGGGACTGGCACTAGTCTGCTCTGTATAAGTGAAACCTCGATGTAATGTGAGAAGCATTGTTCTATTTAATGCATAACAATGAATATATTTAATTTGGAATGTGTATAACTGAAGTCTCCACTAATGTTCAGTCTCAAAATAAGCAAAATGGAGGTCACATGCTCTGATGTTGTATAACACCATCGTCCCTTCATACTTTCCAAGGGAATATTTCTTTGTAAGTAAAGAAACTGTTATTTTTTAATATTGCAGGTAACTGTAGAATTCTTGGATTATGGTGGTACTGAAGTAGTTAAGATTGAGAAATTAAGATCTTTACCAGATGAGTTTTTTCAGTTTCCCTTTCAAGGTATCCAGTGTACTCTCAGAGGTAAATAAGTAGGTTAGCAATATTGCCTTATAATGGGGATTGGTACAATTTCTTGCTTCATAATGAATTTTTTAAGCTGTTAGCTAACTAGCTGCTGTTCTAGTGATAATCTTATCTCAGCTTTCACCATCTTATTATCATGTTCTATTTCTTTGGAACTAACATGGAGGACCAGTAAATAGGCCCTAACTATACAATGGATCATATTTGGTACAGGAAGATTATCTTTAGTTACGCAGCTAGGTTTGCGAACCCTGAACCCAAAGTTCTTTTTATATCATTTGAAAATATCCTGTTTGTATATGTAGTAGCAAGTATTGGGTGCTCTTTATATTACTGCACTTGTGCTGTTACTTCAAGAGGGTAATTGGAATTTCTTTGATACCCATCTTGAGATCAAAATGTTTCTGAATCATTCTAGATAATGTATGAATTTATTTAGGAGTTGAACCCATAAATCGTGAGTGGTCATCTGATGCTCTGAATTGGTTTGAAAAGTATGTCCTTGACAAATGTTTCTTTGCCACTGAGTTAAGCAAAGAAGGCAATCGGAGTTGCATCACACTTCTTAATACCTCGGGCCAGGAAACTGTTGACGTGCGGACAGCACTGAAAGATGCAGGGTTTGCAGAATTCCAGATACTGCTAAACTGAAGGCTTTACAGATCTCTATAGCTATCGTTCATCTTGTGTGTATTGTACCGTATCAGTAAGATATCTGCTGCCCTATTAAAAGTCATCATTAACAATGGAACAAGACAGTACATATTATTAACAGTTTTGATTTTTTTTAAATTCTTGTTTATAGCAAATATTCTAGTTTAGCCATTGACTTCACATAATCTGTTAAAGTAAACTACTGTTTACTGTTACAAGTCGGAACTAACTGCACACACCAGTATACATATTTATAATCTGACCTGGAAATCCCAAGATGACATAGCTAATACCCGTTTATACCCGTTTATATTTGACAAATTCTGTTGGACCATAAATAATTATTAATGATAGGTGGGGTCATTATTGTTAAATGTGGGAGTGGTCTGTTTAATCCCTGCCAACCTACAGAAATGACAATTTTGTTAATTTTATGCCAATAATGTATACTTTCAACCTTGTTTTATGAATCAGACAGTGTAAAGATGTTTGTCATCCTTTGTCAATGCTGATCCTTCACTAGCAGTGCAACTTAGCCAGCTGTTGGGGGCATGCTGTTTCTGGGAAGAGAAATGTGAGAAGAATTTTTTTTTATTCATGGTGGTTTGATTTGGTTTTATCAATATTCTTTTAGACATGTTTAAGGATTCATAATCAGTGTTTATGTTGTCAAATTTGTCACTATTAGTAAACCCACTATCCAGTTTATGTGGCTTTCTCAAGCCACTTTTAACCAAAGGTGGCTTGTCATGTGGGTTCCATTACACAATGTCTGTGGCAGCCAAATGACTGTAGTTACAATGTATTTGATCCTATATACCTGTCAATGTAAATCTTGTCATGTGACTTTTCATTGACATGCAATGCACATGTATGCCACATTAATTTTATAACCAAGTCAGCCAACAAACAGACACTTATGGAAGATTGAGGTCAAGATAAAATAGTAGTAGCATTCCATATATGGACAATAGCTAGTGTGTACATAATTTCTAGTCAATAGTGTTTGAACAAGCTACATAACCACTTATGGCACTTGTTACAAATATTTATTGCAGTATTTTTCTATTGGGAGAATTTATTATAGAACATGTGATGGAAGTATAACTGCATGCTATATAGAATATCTGCAAGACTGAACTGACTAGCTATTATTAGCTGCTCTATCTGTTGGGTGTGTCAGTATACTAGCTATTCCTGCTCAGTGAAGTCAGACAATGAGATTGCTTTTCCTGCATTCAGCTCTTGCTGCACTGTTTATCTTTTCTTTTGTTTCATCTCCTTTGGTCAGAGGTAAGTTGGCTAATGAGTATCATCAGTTTAGTGTGTGTGTGTATGTGTGAAGGAGGGAGGGAGGGGTGTGTCTGTTGGGCTTTGAGAGGATTTGGATTGAGGGGAGAAGGGGTCAATTAAGTTATGAGAGGAGGAGTTCCACTGCCCAGCTGCAGTTGCTATAAATGACTTTATAAGACCACTATATACCTGATAGCTATAGAGGATCTGGTATTGGCAGGGTTCCACTACGGTGAAATCTCAGTTCAAGCCACTGAAACAAGTTGTTTTTTTTGGAACACAAGTCTCCTTAATGTAAGAAGGTGTCCTCATTTTAGGTGGTTGGTGGATAGAGATTCCATGCTGCATACTTATTAATTTTACTATATATTAGCTACAATATTATTATCATAGCTAACTCTTCTATAATTATAACGATACAGGAAACCACTTGTACAGTGATAGCTCAGTGGCACACAACTTTAAAAATCATCACATTCGAAGGCAGGCAGAAACTTCCACAACCACTGCTGAAACTGTTCCAGAAACTAGTAATGCAGGTACAACTGCTACCAATACTGAGCGAAGGCCAAGACCACCTATGAATGATGGCTATTCTGAGGATAATGTATTGATTAGCCTTTTTGTTGGCATTCTTTTGGGGGTGACAGTTGTGCTGGCTTCCTGTAGTGTGCTTACAGCTGTGGCAATCTTTTGGGGCTACAAGATAAAGAAACGTCGACAAAGGGACAGAGATCTTGTCGTACGAACAAAGAAAGATATTTTTGAAGGAGTACCAAATGTCATTACAAGTGAAGGTGATGTTTCCATTAATCTGTCACGTGATGCGAAAGTGGCTACATATTGATCCACTAGTCTTCTAATTAACAGATTATGTATTAATAGAGTTATATACATTATACTTTTTAAATATGCAGCAATGAACTGTTGATCTGATGTTAGTTAGCAATTAATGATGGCCAATCTCTGATAAAAGAAGGAAAGAGCTTGGAACAACAGCATTGACAACATCAATCTTACAAATTAATGATATGTAGTAGTAGCTAGCAGTGCCTCTGGATATCAGATGACTCCTGGTAAACCAACAGTAGCTATATAGTTAGCAATCCTGAAACAAGGATTTGGTAGTACACTGACAAAGTTAGTGGTGAGGTGCAATAGAACTGGGTCCCAGATCCATAACCCCACAAGCCAAAGTGCAGTGTATGTCTCAATGCCCACTTGCTCAAGCAGATCCTAGGCTAATCCAGGTCAGATACAGGTTCCATAGATGCCAACCTTTCTAGAACAATAGCCAGGACAGGAAGCCACACCCCTAACCACGCCCAAACCCTACCCACATAATTATTATAAAAATGATTATTTCTCTAAAGCTACTCTAGTTGCTTGTTTACATTCCTTAAGGAGAGTTTTATATTAAACTTCATAGTTATTGTAGACTGATCCAAATCAGATCAGACTCATA
Source organism: Diacarnus erythraeanus (assembly GCA_964016965.1). Taxonomy (NCBI): domain Eukaryota; kingdom Metazoa; phylum Porifera; class Demospongiae; order Poecilosclerida; family Podospongiidae; genus Diacarnus; species Diacarnus erythraeanus. The sequence continues at coordinate 3,813,088 of OZ024675.1, read as the reverse complement.
GTGGTGAATGACAACTACCTAAACAAGTCTCTTTTGCATGCAGCTGCATATCCAGTGGTAAATGTGGCAGGACACTCAATACCCACGCAAAGATTATTTTCCTGTGTTATGTGAACAGTCACACTCAGTGATATGATCTGATGTAATCATGTATTGTTGTCATAATACAAGATGTAAACTAATATATAACATGCATGCAGCAGCTAGCTTCTTGCATAAAATATGTATCCATGACTAATCACTGGCACTTGCATGTTGTGATTGTGGTTATACCAAAGTCACACACCCTATTCAAAGGTTAAACTGGCATATTTCCAGGACAAACACCCTATTCTTGCAGGACAAGGACATTATCCAGGACTGTCCTGGACATTCCAGGACAGTTGGCCACTATATATGAGGTTCCCTTTTCTAAATTGGGCTTGGGCAGACTATTATTTGAGCCGAGGCCTTGCCAGTATCACATTTTAGCAATAGCCACAATGCATAGTACAACACCTAATGTCAGCAGGAGAGAAACAACATCTTCAACAGTGAACCAAATTACAGGAGTTCGGCAGTTTGTAATGAAACAACTGCTCCAATGGTGAACCAATCTGGAGTATGCTCGTGCCATTGTTTGTGGCAGTTGGTTCAGTGCAGTTCTTTTTTCCATGGTAGTGATTGGTGAAAGGTAGAACTTAGCTAATTGCTTTTTTGTTTGTTGTTGTTGTTGTGACCACAACAAAGTTAATGACCTAGCTAGATGAAAATGGATATTTTCATGCAATAGCTACAAGTAAGCTCCATTGATGGTAATGTAACTTCTGAGCATTCAAGTGAGGTATGATAGAGGAGAGGGGTGTTTCAGAGGGGCTAGGGGTGATGTCAGGAGGGTGATTCTGCTGTGAGTATAATAATGCATTATTAATTATTATCTATTACGTACGAGGAGAAAAAAAATTATTTGGGGTCAAGGTTCAGCAGGCCATGTCTTGGAATTGGTTGAAAAGCTTGTTGAGACTAGGAGCTAGAGCTAAGTTGGTGGGAACTGACCTTGCGGGGAACCAGTACTTTGAAAGAACTGTTACTAGAGGTACACCAAATCAATGTTAACTGGCGCAGTAATTGATGTGGTCAATTTAATGGCTGAAAGTTTATCGTATTTATAGCTAGAAGCTTGCTATATTGCATGTCAAGATGAAGTCAGTACATCTAAATAATTATATATACCTTATTAAGTAAAATTAATGTAGCTAGCAATTAATGGCAGCAGAAACATAGAGGGTTTCCAGCATCAAACAAACTTTACAAAAAAGGAGATATTTTGCAAGACAAAGGCAATAGCAAATAGTTGACAGTGGTTTTAGACACAGAGTGTGGGTTGAAAGATGCTTCAGACTCTCTGTTTTGGTGGTGTTTGGCACAGTTGCTAGTTTACTTCGTGGCTTCTTCCAGTTTTTGTCTCTGGTAATCAAGAACTCGTTATAATCCATTATATAAGACCATAAAACTTGGCAATCCTGTAATGGTTTAAAGGGTATTATGCTACTATAGGATGATTTATAGCCTGTTTGGCCACTCTTAAAGAATATCACGATTGTTGTGCTATACGTGTTTCTAAATAATTTTTCTGGTGCATTAATTAGAAAAAACCCTGTTGTAGTTCTGGGAAGGTTATCATCTAACTGGAGAAGAACACCACAATGTTGAACCTTAAATTAACCTCTGAGATAGGACAGTCTCCCTACAAGGGACAGTAGACCTGATCCCAATGTCCTTAATTCAGAAGTTCCATGGTAGAGACAGAGGGTGTTCTTTTTATAAAGAATATGTATGAGTGCTGCTTGATGATAAGAGTAGCAATAATGTACATATGTTGAATTCACAGGTTCAAAGCCAAGGAGGAGTGTGAAGATAAGAGACAGTGGATCTGTTGATGAATACACACAGGATTCTATACCCCCAGAATGGGACCGTAAGTTTATTATAATACAAACATTCATGCCTATTGCCTATTATTATGTACCTACTGTCAGACAATATAGGCCTTTCCCTCTCCCCTTATTGCACAACTGTGAAATTACACACTAGAATGACAACAAACTGAATTATTGTTATTATTACTACTACTGCTGTTGTTATTGTTTATTATTATTATTATTATTATTATTATTATTATTATTATTCAGGTTGGTTAAGAGGCTTACAGGATGATCCACCAGGCACTGAGGTATCATGTTTTCTCCATAAATTGAGACTAAAACAAACCTGTCCAGCTACATACAGAGCTATAAGATATCTACCAAACTATTAGGAAATGAGAGCAAGAGTCCTGCAAGCACAGATTCTCCAAAAGAAAGTGTCAGATGTGGAACAGAGAGATAAAGAAGTATGTTCAATTTAAGTTATAGCTAAATCTTTATGCCTGATAAAATTGTGTAGGAAGGTTATGTAGCTAAAGTGGTAGTAGATTATGCTATATATAGAATGCTTCTCTCTCCCCTCCTCTCCCCTCTCCTCTCCCCTCTCCCCTCCCCTCCCCCTCCCCTCCCCTTTCCTCTCCCCCTCCTCTCCCCCCTCCTCTCTCCTCTCCTCTCTCCTCTCCCCCCTCCTCTCTCCTCCTAGCTTCGGGAGAAAGAAATATCAGGTTTGCTCTATAGCTCTCCTCTTCAATGTCCATCTACAAATGTGTACTTTGGATAACAGAAGGGTTAGTGGCTGCTGGACCACAGAGAACCACACACACAGGACACGCCTCTGCCCCAGCCTTCAAAACACAAGAACCGGCTGAAGAACCAACCAGCACTGGAAAAGATTTCCAACCAGCATCATGGAAGCCACCTTCAAAGAATGCCAAATAAGTAATCATAGTATGTACTTATAAAGAGTTTTGGTTCCAGTTGTTGTTATCTGCTAGCTAGCTACTTGCTTGCCTGCAAGAAAAGAAAAGGATATGGTGTGTAGTAATTTTTAAAGAAGAGGGAGTATTACAGTGCAATCTCACACCTGAACAAATTGAAATGTCCTGATAGTAATGTTAACACAGAAGCTGTTTTTGACATACAAGGTGGTCCTAGTTTCAGGGAGTTGGAATATGATAGAGAGGAAATACTAGTGTAAAACTCACATTGGTTTTGGCTACTGGTTAAACTTTCTACACAACTATATAAAATAGGGAGCTTAATGTACATACCTGTAGTGCTTGGTCTAAATCTTGGATAAGGTCATCGATATCTTCTAATCCAACTGACATACGAACCTTAAAAGAGTACAATTGCATTATATGTACACCATGTGCATGAACCTTAGAGAATATATTATGGTGAAACCACTCCATTTCATCCCCATGAAGTGAAGATGGCCCATGTCAAAGATAACAGCCTGTGCATTAGCTAACTCTAAATTATTTATGTTATGGCTCATGCATGAATTAAATAAACTATAGAACTGTATTATAGCTGTATATATGTAGCTGTATCATTATAGAGCTGTATCATATATACTGTATATCCAGTTATTTTCAAGACATTTTATTTTCACTGATCTCATAAAATCTTGTATTATGAAGCAATTCACGTTTTTTATTTTCGCTGGGTGGGGAGAGATTTCCATTTTTGAATTTGTACATAAAATTATTGAAGTTTTTTATTTTCGCTTTCCTTTACCTACTGTGAAAATAGCGAAATTAAAGTGACAGTGAAATTAACCGGATCTACGGTAGCTGTATTATAGCTATACTTATAGCTAATGTTGACAAATTTCACTTGCTATCTCTAAAATAATTCCTAAATATCTGGAATAGAGAAGTTCCACTGTATAGCTAGCTAATGTGTGTATTAACCAGAAAAGTCAGAGACTTACAAGAGTGTCTGTGATGCCAATCTTTGCTCTTTCTTCTTTGGGAATGGCAGCATGTGTCATACTGGCCCTAAATACATAGTACAGTGCAGATAGATAGTGTGACCTTTTACAAAAGATATATAGTCTGCTTGTATGGACAAAACAGTAATGCCCACAACACATTATTATTATGTAAAAGTATAATAATAATAATAATAATAATAATAATAATAATAATAATAATAATAATAATAATAATAATAATGATAATACTTTTACAGGTGGTTCACTCATTAATAATGATCTGTGGCACTGTAGGACTGGTGAAGTCCTCAGCATGTAAAGTAGAATTTCACAGTAGACAGAAACCATTAAACTAGTGGAATATTGTCCTTGTGGATTATTGACATTGTAGCTATGTAGAACACTCGTGAATATTAAAATTTATGTGAAGAGATTGCATTTTTGAAAATTTTCAGTGATGAATTTATCCAGTTCTTTGTTAGATAAGTCTAGGCTGGGGCTAGGGCTATGGCTAGAGTTAGGGCCAAGGCTAGGCTTAGGGTTCAATATACTAGGACGGTAAACTGGACTTACGGATGGTCCACAAGACTTTCATAACCACCGAGACTCTCTGCGAGGGTAATCACCTATGTATAGCAGTTAAGATTACAATTTCTACATCACAATAATGCAATGGAAGATTAGATAAAATGAGGTGTTCCACTTCCACTGCAAGCAGAGGTGTTTTGGGATGAGTTGCACTGTATACAGAGATTAAATGGAGGAGTTTCCTAATTTAGAGGAGATTAGGTTCCTCTATGCACCAACATCTTCATCATAACAAGTTTACCTTTAAAGCTTTGAAGAACTTTTTGACATTCTCCATATCTCCTTCTAAGAAGAATGTTAGCATTCCACTGAAACCCTTGGTCTGTTTCTTCATCAACTCATGCTGAGGATGAGAGGGAAGACCAGGATATATCACTTTAGAAATATAGGTGGATGCCTCCAGATGCTTAGCTATAGCCATTGCATTAGCCTGATGCTCCTTCATCCTGATATGAAGTGTCTTAAGACCTCTGTTAGCAAGGAAGGAGTCAAAGGGACTTGGAACACAGCCAGAAGCTAAAAGGGGAGAGACCTGACATTAACTATACAGTCTATTCCAGTCACCTTGGGACAAATTAAAGTGCCTTGATTAGAGGGGTGGCCTCATTTCATGGTAGGGGCAAAATACTAATATACAAGCTGTTATTTGGGACAAATCTAAGTGTCCTTAATATAGAAATGTCTTCAATTCAGAGGGTTGAAATAGAGAAGTGTCCTTAATATAGAAACGTCTTCAATTCAGAGGGAGAAGTTCTATTTCATATAATTATTTAACTTACCGTTCTGAAGATACCTCAAACGTTTGTGCAAGGCTTCATCATTGGTGCAGATCACACCCATCACAACATCACTGTGTCCTGTCATTATTAATATTGTTACAGATTATTCTGACTGTAATGTATACTGAAACCCATCTTAGCAATAGTAGTTCTTTACTGTAGTGTAGTTGTTGTGTTTTTGTTTACTTCAGTTGTTATTGTTATTTAGGGCTATCTTTGTGGATATTTATTTTAGCATCAAAATAAATGTACCACCAATAGGTCTTGATGGATCTCAATTATTCTATTCTTTTATTCTAACCTATTATTCTTATTTTGCTACCTATTATTCTCATAGCATAAACAAAATAATCAAATTAATTCTGACCATCGACCTAGTCCTGGAGTGATGCCTTACCACATAAAAGTCATCTAGCTATATATATATATATACATGCAGCTTATTATGACTACAGCTTACTAGTTTAGCAGCTTTTATGATGATAAAAGCAACAGCATAAAATATTCTTTCTTTCTTGTAGAAATGTTTCTAATTATTCTCAATTCTTTTTGTTACCTATTATTCTCAAAATTATGCTAGCATAATCCATCAAGGCCTAACTACTAAACAGGGTAAGGTGGAGTATCAAACTACATCAAAGACAAGTTCCAAACCACATCAGACATACAGTTTCCACCCACTATAGATGGACCACATCAAAGGTACAATAGTCTTCACACTATAGGTGGGTTTCAAACCACACATCAAAGAAAGCTAGTGTCCACCCATTATTGGTTGAGATTCAAACCACATTAAAGGCATCTAATCTCCACCCATAAGTGAAGTTTCAAACCACATCAAATCTCCACCCACAGTAGGTGGAGTTTCAAACCACATCTAATCACTACCCACAGCTAGTTCACAATATGGCCCCTTCTATTGCATCTTACTCTGGAGTAAACGTTGGTCTACTAACCATTGAGATATTTTGTTACAGAATGGTAGACTATATCGGCTCCAAACTCTAATGGTCTCATGAAGTATGGAGTCAGGAATGTATTATCCACTATCACCTTCACATCCTATAGAACAGATTTCACATACGATTATTCATGGCTTCATCCAGGATATTTTATTCAAGAGAGAAGCTATGAGTGAACTTGCCCTAACCACACTCATTCTACAGTACTAGTCAATATTTTTTTGCTGTCTCTAGTTAAAGGATAATCCATAGCACATGGAGTTTTTGAGGATAACTGGTAGTAGTGATAATATTCTTGTGAATATTAAATTTCTTATTTATGACACATCAGTATTGGGGAGAGCTAGAGTGCAGCTCCTAGTTTATTTCATATAATTATTATGTGCTAGTATTTAAGAAATACTCTGAAGAGCATGTAGCTACACTGAGTGATTTACATTATTATTTTAACCTGTTTTTTTCTGGCTATTTTCACCACAGCTTCCAGGTCAGTGTATCTCAATAGAGGATTAGTCAAAGACTCCAACCACAACATCTACAAGGAAACATTATACTATCAAATTCAGATCTTCCTATTCAGTTCTATTTCTCCTCCCTATTTCCTCGTCATTATCCTACCTACCCTTCATCCACCCCTCCCTCCCTCCCCACCCCCTCCTCCCTTCCCACCTCCCTGCCTTCCTCCTCCACCCCCCCTTCCAATTCTACCGCTGTGAAATCATTATACACACACTTTGGTGTTTGGTCGAATGGACTCTTCCAGAAGCTTGAGATCTGTGGTGTCAATGAAAGTGGTTTCAATCCCATAATTCGACAGGACATTGGAGAAAAATCTGTAAGTTCCTATCATAAGGAGGAAAAATATGTTAAGGTAACGTTTATAAACGGGTACTCATTTTAGCGATTTTCAATTTTTTGTTAATATTATACTATCAAATTAAAAGTCAACTGGGTCAAAGGTCACCAGAGGATAGTGATTATTATTGTAGCTAGCCTGCCTATCGTAATGGTTGATTGATGATGTCAGATTGACCAAACCATTACACGCACAATGATTGGTCAATGTCTACAATTTTTTTTTCAACTGAAGGAGGTCACTATATAAACATTAAAGAGGTGTGTTCTGTTTGATGGCAGTTACTCTCCCACGTAATTGTTTCGAAGCATCTATGTATAATATATTAACATTGTGGACTGATGGTGTATAATTATCCGTATACTATAAACTATAATAGAGTCAAAATAGCTAATATTTCTACCAGTTAAATGGCTCAAAGCACAGAAGCGCTAAATTTTGTACCTGTTAATAAAAGTTACCTTAAGGTAAAACAAACAAGCTAAATAAACAAATAAACAAACAAACACATCCTGGGATACCTCCATAGAGATCATTCATTGCAATAATGTGGTCGCCTGTCTTTAGTAGTTGACATAGCATTGTAGTAGCCGCCATACCTGATCCAGCTGCCACACCTACAAAGGTAGACAATGTTAGCTGTCAGGTCTAATTGTTATTAACAAAGACAGATTCCTAACTAGAGGAGCTACATAATATTAGTTAAAATACCTCTTTGTAACTTCATAGGACCTACACGTTCAACCCCCTTTTAAAGTGAGAAGAATTATTACTTCTTTGCAACTTTCTGAAATGCACAGGAACTACAGTCCTTTTGAAGTGATGAGTAGTATTAATTGAACACAACTTCATGAAAATGCACTGTGTCTCTTAAATATGTAGGTACTTTAATATTTTAACAGCTTAAAAGTTTAATACAAAAGTACAGTAACATGAATCTCTCCTTTCCCGTGAATGAGATGACCTAGTTCTCTAATGAAAATTAATATCCTGCGTGGAACCTGCATGTATAATGTTTGCACTCACCGTGTTTCCCTCCCTCTAAGGCTGCTATGCACTTCTCAAAGACTTCTCTGGTTGGGTTACCAGTTCTAGAGTATTCATAAGGTTGCTAAAAAATAAAAAAAAAATAAAAAATACAACAATGACAAATTAATAAGAATTTTCCTTCTAGTTAGTGTTTAAGGGCTATGATAGTTAAAAAGGTCAACAGTCCCATGCTAATTTAGTACTGACTACTGTGTTGGAGCTAGCTTCAAAACTTAAGCTGAAAACTAAATTCCATGAAAAACAGAACTTTCTAAAAAATATCAACAATAATTATCGTCTCTGCAAACACATTTGTGACTCCCTACACCAAACAATCACACAGAGATATATACCGGAAATCCGGGCCTTGGAGAGCTATTCTTGAATGTAGTGGACAATGAGATAGGTGGAACAACAGCCAAGGAATTCCACTGCTCCGGTTCCTGTCCAACGTGAATAGCCAGAGTGCCAATTCCGTGACAAGGACTACGCACTACACCATCACACTCCACTTCACGGGAAGACATTTTACCAAGTCAGCAGCCTGTAGTATCTACTAAGATCTCTGCAGCAGAAGTTTAGCGGTTCAAGACTAGGAAGGTGAAGTCTTCGATCACATGAATACACACACACCACACCCCTACACACCACCACGCACACCCCAAAAACGCTGCGACCCCTTACCATTCTCCCTTGTCAGGCCCTGACCCAAGCACAGATTCTCCTAAAGTAAGTGTCAGATGTGGAACACATAGGCTCCAACTGTCCAGGACAGTCCTAGATTTGTTGACATTGTCCCGTGTCCTGGATTCACCTGCCATTTTTCCTGGATGCTGGAGTAGTACTACTATACTATGTCTATAGACACTGACTATGAAAACTACTACTAGATCTGTAGTGTAGATCTGGTTGTTGTTGTCCTATGACTAGAGTGCATTGCAGTAGCTACAGTGCATGCATGCATGCACAATCAGCATCCTTGTATAAATACATTATCAAGTGACTATTATGATTTTTGTTATGCTTAAATTAATTTGATGGGTGTAATTTTTGATGGTGTGGTTTGGGCAGAGTTAGCTATGATTTGGGCATGGTTGGTGGGTGTGGCCAGTGTCCTGGAACTGGTTTTCAAAAAGTTGGAGCCTATGGGAACAGAGAGATAAAGAAGATTATAGTTAAATCTTTGTGCTGTGTAGGAAGGTATGTAACTACACTATGCTCTAGAATGCTTCTCTCTCTCCTCCCAGCTTCTGGAGAAAGAAATATCAGGCTTGCTCTATAGCTCTCCTCTTCAATGTTCATCTACAAATGTGTACAGGGTTAGTGGCTGCTGGACCTCAGAGAACCACACCCACAGGATACGCCTCTGCCCCAGCCTTCAAAACACAAGAACCAGATGAAGAACCAACCAGCACTGGAAAAGATTTCCAACCAGCATCATGGAAGCCACCTTCAAAGAATGCCAAATAATCATAATATGTGTATTTATAAAGAGTTTTGGTTCCAGTTCTTGTGATCTGCTAGCTAGCTACTTGCTTGCCTGCAAGAAAAGAAAAGGATATTGTGTGTAGTAATTTTTAAAGAAGAGAGAGTATTACAGTGCAATCTCTCTATTCTGGACACCTGGACAAATTGAAATGTCCTGATAGTAATGTTAATACAGAAGCTGTTTGTGACATACAAGGTGGTCCTAATTTCAGGGAGTTGGAATATGATAGAGAGGAAATACTAGTGTAAAACTCACGGTTTTGGCCACTGGTTAAACTTTCTACATAACTATATGAAATAGGGAGCTTGTACATACCTGTAGTGCTTGGTCTAAATCTTGGATAAGGTCATCGATATCTTCTAATCCAACTGACATACGAACCTTAAAAGAATGAATAGAGTATATACAATTGTTTATCTACACCTTGTGTGCATCAACTTGTAACCACTCCATTCCAACCCCATGAAATGAAGTGCATGTCAAAGTTAATAGCCTGTGCATTAATATTTGTTATAGCTCATGCATGAATATTAAACTTGTATTATTATAGAGCAGCTCTATTATAGCTAGCATATAGAGCTGTATTATAGCTCTAGACTTATCATAATGTATTCTATTGACAGATTTCACTTGCTATCTCTAAAATAATTCCTATCACTGAAAGTAATGTTATAATAATCTGTCTTAAGGTAAATAGAGAGGTTCCACTGTATAACTAAGGTGTGTAGCTATTAACCAGAAGAAGAGACTTACAAGAGTGTCTGTGATGCCAATTTTTGCTCTTTCTTCATTGGGAATAGCAGCATGTGTCATAGTAACCCTAAATACACAGTACAGTGCAGATATATGTATAGAAAGTAACCTTGCTACAAAAATTTGCCATAGTCTGCTTGTATGGACAACAAAGTAGATTATCACTAATGCCCACAATTCATGCAAGAGTTCATCTCCCATAGTACGCATACTGGTTAGTTATCTGTGACACTGTAGGACTGGGAAAGTCCACAGCATGTAAAATTTCGCAGAGTAAACAAACTATTAAATTAGAATTTTTCTTCCATAATTATTATTATTATATTGTCCTTATATATAGCACATTTATGAACATTAAAATTAGTCATTGTAAAGAGATTTAAATTTCCATTCATGACCTCTGTTACATACAAATCTGGACTAAGGATAAGGCTAGGGGTAGGGCCAGGGGTAGGGCTAGGGCTAAGGCTTGGGCTAAGGCTAGGGCTAGGGCTCAATATACTAGACAATATACTGGACTTACGGATGGTCCACAAGACTTTCATAACCACCTAGACTCTCTGCGAGGGTAATCACCTATGTATAGCAGATTACAATTTCTATATCACAATAATACAATGGAAGAATTGAGGTGTTCCCACTGCATAAAGAAGTTGATATTCCACTGCAAGTAGAGTTGTATTGGCACTGTATAAGGAGATTAAATGGAGGAGTTTCCTAATTTAGGGGAGATTAGGTTTCTCTATGCACCTAACATCATCACAACAAATTTACCTTTAAAGCTTTGAAGAACTTTTTGACATTCTCAATAAGAAGAATACTAGCATTCCACCAAAACCCTTGGTCTGTTTCTTCATCAACTCATGCTGAGGATGGGAAGGAAGACCAGGATATATCACTTTAGAAATATAGGTGGATGTCTCCAGATGCTTAGCTATAGCCATTGCATTAGCCTGGTGCTCCTTCATCCTGATATGAAGCGTCTTAAGACCTCTGTTAGCAAGGAAGGAGTCAAAGGGACTTGGAACAAAGCCAGAAGCTAAAAGGGGAGAAACCTGACATTACTATACAGTCTATTCTTGTCACCTTGGGATAAATTAAGGGTGCTCCAACCACCCATGCACTGTTGCTATGGAACCATAACTTCAGAAGAGCTAGGAGCAGCAACATGGAACAAATTACTAGTGATAGAGCATTACAACAATACACCAAGCTTACATGAAACATTTCTGTTATTTTTCATAGCTACTATGGGCAATTTTACTCCAGCTGATGAAACTCCAGAGATACTGGACTAATTTTCACTCCACAAGCTCCTTTCTTCATGTTCTACATTACATTATCTCATTTTTACTTTTCTATTTATTCACTAATGACTAGCAATTCCAGAATTAAAATTTCTTAACCTTACCAGATGCTAGCTGTATGCAAGGAATGGGCGGAGTCTGGTAATTGGTTCCTGAGATGTCTGAATTTTGGTTGGACACATTAGTTTAGCTAAAGTGCCCCCCCCCCCCCCCCCCCCCCCCCTCCCAATAATAATAAATGCAAGTGAAATCTTTATCTTCATCTACATAGGAGCTAGGCCCAAAATTTGGCAGCTAAAATTTAAATTTAGCTCACAATGTTAAATGCAGTGGAAAAAGCTGTTAATTGGCTACTATCCACCACCCAGCACATTGCCAGTTTGGAGCACCCTTAAAGTATCTTGATTAGAGGGGTGGCCTCATTTCAGGGTAGGGGCAAAATGCTAATTACAAGCTGTTATTTGGGACAAATCTAAGTGTCCTTAATATAGAAATGTCTTCAATTCAGAGGGTTGAAATAGAGAAGTGTCCTTAATATAGAAATGTCTTCAATTCAGAGGGTTGAAATAGAGAAGTGTCCTTAATATAGAAATGTCTTCAATTCAGAGGGAGAAGTTCTATTTCATATAATTATTTAACTTACCGTTCTGAAGATACCTCAAACGTTTGTGCAAGGCTTCATCATTGGTGCAGATCACACCCATCACAACATCACTGTGTCCTGTCATTATTAATATTGTTACAGATTATTCTGACTGTAATGTATACTGAAACCCATCTTAGCAATAGTAGTTCTTTATTGTAGTGTAGTTGTTGTGTTTTTGTTTACTTCAGTTGTTATTGTTATTTAGGGCTATCTTTGTGGATATTTATTCTAGCATCAAAATAACAGTATCACCAAACAGGATAAGTTGGAGTATCAAACCATATCAAAGGCATAATAGTTTCCTCTCCACCCACAATGGGTCAATAGGTGGGTTTCAAACCACATCAAAGGTATCTAATCACCACCCATAGCTAGTCCCCTTCCACTGCATCTTACCCTGGGTCTACTAACCATTGAGATATTTTGTTACAGAATGGTAGACTATATCGGCTCCTAACTCTAATGGTCTCATGAAGTATGGAGTCAGGAATGTATTATCCACTATCACCTTCACATCCTATAGAACAGATTCCACATACAATTATTCAGGGCTTCATCCAGGATATTTTATTCAAGAGAGAAGCTATGAGTGAGCTTGCCCTAGCTAACCAAACTCATAAAATTATACTACAGTGCTAGTCAATGTGTTTATGCTGTCTCTTCATGTACTTAAAGGATAATCATCCATAGCACATGGCCATGCACATGGAGAATTTTTGAGGATAACTAGAACTGACTATATAGTAGTGATAACATTCTTATTTATGATGTCAGTATCATAAGGTATTGGGGAGAGCTGGAGTGCAGTTCCTAGCTTTTTTCACATAATTATTATGTGTAAGTATTAAGAAATACTCTGATGAACATGTAGCTACACTGAGTGATTTTACAGATATTTAACCTGCTTTTTCCTGGCTATTTTCACCACAGCTTCCAGGTCAGTGTATCTCAATAGAGGATTAGTCAAAGACTCCAACCACAACATCTACAAGGAAACATATTCACCTCTTCCTATTCATCTCTATTTCTCCTTACCATCATCCTACCTGCCATTCATCCCCCTCCCCTCCCCCTTCCCATTTCCCTGCCTCCCTCCTCCACCCCCCTTCTAATTCTACTGCTGTGAAATCATTATACACACACTTTGGTGTTTGGTCGAATGGACTCTTCCAGAAGCTTGAGATTTGTGATGTCAATGGAAGTGGTTTCAATCTCATAATTTGACAAGACAGAGAAAATTCTGCAAGTTGCTATTATAAGAATATTCAAATTTTTTTGCTAGCTAAACAAACAAACATTCTGGGATACCTCCATATAGATCATTCATTGTAATAATGTGGTCGCCTGTCTTTAGCAGCTGACATACCATTGTAGCAGCTGCCATACCTGATCCGGCTGCCACACCTACACAGGTAGACAATGTTCCTAACTAGAGGAGCTACATATTAATTGGAACACCTCTATGTAACTTCACAGGACCTATACATTCAACCTCCTTTTTTATGCAAGGAGAATTATTACTTCTTTGCAACTTCCTGAAATGCACAGGAACTACAATCCTTTTGAAGTGATGTTTGTGATGAGTGTATACATTAAACATAACTTCCTAAAAATGCACTGTTTCTTAAATACGTATAGGTACTTTAATATTTTAACAGCAAAATTTAGGAGGTAGCAAAAATACAAAAGTACAGTAACATAAATCTTTCTTCTCCCATGAATGAGATGTCTTCTAATTCCTCGTGTAGAACCTGCATGTATAATATTTGCACTCACCATATTTCCCTCCCTCTAAGGCTGCTATGCACTTCTCAAAGACTTCTCTGGTTGGGTTACCAGTTCTAGAGTATTCACAAGGTTGCTAAAAAAAATAAATTAACAATAACAACAAAATAGAATTTTTAGAATAATTGTTTAAGGGTTATATCAGTTTAAAAAAAAGTCAATTTTCACATGCTATAATAATTTATCACTGACTACTGTAGTCAAAATTAGCTGGAGCTATAATTTATAGTTTCAAAACTTAAGCTGAAACTAAATTGATTCCATGACGTCAGAACTTTCTAAAATATCAACAATTTACATCCATTTATCAGATACATCTGTGACTCCCTGATACCAAACAATCATACAGAGATATATACCGGAATTTCGGGCCTTGGAGAGCTATTCTTGAATGTAGTGGACAATGAGATAGGTGGAACAACAGCCAAGGAATTCCACTGCTCCGGTTCCTGTCCAACGTGAATAGCTAGAGTGCCAATTCCGACTACGCACTCCACCATCACACTCCACTTCACGAGAAGACATTTTTCAAGTCGGCGGCCTATTCTCCTTTCCGCTCTTCCTTACCGCAATAATAAATAATAATGGGGTTACTATTATTATTACGGGAGAAAAATCGTGCGAAGTCCCCCTTGTATGTTGCATGCGGTGGCGGAGTTCTATCGCAACCGACAAGGAACACCCACGCGTCAAGCCTCGATGCAACTACATTGCTAGCTAGTTCACTGTTTTTATAGCTATCACCGTAAGTAGTCAGCTAGAAGTAAGTTGTGGTTAGTTAACTAGTCAAAAATCCCTGTAGTAACTGCAACTCTGCACAGTGTAGGTAAGATAGGAAATGCAGATCTCATAGTTAGCTAGCTAGGCATCATAATTAGCTAGCGTTAAGCAAGTTATAGATAGCTAGCTAATCTTTTCCACCAAAATCCCTGTAGCCCTACCAGCAAGTAAGATACAAGACGAAGCTCTTTCAGTGTGGCTGGTCTCTGTGATTGCGTGGGCACGACATTCGTGTACGCCCACGCTGCTCCATAATTATACTCTCACGTGATAAGTTTTACCAGGACGCCCGCGCCGCCGCCTCTGCGCTCGCTTAATTTCGCATTTTTAAACTCCCGCATTATTTTAGGGGAGGCGAGCAGAGGGCCTGGGAACGAGGCTAGATCTCTTCAGCAGAAGTTTAGCAGTCCTAGAATGGGAAAGGTGAAGTCTTAAGAGAGCTCGACCACATGCATACACACACCACCACCGACACACCACCACACACACCCCTCCCTCCTCCCCGCCCCCCCCATACTCGCTGCGACCCCTTACCATTCCCCGTGTAAAATTACACCTGTGGACCAACTTATCTAGGCCCTGATGAACGGAATATTATAGTCAAAAGCCGCCATCATGCCTAAGAAAGGGAAAAAAGGAGTGGATCAAAGAGTGAAAGGAAATGTTAAGGTAAAAACTAATCGAATATTGTTTATAGTTGTTATAGCTAACTAGCATTTTCGGCATCCGTCAGCTCACTTAACAAATTCTACTATTAAATTGTCTGGGATCCTCTTGGTTAACGGCTTAGCTGGCTGGCTATGTTTGTTGTAAGAGTGGTATCTTGAGTTGACATTGACTTCCCAAGAGTCCTAGTAGTGGGTGCCAATTTTTCAAGAGATTCTTTAGAATGGTGATAGGTAGCTAGTTTTCCACATTAAATGATCTTCCTTAGGTACAATGATCATTTTAACATTTTAGTGGAACTGACAATGCTGTAAGTGGTGTTACTAGTACTATAGGTATAAGCATGTTCAGTAATGATTTATGGTGAATAGGAATATATTATATATATTCAGATCATCTAATGGATGATAGCTACTGTGCAGTAAGTAGAATGGTATTCTACATTGGGACATTAGCGGTAAAGGGTAATGTGTAAACTATATACTGTACTCCTATACATATTATAGTAGTGTATAATGTCAGGCACTAATTTTAATGTTTGATGATGTAGGAAGTTTATGTGTTTAGAGTGGTAGTTGATCTTAAGGTACCTACTAGAACAATTATCTCAATTAAAACTATACAGAGGCACTCTTGGGAGACAGTTAGTATACTTATGCCTGGGTATTGTTAAAGGGCATTGTTAATGTGTAGAGACTGTTAGTGTACCTATACCCGGGCATTGTTATGGTACCTGTGTTAAGGTACCTGTGTTAAGGTACCCATGTGAGGAGATTGTTAGTGTACTTGTCCCTGTGGAGACAGGGGGGAAGGGGGACTATCATCTAAGTACTGTTAGTTTACTTGTTTGGGGACTATTAATGTGCATATGTGTATGTACTTGTGTCTATACCTGCATGTGGTGGGGAAGAGTTAATGTATACCTGTGGACAGTGTGTGTGTGTGTGTGTGTGTGTGTGTGTGTGTGTGTGTGTGTGTGTGTGTGTGTGTGTGTGTGTGTGACATCTTAGCCATTTGTCATTTGTCCAGGCTTAACTCTAGGACACCACTAACTCGGCACTTTGTGCTGTGGGTGGCTTCAAGGTTCAAGGTGTGTGTGTGTGTGTGTGTGTGTGTGTGTGTGTGTGTGTGTTTCTTGTAAGGCATTCTTCAGATTATAAGGTATTGGAAGGTATTGGGTGGTGGGTGTGATGATTTCATCTTATTAGTTCAAGTTGATTTCCTGTAGTGGTAATTAGCAAACATGGTTCCTTGTACTTCTTTTAATAGGCAATGAAGCGAGTAATTGAAATATCATTCTATCTTTGTAAAATGGTTTGAGATAAGGAAGTGTTACACTATCTCTTCACGGGTAGTACATAGTTATGATCTGGTGACCCTTTACCATCTGTAGTGTTGTGGGAGGAGCTTAATTGCTTTGATGTCTATCACTACTTATTTAATGAAACCAAGAAAATACTTATTCTGATAAGCTAGGAGTTATATCTTGTTCTTTGTTCTTTGCAGAGCGCCAATAGCCAGCGTATGGCAGAACTTATGGGCGATGATAGGGGAGGAGTTATCGGGTTTGGTGCTGTGTCTTCTGGAGTCCCCAATCTTGAGAATGGGAAAGTGGAGGAAGTGCGTGGAGCTAGACAGATGCTTCGTGGGGACAGTAGTCTCCAAGTTGTCATGAAACAGCTTGGGAAGAGAGACGCTACTACCAAATTAAAAGTTAGTTTGTAGCTTGACTGGTGGGAGGGTTTGTGTTAACTGGAGAGTGTAGGTCACTAATACCATGTTAATTATGTCTATTCAGACAGATAATTGGGGGTAGAGATGAAAGGGTATGTGAGAGAGAATTATATTATGTATAGTTATAAGATATGTATTAATTGTACGTGTCCGTGCTCTTAAGAAGCTCCTTAAGCTCCTTACACACACAAAAAAAAATGAGAAAGTTAGCCTGTACAGTAGCAATACCACTGAGCGTGCTCACAACCCAGACATATAGATTACTTGGCTACAGTTTGATGATAATAATGATGATAGCCTTAGCTTATATGTATTAGTATTGGTGTTGTTGGTTGTGTTTGTTGTTAGTATTGGTGTTGCTGTCAGTGATTTACAAGGTGAATGCACCTCAGCATGGTAACAGACTATGTGTTAGGAAATGGATGTAAATGGAACTGTACCCTATTAATCTCTTATTAGACTCCCTAGTGTGCTGAAAACTCTAATATTTTAATTAGCTGCATTGATGGATGGCTTTGTGTGATCTGCCAATGTAACAGTGTGATCTACGAGCAGGAGATATTAAATTTTTTTGTAGTTATAGCACAAAAATTTATGAAATTTCCCAAATTGTGATAGTTTTCTGATTCATACAGGATAGAGTAAATTGAGTGGCATCTGAATTATTAAATTGTCCTCATTATAGATTGATTAATCTGATTAGTGGTACTGTTTCTGGGATTATATTTCAACTCAGATAATTATGTTAGTAAGATGTAGTAATAAAGAAGCTCTGTCTTAAGTTAGGTATCCTATGGTATTCTATTAGGCTCTGCAGGAGTTTACGATGCTGACCCAACAGTTGCCTCTTGCCACCACCTTGTCGGTATTGAGCTGGTGGAGTCTCATGTATAACAAATTAAGTATGGTAAGTTACGGAGGGTTATGGTGTGTTGTGGTGAGTCTTGGTGAGTTGTGGCCTGAGGTTTTCTTGGGATTTTCCTGGGGTTATCTTTGGGGTTATCCTGGGGTTATCCTGGGACTTATATAAGGATAATCTCATGAGTCTTGTGTAATTAGCTGCAATCTAAAACTGTACACTGCACAAACATGGCATAAACATGAAGTTCAACTTAAACAACAAGATTTAAACTATTTGTAGTTCTATGGTTTGATCTCTGAAAGTAATGAGGAAACTGACCAATATTTCTTCCTGATGAATATTTCCCTATAATGGAACTCCTTCTGAATGATTCCTATAGGATAGTGATAATAGAGTTCCCTATAGGACAGTGATAATAGAGTTCCCTGAATGTCCTACAGGACAGTGATAATAGAGTTCCCTGAATGTCCTACAGGACAGTGATAATAGAGTTCCCTGAATGTCCTACAGGACAGTGATAATAGAGTTCCCTGAATGATTCCTATAGGACAATGACAATAGAGTTCGTGAGGCCTCTCACAAGTCCCTAAAGGCTGTTGTTGAAGTGGCAAAGGATTCTTTGAAATCTCACTTCAGTAGCATCATCGGTTGCTGGATGGCAGGAATGAATGACCCATATGGACCTTCTGCTAGTTCTGCCAGGGCCGCCTTCACTATTGCTTTCCCAGATGCAGAGAAGCAGTTAAATGCCCTCCATTTGGGATTCAAGGCCATTATTAACGTTAGTAATAATGTTAAGAGTTGAGAGGTATATTCAAGTTTTATAAAGAAGTTATAAGCAGTGGAATTGGGTGAATTGTTGTGTGGTGTAATGGTTTCTTCTTTACAGTTATTTGTGAGTCTAATATACTATATAATAATAGTTTATGCCATGAGAGGATAGGAATTCTTTCTTTATTGGTTAGTCTGTGATTCTACCTCTGTATGTCTTAGGAGAGTGTTAATGTTTATACTGGCACCAAATAATTATTTCTCCACTACACTCTCAGGTGACACTCAGGTGACACTCAGGTGACATTCAGAGTCAATATTTAGAGTTTAATATTGATGATATGAACATTACATTATTTATTATAAAAGGTATCAGAACACTAGAAATAATAATAAAAATACCTTCTGTTAAGTGAACTCACTTGTCTCAAAAGTACTGTCCATTTTTACTAGAAATTCAATGGTGTTTGAGATTTGCTAGTTGTTTTTTCCCCCCTGGAATCAAGCTCAACATAAGCAGCCTTTAATGAAATCTAAATGCATGATGATAATGATTAAACTGAAGGGGATGGGAGGAGGGGGGGTACTTCATACACTGACACAATCATCTTGCCATCATGTGGTCTTCATATTATACATAATATTTATCTTAATATCACTATTAAAAACAAATTGAGTCATTTTGAAATATTCTATCAACTAGCTTAACTACTAACAAATTTTTCTATGATTGTGTTAATAGTGAGAGTAACTCTACACAGTTATTGTGTCCTTTTCCTTTCTGCTATTCAAATCAACAAATTAAAGATTATTTAAATATAGTAGTTACCTGTTAATTGTGCCAATAAGGCACCATTAGGACAGCTAATACTAGTACCTGTTAATAGTGCCAATAAGGTACCATTAGGACACGACTAATACTAGTTCCTGTTAATAGTGCCAATAAAGGTACCATTAGGACACAGCTAATAATTTTTATTGTCAGTTTTATAGCATATATTTTCATTAAATGTAGCATGTGAATGAAATGAGTATAAAGAGTAATCCCGACACTTTCAGTGATCCAAAGTGAGTACAAATTCAATTCTATTATATATGTGTATGTGTTGTGGTATACTAACTACTTGTAGTATATTATTGTTAGTGTTATAGTATACTATAATAATAATATTATGCCGTGCCAAAACACTTATATGCCCATGTTATGGCCACTAGGATTATAATGTAGGTCTGGTTATTTTATATAAGGCATGATAATTCATGTTTTGTTTTATTTCGCTAATGCTGAGGTTCATGTGGTAATAATTTTAACCTACTGTAGACAGCGAAAATAATAATACTCACTGACTGTGCATCTTATACATGAACATAAGATACTTTGTTATGGTCTTTTAATTATGACTAGATTATTGAAAATGCACTTTAATTCAATTTGCACAAGGGACCAAAATAATAACTTTTACATACCATAGCCTTACACTGTCACTCCTTCGAAATTTAAGAGCTTCCTCAGTCTATGCCAGCAGGTATAAAAACAGACTTCATTATATGCAATATACTCCAAATAATGCACACTAAAGGCATACTTGCTATTATTGTAATTAATCATAAATAAATAAATATAAACAATAATAATAGGATGTGTGCTACATAGTGTATATAATGAATTGCTGACAGACTGAACTTTACAGTAGCCAAACAAAAAAAAAAAAAAAATACAAGATAAAAACAATAAGTAATTACTTGGTGAAGGTTGGAGGGTGAAAGGTATAACCACAGTTAGAGCAAGGGCATAAAAAATAGAAGCTGCACGTTGAGGTAGTGACAAAGTTTCGATTAAAGAGAGAGAAAGTTCTTAACCTTATGCTTGATGCTGGCTATCGAGGAGGTAAGATCAATAGTCGGTAGCTAATTGATTCCACAGCCATGGGATTCTGTTAAAGTAAAAATGCTTGACTGAAGTTGTTGCTGCATACCTATGCGACATCTTCATCCCAGCAGATGACCTAATACCCAAACTACTGAGTTGGAATCCTTATTTGGGAATTTGAGACCCTTGACTACAAGGAGAATATCCTGCAACTCAAAATATACATTAGAGGAAGCCTCCTTAACGTTAATGCTACCGGGCGGCTCTTATAGTCTGAATGATAGTCGTTGAGGATATACTTTGTGGCCCTCCTCTGCACACATTCTAATAAGTTGATATCCTTCAATAAGTATGGCCTCTGAACAACACAAGAGTTGGGATCTTGTACTTATGTACAGAGTTTTCTTCTTATTAGTATTCGTCAAAGAGTTAAATGTCCTCCAAAGTAGTCCTGGAGTTTGATAACTCCTAGCCATAAGGTGACTGTAGTGACTTGAGAAGCCTAGGTCAGATGAAATCCATACTCCAAGGTCTCTGCAGTCATTCTATGTGTGCAGAGTCACTTTATTCAGAGAGTAACTGGTGTCAGTCTTAGGAGATTTTTTAACGCTACAAGCTAGGTGAACACCATTACTTTCCTTGAACCTCAATTTCCATTTATTAGACCAAAGACTAAGGGAGTGAAGGTCATCCTGAGGCAAAGCTTGGTCCTCTAAAGAGTAGATAAGCAATCCACATTTGATATCATCTGCAAACATGGTCAAGGATGACCATTTAACAAAATTTGGCAAGTCATTAACGTATACCAAGAACATAAAAGGGCCCAGCACACTTCTCTGAGGGACACCAGATAACACTGACAAAGCAGAAGAACCAGATCCTTCAATAGATACAGACTGTGATCTGTTGTTCAGGTAACATTTAAGCCAGACCAGATAGAATGATGAATGTATATCCCATTCTGCCGGAATGATGTGCTAAAAAACACTCTGTCGAAACAGATGTACCAATGGCTCACACAGAGCTGTTGCACAATACTTGAGTACAGAAGGTCCAATGCCATCTAAGCCTTTTGATTTAGAAGTGTCCAAAGAAACAAGTTCATTATACACATCTGAAACTGTGATGTCTATGCTGGTGATTGTTGGAGCAGTAACATCTATAGATGTGGAACACAGCTTATTGTATTGATAAATGACTGGAGCAGAATGAGGATTTTGATAATTATGAGGCAGATTATATCTACTGAGGAAAACCTTGTGTTTCCATCGTCTGAGGTATAGTTGGGAATATCCCTGTTACCATACATGACTTGTGCACTCTGGGAACTGCACTAACTGAGAGTTTAAATGTACCTAGTTGGGAATAGCTGGGTGAATTGCTGGGTGAATCACTGGGTGAATCACTGGATGATATTGGATATGTTCTACAAAGTGAATGAAGACATGCTATCTCTTCCTCAGCTTCCTTGTAAGCATCTTCGTGTCTTTTATTATGAAAAAATGCAGTTTTAAGAATTTTTTGGAATGTTTTGGCATCATTTAAAGGTATGATATTCGGGGACATGATGAAATCAAGAAGTTGGTCAATACTTTGATGTTCACAGGATCTTAATTTATCCATTATCTCCTTTTGGTCTTGAAACGCCAAAATAAGTTTGTTACGAAAAGTAGGCATGGTCATTTCAGCTGAAGATAACAAATCCTTAAACAAAGTTCTGATTTTATTTCGAGATACAAAAATTTCATTAGCCATCTTTTCTTGGTTGTTAGAAGTGGATAAAGGGTTCAGGACTGATATAAATTCCAGCTGACTTTGGCGTTGGTTTCAGAACTAATGTAAATTCTGAAAGAGATAAAATACTTCATGAAAGTTCATAATTAGCATCATAATATTATATTAGGTGGCCACATTTTGTACTAGTAACACTCTGTCCATTCTAAATATTATTCACATAATTATAGACTAAGCTCCAACTATACATAGATTTACTTACATTGGCTACTCCAATGACAGACGCAATAGACATATTTGATAGGGGGGGGATATCAAATAATACTTGCTTTGTTTTTGTGAATCACATGATATTGGTCATAGCCATATGTAGCCCGTATTAAATTCATTATTGTCACGAGGTTGGCTGTAAATATTGAATATGCACGCATGCTCTGCAATTATTTATGCATCTTGCCATAAATAGATTGCTACACTACTATGATTATAATAATGATAGAGTATTCACATGAAGCATTTCATAGCACTTTGTAACCTATATAATGGCTTCCACAAACAATTCTGTCGGTAAAGAACTAACTTCTAGTGCCAAGAAGACATCTATCAATGTTCTGCATTTTGTGAATATTATTCGGTTTCAGTCACATATCTAGCCATAAGTAGCCCATTTATAATTAAATTCATCATTGTCACAAGATGTCGGTAAACATTGAATAGGTGCATGCTTTGCATTTATTTATGCACCTTGCTATAGTATACTAGTACTATGATTATAATTTTGATAAAAATAGTCACGTCACATGAAGTGTCTCATAGCATTTTTGTAACTATATAATGGCTTCCACAAACACTTCTGTCGGTAAAGAACTAACTTCGAGTGCCAAGAAGACATCTATCATTGACGTTCTTCTGCATTATGTAAATGTTATTCTTAATTTTGTGAATTATGATGTAAAGAAGAAAAGTTTGAAGACACTAAATCAATGGTTGAAGAAAGAACAAAAGAATGATCAAGATGTTGCTTCAAATGGTGCCTGTGCTAAAAAGACAAGAATGAAGAAGATGGACAATCATGGTTTACTTGTTGAAAATAATAATATATTGAAGACCCAAGAAGAAGAAACTTCAGATGGTGAAGACACAACTGACAAAAGCTTATTTGCAAAAGAAACTGAAGAATTAAAGGATAAATTCAGACTATTATTTAGTTGGACTATGGACACAGTGGCCTCTGTCACTGTAGAAACAGTTTTAAGTTGGCTACCAGATAAAATAACAAGTGATTTTAAAGATGTAAAGTCAGTGGATGACATATTTACTCTCATTATTCCAAGAGTAACTTGGTACAATTTTAAACTATTGGAATGTATCATTGACAAAGTGGATGACAATAATTTGCAGTTGGAGTACGATAGCTATAAGCAGTTCTTTAATGACTATGCTAGGCATCGTGTGTCATTATTAACCCTCGAAGTTTTGGACAATAATGCTTCACTGGAACATGTAAACTTGCCATTTTTGCGCATCAAAATCGATAAAGAATGGAATAAAACTGCAATCAGTGACATACATAAAGTATTAAGTGAATTTGTAGCTATTTTTGATCTTCATGAAGCATTATTTTTCCTCATTTCTGTTAAGGAAGGATGTATAGAATTAGAATATAGCATTCCACAGAAATTATTGTCCAGCTTAAGAAGAGTTATAATTTCAGATAGTCAGCGAAGAGAGTTAATTTCTCTGGATATTTTGAGTATACAGCTGGAGAATTACATGTTCTTTAGCAGGAGTAATCCAGTGGAGACTAAGCTTTACCCAAAGTATATTCCTCTTACAAGTTTTTCTTCTTTGCTGCAGAACAAGTGCTAAAATGTTTGTTTTAGCTAAAATGTTTGTGTAGTAGCGATGGTTGTATTTTTATATATTTTTATAATAATTATTCTTCTATTTTAAACCTCATAGATGTTATTATAGTGTCATGGTTAATATTATTATTATTACAGTAATTATTAAGAACTATAATTATATCAATATGGAAACAGTCACAAGCCTCGTGCTACAATTATGAATAATTGCAGAATTAATCTGATACGATTATTTTCCAGAGATCACAGATACACTATAACTGAAAGAAAATTAATTAATATTATTATAGCTGAACACAAGATTTTAGCCACTCAATAAAACATGTATATACTTCTGGCATGCAAATATTTATTTATTTATTTATTTATTTATTTATTTATTTATTTATTTATTTATTTATTTATTTATTTATTTATTTATTTATTTATTGCTGTGGAACACTTCTATCTCAACTTCCAGAAATGATCTAATCAAATAGACACTTTAATTTGTATCAAGGTGTCTGGTGCTGTTGATAGAGAGTTCTATTGTAGTAGTAATACACTCTATTTTAATGCATATTACGGTGTTTATCTTAGAGTTGTAGCACCTGATGAGCGTGTACAGCGATACGAACGTGCACTTGTCATGACACTGACCAGTATGAGAAACGTTTTCCAGCACATGTCCACAGATTACTTTTTCGAAAAGAGGAAAGTTTGGGAAGACCTGTTATCAGACAAGAAGTTCTGGAAGTTAGCCAAACATCAAAATCCAGCTGTATGTCCAGTCACCTTGTTTGTCTGGTATCTATCATTCCCTTCTTTCATCTGTATAGGTTCGAGCAGTTGTCTTCAGTGTGGTTACTGCAGTCTGTCACAAAGACACAATTTTTATCCAGTCTCATGGCAAGCTATTTTGCTCTCTGGTCCTGGGCTCGCTGGGAGAGAGTGAATCTTCTGTAGTTGGACCACTGTGGGAGGCAACTCTCATGATTGTGGTTAGAACTGAGGTTAGTCTAGCTAATATTACAGTGTTATTTTACAGCTATATAACACTACTGGTTAGAACTGAGGTCAGTCTAGCTAATCTTACAGTGTTATTTTACAGCTATATAACACTACTGGTTAGAACTGAGGTCAGTCTAGCTAATCTTACAGTGTTATTTTACAGCTATATAACACTACTGGTTAGAACTGAGGTCAGTCTAGCTAATCTTACAGTGTTATTTTACAGCTATATAACACTACTAGTTAGAACTGAGAGTGTTATTTTACAGCTGGCACTACTGGTGTCGTACCAGCTGACACACTACCAGTGTGAAACTTTTGAAACTTGCTTATGTTGCATGCAGCGAGATCTGTCTTTTTCAGTGAAGCATGCTTTCCTGTGGGCATAAAACTTTGTATCTTCCTATTATTATGAATAATACGCTTTATTTAGTGTAATAATGGCATGCAACAGACTTTATAATTTTTTTGTCTGTATAGATTTGGGTTGATAGGGCATTACTGGAGAAAACTCTGCTTCCAGGACTATGGTCCTTACTGACTGCCGGAGGTTATGGATCAGCAAGCATCATTTACCCTTATCTACTCCCCATCCTAAATAAGATAACAGAAAAGGTATTAATTGTTTTGTCTTTGTTTCTAAATCATTATTCTATTGAGATTGTTATTCTATTGGTAATCATTATTCTATTGAGATTGTTATTCTATTGGTGATCATTATTCTATTGAGATTGTTATTCTATTGGTAATCATTATTCTATTGAGATTGTTATTCTATTGGTGATCATTATTCTATTGAGATTGTTATTCTATTGGTGATCATTATTCTATTGAAATTGTTATTCTATTGGTGATCATTATTCTATTGAGATTGTTATTCTATTGGTAATCATTATTCTATTGAGATTGTTATTCTATTGGTGATCATTATTCTATTGAGATTGTTATTCTATTGGTAATCATTATTCTATTGAGATTGTTATTCTATTGGTGATCATTATTCTATTGAGATTGTTATTCTATTGGTGATCATTATTCTATTGAGATTGTTATTCTGTTGGTGGTCACTATTCCATAGAATGATCATCTATTCTAAATAACTAATGATTCTATGTATTCTATTATGTTATCATTTCTAATTATATGTGTCAATCATTTCCAAAGGTGTTCAATAAAGATTACCACGTTCATAATACCTTTCTGGAAAATTTGAAGAGTGGTTTACAGTTGGACCGTCCTCAGACTCCACATAATGAATTTGAGGTGATGATAAAGACGTTCAACGAGTGTCTTCTCTATTTGGTGATAAAGTTGAAGTTACCAACTCCTGTCAAGACAGTTTTCATCAAACAAGCAATAGATATGGTAAAGTACTTTGTACGGTACTTCATCAGTTATGTGTCGGCACTACTGCACTACCGTAGATCTTGATAATCTCGTTATCACTTTATTTCCACTTTCTGTTAGCCATTGACAATGAAGACAAAGTATATTATTTTACTATCTAGGATTTTAGAAGAATGATTTCACATAATAAGGAAGAATACAGCTATTACTGAGATTAATATTCTGTAAAACAGCCAGTTTTATGAAAAAGTTTTCTGAGCAGAAAGGAGGGGTCTTATTCAGTTGAAAATTATTTTCCAGTTTATTTTCTTCCACAAGTTCTACTTATATATAAAGCTGATTTCCTTCCCCTCACCCCCCTTTCTGTTATAATTATATTTGATACATACTCACAAATTGTAGGTTCTGGATCTTGTGACAACCAGCCTGAAGAAGGGACCCTCTCTCATGCAGAGCGAAGTAGTCTTCTCACATTCTGTTAAACTGATAACCAAGCTTGTTGACTTACAACAGAATATGCAAGAGATTCGATCGGGTTTATCTAACTTCCAGCTTTATATCTCGAGAATTATTTCAAAAGTCCTGGAGTCAGAGGACGATGTTGAGGTACACATATTTATTATGTCACCTGTGTATAACAGCCAACTGGTTATGTCCCTAGGGTGACCACTATATACAGGTTATACTGTATAAGCAGACCACCTCTGTATAACAGCCAACTGGTTGTGTCCCAAGGGTGACCAGGTTCCACTCCATATACAGGCCAAACTACTTCTCTAACTGTTTTTGTCTTGTTGGTGACCAATCTATTCTTCCTTATAGAATAATTTTGCCAGAGTAGGCAGTTTCCTCAAATGTTTCTTCAGTCGCTCCCTCTGGACTGCAATGGAGAGAAAAAGTACCTCGGAGTTTTCTGAAAGACAAAATCTTATGATCCATAACTTTAGACTTCAAAGTGGAAGTGAAAACTATTCTACTACATATGAAGAACTGAAAGTGAAATCAGATGATGATGCAGCTAGGCAGTTTATGGCACCTGCTATATGCTCCCTATGTGCCCTGAGCATAGAAGCAGTCAGTTCCTCTGTAAATCTCAACCATAGTCAACTCCTCTTGACAATGGTTCGTCTCTATGCTGATATATCACTTATCCAGGCTGTCTTTAGTTGTCTGGAGTCTAACTATCTTTATCTGATCAAAGAGTATCGTGGAGAGAAGATCTTGAAGAAGAAGCTGTTGATAATATGCACTATTCTTACTAAGGCTGCTCGGATTGAGAAAGGTGTTGTAGAGCACACAAAATTCACTGAGAATATCGTGGAGTCCATTATTCTTCTCTTACAGTTTGAATTGGTTGATTGCACATCAGCGGCTCTCTTTCTTAGTGAGATAATGAAGGTAATGGATTCCTTTTCCTGTATAGATCATGTGTTATGGCTCATGTGTTCCCTGTATGGGTCTTGTGTTCCCCATATGAGTCCCCTGTATAGGTCCCATGTTCCCTGTATGGGTCCCGTTCTGTATCTGTCTGTAAATTATTGTGGTGTAGGGATTTTAATAGGATCAGGGATTAGGGATCAGGTGTCTATAATTTGGAATGATCGTCATCCATCCATAAAATACTCTCTACCCCGCATCTCCCCCCACCTCCCCCCACATTTCATTCTCTCCTCACCTCTCCCAACCAATGCTTTGCTTTACCTTTTTAAATTAATCTTTACAGTCTTCAGTGTCTGGATTTCCACTTTTCTTCGTAAAGGTAATGATAATATTATCTAATCCAATAATACGAATCATCCACTTATCACCGTTCTCTTAGTTAATCGAGACAGATAAACGAAAGCTTCTAGGTCAAGTTGTTACAAACTGCACAGCAGATAACGATACAGTTCCCTTGGATCTTTCTCAAGCAGACAACATCTTTCTTTGGAAGCTACTCAATACTCTATTTACTAATCCTGCAGGTAGAGAGGATCTTAACATAGACTATAATGATATTATATAGCTGGTCTATCTGTAATATGAATGGTGTGGTATTATAACTGGTCTATCTGGTCTATCTAGATGTGGTCTATAATGGTATGGTATTAGAGCTGGTCTATCTGGTCTATCTAGGTGTGGATACTATAATGGTATAGAAGAAACGTCTTTGAATCTTGAGACCATCCTTTGATACTTAAGAAGTTAGCATAATTAATTCTATTCCCTCACGGTGGAGGAAACTTCATAGGCACTGAGTATATGTATAATTATTATATGAACAATTCCTCACATACACACACTGCAGCTCAGCCAAAGGTTGAGGGAGTGGACCTTGTTTCGTTAATGTTCGGTACCGTATGCCAGGAAATCACAAAGTCTTTACAGGAATTGCGAGAAAACAACTCTGACCTTTTGAGAAAGATGTTTCAACTTGTTTGCACAGCACATGCTTCACTGATACAGGTATATCTCATCCTGCTTAACTCTCTCGTATCTGTCTGTTATGTCAAAATAAGTCTGGTAACTAGATCTTGGATCCATTTTCTGTAATGACCACCTCCAAGCACACAATAAGAGAGCTTGGATGGAAGAACATTTCAAACTTGATATTCCCAAGTTACAAAATGTAGTATGATTTATTATATATAATGTAACAGTGTTGCATCATATCTTTTTGAGAGAAGTTATTAGCTGTAGTGGAGTCTCTCTATTATAGACATATTGGGACAGATTATCTGCTAATTTTCATGATACCTTGTAGCATAAGTTACATATAGTATACTAGTATAATATAGTATACTATAATAAACTAGTATACTACCTTACGAGAGTGGTGACCAAACTTGATAGCTGAGTTATCAATTTATCTATTTCATAGGATAATGCTGATGATGTCACCTTCCTGTTGGGATGTATTTATCACTGGTGTCTTAGTAAACCAAGTACGTAAGTTAGTTCATGCTATAGAGTACTGACCGGGTCATGTGTATGAAGGAAACTGGATATTTGTGTCCACATGGTAACGGGTGACCTTACTCTATGAGGACGATTACTTGACTATGCAGAATATAGTGGAACCCCTTTATTCCAATCCCCTGAAATGAGGGTACCTCTGACTTGAATACTAGTATGTCCCAAATAACAGCTTGTGTATTAGAATTTCACCCCCTGAAAATGAGGCCATCCTTCTAAATGGAATCTTTATAATCAAGAATATTTTTTCCATGAAAATTATGAAGTGGGGTATCTATAACCACGAATATTTTTCACACAAAAATTAGACATGAAGAAGTTTCTAAATAATTATTTCCTGCTTATCTTTCATGTTTTTAGGTGATCTGATTTTGCTTCAGAGTGCCATTAAGAGTTATCATAACCTTGTCAACTATCATCCTGATCTCCCAGCATATATCCGGTCCTTACCCTCACTGGTACTAGAAAAAAGCACAGAGAACCTCCATAGGTATTTTGTATAGAATTAAGAACAAGGATATGCACATTTTTGTTTATGAGGTCAGAAGATAGTACCTAGATATAATTTTCTGTCCTGAATAAATTGTTTGTGCTAGCAGTTTATGTTAATGGCATGGAAACGTTGCCATCTCTCCAATCCACAAGTGTCTTTGTTAACACTGAATGGGATCTACCCCAGGGAAGTAGTCAGTCTGTTGTAGACAGTTACAATATCACTATCACACTAACTATACAAATATCCGATCCTATTTCCAACTTGACACAATTCACTGAATTTATTTTGTTGTCAATTACAATGTGGAATATACTATTACACCTTATTGCAATAATGTGGGGTGTAGTATATATGCTTTGCCCTGGGTGAGGTGAAGTTTTAGTCTGCTTTCAGGTCTCCTGCATGGTATCAATTATGTGAAAAAATAAAGAGCATAATAATCAGTATTATTGTATCTAGTCCATATTATGCATAATTATTTCTGTCTCTTCTTTAGTTCATTGCTGTCAGCAATTCTTTATTTTACTCTTCACTGTCACTTGATGAAAGATGCAGATAATCTGATAAATCTTTATGAACCTATGCTAAAAAATCTGTGCAAACCGAAGGTAAGGGGAATGAATGATGGCTACATAGACTCTGAGAACTTAATAGAGTGTACTTAGTGGAACCTCTCTATTGGAGACTTCTTAGACAAATCAAGCTGTCCTCTTAGAGTGGTGGCCTTATTTCAGGGAGTAAAGGTCTACTAATGAATGCTACTACATGAGCTGTTATTTGGTTCATATGTACCAAAGTGTCCTTCTCATTTCAGTGGTTGGAGTAGAGGGGTTCTGCTGTGTCCTTGTTTTATGTTTACCACTAGATATTGAGCAAAACTAGTAAAAAAAAAATTTATTTATAGGACCAGTTCTTACCGTTGTCTTGTTTGGAATCATTCTGTGATGGGTCTCTCCACTACCCTCCTCTCTTCTCGGACCTAAACTCCACCTACATCACGACTACTCTTCCTCCCTTGTTACTGTTTTGCCTATTTCCTGCAATATCTCTGACAGACCCCAGTGTACTGCACCTGATCAATCTCACAGAGTCACCTGAAAAGTCACCCGAGAAAACATCTGACTCTGATAAAATACAGAAAACTATATCGTCTGTTCTGACTGATTTCCTCGATGAATGCCCTGTGCATACTGTGGTGAATTCTATCTTATACGGCAGAAGTATTGAAGGAGGTGCTAGTGAAGGTGCTAGCGAAGGCACTAGCGAAGGCACTAGCAAAGTTGTTAGTGAAGGTGTTAGTGAAGGTGCTAGTGAATGTACTTGTGAAGGTGCTAGTGAAAAGACAAATAAAATCCTTGACAGAATAGCTCAAACTCTTCTCACTTCCCTTGGTCTCTCGATCTCTTCCTTACAGGCCTCTACACTGAAGAAGATTAGTCCATTGGTAAGTGTACAGGATAACTGTAATAGTTGTACAGTTCCATAATCCAAATTTTTGTGACAAACTGTAAATTATGCATAAACTGAAATTGATTGGAGAAATGGGTTTGTACTGTTACATCATAAAAATAGCATTTTTAATCCTTGTACATTAGGACTAAAGGACTATAGATATTTCATGGACGAAATTTCTTTACAAATACTGAGTTTATATTTATAAGTGGGCTAATGCAATAATCCACAAGGACAATATAGCTGACATGTGGAAGTAGCCATGTGAGATTAACCTGTCTTATACTATCTCATTTCAATTTTGTAACACAGGAATCTCAAGTTTGTCATATTCTTCAGTCCACACTCCATGGCTGTTTAGAAATGGCTATTAACAAAAGGCAGCATTGGATTCAAGATCTCATCACCGGAATTATTGACAGGTAACAAAATTCTACTCATCCTGAGAAAGTATAGATTAACATTAAACTTTTTAGAATGCTCGTGGATCAGCCCGTGTGGCTACTAGCACTTCAGCAGATTTTTATCGAACTAGGAAACTGCTACATGAAGATGAATGATCTAGAACCTTTTCGTAGGATCATTAAGTAAGTTACTGTATACATAAAAGTGACCATGTTTACATAATAATTATATTGGTGTGTAGTGCTGTGCTCCATTCATTGGATTGCAGTGTGATTTATAGCTCACTCTTTTCACTGGATAGAACCATCTACTCTGATCTGGTCATGGATAGAGTTTCAGAAATAGGAAATGGTATGATCTTTGAATAATGAAGTAGACTTCCATTGTCTGAATAGATTTGTAAATTTGATGCTATTGGTTTGGTTTCCAAACAAAATAGAGTGCAATAAGGGTTAACACCAATACTAATACATCAATATAATAGAGTGCAATAAGGGTTAACACCAATGCTAATACATCAATATAATAGAGTGCAATAAGGGTTAACACCAATACTAATACATCAATATATCTTATTATAGGTACACTGCCCTTGAATCTTTGACACCAGATTAATTTTCATTATAATATAGTTTTGGAAACGTTCACAACATGAATTTCATGAGAAATTGATTTTCTCATTATATTGCCCGGATGGATATGCCCACTTTTGACAACCACACCCATTTTAATTTTATTATTATTATTATTATAACAATGTCACTCTCTAGATGGGCATGGATTGTGACAGGGACAGGCATGTCACCTTCTGCACCATCGCTTGTCCACTCTTTCACAGTCTAGAACACAGAATGGGCTAGTTTTTCTTCTAACTGCATACACCAGGCTAACAGTAGCTACTCAATAGGAAAGCTAACTATTTAAGCTAGCTAGTTAGCTGACTAGAAGCTGAGCTGTTCTATAATAATTATTATAGCTCTAGCTAGCTAGCTAGCAAGATTACAGCCATCAAATTTACTAACTTTTACCCTCTACCAGTTGTTTTCTGTCTCACAACAAATGGTTCTGGATGCTGTTCCCAGCAGAAAACTTCCTCTTATATATATTCACGCAAGATCTAAGCTAAAACTAGGTTGGCTGCACTTAGAGCCAAGTAAAAAAATTTATTATAATAATATTAATATAATAATAATAATAATAATAATAATAATAATAATAATAATAATAATAATAATAATGTCCATTCCAGCTACCCCTGGCTACTCTCCTGGTGTCCTCTGCTGTGTAGTTAATTATTTAACTCTTAAACCACCTTAGATCCAAGTTTCTTGGTGTCTTGTCTATATCTGATGCCAGAGGAAGACCAACTCATTTCAGCTGCCGTACAATGTTTGAGTAGCATAGCTCAAAGACAAAACAGCTCAGAAATAGCATTATTTGAGAGGTATACAGTATTGTAGAGGTCTTGCATTAGCATATTTTTCACTATGTTACTTTTTGTGGCTCCCATTATCATGGCAACATGCAAGACCTCTTTCTTTTCATCAGCATCTCATTTTTCTGTGATTTCTTTCTAACAGTTTAGTGGAGTCCTCACAAGATCAGCTCTCGTATACTACTCTGGATCTGGTGAGGATTTTGGTCAAGAAGCACAAAGTCCCTGATGATGTGTGGGACTTCATACTCTGTTCTTTGATCACACTGACACAAGTAAGTTATCCTCCACGAGGAAGGATATGTAGCTAATAGCTAGAACTTGGAACCTTCATGTGTAATCATTTGATGTCCCTTAGGTATTTCTTAAAGGAAAATTTTTGGACATGCAGTACTTTCATTGTTAATGATTTTCATGAGGTCTCTGAAATGAAAATTATTCTTACTTTAAATTTTCATGGCAATGTTTTAGACATGAAAATTCTCTGATTGCAGTATATGCATGTATTATGTCCTCAGTTTTCCTTCATTCCTTCAGGATGCCCTTTAAGAGAGAAGGGTGGGGGGAGAGGGGGGGAGGGGGGTGGGAAGGAAAGGGTTCATATTAGTGTGTATCATCACTAACTACTGAATGAAATGATACTGTTTATACTTATTAACTGTCCATGGTTTTTGTGACAGATGATAGCTGAAGCAGATGTCTCTTGTGTCATAAATCAAGCTGTATTCTTCAGCCGAGTTCTTAACCTATGCCATGATATCTCCTTTCACTGTATGTCACCACACTGCCGGGCAGAACTGGCCAGGGAATGGGAGGAGTTTTTCCAGCCAGCTCTGCAAGAGTGCTTGCTACCTTTGTTTATCCAGCAATCTGGTTAGTAATTTTAGTACTTCACTGAACAAATTGTCACTCTGTATCAATCATTAGAGCATAGTAACCAATTACTATATGCCCTTAGCTTAAAGACCAGAGTCATTAAAAATGTTCCTTTGCTAATCTAAGTTAGTTACTATACTGCCTTCAATGTGTCTGCCTTTCACTGCCCACATAATGGCCTCACCATGCCTCCCTGCATAATGGCTTTCTCACATAATGGCCTCCTGAGCCATCCTTATTATGTTATAGGTTTCCAAAATAGTGAAAAACCTCTACTTTGGGCAAGAACTTAAATGTATACTGTTATATTTGTTGTACCTTTAGCTTCGGATGTAACCATGAAGCGCAATGAAGATCCCTGTCTCATATTCCAGCATTATTCTCTCTGCAGAGCTGTAAGCGCTTTATCATTTCCAGCTGCTCCAAACAGAAGTGTAACGTTTGAAGATCTTATAGAAGTTGTTGTCTCTGATTTTTACCCACAGCAGGTTGCTGCTTTTCTGCTATCAAAGAGGTATAAGTTATGCAGAATTAGGAGTTAGTAATTCCACCAAGAAAAAATATGAAGTGTGCATTCTTGAGCTATCAGATACCTCTATGATTATTTTAGGTCACATTTCCTACTAGTTTCATATTGAATTCCATCTCCACATTCAGATCTTTAGAGTTACACAACTTTGTTCAAGGAGATTCAGAGGCCATACCAGAGCAGTTATCTGCTTCATTTGTATACAAAATTCCTATGAGGTACTATAGCTATATGCATGATACATAAATAGAAGAGTATTAGTGAGTGTGTGTAAGGGGTCCACATAGCAAGGACATAAAAGAAGTTTCTACTTTATCTGCCATTGTTTTCAGTTATTAGCTTGTCTTGTGAATCCTATATAATCAGTACAGCACTGAGTGTGACACACACAAGAGAATCTTCAAGACCAATATCACCTTGACATACACTCCAACATCAATAATAGTACCATCACCAGGTTCATATCTATTGCCCCTAAAAGTGTAACAGAGACCTGTAGCTAACTGTTTATAAAAGAGAATTCTGCTGTCAATATAATATCTTTAGGTAACAGAAGGTAGCTAGCTATCTTGCAAATTATCAATATTTGCTGCTGCTAATGCTATCAGCATCAACTTGGATAGTTTGTCAGTCTCCACCACCGGTGGTGAGTCTTAGTAGCAGGGGCAAATAATATAGATACAACTATTCTTGCATTGATTCGGTAGGCTAAAAATTAATGACTGTAGATTGCTTAGACTTCTGAGGACTAGTGACGTCACAAATGCTAAAAATAGCATCAAGTATGGATATAAACAAAGTAACTGTGGTTCTTGTGTGTATGAACCAAACTACAAAAGGACTACGGCCAGGAGGTGGTGGATATACCATGTTGTGGATCTGGATCTATATCTATCTATAAGATATACTTTTGTATCCACTCATCCTTATACAGTAATATTTTGCCCTAGGGCTAGGGGAAAGAGTAATTAATATTTTGCCCTAGGGGAAAGAGTAATAAGAATACGCTAAGAAATGATGATAAATTAATATCTCTATTAACACTAATACATGTCCTTTGTTTCAGTGTGAAGGTACTACAGGTTATCTTCAATAAAGCTTTGGATAAAATCAATATGGATTCGGTGTTCATGGAGGATACTATTGACTCAACATCTGTTTCAAAAATGGATGGTTTCCACTTAGACAATACATGTAACGATACAACTGCCTACATATTCACCTGGATCCTGATAATTGAGGCAATACAATTATGTGATCCAGAAGTAAGTTTACAGCTTCCATAATTCTGAGAAAAAGTCACCATCATCATTCTGATTGGAATGAAAAATTAGGGGGAATAGTCAAAATCGGGGGGGGGGGGGGATAAAGGAATTAGATTTTCAAATTGATGGCTTTATAATATGAAGCTACATACTCAGCCACTGGTTGATCACAAGTAATTTTTTCTTTGCCCAAACCCTTAATATAGCTAATATAGGACTAGAAAGCCCATTGTCTGCACATCTACCTGAAGTATTTCTAGCTATTTGCAGCTATTTGCAGCTATTTGCAGCTATGTGGTGCTTTGAGTGTATTTGTTATTGTTAATTTAATGGTCTCAATTGAGTTCTAACCACAGACCAATTAGTAGCCACTTAGTGGTCAGAACTGCTTACCTGTGGTTCAGCTGGTACTTGACAATGACAACTAGGGATAAGCTAATTTTCTGGCCCTATTATGCTATTCTCAAGTGCTATTTTTTTAAAACCTTATTATGCTTTTGCACCAGCTCCTATTATACTTACATTATGCTCAAAAATAAAATATATGATTGAACTCTGTTGAATTGCAACATGAGTGATGCCTCTACATAATCTTCAAGAGAATTTATCTGTTGTTCATTGAATGAGTTCTTCAATAAAGAAAAGGCATGCTCACAAGAGGCTGATGATGGTTGAACTAAGAGCACTTTCTGAGCTGCAGATGGACCACAGTTTACTTTAAGGGTCACTAAGTTCACCTGCCCAATGCTTTGATGTGCCTATTATGCTCAAAGCAATGCTAGTATAATGTGCTTGTCCCTAATGACAACTATGGAGAAACTGCAGATATAAAAATGTTTCTTGGCATTAAAATTCATTTCTTGGTGGTAGAAAATATTTTTCTGGGAGTATATATCATAATAATTAATATTCTGCAGACAAGAGGTGAGATGACTGATTGGTTGAAGGAACTATCTCTATTTGACCATTTTTTACATGGTCTCTTCAAGTACCTCAATGAAAATACAGGAAAACCTAATTCCCTGTCCAGTAAGTGGAAGATGCCTCTTGTAATCTTCTAGTTAATTCCCAATGAGGTTGGTGTATTATGTATAGTGATAATAATAATTATATATATTATAGTGACCCTGCAACCATCATTGGAACAGCTGGCTTGTATTGCTTACGCAGCAGTTGCTAAGAAGCTGCCGTCAATGTTACGACAGTGGTACCTCACTCTTGACAGGCAGACCAGTTCTGTAGTCAGCAGGTAGTTATACGTCATAATAACTAGTGCAGAGGTGGTTAGTATGAGGCAAATTTATAAATATTTTGGTGTAACTAGGATTTTTGAGAGGAAGAGGCAAGAAATGGGTGATGATGTGTCCCCCTCCAACCCCCTCATCCTCCTCCCTGGGTATTTGGGTCGACACACCTACTATTGTTTTAGTTAAATACACAGTCATATAATTTGTCCCTTTCAAGTCCCTTTCAAACAAACAAACAAAAAGCACAAAAGCACAAAACCATGTGTCAGCAGATCAGAATTGAGGAGACAATGATCTCCAATAACTAATTACACTCCACTTTTTTAAAAAATTGAGAGATACCTTGGCATTTGTACCATTACTGCAGGTTTACCACTAAAACTGTCAGCCCTGCATTACAGCAAGCAGAACTACAAGGAATTAGTAACTCCAATACCTCCATAGGCAACATGGATGTACATGTCTACACGGGGGCCTCAGAAGTTGCTGTTGTGTACAGGGTAGATGAATTTAGCATTGAGCTCTTTGTCTGTCTGCCAGATAGTTATCCTCTTCAACCCCCATCCATCAGGGAAGGAAAGAAAGTCAAAGTCGATCCAAGTCAGTGGAGAAAGTGGATGCTTCAACTTACGATCTTTGTAACAAATCAGGTGAAAAAAGCCCACAATGCTTTACATTCTTCTAGTATAAACTTGTTAGCCACAAACATTAAACTACTAACCTTTTGCGTTTAAATAGAACAGTACCATAGGTATAATTTTTTTTTTTTTTTTTTTTTTTTTTTTTGCACCAACTCTACATAGTTAAGTTTGGGGTTCTCACTCAGGCTTGCCCCCAATGTTTATGAACTATGACAACAGCAGTTAGCTAGTTACTCTTGGGATTTATGCAATAGTTTGCTAGTTTATGATGTGGTTGGGTATTGATGTAGAATGGCTCTTTACTTGATGGTCTTATGTTGTGGAAGAGTAACTTGGACAAGCACTTCTCAGGAGCAGATGACTGTATGATATGCTTCAGTGTCATCCACAGCTCCAACTATTCACTTCCAAAGATGGTCTGTAGGACTTGTAAAAAGAAGTTTCATTCTGCTTGTCTGGTGAGTCTTTGTACAAAATTATAGCTCTGCCCATAGAGTCTTTGAATAATGGACATATTAAGATCAGGCCTACTGTCAACCCTTGTATAGAAGCCATCCTCATCTTAGAGATTTAGATGATACATTTTGAGTGCAGAGGTTTTTCTTATTTCGGGGAGGGGAGTACTTTAACAGATGTAGTTTCTACACTTTAATTAGAGTTCTCCCTTTATAAAATATTATTATAGTGAAGTGTTAAACATCTATCAATGGCAATCAATAATGGTGATAACTCATCACACATGTACTTTTTTTTTTTATTTCAGTATAAATGGTTTAGCAGCAGCACCAAAAGCAGCTGTCCACTTTGCAGGAATATATTCTGATGAAAGAAACCTCTTAGCTAGCTAGCTAGCTAGCTTCACTATTAATTGGAATACCAGTTTTTATTCATTGATTCTTTTCATCTCACATGATCATTATTTAAAGATAGTCGTTTCCTTCTGACACTAGGTTGGATCAATAGCTATTACCCATTACTGAAACATTTTATTCTTTATTCCAAGGGGGAATAAATACATGAACTCCATAGTATGGATGTACTTGTCAGTAGAACTTGTTCCTCATTTTGGTGAGTAGCTATGATACTAATGGCAGTAAAAAGGCTATGAAAAGACACATTTGAAAATTCAATATCATACAACTTAGTTTTGTATTGAAACAATTAAGAACTAGGTAGCATACATTTATTTGGCTTAAAGCAAGAAGGTGCAGCAGAACTCATTTTCTGTGCTACACGTACCTTACTTCATCCCAAATTAAAGAGATTAACAACCTCAAAACTTCATGTCTCAAACAAAAGAAAAGAAAAGGAGAATGGTGTAATGCATGGAGCAGTGCTATACAGCATCATTGGTGTCGTAAGCAAGAGTACTTCGCATAACTTCACATGTCTAGT
Source organism: Diacarnus erythraeanus (assembly GCA_964016965.1). Lineage (NCBI taxonomy): Eukaryota > Metazoa > Porifera > Demospongiae > Poecilosclerida > Podospongiidae > Diacarnus > Diacarnus erythraeanus. The sequence continues at coordinate 3,773,733 of OZ024675.1, read as the reverse complement.
GATGAGAATAAAATTTTGTGGCAGAGATGTATTAACTTCAATATCAATCTACTGTTCAAATGACATCATGGGTGCAAGTGAGCAAGATAAGCAAAACCTTCACAGTTTCCATATCCTGCAACTGTCTATTGCCATGTAATGGTGAACCTTTGTACAAAGGTCCAAATACCATAGATATTGAGACACCCCAGAACCACACCCCTTTCATTTCCAGGCATTAATAAGAACCTCTTTTGTCTCTGAGCATAAGTACATCATTAGTGCAAAATGAATTCTTGTCTTTGAGGTCAAAAGTCAAAATCGTGGTGGTGGTGGGCCTCGGCTACGCACGCGCTAATAATTAATAATTTAATAGGGGAGTCAGGGGCGGAGTGACAAAAAGGGGTGTGTCACGATAGTAGCTACGTATATACCTACCTGACAGCTAGCCATTAGTAAAGGGAGAGATCGGAGAAAGAAGGCTTTGAAGTGGGTGAACTGTGATCGTGCCCTGCCGTGCCGTGTGAAACTGCCATTATAATTTTCTACACACCCGGTAAGCATAATATTACGTATTATTTAGCTACCTAATGTAGTGTAGTCAGCCTTCATATTATATAGGTTGGCTTTGGGGTGGGTGGGCTATGCCTATGAAACTGCCATTACCTTGCTCTAGTTATAATAAGTACTGTCTTAATAGTAGCTAGCTAGCTTTGCACAATTATTTATCATGACTGTATGCCACATCCAGTCTCGACTGTTAGAGATTATAGCTACCTTAAAGAGTTGCCATTATTAATGTTGAAATATTTCTATAGGTCCTACCATGCTTGCTAAAGTCTTCGAGCTTTTTTTACTTCTCGTCATCTTCACTTCGTACACCACAGCAGCCATTGATCGTCACATAGTACCATGTGACACACAAAGAAAAGCTTGCAAATGTAGAGAAAGTGCACATGAATGTGAATTCACCCTCCTTGTGGAAGAAATTCAAACATTCACAGCTTACGAGGTAGAGTCTAATGTTGGTTATGTGTCGGCAGGACAGCTTGATATACAGAGTCTTCGAACCCGAGAGGAAGAGGGGAAACCATTCTACATTAACAACACCGGATATATCGTTCCTTCATACATATTCAGAGATGATGACGATGATAGTGATTGTATCACTTTTGATGAAAACTTCACCGAAGCCAAATGCACTGTCCCTTTGACAGTAGATGGGAAGTCATATAGATCTTCCATAGCTGTTAATGGACTAGTACCAGGCCCAACACTGATTGTATATGAAGGTCAGAGGATAGTTGCCAATGTGATAAACGGTATGCTCACTGAGACTATCTCTATTCACTGGCATGGAATGGATCAGAGGAACACACCATGGATGGATGGAGCTTTAAATATCAATCAATGTCCAATAAGTCCTTTAGAATCATTCCAATACTATTTCAAGGCAGCTCCAACAGGTTCATTCTGGTACCACTCTCACAGGATAACGCAGAGAGCAGATGGTCTGTTTGGAGCTCTGATAATCCGTGAGTCAGCTGAACGCAGGGCCCAACTTGAACAAGCTCTCAACATCCCTTCAATTATCGATGATCCAGAGACACAGACTATTAATCTCCATGAGTGGGCCCAGCAATCAAATTTAGATTATTATACACCCATTAAGGGTGAAATTAATTTATTCCCAGATAAGCCTATTGGAGCGATCCCCCTCCCACCAAGTGAACAGATGCTTATGGGTGTGGCAGAACCATATGGACCGTCTATAGAAACCGCTGGACCTGATGGGACAGCTGTTGGTGATATTCCCTTTTCTTCGGGTCTAATTAATGGGAAGGGTCGGAACAAAGATGTCCCTTACAATAGAACCCGTCTTGAGATTTTTAGTGTAGAAGATGGAGGTATTTACAGATTTAGATTAATTGGAGCACAAAGTAGTTTCGCGTATAAGTTTTCTGTTGATGAGCATAATTTGACTGTTATTACAACAGATGGATCCATTATTGAGCCAGTTGAGGCACAGTTTATCATTCTCCACACAGGAGAGAGATACGACTTCCTTCTCAAAGCCAATAAGCCAAGAGAAAATATAAGTGACTACTGGATAAGAGCAGAGACTCTTGAATCAGATCTCTCCAGTGGTCCACCGTACAGGTCTATTGGTAACCTGGCTGAAGCAATATTGCATTATAACCCAGCACCCTTGCCACGTTCCACCAGCTACGAAGACATCAAAACTAACTCCATTCCTTTTAATGTAACAACTTGTGGCAACCTAGCAGGCGGTTGTGTAGCTGTTAACTGTCCATTTCAAAGATTTCATTCTTCATACAACACACGGTGTGTCAATGTTGATAATCTTGTTCTTCTCTGGCCAACGCCAAGCAGTGAACTTCCGTCAGCTAATGTTGACCAAAACTGTGCCGACTGTGAACTCTTTCTCAACATTGGATCAGATACAGATTCCATCAATGGCCGAAACATGCAATTGCCTTCTTCTCCTCTCCAGACACAGAAGGAGTTCACCATTCCAACTGAATTCTGTGACACAAGCAGACCTTGCCTGAATAAAGGGGAGACATGTTCTTGTATCCACGTCCGGGAAATAAGTTCATTTAACAAAACTATTCGTTTAGTTCTCAGTTCAGTGGGTAATGATATAGCCGAAGGTGATGCGTCTTCACACCCAATGCATCTCCATGGTCACCAGTTCCATGTGGTAGCTATACGCTATGGTTCCTATCACGAGAACGGTACATTAAGGAGTCGAAACACTGATATCAGCTGTAGTGATGACCCTCATTGCAGTCTTCCCTCTTGGAATGGACCTGCCCCTTCATTTAACATCAATAACAAGACTGTTCGCAAGGATACCGTTATTGTGCCAGGTGGTGGGTATGTCGTGATCCAGTTCCTATCTAATAACCCTGGGTTCTGGTTTCTGCACTGTCATATCATAACAGACCTCTTGGAAGGCATGGCAGTGGTGATTAACATAGCAGAAGAGAGGCATAACCCAGCACCTCCTGGGTTTCCCACTTGCGGAGGCTACTCGATTGGTCAGAATCAGTATTATAAAAGTATTGCATTCGATCCAGATAACTCCGGTAACAGAAAAGAAACAATGAACTATCTCTTGGTTACAACCTTACTAGCTATCCCTTACTTAATGACATATCTGTAACAATACTACCAACTAAAATTTAATTGTGTTAATTTTTGCCTCAACTCAGGGTATATTTTTTGCTATGATAGAACAGTCTATTATACCATGTGTACTCAATAACAACAAATAGCTCTGTGTGCATAGAGCTAGCTATTCTGTTGTTTCTTTTGGAAAAGAACTGTTCTTTGCTTCTAGTTCTTTAGCAGTAAAGCCAGTGATAATGCTAGAGGCTAACTCTGCATCTACCACTGCCTTCCAACGGAGCTCACACTCAGAGACAATAGCATCTAAGTTATGTTTCTCTGTGGGTAAACACTTGAAGGCCATCCCAAGAATTGTATCGAATTTCTCTCTGTAATTACATTCACTGCACATCTATGGTAACACATGACTTCTATTACATAATGAATCAGTTTGCAGTAGACCTGTTATGTAATGTTACCATGATAGACTCTATTGTACCTTATCTGAAGTCAGCAGTAACTGGCTAACTATATACATGCATGTTTAACCATAAAAAGTTGTTAGTTAGCCAGGTACTGCTGACTTCAGATAGAGTACAATTAGGGCTTGCCCAATTATGCTCAGGATTTTGCCTATTATGCTGTTCTCCAATTCTCAAAATTTCTCCCTATTATTCCCAAGAAAGCCCCCATTATGCCCCACAAATTGTTGACTTTTCTCAACATTTTCATAAAAAGGAAAAAAGTTAGCCAGCAACAAACTACCTAGAATTGTACTGGAGCATTAATGAGGTTATATATATAGTCCTCCAGGGAAGAGTTTTGGAGATCATTAATGAATTTGTTAGTAAAGAGAACACCCGCTCAGCTGCTGCTGAGCATTTTGCAAACATTGGACCAGAAGAGGAACTCATTTGCATGTCCTTTCCACCACTGAAGCTTGTCAGTAGCAGGACTAACATCTCTGATGCTGCCAAATATTGGGACAATTCACTTTTAAGCTCACTTATGGTACTGCTATCAATGAAAGAGAACAACTTGAGGTCATCAATATCACTGCATCTAATAATCAATACACTGTAGTACCGTCTTGGTTGAAAGGTGTGGATGTCCCTTCTAAAGAATCATCTAAACTAGAAGCCATAAAGAAAGTAGCTGCAGCAGTAACAGCATCAGCAATAGTGAGGAGTGCTGAGTTACTGAGTAGCCCAGCCCAGCCCACTACACTGTAGATAGTGGAAAATGTTATTGCTTAGTTGCCTATTATTCCCAAAATTATGCTAGCATTATTGGGCAAGCCCTAAATACAATAGAGTTTACATCCTAGTGAGCACAAACTCAGCCCTGAATATATTATAGCTACCACTATTACATAATAAGATGTACTCAATATAATTATGGTATATTATCTTTGGATCTTATTAAACAGCTAATCCCACTAACAGGATATGTAAAAGGAGGGAAGGGACCAAAGGGACTGAAGGGACCTAAGGGTTGTTGTATTACAAGAAATATAGTCATTAGTGCACAATTGAATTATTAACAGAAAGTCAACTATTAAAAGTGCTCAACTTGGTATATTTTTTTGTATTGTGACCTTATTCATCCCAACAGAATCCCTTACCCTTTCATACATTATGGAAACCTGTACATACTGTAGATCCGGTTATTTTCAAGACACTTTATTTTCACTGATCTCATAAAATCGAAGCAATTGGGGGGGGGGGAGGGATTTCAATTAGGTAATGGTGGGCATTAAAAAATAATTCAACCCTGACTGTGCTGCCACAGAAGAAAAAAGACTTCATAAAAATGCTATGTGATTTTAACTATGCTGTCATAATTATTATTGAAGCTTTTTTCCCTTTACAAATAGCGAAATTAAAGTGACAGTGGAATTAACTGGATCTATGTAGCATTATTCTCACTATTGTGTGTTATTGGCACACAGACCACACTAACCAGCAGTAACTCTTGAAAAGTAGCAAGGTTAGGCTTCAGCTTGCATTGTTCCACTATACCCAGGAAGAAGAAGGCTCTGTCCATGTTATTACATCTCCGACAACAATGCAGTAGCTTGTTTATAAACTCTATATCGGGCTCAAGTGCCGGATAATTCTTGGAAAATTCTCGCCAAAAATCAAAAATTGCCAGAGTGTAGGTATAATAGTTATCCAGTGTACACAGACTATCCACAAGGATCTTAAAAGTGTCCAAGGTGGGCTTTAGACCGCACCCGGCTATGTCATCAAGCACAGTGTACATTGATTTTGTAACTCCAGTTTTTGCAAAGCCAGCTAATAGGATATTCCAGCCTCTGATGCTGGAGAGAAGATGGTTAGCATCCATAATCTGTTATACATTATGCAAACAAAGTAAGATAAGAACAAACTCACACAAGTAAAAATCTGCATGCAAGAACCTTATAGAAGCCATTTGCTAATTACTCATAGAAGAGAATAGTTGTCTCCTATTCAGGGGCTTTGGCTCTAAAAATGCTCCATTTTACTATGCTACAATTCCTCCAAGAGCTTTAGCCAAACTGTACGTATAATAGTTTAGTGTGTGAATTAACAGAGTATCTCTCAGGCAAGTGACTTTAGCCATTGTTGCATTAGGCTCCCACATTGCATAACATACTCTTCACACATGCACAACATACTCTTTTGATGATCCTAACATTCTTTGCTGCCTCTATTTTGTGCTCCAGCTTGTTATAAGGATAACAGTATTCCTGACTGAGAAGATCTTCACACTCATCATAGTCAAGATGGACGCCGTAGCCGTGTACTAACATCCGAACCTTCTGGATGACCTAGTATTTGTGGACGTGAGGCAAGGATTGTGATGAAATAACAGAGCTGTAGAGTCTTCTTACAGTAGTACTCAACTAGTTGGTGGTATACAGATACAGTGGAAGCTGTATAGTGGTCACCCTTGGGACACAACCAGTTGACTGTTATATAGAGGTGGCCTGTTTATACAGTGTAACCTATAGTGGTCACCCTTGGGACACAACCAGTTGGCTGTTATACAGAGGTGGCCTGTTTATACAGTGGAACCTGTATATAGTGGTCACCCTTGGGACACAACCAGTTGGCTGTTATACAGAGGTGGCCTGTTTATACAGTGGAACCTGTATATAGTGGTCACCCTTGATACACAACCAGTTAGAAAAGTTATAAACCACATTCTTAATGTCCTCTGGCTCCACCCTTAGTCATGGAAGGAACCCTAAGTTTATATATATAACATCCATTACTTGGGGAAGTAAGCTATACCTCAATATAAAGGTTCCCCTGTATAAGAACCAATAACAGACACTGAGGTCAGTAACTGACTTAGACTAAGGTAACCATCAAAGGAACTGTTTAATAACTCACAATTATGTACCATAATTTAAAAAGCTAGTGGAGGTTCAAATGCTTAAAATTTCCCTATAGTTCATTTAGTGGTGGAGTTATGATGTTTTCTGAATAAGATTTGCTTAATACAGTACTAGAACTGGTTTTGTTCTTCCTTGCTTATCTAAATGTCTGGACCTAGAGTATTTGCCCAAGTGAGTAAGACACTAAATCAGCACCGTGTTGTAAGGATGTACCAACAAGGTAGGACATTCATAGTGCTAACATTTTAAAATAGACAGATGTGTGAAACTTTATTGCTAACACTTATACATCCATTTCAAGCTACAGATAAGTGGACGGGAAGCAATTATTGGAACACAGGAAGTATTGAAGTATAGACTATAACCTTGAATGGGTAATCATAGTAAATATATCCCATCTTGTGGTTTCTATAATATTACCTCTCTAATAACAATGGCTGGCATCTTTCCAGACTGTCTGGCCCACTTGGTGAAAGACTTGGGATTCAGTCTCTCTCCATTTCTGACCATAACCCTCACCACCTTCTCCACAGTTTCTCTCCTTCTTCCATCAAAGCATGACAGCAATAAAGTAGACTGTAGAGATCATTAAGGTGCAGAGTAATATTATAGTATTGTGGGGGGTATTCACTAGTAATAACCCTTTAGGGTATGGTTTTATCCTCTTTTTCCCTATATAATCACCAGATTACTTACCTTATGGTCACTGTTACTAATAGATATTACTTTCTGTCTATCTCTTGTTTATAAGGTATTTTGGTGGACAACACTGACTGTTAGCTATAATAATCCCATGTTATTGTGAGAGTATTGTTGTTTGTATTAAACCGATGACTGTTAGCATAATAACAAGATGTTATTGTGAGAGCACATTAATATTATAATAGAAAATTTGCTAATATTAGCAAAATTTCAAACCCAGTGACAATAAAGTATAAATTGAAGCTATACAAAGGCATAATCATACCACCTCCCTCACTACCTCTCCCTCACTACATCTCCCTCACTAACTCTCCCTCACTAACTCTCCCTCACTACCTCTCACTCACTATTTCTCCCTAACTACCTCTCCCTCACTACCTCTCACTATTTCTCCCTAACTACCTCTCCCTCACTACATCTCCCTCACTACCTCTCCCTCTCACTATTTCTCCCTCACTACCTCTCCCTCACTACCTCTCCCTCTCACTATTTCTCCCTCACTACCTCTCCCTCACTACCTCTCCTTCACTACCTCTCCCTCACTACCTCTCCCTCATTACATCTCCCTCACTACCTCTTCCTCACTACCTCTCCCTCACTACCTCTCCCTCACTACCTCTCCCTCATTACATCTCCCTCACTACCTCTCCCTCACTACCTCTCCCTCACTACCTCTCCCTCACTACCTCTCCCTCACTACCTCTCCCTCACTACATCTCCCTCACTACCTCTCCCTCACTACATCTCCCTCACTACCTCTCCCTCACTACCTCTCCCTCACTACCTCTCCCTCACTACCTCTCCCTCACTACCTCTCCCTCCCTACAAACCAACTCACTACAAAACCATTAACCTTCCTCACTACAAAATCCACAATTTCCCTTACCTCTAATGTGCTAGCATTTGGAGTTAGCCCTTCATCTAACAAGAACTGGTAGAAATCCTTCCCTTGAAAATGTTTGATAATATCTGAAGTTTTGTTTCCTAGAGATGGTTTCGTGTGCTTTGTCCTACTATAAGAAGATTGCCTGAGGCTCAATGCTTGAAGGTGTAACGCAGCATTGGTGGCTCGAAGGAGGTAAGTTGACCGATCAGAACTTGTTTCTTTGAATCTGTCTTCCTATTACAGGACATAATAAACTAAACACCTGCTATTCTGGAAACCACCCCCTAAAGATACGTATAATTAAAGGAGTCTCCCTTTTAAAGGAATTAGTATAACTCCATTATCATTTCATTTTAGGGACTAGAAGTGTTACAAAGACATCAATGTTTCAAGGGGGAATTGTACTTATTAAAAATTGACTGATGAAAAGTCTTACAGTCAATTCCACACATTCTTCCCAGTATTTGTGATAGAGGGAGGCTGCTTGTTTGTAGTCCTGGTTACACAGGGCACACTCCAATAACAAAGCCATGGATTTTGGCGTTACCTTAATTCTACAACAACAACAACAACAATAACCTATAACAACAACAACAACAACAACAACAACAATGGTCACCTAACTGCTGAAGAAAAAAAAAACTCACTTTTGGTCAGTAAGTGTTTTGAGAACATTCAGAGCTGGAGCCATTTTATTTGCTCTGGCCAGCCCATTGATGACAGCAATTTGAACAGAAGGATGACACTGTTCTATAGCACTGTATTCCTGTATATAAAAACACAGGTAATACTACTAACATAGGCCTCTGATGTATTTTAGTACTGTATTCCTGTATAAAACACTATGGGACACATGGATCATTTGAACAGCAGGATGAGTGTTACAGTTATTGCCTTCTTCATGTTGAAATGTTGACCAAGAAGCTCTCCTAAATGAAACATTGAATTCTGTAGCCTATGTATACCTGAGGTCTATAGTCAGTCCTACCAAGTGTTTCATAGTGTTTAATCACAACCTTAACTTCCCTTCCAAATGAAAATAATGTAATTTCTCCATAAGCATACAATTCATGCAATGAATGTTTTGAATGTGATAATTATCATAGTGACAGAACTAATGTGTATACCTCTCCAACTAATAGGAAAATAAGGGGTGTTAACTAAGTGCTATGGCACCCAAAATGGTGCAAATTATGAAGAGAAAGGAAAAGTGTTTGGGGTATGCTCATGCAGGCATTAAGATTTGGTAGAGATAAAACAGATCAATAGTTCATGAACCAACTTATTTACAGATACCACATTTTTGAATCTTTGCACCATTCAATCGTCATAAGATTGTTGTTTCCAGTGCCAAAATTGATCACGAGACTCTCCATTAAATAAAATTTAGCACCTCTGTGTAATGTGTATACCTCTGAAACTAACTTCAGGATTGCTTTGCTGTTCTGTAGCTCTCCCAGACATTCCATTATCACCATGTCAAAATCCATGCTTCTCTTACCATCTTCAGGAGAGTGGAGGTTACACAATGCAATGGCTTCTTTAAAATGACCACAAGTTTGAAAGGCTTTAGCACATTGCAAAAGAAATGATTCTCCATCCTATAAACAAAAAAACAAACAAACAAACACAACAATAATAATTGTGGAATAGAAGTTTATGGTAAGTAATCCATTCCAATTCTGTTTATAGTAAGTAATCACATTCCCATAATCTATTCCAATTCTGTTGGCTATGAAAAAAATTATTATACTTTCTTAAACTTTATACAGTAGCATAGAGGTAATCCATTCCAATCCTAATCTCATATTATCCATTCCAATTCCACATGAGATAATAGTAGTTCACCTTTTTACTGACATCATACATATTCTTCACTGACTCAAATGCCTTGTTTACATTATTAGCAGTCAATAGAGCCTTCACATAATAAACACAGCAACTAATAATAATAATAATAATAATAATAATAATAATAATAATAATAATATTTGGTGGACAACACCTAGGTATGTGGTCATTATTGTTAATAATAGGGGTGATCATCATGACTATAGAAAGATCACCAAGTTTAACCAGAGATGAAAAGTTTGCTAAATCAATTGTCCATCAGTAATAACCACTATATAGTTATTTAATAGCTCTCTAAACCATCACAGGATGACTAGCTTCATTATTGTCACAGATGTTTCTTAGCACTGTATTGTTATTTTAGATTGTCCTAACTCACTTTGACTCCATTATCAACTCCTGCCTTTCCATATCACTTTTCACTGCCTCTGCCAATTCAGCACTTCTTATACGCTCACACATTGCCATGACAACAGTATAGAGTGCAGAATTAGCTTGGTTCAACTCCTTTTCTCTCTCCCAAATATTCATGACCAATTCAAACCGACCTTGGCTATTTAATTGGTGCTTTAAATGTGACTGATCAAAAAACAAAACTTTTAAATGCTAATCCCTCTATTCCCACTCCCTGAAATAAGTGCACCTCCATATACAGTGGAACCCCTCTATTCCAACCCACTGAAATGGGACACTTCAGTATTAACGACACTTGGAGATGTCCCAAATAACAGCTTGTGTATTAACATTAACTCCCTGAAATGAGCCCATCCCTCTAATCAGGACACTTTAATTTGTCCAAAGATGTCAGGAATAGAGCATTTAGTTAGAAGGAAGCAATTTGATTCCATAAGCTAATGGCTACTACATGGGACTTGTGCTAGAAACCTGTAATGTGTCAGTGAGATTATTTCTCTTGCATACTATTAGATGGAACTGCACTTACTGAACAAGCTTAAGTAATGCATGATGGTTGACTGTATGTTTATCTTCTCGTGGAACTTCAGTGATGGCTGCCATGCACCCTCTGCATACCCTCACCTGCAGCACACAATATACGACCACCATTAGGTCAACTTAAAATTACTAGACCACTCACATAGTGTGTCCCCAGGCGTAAGTTTGTGCTTAATAGCTTTCTCGTACAGAGAGAAAAGCGTTGAAGCATGTTCTTCTCTCTCATACAGGTGGGTAAGGGGTCATTGAACAAACCGAGTAAAAGGTCATCACACAAACCGTCAAACCACCTGGTAAAGGTTCGTCACATAAGCAGGGTAAAAAGTTATCACACAGGTTGGTAAATGATCATCACACAGACAGGAATCATCACACAGGTTGGTAAAGAGTCATCACATAGGTTGGTAAAGAGTCATCACACAAGCCGGGTACAAAAGGCAAAGTGGAGGTTACCCACGTGGCTGCAATGAGATGGAGAAAGTGCTGAATTTTGAAGGTTGTAATTACTTCAGACAAAGGCTAGTATTGTCAACATTGAGCAGTAGACCCGTAAGGATCACAAAGATCAGAGAAGACTCCCTTGAACCAGGATTGAGGGGTAATTATTTTCGTAGATCTGGTTAATTTCACTCTCTCTTTAGTTTTGCTATAATATTGGCAGTAGGTATACTCAACAATTTTGATAACATTATTATAACTGTTATAATAACCACATAGACCTCAGCATCAGTGATAATAAGAACCTTGAATTAGTTATTTTCAAGATCAGTGAAAATAAAATGTCATAGAAATAACCAGATCTGTGGTAATATATTTTCCTAGTTGATAAACTCCATTGCATGTTATATGTGTATAGAGTTTGAAGCCGGGTTTATTCGGTTGCTGGATAAACTCACTAATGGATCGAAAATAGAAGTGAACGTGACAGGTATTGTATGGCTGGTAATTAGGAAATAAACATAGTAGAACCTCACTTATATGGATTCAGTTACCCAGCTATACTGATTAAAATTAGTATAAAATACTCTGCTTCCATTCAAAATGTATTGCTTCACATATGGACTTTTTACTTATAGCACTAGTCCCATAGGGTCTATATAACTGAGGTTCCACTGTATATTGACTAGTAGTCAGTCCCTTAGGGTCCGTATAACTGAGGTTCTACCGTGCAGAATTTATAGGAGATTGGGGATGTTCATGTCCCATTTCAAGGAACAGGACTCAAAGGGTTCCCTAGAGAGGGGGGAGGGGAGGGGATGAGCAGTTCCTTAGCATTCTATATCCATTCATGACATAACAGGTACCAGTTTGTTCTATTCCCCTGGGCTGCTAGTTGGTGGTGCCATGGAACACGATTGCAGTAGACAGAGAAGTATTGGCTACTTCCTTGAGCCATTGATGCAGTTAGCGCCCTTTGCCAAGAAGCCTATCAGCATTACACTGAAGGGTCTTACCAATGGCCCTCATGATCCTTCTGTGAGTGATATTCTGGGATAGTTTTTGTAAAGCTCATGGGAAGATGTGTGATGTAGATTGAAGTGTCCTTGTTAAAGGGTGACCATATCACAAGGGTAATTGGTATTGAGGAATATTAGTTTCTATCACAAGGGCAATTAATATGCATTATTTTGAGGAATATTAGTTTTCCTGTATTATATGGAAAATTCCCAAGGGGGAGAAATTGTGTACTTGCAGGATAAAATATTTGTGCTTCATAAAATTTAATTATTAATTTTGCTGGATAACATCTTTGTAATTCATAATTAATTTTGATGAGTAAATTTGAACAAATATAACATAATATTTGTGTGGTTCATTAAGGATAAGTTTTTTGCATAAAAATATCAGTAGTGGATGGTCATGAAATTCAGGTGGACTATTACAGGATGTGTGTGCTTCCACTGTTGAAGAAACTCCTTCCAGATAATGGTTTAGAACTAAAAGTAGGTGAATTATATAGTTACAAGATGCAATAAATAATTATTTCTCGTAATGATGCAGCTGCAAGCTAGGGGTGCATGGCCAGAAGGTACTGGTGTGGTAGTATTTTCATGTCCTGTGGTGAGGAAGATGAAACCAATTCTCTTGACAGAGGAGGGAAGAGTGAGGAGAGTTAGAGGAATGGCGTATCCTATAGCTACTTCTAGATAGATAATGTAGCTTTAAAGAATATAATAGCATATTATTTTGAGTAATGGATAGGTCTCTGGAGCATGATGGAAGGTGGTTGATGAATCTCTGGAGCATGGTGGTGGTGTGTGGTTGATGGGTCTCTGCAGCATGGTGCTGGTGAGTAGTAGATATGAGTCTCTGACTCATGATGGTAAATGGTCAATGAATCTCTGGAGCATGGTGATGGTGTGTGGTTGATGGGTCTCTGCAGCATGGTGCTGGTGAGTAGTAGATATGAGTCTCTGACTCATGATGGTAAATGGTCAATGAATCTCTGGAGCATGGTGGTGGTGTGTGGTAGATAGGTCTCATAGAATAATACAAGTGACAAAACCAAGTGAAGGACAATAATAATAGAGATGGATTGAGACAGATCAGTGCTGAGCTTCTGTTGACAATAGAACTGTTACCTAAAAAGTGATAGAGTCACTCTATGAGTTTCTACATGCATTTAGCGTCATATTAATAGCTAGTCATTTTGTAGTATTGAACTATTCTATAAGTCTTGATTTCCTTGACTGGCCTCACAGACATTGTGTACGAGTTAATCCCTCTATGGCAAACAGAATGGTGGACTCAGCTCGCTCTGTCCTCAATAAATATCTTCCAGATGTGTACATCTACACTGACGTGGTAAAAGGCAAGGAAGGAGGGAAGTAAGTGGAAAATCTTCTCTGTATTTGGATGTTACATGGACAAGATTATAAACCTATTGTATTATTGCAATTTCTTTAAGCAAGAAGTCTTCATAGATGTTTGGCATGCTAGGAAAATACCTTTTTAAAGGCTATAGTCTTGTGTGGGGGGAATAAATTAAAAAAAAACAGGTTTGTTTGTCGGCCATAACTTTTTTATGCTTCACCCTACAAGCTTGATTTTTGTACCAAATTACTCCTTTTCTCACAAGCTTTTTTTTGAGCACAAAAACATAGACTAGAGATGCATGGTTGGGAAGTTACTGGCTCATGCACCAAAAACTTTAGGTACACTGTACACCACACTAGTATACACCAGACACTCCATATTTGGTATGTTGTTAGAGTAAGCACAGAGGTGTTGATTGCAATGTTAAAAACCCACCTTGGCAAAAACAGAATTTTTTTTTTTAAACTTGACCTGGGGGGGGGTCCCAATAAAAAAAATTCTTTTTTGCAGCGTTGGGTTTTTAACATTGCAATCAACACCTCTGTGGTTACTCTAACAACATACCAAATATGGAGTGTCTGGTGTATACTAGTGTGGTGTACAGTGTACCTAAAGTTTTTGGTGCATGAGCCAGTAACTTCCCAACCATGCATCTCTAGTCTATGTTTTTGTGCTCAAAAAAAAGCTTGTGAGAAAAGGAGTAATTTGGTACAAAAATCAAGCTTGTAGGGTGAAGCATAAAAAAGTAAGTTATGGCCGACAAACAAACCTGGTTTTTTTTAATTTATTCCCCCCTTAAGAAAACAGTCTTGTACTTTACGATATAGACTAGATGTGTAAATTAACACTGTTGGTTCTATGTGTTATAATGTCTCCTGATTTCAGGTCTCCTGGGTTTGGTTTGACTCTGGTGTCAGAGACTACATCAGGCATGATGCATGCAGCTGAGAGCTCTACCTACTCTCTTTCTGGCACCAGCAGCAGCAGCGATAAAGGAAGCACAGAAAAGGATAAGGAACCATTATTGCCTGAAGACGTGGGAAGACATGCAGCATCTTTGTTAATCCAAGAAATAGTAAAGGTAAGGTGTGGTTTGAAAGAAGTTTTTTTAGTGATGTCTAAATTTACACAGGGAGGGTGCGTGGACCACTGTTGTCAGGTGATTCCTGTATTGTTCATGGCCCTGGGGCAGAAGGACGTTTCTAAAGTATTACTAGGAGAATTATCAGATTACACGTATGTCTAAAAATTTTGCTATGACTGTGATACCTCTTCTGGAAGAAATATTCCTCACTTGAACTATAATTAAGAACTTAGAGTTTGAATTTACTTTTGAAATACAGTTAGCAAATAACTACAGCAAACAGAATGATGAAATAAGTAGCTGATGAATATTTCTTGGCTATAAGGTATTACAATGTATCCTACTGTAGCTTATTCAGTATAATAATAATAAGACTGTGGATTTTGAAATGGTAATTCCATCACATAGCTAATGTAGATTTTCATGGGATCAGGGCTAGGGGAAATTGGGAAGAACTGTCCCCTTCCCTGATGGAATCTTTACAGGTCCTAAATGACATATTTTTTTCCTATTGTGTTTATAGGATACAGTTTTTACGTCATATAAAGGAGTTTTTTCACCTTGTATACAAGATTGAGAGTAAGGAGGAAGAACTAGGAGCAGTTGAGGAAAGTGGGTGTGGCTCCTCAGAAATAGCAGAGGACGAGGTGCTAAGTAGGCAGATAGTAACTCTATCATGTGTAGGAGTAGGTTATTCAAACTTTAGCAAAGGAATCATGTAGTAATCACAGTCAATGGTAAGGTTGGACTTCATGTCCGGTCACATGGTGACTTGAGCAGCCATTTTACTATATTGAACACAAATTGACTTATGTCTGTTAATAAAATTAATAGTATTGTACTATGCAAGAAGAATTATCTTTGCAATATTACTGCCAGGTTCAGGAGATATTATAATGGCTATTTTCAATAGATTTTAGGGTACGAAAGCAGGTTGAAAGTTATGCACAAATACACACTATTAAAGGCTACTGAGCAACTATCAAGGGTATGGTGTAGGTATACATATCTGGTTGGAGAGATTCAACCACTGTCAGTAATGGAAACAGCTACTACACCTTCCAATCTGGGCTGCTACAGCTAGGAAAACTCTGGTTACTCAAGCAGAGTAACCAGAATTTGTTTTTTTTTCTGAAAGCCAGTAATTTCAGCCTGTCAGAAGTTGATCAAGTATTTCACATTTTGACGACCACCTTTAATTGTGGTACTGTGACTATCATTTATCCAAACTCTAGAAGTAGAGTTTAATGCATGGACATGCCGGGAGTTCTTTCCCCACAATAAACATAGACATCTCTGGGCATACCTGCCAGGGTGCATAGTTTATTAGATATTAGTGTAATGTTTCCTTCCATATGTACTTAGTCACCCTTACCTTTAAGAACCATTTATACTTGCACATGCACAGCATGCATGTAGGCAGTAGCCAGCTAGCTGGACACGTAATGTATTTGTACATAATATTAAGCACTTGTATTGATATTCCAAAGTTCTAGATACTAGAATATTATGTATGTCTAAATGATTTTTGTTCAAAGAGAATATTCTGTCTTAGTCAGGTGAACTGGCTTCTGGCTCAGTTAATTAGCTAACACTTTTTTTGAACCCTCCAGCTACAATATAATACAGCTATATAATATTAATAATAATAATATAATATTAAGCAAAAAGAGGAAAGGAGTCGGGAGCAGATCCAGGAATTTGTAAAAGGGGTGGTTGCCAAAGAAATAGGACGGGGGTGTACATACCTTCTCCAACGCATTGGGAAAGCATTAACAATGATATGGACATACCAGTTATAATTCATCGCTACTTTGCCACACTGAGTTATAAAGCAAAAGTAATAAATATTAGCTGGGGGGCTGATTGCAACTCCCCCCAAAAATTCACTCTGCACTCCACTGTTATGCACATCTTTATGGAAAATTACTCCATGGTTAGACAAAAATGTACTTCAGTAGTGACATAGCTACTAATACTATGTAGGAGTTGTGTAGTATAGTATTAGGAACCTTAGCAAAGAGGAAGTAATTGATACATTCCTCCACTAAGTCTACCTCTGGTTTCTATTAGTGCTCTAGGAGTCAAAGTTAGCAAATGTGGAGATTCATATTGTTCATTTCACTTGTATCCTCCCAGTTCCATGGAGGGTTTAGTGTGATAGTAAACTGCTTTGACCAACAGGAATCTTGTGTCTGCAATGAAAATGAAGCTGTCTGTGAATTTAAGCTGGAGATTGAAGAACTACAGACATTCACCAGTTATGTGGTAATAGATAATGATTTGTTGACTAGAGGCACTCCTGGTGATACTTACTTTTTGGATGAAACTGGCTATCACCCTGCTGTACCTGATGTTGAAGGACTCCCTGAGGTAGGTAACTGCTATTTGAGAGGAACTCTGGTCAATGATGAAGATTTTAAACAAGGGAATTGCAGTATACCTATGACAGTGGATGGAGTCTCATATCGAAGATACATTGCAGTTAATGGTCGTATTCCAGGCCCAACTCTAATCGTTACTGAGGATCAACTGGTGAAAGTTACTGTCATGAATCGGCTAACTAGTGAGGCTATAACCATCCACTGGCATGGAATGCATCAGAAGGGAACACCATGGATGGATGGGGTTGGGTTCATTTCACAGTACCCCATTGGACCTGGAGCAACATTTGACTACATATTCAACGCCACACCTGCTGGTACCCACTGGTACCACTCCCATGTCGGGGCACAGAGGACCGACGGATTATTTGGAGCATTGGTAGTTAGAGAGAAGAATAACTTTTTCCGTGATGTGGTAACTCCAAAGGTAATCTCGAATCGGGCAGAGACAGGTCAAGCTATCTTAGATAATCCCTCACGTTACACTTTGACTCTTCTGGATTGGCAGAGGGAAGCTTCTCTTGACCTCTTTGTGAAGATTCATTCAACATTAGGATTTTATCCTAACAAGTCTATTGGGCAAGTCCCAACAAACAGGGACTCTCTCTATAATCCAAGAACCACAAGTTCTGATGGAGTTGAAGTTGGTCCAGTTCCATACTGGTCTGGGCTGATCAACGGCAGGGGGAGAATGAACAATTCTATACGTACCCCACTCAGCATATTCAATGTTACTCGAGACAGTACATATCGGTTCAGAATCATAGGTGCTCAGAGCTTATATGCTTATAAATTCTCCATTGACTCTCACAAGTTACGTGTAATAGCAACTGATGGTCACTTTATTGAACCAGTAGAGGTGGACTATATAATAGTACACAGTGGAGAGAGATATGACTTCATACTTGAGACCTATGACGATGACCGTATTAATGGAAATGAATTCTGGATTCGTGCAACGACATTGGAGACTCAGCAGTATAGGGAGCATTCTGCTCGTGCTATACTTACTCACCAGATCTCGTCAATTCGTCCCGTTAACTGGAGAGATGCATATTCTGGAGTTCGTTCTTCTGATCATAACTGTGGTAGTGAGCGTCAGTGTTATGTTCTAAACTGTCCCTTCAAGGATTATGAATATGTCAAGAACCAAACATGCATCCATTTAACTGAGTTAAGAGCTCTATTTCCAGTGTCCAGTGATAAACTTCCAAAGTTTGGTTCCACCCCTGACTGTCCCGATTGTCTCCAGTTCTTCAATTTTGGTTTTGAAGGTGATAGTTTCACTAGTGCTATCAACGGAAAGAATTTTGAGCTTCCAGCTGTCGCTTACCAAACCTCTTGTGGACAGTATGACAGAGATCAAGCTGATAGTGAGATCGACACTTGTTCAAAGTGCTCACCAGAAGCTTCTAGTGACTGCAAGTGCATTAATGTTGTCCAGATAGTAAACAGTGAGGCATTCCGAACTGGAAGAGAACCTAAGACAATTGTTATGGTGTTGAGTGCAGTTGGAGACAAGGAATCTAGACTGAATGATTTTGCTCATCCCATTCACCTTCATGGGCACAGCTTTCATGTTCTGTACATTGGACATGGTGAATACAACAGTACTGGGAAGCTGATTGATAACTCACCAGATGTGGACTGTGGAGATAATCTTTGCATGAACCCAACATGGGACAATGATACCATACCAATGGATGTAATAAATGAAGTGACTGGAGATGGAGGCCGAATAAGGAACACTGCCATTCTGAAGGACACTGTTATTGTCCCAGCTGGTGGATATGTTGTCATCGCCTTTCAAGCTGATAATCCAGGCTACTGGTTCCTTCACTGTCACATAGAGGTTCACCAACTAGAGGGAATGGGAGTGATGATAGAAGAGTATCCCTCAGACCAACACCCAAAACCTCCGTCTGGGATAAACAATCAAGGACATTTCCAATGGAACATAAGTAATTATAATGAACATGTAAAGAAAGCAGAGACATGCAGCAGTGGAAGTAGAAAAATCGTTATGATTTCACTGTTGTCAGTGTGTGTTTATATAAGTACTATAGTATAATAAAGATCTGGAGACTATATTTTGACTAGTCATATTATTTGTACTTTGAATTTTACCTTACTAGCTAGCTAGTTAGAAATTTTTTTTGTAAAAGTAGATGTTTTTGTGTAGCTTGCTGCTATTCCAAACTTTATCTTAAGTCTCTGAATTTATTTACTCATGCTATTAAACTACCACAATTGTAAAAAGATTGTGTTCAGGTTACAGTTAATAAGTTATAGTACTGGAGGTCAACTCTGCTATGATATTATTATATTTTATGTGGTTTGTGAATTAAATGTGCTATGTACATCAGCATAGTGTAACATATAGCTAGTTATGTATGATAATATTATATATTATTATAATATCACTAACCACTAAAAGTCCACTGTATACACATACAGG
The DNA here is from genome assembly GCA_964016965.1 of Diacarnus erythraeanus. Taxonomy (NCBI): domain Eukaryota; kingdom Metazoa; phylum Porifera; class Demospongiae; order Poecilosclerida; family Podospongiidae; genus Diacarnus; species Diacarnus erythraeanus. The sequence continues at coordinate 3,754,095 of OZ024675.1, read as the reverse complement.
TTCCACTGTATAAGTAGACCACCTCTGTATGACAGCCAACTGGTTGTGTCTCAAGGGTGATCACTATATACAGGTTCCACCGTATAAGCAGACCACCTCTGTATGACAGCCAACTGGTTGTGTCTCAAGGGTGACCACTATATACAGGTTCCACTGTATAAGCAGACCACCTCTGTATGACAGCCAACTGGTTGTGTCTCAAGGGTGACCACTATATACAGGTTCCACTGTATAAGCAGACCACCTCTGTATGACAGCCAACTGGTTGTGTCTCAAGGGTGACCACTATATACAGGTTCCACTGTATAAGCAGACCACCTCTGTATGACAGCCAACTGGTTGTGTCTCAAGGGTGACCACTATATACAGGTTCCACTGTATAAGCAGACCACCTCTGTATGACAGCCAACTGGTTGTGTCTCAAGGGTGACCACTATATACAGGTTCCACTGTATAAGCAGACCACCTCTGTATGACAGCCAACTGGTTGTGTCTCAAGGGTGACCACTATATACAGGTTCCACTGTATAAGCAGACCACCTCTGTATGACAGCCAACTGGTTGTGTCTCAAGGGTGACCACTATATACAGGTTCCACTGTATAAGCAGACCACCTCTGTATGACAGCCAACTGGTTGTGTCTCAAGGGTGACCACTATATACAGGTTCCACTGTATAAGCAGAACCACCTCTGTATGACAGCCAACTGGTTGTGTCTCAAGGGTGACCACTATATACAGGTTCCACTGTATAAGCAGACCACCTCTGTATGACAGCCAACTGGTTGTGTCTCAAGGGTGACCACTATATACAGGTTCCACTGTATAAGCAGACCACCTCTGTATGACAGCCAACTGGTTGTGTCTCAAGGGTGACCACTATATACAGGTTCCACTGTATAAGCAGAACCACCTCTGTATGACAGCCAACTGGTTGTGTCTCAAGGGTGACCACTATATACAGGTTCCACTGTATAAGCAGACCACCTCTGTATGACAGCCAACTGGTTGTGTCTCAAGGGTGACCACTATATACAGGTTCCACTGTATAAGCAGACCACCTCTGTATGACAGCCAACTGGTTGTGTCTCAAGGGTGACCACTATATACAGGTTCCACTGTATAAGCAGACCACCTCTGTATGACAGCCAACTGGTTGTGTCTCAAGGGTGACCACTATATACAGGTTCCACTGTATAAGCAGACCACCTCTGTATGACAGCCAACTGGTTGTGTCTCAAGGGTGACCACTATATACAGGTTCCACTGTATAAGCAGACCACCTCTGTATGACAGCCAACTGGTTGTGTCCCAAGGGTGACATGTAATCTTAGTAATTGGTGCCAGGAAGTAAGTTATGATCAGAGATTAACTTCAGATGCACAGCTAATATTCTAGGCCTCTGAGCAGGTCTTGTATAGCTACACGTATGTATGCAATAAGTGTTATTGTCTGACTGGGAGGGCAATAGTTTGAGAGTAGCAGTATATTTGTCCTCCTTGTAATCTGACTAATACAGCCTCCACCCTCAAACTGAATATTTTCTCATATTGCCTGATTCAAGGAACTGCATTAATAGATATGACTTATACTGTAGCATGTCAATTAAAACTGTGATGAAATGATGAAGTCAATGAATCAGGTTTATAATTTAGACCATCTACTTTTGTTATGTTATTGAAGAAGTGGCCTGGAATTCTATCCAGTGCTACTAATGGGATGTCTTCTCTTCACTTACTTGTTTGCAATAATGCTTTCAGCTTATGTTTACTTATTGTTCATTAAAAGCCAGAACCTCAGTGTCTCTTCTATCCTTCTCTAGTAGTCTCAGTCTCACTGAGTTGCATTTTTCCACTCTAAATTAGTTTATCTGGATAGTACAATTCCTTATCCACCATATTGTGGTTCATGGGTTTCTGTACTTGTGGTTTGTAGTTCTATTATGTGAATGTATGCAGGGCATTGCAGGCTGTACATTAGGCAATTCCCTGGGAAAATCTTGTTATAGTTGACCACACAGTTATTAGTTCTCATCTCCATTATGTAAATACAGACCACCTAATGTCCCATCTGACAATACCCAGAGTAATAATGGTATCACATGTTAGAATTAATACTCAATCCATGTTCCTCTGATAGTACATCACTTACTGTTATCCATTAAGGAGTTTGACTTGATATTAACAATAGCAAAGATCGGGAGAGGGGATACAGGAAATTTGAAAGGTGAGTCCCTCCTTAAGTTAACATCATTAAAATTGTTCTAAAATGACTTTTTTCCCCTGTTATGTCTGTATAATGCAGTTTTTGTGTAAATTTTTCCAGCTTGTATGTGAGGTTGAGAGTGAAAAGGAGGAGCTTAGAGGAATGGGGAGTTTGGCTCCTCAGGACTAGCAGAGGGTGAGGTACTGAGCTCTCTCTCATGTAGGAGTGAAAAATTAATTAGAAAATTGTATGTAGACAATGTGTTTACTTAACATGCAAACTATAGATGTTTTTTTGGGTGGCAAAAAATCTAACCAATGTGTGTGTAATGTAGGGCTTATACTGTCAGGGTTATCATTACAGTGGAATTATATCATGATGATGACAATAATAATAATTATAATAATTCCCTCTCATTTGATCACCAGTTCTGTGGCTGAATTATGGCCTATGCAAGAGGTCTATTAAAGCACTAATCTAGATACTGGCAATGGGAAAATGACATTTAACAATTTGCTATTTCACTGCCTAAGCCAAGTATATACTACCTTTTCCCTGCATCCTTCAGTTCTTTTCCTGTACATTTTGCAGATCTCTTTCCATTTGTTTCTCCACCAGATCTATCTCCATTTGCTGCTTCTCCATCTATTTTCTTTCTTTTCCAAAGGTGGTTTAGTTCATTGAGATTAAAAAATCATTTTGCAGGAAGATATGATTGAACCTGTCAAATACTAGCTACTTGAGATGTTGACACTCCTCAAATTTTAACCAATGCTGTTTGTGTTTCTACCATCTTGGACAACCATCGCCTTTGTTGTTTTACTCTTCGTTTCTTCTTCAGATTCATTATTTGGTTACCTTGGATTCAGAATATTTCAAACTAGACCATTTATCATACATTGTTCTACTGCTTGTTGCTATGTAACCAAGATTGTTTTGATGACTGGTGTGATAAAGAGATACCAAGCAAAAGGGGGAAGGTGTGGGAAGGGTAACATAACTACAGTTTCGTATTTAGCTGAATACAGATTCAGGATCTTGTAGTTTATACACAGCAATAAACTGCAAAGAAGTGGGTTTGTTCCTCAAATCATTTAATGGAATATACGTAGCTACATCTTCTTTGTATGATGTCCTATGAATAACCAGAGAAGTTGACATCTCATCAGTGTGTACTCTCCTGGATGTTATCTGATCAAACAGCTTTTCACTTATGCATTGTTCTTTGACTTGAGACATTAAAGCAGCATAATACTCCAGGACTGTTTATTGTGCTGTTGGGTTGCGTAAGCTGACTGGAGAACTAACTGTTATGATATACTTGTGTATTTTGGGGAGAAAATGTAAACTAGACAGGAGTTTGTTAAGAGATACTAGCTGAACTGATGTGTTTACCTACAGTAAGGGGGAGGATGTGGGAAAGGTGAAAAGTCTAAGAAAATATATTGCATAAAAATAACTGTGAATAACATTAGGAATGTATATAGCTAGTAGAGGTCAGGAGACAACAGCATGGGGGAGAGTCACACAAGATTGAAGATCTGGTAGCTACATGTGTGGCCACTTCTACATAAACATTCAGTAGTTTGTACTAGTTCTGTACTCCACTGAGTTTACCTCTGGCTTTTATTAGAGTCAAAGTTAGCAATGTGGAAATTCATATTGTTCATCTCACTTGTATCCTCCCTGTTCCATGAAGGGTTTAGTGAGGTAGTAGACTGCTTTGACCAAAAGGACTTTTGCGAATGCAATGGAATTGCAAAAGTCTGTGAATTTAAGCTGGAGATTGAAGAACTACAGACATTTACCAGTTATAAAATTAGGGATAATGACTTATTGACTAGAGGCACTCCTGGTGATACTTACTATTTGGATGCAACAGGCTATCATCCTGCTGTACCTGATGATAAAACACTACCTGAGAATGGTAACTGCTCCTTGAGAAGAGGAAGAATACTGGACAATGATGAAGATTTTACACAAGAGAGTTGCAGTATACCTATGACAGTGGATGGAGTCTCATATCGAAGATACATTGCAGTGAATGGTCGTATTCCAGGTCCAACTCTAATCATTACAGAGGATCAACTGGTGAAAGTTACTGTCGTGAATCGGCTAACTAGTGAGGCTATGACCATCCACTGGCATGGAATGCATCAGAAGGGAACACCATGGATGGATGGAGTTGGGTTTATTTCACAGTACCCTATTGGACCTGGAGCAACATTTGACTACATATTCAGAGCCACACCAGCTGGTACCCACTGGTACCACTCTCATGTTGGGGCACAGAGGACTGACGGATTATTTGGAGCATTAATAGTTCGAGAGAAGAATAACTCATTTCGTGATGATGTAACTCCAAAAATCATCTCAAATCGGGCAGAGACAGGTCAAAATATTCTTGATAACCCCTCACTTTACACTTTAACACTTCTGGATTGGCAGAGGGAAGCTTCACTTGACCTCTTTGTAAAGATTCATTCAACATTAGGATTTTATCCTAACAAGTCTATTGGGCAAGTCCCAACGAACAGGGACTCTCTCTATAAGCTGAGAACCAGGAGTCCTGATGGAGTTGAAGTTGGTCCAGTTCCATACTGGTCTGGGCTGATCAACGGCAGAGGGAGAATGAACGATTCTATACGTACCCCACTCAGCTTACTCGAGACAGTATGTATCGGTTCAGAATCATAGGTGCTCAGAGCTTATACGCTTATAAATTCTCCATTGACTCTCACAAGTTACGTGTAATAGCAACTGATGGTCACTTTATTGAACCAGTAGAGGTGGACTATATAATAGTACACAGTGGAGAGAGGTATGACTTCATACTTGAGACCTATGATGATGACAGTAATGGAGATGCTTTCTGGATTCGTGCAACAACATTGGAGACTATTCAGCAGGACAGGGAGCATTCTGCCCGTGCTATACTTATACTTATGAGACCTCACCAATTCGTGCCACTGACTGGAGAAATCGATACTCTGAAGTTAATTCTTTTGATCGTAACTGTAGTAGTGCACTTGATCCATGTGTTGTTCTCAATTTCCCCTTCAAAGACTATGTAAACAACACAAACCAAACATGCATGAGTTTAACTGAATTAAGAGCTCTATTTCTAGTGTCCAATGATAAACTTCCAAAGTTTAGTCCCACCCCTGACTGTCCCGACTGCTGCCAGTTCTTCAATTTTGGTTTTGAAGGTGATGGTACCACTAGTGCTATCAACGGCAAGAATTTCCAGTTTCTAGTTGTCGCTTACCAAACCTCTTGTGGACAGTATGACAGAGACAAAATGAATGAGAATAGTTGTTTAAAGTGTAGTAATGAGTCATCCATGGACTGCAAGTGTATTAATGTTGCCCCTATAGCTAACGAAGAGAAATTTACAACTGAAGAAGAACCTGAGACAATTATTATGGTGTTGAGTGCTGTTGGGGACATATCATAAAGATTTAATAATTTTGCTCATCCCATTCACCTTCATGGACACAGTTTTCATGTTCTGTACATTGGACATGGCAAATACAACAACAGTACTGGGAAACTGATTAATAACTAACCAGATGTGGACTGTGGAGATAATCTTTGCATGAACTAAACATGGAGCAATGGTAACATACTGGATGTATTAAGAGAAATGACCGGAGATGGAGGCCAAATAAGGAACACTGCCATTCTGAAGGACACTGTGATCGTCCCAGCTTGTGGGTATGTAGTCATTGCCTTTCAAGCTGATAATCCAGGCTACTGGTTCCTTCACTGTCACATCGAGGTTCACCAACTCGAGGGAATGGGAGTAATGATAGAAGAGTATCCCTCAGACCAACACCCAAAACCTCCGACCGAGATAAACAATCAAGGACATTTCAGATGGAGAACTGAGGATTATAACAAATTTGTAAAGAATGGGGAGGCATGCAAAGGAGATGTAACTGAGGGAATTGATATGACTGCTAAACATCGTCATCATTCTGGTAATAATCTTCATCGTCATTTTCTTGTGTATATGCTGCTGTATAATAAAAAAGAGATCCTTCAGGTGAAAGTACAAGAAGCCTAGAGAAAGATATCAATTTGGATTAACTAAATTGAATACTACTTAATTTTATTATTGTGGTTAGTGAGTAGCAGACTGATTAGTTTTGTGGTTGCATGCATATGGTTTGTAATGTGGTTTTGTGTGCAGTATATAGCTATCATTTGTGCACAATAATACTGAGACTGTTTAGTTGTTCAGTTTTTCAGTCATTTGCTGTAAGACAATATATCAGATTTTCTAAATTATATTCTCTAACTGTAGTGAGCCAGTGTACTACACCTATAATAATTAATAAACTTTGTAGATTAATTTTACTTAAACTGAAACTGGTCCAAGATTGCCTCATAGCTTGTCTGCAATAAAAACTCATAACCACACATAAAAATATAATACTCATTCCTATAAATATAGCTACATCAATATATTATACTGTGTTTGAGACAAAACTGGTAGGGTCCTGTAGCCTGGACTCAGACACTGGTTATAACTTATTTTATTTTCTTCTTAACTGTGCTGTCTATCGCTATATACTGGTTTAAATCCAGAGTGGAACCTGCATGATACTACTGGCAATTATGTTCTTTATTAGTCATGTTCAGAACACTACGCAGAAAAGGAGGATAGACTGTATACATGTTTAAGAGACATAGAACCCCCAACTATTTCTGCAGCTGTCTTTGTAGAGATTTGTTACCATAGTAAACAGCTGTTTCACTTACTCAGGGGCTACCTTTGCTTCAGCTTCTACACAGTCTGTTTTAATACATTATCAGCATCACATACGTACTTTTCAGTAGACGTTATATATTTCCTCTCTTGCCAGGTTTCTTGAGCAGTCATAGATTGCTGTATCTAAAGAGTTCTCCCATTCTCCCTGTTTCTTGTCTCCTACCATGGCATGAAAATGCTTTTTTTCCCGTGTGTTACCTTCCATTGTCATATTGCTAGTTGATAACCAGTAAGATGTATGAGATTGCTACTATAAATAGCCCTATATTTGGTTTGTTTTAAAAGTCCATTTTTATAAATACAGTAGATTCTTACTTATACAGACTTCAGTTATCTAGTACACTAACAATATTCATTGCCAATTTGCTATGCAAATAGAATACAACATTACTTCCATTCAAAATGTATTGCTTTATACATACTAAAGTTTCACTACCTTACGGTCCATATTACTAAGGTTCCACTGTATACAGCCAGTCCAATAGGGTCTGCATAACTGAGGTTCCACTTGCTTTACTATGAGTGGTTCTGTTGACTACTAAAAATGTCAAGTTATCAATACCTCAAATATCTCTCTATAATTAAATTTGCAAAATCACTGATAAATTCTCTAAGCTTACCAATTCCTATAGCTAATATGCAATAATAAATCCTCCAATTGCTATAATTTTGAGTCATGACTGATGCATCTGTTAATAATAAAATACTGTACAATACCTTAATATTGAGGTTTGTTCTCTGGGATGGCTGGGCATTAATTACTGAAGTACTTGAATTGCCTTTGTCCAGAGTCAACACAAATTATGGGAATTATTAATCCTAAAAAATTTAATGTTATCACCAATAATAACTCATTATAGCTACCTGTTTATATACTTGTCTGAGGTAGATCATCTTCTCTATAGTTTCTTCTGCTATTAGTCAATTTCATGACTCCAACCAATACTCTATGATAGTTTTGGGGAGAAAGGGAACAGAAGAATAGAGAGGGAGAAGGAGAGGAGAGAGGAAGGAGGGAAAGAAAGGGGAGAGGGGAGGAGGGGAAGGAGGAAAGAGGAAGAGGGGAGAGAGTGGGAGAAGGGAGAGAGGGAGGGAGAAAAGGGGAAAAACCACTGCATGCCAAAAGCTGATGAGAGAGTCTTTGATGACAACTGTTCTTCCCACTGCTGGTACCTTGTCACACCAAAGATGGACTTGTGAAAAGAGCTCAAATGCTTCACCTGCTCAGTCTTCAGGGCCTCAGGTCTCAGCTCCATACAGCAAGACTGACAAAACCACTGCCTGGTATACTGGTAACCGAGAAAGCACCATTCTGCTCTACATGCCTTAGCAATCCTGCAAACCACTTCATCCTTAATCTCACCATCACTTGAATTGCTAGCACCAAGATAGGTAAAGCTATCTATCGTCTCGTCCACCTTCCACCTGCACTGGCAACTTACGTATCACTGTCTTGTAACTCGCTTGACACTATACTGCTGTATATAACTATGTCTTCAGGTCTTCTCTATTTTGCATTGTTGGTTGAGCATGAATACCACTGAAGATATTAATAAGTCATTAATAATTTTGCAGGAAGAATTAGCATTATTAGATGATGACCTATCAAATACTACTTGAGATGTTGACACAACTCCTCAAAATTTAATCTGTGCTGCTTATGTTTGTATTCCCGATTGTGTATCCAACCATTCTCTTTACCATTACTCATGATTTCTTAGTATTCATGTGTGTGGCTACATAACTTTCTTCAGATAAAAACATTAAAAAGAAAACATGCATCCATTTAACTGAGTTAAAGGTTCTATTTTCAGTGTTCAATGATAAACTTCCAAAGTTTGGTTCCATCCCTGACTGTCCCGGCTGTCTCCAATTCTTCAATTTTGGAAGAATTTTGAGCTTCCATTTGTCGCTTACCAAACCTCTTGTGGACAGTACAACAGAGATCAAGCTGATAGTGAGATCGACACTTGTTCAAAGTGCTCACCAGAAGCTTCCAGTGACTGCCAGTGCATTAATGTTGTCCAGATAGCAAACAAAGAGGCACTCTAAACTGGACACATTGAGGTTCACCAACTAGAGGGAATGGCAGTGAGTATCTCTCAGACCAATGCCCAAAACCTCCATCTGAGATAAACAATCAAGGACATTTTTACATAATGAGCATGTAATGAAGCAGAGATATGCAGCAGTGAGGAGTGGAAGTGGAAAAATCACTGTTATGATTTCACTGTTGGCAGTGTGTGTTTATATAAGTTCCATCTAAAGACCTGGAAGCTATATTTTTACTAGTTGTATTTGTGCTTTGAATTTTAGAAACTTAATGCCTTTTTTTTACTAGTAGTAGCTAGTTAGAAATTTTTGTAAGTAGGCTAAAATGTTTTTATGTAGTTTGCTGCTATTCCAAACTTAGTATCAGAATTGATTTTGACAGTTGTAAAGAGGTGATGGTCTATTGCTGTGAGGTTATAGTATACCATCACAAATGGTACAAAGATTGTATTCATAATGAATCCAAATACTGGAAGTTAACTCTGATAGATATACTTGATACATAGCTATGTAGCTACATCAGTATGAGTATAACATAGTAATATCATTTTGCTGATAGAATAGATAGGGTTTCTGAATAGATCTACTATAAAGCACTGATCACATGCACTTACAAGTGTACAGTAAAGAACGACTAGTAGATGTGACATTAATTGGTATTACTTTTGAAGTATAGCTGGGTTTTTATATGAGATATTAGCTGAGCTAATGTATGGCTATACAGTAAGGCTAGAGTGAGGCATATGTAATAAACTAACTCTGAATAGCACATTCGGAGGTGTATAATATAGCTGTGGTCATGATATATGCAAGTAAGAGGATGTGGGAATGATAATGTGTGGTTACCTTTTGTTATCCATTTACACTGTATAACACTCCATATATTTGAATTTAAAGGCTGTCGTCATTGTAATATAAAATAAACATATCAGTCTAGCTATATGTACACTGTGTGGCTATGCACATGCATTATTTACATTATCTCTACACTTTTTCTATGCTGACTAAATACATATCCTTGGTTGTTTAATGGAACGATTTTATTTTATGAAGCTGGTAGACAGGACATTGCAACTTTACCACAGACCCAATCAGCTACATGAAGTAGCTATAAGAAGCTGTGGTTCTAGGAAACCCTTTCAGACAACATTCCAACATTCCATAGTTAGAGTAGTTGACAGAAGGGGCACCTTTTGGTTAACTTGAGGCAAAGTAGCTATTTGCTATAAACCAAGTTTTAATTATCAATTTTGGATGGTGGAAAAATCTAACTTGCACAATTTAGAATTTCAGCCTTATGACTGATGGAGTAAACTACAAACTTTTAAACATAGTACAGTGAAGTAAATATTAGCTAGCTAGCTACTAGAAGGTGTGCTGCAATGTGGGTGCATTGGTGCAAGCATTCCTTTTTGAAATTGAGTAAGAAGAATTTTAAGTAAGTACATACATAACGTATGTATCAGAAATCCTCATTTTGACTCCCACTATTTGTATTTAGCTGTGATTGGTGCTGGTACTTGTTCTTGTTCTAAATATGTACCGTATTATCAAATGCATCGTCATCAGATGACTTATCTCCTCAGCTGGATGATTCCCTTTAGGAGGTGATGACAAATCCACAAAGTGACACCCTTTGTGTCTTTCTCCTTCATACTGTCAACCTTTGTACCTTCTTGGATGTATGTTCCAGAACACTACTAGTTTAGTCTTTGGGATGGTAACTCTTTACATTCTTCTTTGCCTGTGCTATGTATCTCTTCTTCAAATAGCTACAAGATGTTCTGTTTTTTTTTGTAGCAGTTGTCTGAGTTGAGAGTTCAGATGAGTGGATAGAGGTTACTGTCTCTCTTGGTCCTGTTGTTTTCATGTGCTGTTATCACTTTCATACTCACATCTGAAAGTTCATTGGAACTGTGGTTAAACAATGAGCAGGTTAGTATAGATAATGGACTATAGTAATAATACATGTTTTATATACACATTGTGAATTGTATTACAAAATCAGGGCTGGATCCAGGGGGAGATGGATATTCAAACCACACCTTTTTCTCTTAGCGAAAGATTACTTAGTAGCTAATAGGCTCGACATCTACAAAATGCTGCAGTACATTAACAATGTATACTATACTGCCAATACCTAGATGAAGTGGTTGGTTATTCATGGCTCCAGTTTTGATGTTTGTCCGGATAAAAGATAATCCTCTGTATTTGTTATATACCTCTGTATTCCATTGGAAATGTCCTTGATTGTATATTTCAGACGGAGGTTTTGGGTGTTGGTCTGAGGGATACTCTTCTATCATTACTCCCATTCCCTCGAGTTGGTGAACCTCTATGTGACAGTGAAGGAACCAGTAGCCTGGATTATCAGCTTGAAAGGCAATGACTACGTACCCACCAGCTGGGACGATCACAGTGTCCTTCAGAATGGTAGTATTCTTTATGCGGGAGCAAAATCATTCAGTCTAGCTAGATTCCTTGTCTCCAACTGCACTCAACACCATAATAATTGTCTTGGGATCCTTACCATTTTTTTTTTTTTTTTGCAAAGGGGCACCTTTTGTTAACTTGAGATATCACACTTATTTCAATTTGCCCTTCCCCCTGGACCAACCCCCTTTTGTTTTGCCAATGAGATCTCCACAACAAGACTACCACATACAAGAGCAGATAGCACTTGGAGTTTCTCTGTTTCTTTTTCAGTACTCTAAAAAGAAGTTAGGATAGTAATAACCTTATTGACACCTACAGTGGAAACCCTCTATTTCAGACACCTTGGCGTGTCCTGAATAGAGGGATGCTCTCATTCCAGGAGGTAAAGTTATTATTTGGGACATATCCATTAAGTGCATCCTTAATGCAGGGTGTCCTCATTGCAGGGGATTAATTGGAATAGAGGGGTCCCACTATAATACATAATAAGGGGTCCTTCTATGTGTAAATTTCCTTACAGTATTCTTATAGTATATTACAGTAATCTTATTTTATAGTCAGTAATCTTATTATATATTATTGAATATTACAAGTATATTACAAATGACGTAATGTCAAGGATTTACACATAGAATCACCCATAATAAGACACTATAATAGGGTGGAAGTACAGACAAACACTGTCTCCCTAATCCAGCCTTCATTGTAGAAGTATAGTTATCTGCACTGAAGTATAGGACACCACTAGCTACACTTTTCTTTGGGGGGGGGGGGGGGGGGGGGTGCTGGCTTAGCCATTGCTGCTGTATGTGTATAGAACTACAAATTCTCTTGATTCAGGTCTCCTGGGTTTGGTTTGACTCTGGTGTCTGAAACCATGACATATGTTGCTGAGAGCTCTCTCTAGCACCACTAGGAATGGATGTCCAACAGCAGTGATAAAGGGAGCACACACAGAGAGGGACAAGGTGCATGATTTACCTGTTGGGCTACAGTGGTAGCTGTGGATTCAAAATATAGAGTATCACATACGTAGGTATAGCTATTTGATGATAGCTACCAACCAATAATTATTCATAGCCTGTTAGTGCAGCTATCAATTTTAGTTTGGGGTGTAACCAAGATTGGTGTTCTCACGAAATTCCAAGTGCAAGGGGTGAAGAGTGCCTAAACTACAGCTATTAACTTCAGGATCTTGTAGTTTATACACAACAAACTATAGGAAACCCTTTCAGACAACATTCCAACATTCCATAGTTAGAGTAGTTGACAGAGGGGGCACCTTTGGTTAACAGAAGCTACAGGTTAGCTATATACAAACACTGGGCCACACATATATTGGTTGTGCTGCATACCATAATTATTCCAATTGGGGTCTTAAGAAATATATACCAAGTACAAGAGGAACATGCCTAAACTACAGCTATTAAACTGAATATTTTTCAGGATCTTGTAGTTTTTATACAGCAATAAACTGTAGGTTTGTTCTCAATTCTTTAAGGTTATACTATTAGAAGATGAATCAATAATGACCTGTCAAATAACTTGAAAAGTTACATCTCATCTGTGTGTACTATCTTGAATGTTGAGCATCCATGTCTGATCAGACAAAAATTATTACTGATGCATTGCTGCTCTTTGAGTAGAGGGATTAAGGCAGCAAAATACATTGAGGAATGTCTCCAATGTGATGTTGGGCTGCATAAGAATGACTAGTTACTATCTTTATTCAGAATGTATAGCCAGGATTTTATAATAATATGTATACCAGATGAGCTAATGTGTGGCCAAAACAGGATATTATAGTGAAATAAATTATTGTACATAATAGCTATTCAGGAGTGTGATAGTGCAATAGTATTCATGTGTAGCTACTTTTCTTCACATAACTTTCATAGTGAACTAGCTGTGAATAATATTGTACATATTCAGGAGTGTGATAGTGCAATAGTATTCATGTGTAGCTACTTTTCTTCACATAACTTTCTTCACATAAACATTCAAAAGGAAAGAGTGGTTGGTACTAGTTTTGTATTCCTCCACTGAGTCTACCTCTGGTTTCTATTAGTGCTCTAGGAATCAAAGTTATGTGGGGATTCATATTGTTCATCTCAATTGTATCCTCCCAGTTCCATGAAGGGCTGAGTGTGGTAGAAGACTGCCTTGACCAAAGGGAATCTTGCGACTGCGATGAAAGTAAAACTGTCTGTGAATTTAAGCTGGAGATTGAAGAACTACAGACATTCACCAGTTATGAAATCAAGAATAAAGAGTTACTGACTAGAGGCACTCCTGGTGATACTTACTATTTGGATGAAAATGGCTATCATCCTGCTGTGCCTGATGTTGCAGGACTCCTTGAGGTAGATACTAACTGCTATTTGAGAAGAACTCTGGTTAATGATGAAGATTTTAAAAACCAGAGTTGCAGTATACCTATGACAGTAGATGGAGTCTCATATCGAAGATACATTGCAGTGAATGGTCGTATTCCAGGTCCAACTCTAATCGTCACTGAGGATCAGCTGGTGAAAGTTACTGTTGTGAATCGACTAACTAGTGAGGTTATAACCATTCACTGGCATGGAATGCATCAGAAGGGAACACCATGGATGGATGGGGTTGGGTTCATTTCACAGTACCCCATTGGACCTGGAGCAACATTTGACTACATATTCAAAGCCACACCTGCTGGTACCCACTGGTACCACTCCCATGTCGGGGCACAGAGGACCGACGGATTATTTGGAGCATTGGTAGTTAGAGAGAAGAATGACTTTTTCCATTATGTGGTAACTCCAGAGGTCATCTCGAATCGGGCAGAGACAGGTCAAGCTATCTTAGATAATCCCTCACGTTACACTTTGACTCTTCTGGATTGGCAGAGGGAAGATTCTCTTGACCTCTTTGTAAAGATCAATTCTGCATTGGGATTTTATCATAACAAACCAATTGGTCAAGTCCCAACAAACATGGATGATTTCTATCATCCAAGAACCACAAGTCCTGATGGAGTTGAAGTTGGTCCAGTTCCGTACTGGTCTGGGCTGATCAACGGCAGAGGGAGAATGAACGATTCTATACATACCCCACTCAGCATATTCAATGTTTCTCAAGACAGTATGTATCGGTTCAGAATCATAGGTGCTCAGAGCTTATATGCTTATAAATTCTCCATTGACTCTCACAAGTTACGTGTGATAGCAACTGATGGTCACTTTATTGAACCAGTAGAGGTGGACTATATAATAGTACACAGTGGAGAGAGATACGACTTCATACTTGAGACCTATGACGATGACAGTAATGGAAATGCTTTCTGGATTCGTGCAACGACATTGGAGACCTTGGAGACTATTCAGCAGGACAGGGAGCATTCTGCCCGTGCTATACTTACTTACGAGACTTCATCAATTCATGTCACTGACTGGATATATCTATACTCTGGAGTTCGTTCTACTGATCATAACTGTGGTAGTGAGCGTCAGTGTTATGTTCTAAACTGTCCCTTTAAAGACTATGTAAACAGCACAAACCAAACATGCATCCATTTAACTGAATTAAGAGCTCTATTTCCAGTGTCCAATGATAAACTTCCAAAGTTTAGTTCCATCCCTGACTGTCCCGACTGCCAGTTCTTCAATTTTGGTTTTGAAGGTGATGGTACCACTAGTGCTATCAACGGCAAGAATTTCCAGTTTCCAGTTGTCGCTTACCAAACCTCTTGTGGACAATATGACAGAGATCAAGCTGATAGAGAGATCGACACTTGTTCAATGCGTAGTAGTAGTAAGTCATCCATGGACCGCAAGTGTATTAATGTTGCCCCTATAGCTAACAAAAAGAAATTTACAACTGAAGAAGAACCTGAGACAATTATTATGGTGTTGAGTGCTGTTGGGGACGTATCAAAAAGATTTAATAATTTTGCTCATCCCATTCACCTTCATGGACACAGTTTTCATGTTCTGTACATTGGACATGGCATATACAACAGTACTGGGAAGCTGATTGATAACTCACCAGATGTGGACTGTCGTGGAGATAATCTTTGCATGAACCCAACATGGAGAAATGGCATACCTATGGATGTATTAAGAGAAGTGACCGGAGATGGAGGCCGCATAAAGAACACTGCCATTCTGAAGGACACTGTGATCGTCCCAGCTGGTGGGTATGTAGTCATTGCCTTTCAAGCTGATAATCCAGGCTACTGGTTCCTTCACTGTCACATTGAGGTTCACCAACTCGAGGGAATGGGAGTAATGATAGAAGAGTATCCCTCAGACCAACATCCAAAACCTCCGTCTGAGATAAACAATCAAGGACATTTTCGATGGAACAAAAATAATTATAATGAGCATGTAATGAAAGCAGAGACATGCAGCAGTGACAGTGGAAGTAGAAAAATCACTGTTACAGTTTCACTGTTGTCAGTGTGTGTTTATATAAGTACCATATTATAAAGATCTGGAAGCTATATTATTTTGACTAGTATGTTTGGACTTTGAATTTTAGAAACTTTACCTTTTTTATAAGAGATTTTTGTAAGTAGATGTTTTTGTGTAGTTTGCTGCTATTCCAAACTTTATATCTTCTAGCTATATATATACTTAGAATTGATTTAAACCACAATGGTACAAAGATTGATTCAGGAGATTTGGTCCAAATACCTGAGGAGAGACATAGCTAATATATAGCTATGCCAGAGGTGGGGTGTGTGAATTAAAGTGCTTTGTACATCAGTATGAGTGTAACATAGTGCCTACACAGTGTACATATATATAGCTAGCTGATATGCTTACAATGTCAAATATATGGGGTGTTATACAGTGTAAATGGATAACAAAAGGTAACCACACATTTTCATTCCCACATCCTCTTCCTTGCTGTGGTTATCCCCCCCCCCCCCCCCCCCCCCCCCCCCATAATATGCATTATGCATACACTTGTGCAGTTGTGCCTTACTGTATAGCCACACATTGACATTATCAAAATCCTGGCTATATAATATATAGCTATACCTCAAAAGTAATACCAATGTCACATGTAAGGTAAAAGGTTATTAAATAAAGTACCTGTGGTTTGTCTAAGTGGTGTTAAATTTGTAAGTGGCTGAGACATTGTGGTGTAGTCTTGCCATTTATGAATAGGGACATGCAAATTATGCTTTTTTTCCTTGCCTATAATGCTATGCTCCAATACCCAATACCCAGCCCCATTATGCTCCACGAAAGTGTCTATTATGCTCATAAAAGTTTCCATATGGTATGAAAAAATTAAACCATCGTTTGTTATCACTGGTAAGTTAAGGCCTGGGTCCAGCATTTGTAGTATAGGTTGTACAAAACCTTGTACAGACCCTGTATAATACCTTGTACTAGCTGTTACTAACATGTAGCAGTGGCATGAAATTACATAAAAAACATAACATAAATGAAGATGTTGTTGTAACTCTAGTGAGTGACAGTCTGGCAGACATTCAGTTCTTTGAGCTAAAGTCTGAATTGGTCCCCATAGACCTTAACTTAATTTGATGGTGCCATTTTGTGCACAATTCAATGGAGATTATGTCATAAAATGGATGGAAATCTTTACCTAATTATGTTGTGGTTATGCCATTTTTTATGTCAAGAGAGAACACAGGAAAACAGTGATTTCAGCCATAACTTAGTCAATATGTATTCAATGCAGCCTGCCATTTTATACCAAGTGTAGGATACCATTCATGAATTACACACAAAATCTGAACTCTTTACACAAGTGGGAACAAATTCGGATTTTGACATTTTAATCACAAAACACCATCTATTTTTTGGTCTGCTACAAAGAATATTTTCTCAAATAAGGACCAAAAGGTTGTTAAGCCCACCAAACAATAATTGTTCTTTTATATAAACTTTATTTGAAGCCTCTATCACATTTATTTTTGGAGTTATGAAATTTTGAAGTACACTTGTAAAATTGTTGTTAAGTTTTTGGACCCAGGCCTTAATATTAACCAGTGATATTGCAGCATGATTGTTGCCTCCAAATAGTCTTGTAGAGTGTTAGCTTGGTTTCCTCCAAAAGAGTTATTCAACAAAGATAACACTTCTTCTGCAGCAGCCCTCATCATGACACCATTGACATCATGACATGTCCTGCCTGATTACTAGTGATTAGTCATGCATGCATTGCATGGTTATTACAAAAAATTATCCCTATTAGCTATGCCAGCATTGCTCTGGCATTAAGCATTGGCCTATTATACCCAAAGCAATGCCAGCATAATTTGCATGTCCCTATTTATGAGGCTGCATGCAAAAGAGTTTTTCCATTACCAAAAGATTCATTGGTATCATCATTTACTATGATTGGTGCTATGTTTTACCTGGGAATTTTGATGGCATATTATATAGCAGTAAAATCAGAATACTGTGTAAATTCTGGAGTTCTTCCACATTTTGACTTACTAATAGATTCAATTGTATGTATTTAGTTGTGATTGGTGCTGGTATTTTTTTTTTTTTTTTTTTTTTTAGTATTATCAAATGCATCATCATCAGATGACTTATCTTCTCAGCTGGATGGTTCCCTTTAGGAAGTGATGACAAATCCACAAAGTGTAACCCTTTTGTCTTTCTCCTTCATACTGTCAACCTTTGCACCTTCTTGGATGTATGTATATACCAGAACACTACTAGTCCAGACTTTGGGATGGTAACTCTTTACATTCTTCCTTGACTGTGTTATGTACCTCTTCTTCAAATAGCTACAAGATGTTCTGTAAGTTGCCAGAGCTGTTCTTGAGTTGAGAGTTTGAGACTGGCAGATGAGTGAACAGAGAGTGGATAGAGAGTGGATAGAGGTTACCGTCTCTCTTTGTGTTGTTTTCATGTGCTGTGGACTCAATATTATCACTTTCATTATTCACATCCTAAAGTTCATTGGAACTGTGGTTAAACTTTACAACAATGAGCGGGTTAGTATAGATAATGAACTATAGTAATAATACATGTTTTATATACACATTGTGCATTGTATTAAAGAATCAGGGCTGGATCCAGGGGGAGAGGGATATTCAAACCACACCTTTTTCTCTTAGCTAAAGATTACTTAATAGCTAGCTAATAAGGCTTTATATCTACAAAATACTGCAGCACTAAACTGCTATACTGCCAATGCCTACATAGTATAGCTAGAAAGATGAAGTGGTTCTTCACAGTATATCTGACTCAGTTTTGATGTTAGTGCTGAAGCCTGAAGACTATTCAGATAAACCTATGGCTGACATCAGTGCACTCACTTGTATATTAATAATAAATCAACCCCAACCACACCCACTTGTGAGTGTGGTAAAGTATGTAACCGAAAGGTACTTTCCCTTATGACGTCACTGCACATGTCATCAGCTAGCTAGCTATATAGCTATACATGTGGCTTTAATAATTATTCTAAGTTACAAGTGGCTAGTAGCTAAGAACACTATGTGGAGATTCATATTGTGGATCTCAATCTTATTGGCCTCCAAGATCCATGGAGGGTTTAGTGAGGTAGTAGACTGCTTTGACCAAAAGGAATCTTGTGTCTGCAATGAAAGTGAAGCTGTCTGTGAATTTAAGCTGGAGATTGAAGAACTACAGACATTCACCAGTTATGTGATCACAGATAATGACTTGTTGACTAGAGGCACTCCTGGTGATACTTACTTTTTGAATGAAACTGGCTATCATCCTGCTGTACCTGATGATGAAGCATTACCTGAGGTAGGTAGCTGTTATTTGAGAGGAACTCTGGTCAATGATAAAGATTTCACAGAACAGAGTTGCAGTATACCTATGACAGTGGATGGAGTCTCATATCGAAGATACATTGCAGTGAATGGTCGTATTCCAGGTCCAACTCTAATCGTTACAGAGGATCAGCTGGTGAAAGTTACTGTCATGAATGGACTAACTAGTGAGGCTATAACCATTCACTGGCATGGAATGCATCAGAAGGGAACACCATGGATGGATGGGGTTGGGTTTATTTCACAGTACCCTATTGGACCTGGAGAAACATTTGACTACATATTCAAAGCCACACCTGCTGGTACCCACTGGTACCACTC
Organism: Diacarnus erythraeanus; assembly: GCA_964016965.1. Classification (NCBI taxonomy): domain Eukaryota; kingdom Metazoa; phylum Porifera; class Demospongiae; order Poecilosclerida; family Podospongiidae; genus Diacarnus; species Diacarnus erythraeanus. The sequence continues at coordinate 3,734,531 of OZ024675.1, read as the reverse complement.
CCATGTCGGAGCACAGAGGACTGATGGATTATTTGGAGCATTGGTAGTTCAAGAGAAGAATAATTTCTTCCGTGACGTGGTAACTCCAAAGGTCATCTCAAATCGGTCAGAGCCAGGTCAAACTATTTTTGATAACCCCTCACGTTACACTTTGACTCTTCTGGATTGGCAGAGGGAAGCTTCCCTTGACCTCTTTGTAAAGATACATTCAACTCTAGGGTTTTATCCTCAGATCTCCTTGGGTAACGTACCAACGAACAGGGACTCTCTCTATAATCCAAGAACCACAAGTTCTGATGGAGTTGAAGTTGGTCCAGTTCCATACTGGTCTGGGCTGATCAACGGCAGAGGGAGAATGAACGATTCTATACGTACCCCACTCAGCATATTCAATGTTTCTCGAGACAGTATGTATCGGTTCAGAATCATAGGTGCTCAGAGCTTATATGCTTATAAATTCTCCATTGACTCTCACAAGTTACGTGTAATAGCAACTGATGGTCACTTTATTGAACCAGTAGAGGTGGACTATATAATAGTACACAGTGGAGAGAGATACGACTTCATACTTGAGAGTTATGAAGATAAAAGTGGAGATGCTTTCTGGATACGTGCAAAGACATTGGAGAATCAACAACAGAACAGGGAGCATTCAGCTCGTGCTATACTTATTTACAGGAATGCAGCAAATGATGTTACTGACTGGAGGAATGGATACTCTCAAATTAATTCTCCTGATCGTAACTGTGATAGTCGTTCTAAATGTGTTGTCCTCAACTGTCCCTTTAAAGACTATGTAAACAGCACAAACCAAACATGCATCCATTTAACTGAATTAAGAGCTCTATTTCCAGTGTCCGATGATAAACTTCCAAAGTTTGGTTCCACCCCTGATTGTCCCGACTGCCTCCAGTTCTTCAACTTTGGTTTTGAAGGTAAAAATTTCACTAGTGCTATCAATGGAAAGAATTTTGAGCTTCCAGTTGTCGCTTACCAAACCTCTTGTGGACAGTACGACAGAGATCAAGCTGATAGTGAGATCGACACTTGTTCAAAGTGCTCACCAGAAGCTTCCAGTGACTGCAAGTGCATTAATGTTGTCCAGATAGCAAACAAACAGAAAACTGGTAAGGATCCCAAGACAATTATTATGGTGTTGAGTGCAGTTGGGGATATGCCGAGTGGATTAGATAATTTTTCTCATCCCATTCACCTTCATGGACATAGCTTTCATGTACTGTACATTGGACATGGTGAATACGACAGTACTGGGAAGCTGATTGATAACTCACCAGATGTGGACTGTGGAGATCTTCTTTGTAGGAATCCAACATGGGGCAACGATACCATGCCAATGGATGTAGTGAGGGAAGCAGTCGGAAGAGAAGGCCGCATAAAGAACACTGCCATTCTGAAGGACACTGTGATCGTCCCAGCTGGTGGGTACGTAGTCATTGCCTTTCAAGCTGATAATCCAGGCTACTGGTTCCTTCACTGTCACATAGAGGTTCACCAACTCGAGGGAATGGGAGTAATGATAGAAGAGTATCCCTCAGACCAACACCCAAAACCTCCGTCTGAGATAAACAACCAAGGAAATTTTCGATGGAACATGGAAGATTACAACAAGTTTGTAAAGAAAGGGGAGACATGCAAAGGAGATGTAACTAAGAGAATTGCTTTGATTGTTGGATTGTCTGCAGGGGGACTGGTAATAATCATCCTCGTCATTTTCTTGTGCATATGCTGCTGTATAAAAAAGAGATGCTGTATGCCAAATGGATTTAATCAATTTGACCAGCCAATAAATTAACTTTGTATGTTCACTCAAACTGAAACTAGTCCAAGATTGTTTGTAGATTCACTCAAGCTGATATGAATTCAAAATGTACATAACATTTTTGTCAAGTAGCCCTAAGCTCTAGCAGACTGAGGGAACTAAGTGAAGTGAAATCTTAGTAGTTTGCCAAAAAATTGGCCAGTAACTAAGATAATATAGCAATCAAGGTGTTACTTTTGGTACACAGCTTATTCAAAACCTCTGGGGATCGAGGTCTATAGCTTGTCTGTAGTAAAAACTCCATAAAAATATAATATATACTCATTCCATGATACTATGAAAATACATTAATCTATGCTAACTGATGTGTTTGAGGCATAACTGGTAGGGTCCTGTGATTGTTGTAGCCTGGACACACTGCTTATAGCTTCCTTCTCCATTTTCTCCTTAACTGAGCTATCCATCACTGATTTTAAATTCAGAGCAGAAAATATTCATTCCAACTGGTTTTGGTGTACAATCACTTGAACCTGCATATTATAGTGGTCACCCTTGGGACACAACCAGTTGGCTGTTATACAGAGGTGGCCTGCCTATACAGTGGAACCTGTATATAGTGGTCACCCTTGAGACACAACCAGTTGGCTGTTATACAGGGGTGGCCTGCCTATACAGTGGAACCTGTGTCACCCTTGGGACACAACCAGTTGGCTGTTATACAGAGGTGGCCTGCCTATACAGTGGAACCTGTAGCTATATAGTGGTCACCCTTGGGACACAACCAGTTGGCTGTTATACAGAGGTGGCCTGCCTATACAGTGGAACCTGTATATAGTGGTCACCCTTGAGACACAACCAGTTGGCTGTTATACAGGGGTGGCCTGCCTATACAGTGGAACCTGTATATAGTGGTCACCCTTGGGACACAACCAGTTGGCTGTTATACAGAGGTGGCCTGCCTATACAGTGGAACCTGTAGCTATATAGTGGTCACCCTTGGGACACAACCAGTTGACTGTTATACAGAGGTGGCCTGCCTATACAGTGGAACCTGTATATAGTGGTCACCCTTGAGACACAACCAGTTGGCTGTTATACAGGGGTGGCCTGCCTATACAGTGGAACCTGTGTCACCCTTGGGACACAACCAGTTGGCTGTTATACAGAGGTGGCCTGCCTATACAGTGGAACCTGTAGCTATATAGTGGTCACCCTTGGGACACAACCAGTTGACTGTTATACAGAGGTGGCCTGCCTATACAGTGGAACCTGTATATAGTGGTCACCCTTGGGACACAACCAGTTGACTGTTATACAGAGGTGGCCTGCTTATACAGTGGAACCTGTATATAGTGGTCACCCTTGGGACACAACCAGTTGACTGTTATACAGAGGTGGCCTGCTTATACAGTGGAACCTATATACATATAGTAGTCACCCTTGGGACACAACCAGCTGGCTGTGTCCACTGCTTACAATGTAAAATGATATGGATGGCTAGCCTGCTTGTTATGTACCTGTGGTCTATGTGTTGATATAAGATATATATCATCAGTCATACACAAACACCAGTTAACCATCTAGTGGTTACACAAAAACATGCATGCACTTATATACTTGGCCTGGCACCTGGCTTCAATGTTGCACCTGGCTTCAATGTTGCACCTGGCATGATACTACTTGATCTGCTTCTCTCTGGCATATGTTCTGATGTTTCCTTTATTAGTCATGTTCAGAACACTGCACAGAAGAGAATAGACTGTGTACATGTTTAAGGGACATAGAACCCCCACTATATCCCTGCATATGTCTCTTATAGAGATTGTTATTATAGTAACCAGCTCTGTTTCACTTACTCAGGGGCTACCATTGCTCCAGCTTCTAAACAGTCAGTTTTCCATTAGAAAGAAAACAGTAATCTAAATACATTATTAAAATAACATACTTTTCAGAGAGAGGTTATTTCCTGTCTTGCCAGGTTTCTTGAGCAGTCATAGATTGTTGTATCCACAGTCTCTGTTTCCTACCATGGCATGAAACCCTCCCTCCCTCCCCTCCCCTTCCCTCCCTCCCTTCTCCCTTTAAAAGTCCATACAGTGTTATATAGAGTTCAGAGTTCAGTTATCTAGTTCCTCTAATTATATGGAGTCTAAATTAACAATATTTATTGCCAATTTTCTATGCATTGAATAGAATACAACACTGCTTCCATTCAAAATGTATTGCTTTATACATCACTTATACAGACTAGTGCCTATCTATATAACTGAGATTATACTATACAGACTAGTACTAGCCAGTCCCATAGGGTCTGTATAACTGAGGTTATACAGACCCTATGAGAGAGGAAGGAGGGAAGAAAAGGGGAGAGAGAGAGGAGGGAAAGAGAGGGGGAAAGGGGAAGGAGGAAAGAGGAAGAGGGGAGAGAGGAAGGGAGAGAAGAGAGGACTTGTCAAAACCTGCTGGGAGGGTCTTTGACAACTACTGCAGGTACCTTGTCACACCCAAGATGGACCTAATGCAACGATAGTGAAAAGAGCTCAAATGCCTCACCTGCTCAGCCTTCAGAGTCCAGGTCTTAGCTCCATACAGCAAGACTGGCAAAGCCACTGTCTACTACCTTCAAGCCTGGCCAGGTTCTTTTCGGATCCTAGGGGTGATGTTTTTGTGTTGTTTGGTGATTTCAACACTAGGGTTGGAAGGCTTGAAGGTAGTGACAACCTGTGGATCCCTGGAGATGGTAGATAAACATATCATTATGATGTCATATGTATTACAGAATGAATAATATGATATTATGATATTATTAATACAATCATATCATGCACCCAGTCACTATAACACCAGTTCTGTCATCCCTGTGACACCAGCACACGTACCCAGTCACCCATACCAGATGGACATTATACAGTGTGTGTATTCAAGACACATTTTTATACAGCTGGGAGCCTTAATTAGAGGGGTTATAACATGCCAGGCCCATACCAAGACACTCAGAAAGGAGGGTCACAACATGACAAGGTATAAGAGAGCATGTCATGAAGCATGCCATCTAGGGGGGTCCAGGGAAGAGGGAGGGCATGCCACACACCCTCCCCTCCCAGTTTTAGTGGAGCCCATTGTAATGAAAATCTGATATGTTTCTAGGAGTATTAGGGATCCTGGTAGGGATGTCAGTCATCTACAAGACTGCACTTAAGTTGCAGAGGTACTGCTGTATCTATCACAGGAGTCTAGTATCATATGGGCATCTTCGTTCACCCTAGCAACAAAGAATAGCACCACGGTTTACCAGCATCTAGTCCGTTTTCGTCTTCACTCATAGCTTTTGAATAATTCACTTTTACCCGCCACTTACCCGCCACTTACTCGACCCTTACCCACCTTAGTTGCTGTGCTTCATTTATTCTGCTTGTACAACTTCTTCTGTCATACCTAGTGTAGCTAAAAATGGGTAGCAGGTATGTCATACCCAGTGCAAGTGCTATCTGCTGCTGTATGTGGTAGTCTTGTTGAGATCTCATTGGCAAAACAAAAGGGGGTTGGGCTAGAGAGAAGGGCATTGATTGAAATGGTAATACTTAAGTCTAATTGTGATGTAGAGAAGACATCATGCAGAATCTGTTTCTTATTATAAATGGTATTTTCCTCCCCCCCATGCCTATCAAAGCTATATCTATGTTCAATTCCAGGGTGGAAGAGGAGTTTCTGGCTGTATGCAGTACTTTAATATAGCATGGTTCTAATAACCGTACTGACACTTACAGTGGAAATCCTCTATTTCAAACACCTTGGGAGTGTCCTGATTAGAGGTGTAGCCTCATATTAAGAGATGAAGTTAATAGGGAAGTTATTATTTGGAACATATCCAAGTGTCCTTAATGAAGGATCTCCTGATTAATTGGAATAGAGGGGTCCCACTATAATACATATGACACTGTACTAGGAGACAAACACTCCAGCCTTCATTGTGGGAGTGTATGCACTGAAGATTGAAAGTATATAAAGACACCACTAGCTACACTTTTCACTGGGAGAACATTGAGGTGCTGGCTTGACACTACTGCTGTATGTGTATAGGACTATAAATTATAATGTCTCCTGATTTTTCAGGTTGGTTTGACTCTGGTGTCAGAGGCCATGACATATGCAGCTAAGAGTTCCACCTAACTACTCTCTCTCTAGCACCACGCAGGATGTCCAGAGAAGGATAAGGAACCATTATTGCTGAAAGCATGCATCAGATGTCTCCCATTAATTTGCTCTATTTTCCATTGTTGGTTGAACATGAATACCACTGAAGATATTAATTTGTCAATAATTTTGCATGAAGAATTAGATGATGGCCCATCAAATACTACTTGGGACTTGGGATATTGACACAACTCCTCAAAACTTAATCTGTGCTGTTTATTATCTTGGATCATGTATCCAACCATTCTCTTTACATTTTACTCATGATTTCTTCTTCAAATTCATTGGTTAATAGTATTCATGTGTGTGGCTAACATAACTTTCTTTAGATAAACATTCAAAAGGAAAAGGTAACTAAACATGTGTCCATTTAACTGAATTAAGAGCTCTATTTCCAGTGTCCAATTAACTTCAAAGTTTAATTCCATTCCTGACTATCCCGACTGTCTCCAGTTCTTCAATTTTGATTTTGAAGATGATAGTACCACTAGTGCTATCAACGGAAAGAATTTTGAGCTTCCAGTTGTCGCTTACCAAACATCTTGTGGACAGTATGACAGAGATCAAGCTGATAGTGAGACCGACACTTGTTCAAAGTGCTCACCCGAAGCTTCCAGTGACTGCAAGTGCATTAATATTGTCCAGATACGTAGCAAACAAGGAGACATTCCAAACTGGAAGAGAACCCAAGACAATTATTATGGTGTTGAGTGCAGTTGGAGACAAGGAATTTAGACTGAATGATTTTGCTCACCCCATTCACCTTCATGGACACAGCTTTCATGTTCTGTACATTGGACATGGCGAATACTGGGAAACTGATTGATAACTCACCAGATGTGGACTGTGGAGATCTTTTTTGTATGAATCCAACATGGGACAATAATACCATACCAATGGATGTAGTAAATGAAGTGACCAGAGATGGAGGCTGCATAAAGAACACTAGCTACCATTCTGAAGGACACTGTTATTGTCCCAGCTGGTGGGTACATAGTCATTGCCTTTCAAGCTGATAATCCAGGCTATTGGTTCCTTCACTGTCACATAGAGGTTCACCTATATACTAGAGGGAATGGGAGTGATGATAAAAGAGTATCCCTCAGACCAACATCCAAAACCTCCGTCTGAGATAAACAATCAAGGACATTTTCGATGGAACATTAATAATTATAATGAACATGTAAAGAAAGCAGAGATATGCAGCAGTGAGAGTGGAAGGAGTGGAAGTGGAAAAATCACTGTTATAATTTCACTGTTGGCAGTGTGTGTTTATATAAGTTCCATCTAAAGTCCTGGAAACTATATTTCTACTAGTTGTATTTGTGCTTTAAATTAACACCTTTTTTTTACTAGTTATATAGAAATTTTTGTAAGCAGGCTAGATGTTTTTATGTAGTTTGCTGCTATTCCAAAATTGTATCAGAATTGACTTACTCATGCTATTAAACCATCACAATGGTACATAGATTGTATTCAGATGACAGTAATGAGTCCAAATACTGGAAGTCAACTCTGATAGCTATACAATAGCTATACTTGATACATCTATGTATGTACACCAGTATGAGTGTAACATAGCTACGGTAACTAATAATAACATTTTTGTTGATAGTAGAGAAAGGGTTTCTGAACAGATCTACCAAAAAGCATTGATCACATGCACTTACAAGTGTACAGTAAACGAATGACTAGTTGATGTGACATTAATTGGTATTACTTTAGAAGTATAGCTGGGATTTTGATATGAGATGTTAGCTGAGCTAATGTGTGGCTATACAGCTAGAGTGAGGCATTATGTAATAAACAAACTCTGAATAGTATTGTGCATATTCGGAGGTGTATAATATAGCTGTGGTCATGAGACCACAGCAAAGGGGAGGATGTGGGAATAAGATATGTATGCAAATGTGTGGTGGTTACCTTTTGTTATCCATTTAAACTGTATGAATATTTAAATTTAAAGAACGTATATATGCATATCAGTCTAGCTATATGTGCACTGTGTGGCTATGCACATGCATTATTTACATTATCTCTACACTTTTTCTAATAGTTTTTATGCTGACTAAATACATGTCCTTGGTTGTTTAATGAAACAATTTCATTTTATGAAGCTGTGTAGACAAAAGATTGCAACCTTACCACAGACCCAATCAGCTACATGAAGTAGCTATAATTAGGGATGAGTAAATTATGCTATATTTTTTTACCTATTATGCTATGCTCTGATTCCTTTTACCTATTATGCTTTTTAAAATGTGCCTATTATTCCTCAATTATGCTGCAATAAACCATAATAATAATCAGTGGGAGTTGTATTGTATTATAATGGAGGCTTCAACATAGTCCTCTAAAGAATTTTGCTGACCACATCCATTTTCCAGCCTGTTAATTATTAAAACCCATTCGGTCTATGTGGTGCTAGACTGCTAATTATAGTTGCCCTAACCCACAGGACACTTAACACATGCAGACTATAATGTGTGGGAGCCATTGATTGGCTGAACAAGATCCCTTGGTAGACACTAAAACAGTATTATAGACTACACACCATTCGCCAATGAAAAAAATAGCCTATTATGCTCAATTATGCCCTGAAAGGGATTGTGCTCCAATGTAGCCTATTATGCTAAAAGAATATGCGGCTTAATTTACTCATCCCTAGCTATGATAAGGATAAGAAGCTGTGGTTCTAGGAAACCCTTTCAGACAACATTCCAACATTCCATAGTTAGAGTAGTTGACAGAAAGGGCACCTTTTGGTTAACTTGAGGCAAAGTAGCTATTGGTTATAAACCAAGTTTTAATTATCAATTTTGGATGGTGGAAAAATCTAACTTTCACAGTTTAGGGTTTCAGCCTTATGACTGATGGAGTAAACTACAAACTTTTAAACATAGTCCATTGAAGTGAATATTAGCTAGCTAGCTACTAGAAGGTGTGCTGCAATGTGGGTGCATTGGTGCAAGCATTCCTTTTTGAAATTGAGTTATCAAAGCTAAGAAGAAAGTAAGTACATACATAACGTATGTATCAGAAATCCTCATTTTGACTCCCTACATGTGACAAGTTTTTGACTTATAACTTGCTTTCTATTGTTAGCTACACACAAAATGGAGGCTTATCAGTAATATAGATATGTATGATCAATTACTTATTTGAAGCTTCATCTAGATCTAAATGTTCTAACTAATCGATTTAAGAAATTATTTGGTTAATTGATCAAAAATGGCTGAAGCCAATATAAAACATTCAGTTTATATTACCAGTTGGTACATCATCATATCTTCTGTTTTTATCTCTCTCAGTCTGTGCTATTAGAATTGTGGACTATGTTCTGGTCAAAGTGGTATTCTCCATGGCCTTCCCCGACACGACCTAGATTTGTAACATGGTCTCCTATTTCCTTTATAAGTGCCACATGTTCTGCCAGGAAATAGGTTTCTATGAAGTCAGCCAACTGAAAGAGAGAGTGGAGAAGTTAAAGGGTTTTGTGTATCTACTGTGATATAGACTGCTCTCCTATAGTAATATACATGAGTTACATTATGGTCCTGATGTTGGTCAGCAATCTTGTGGAAGTCAAGAAATGTTTTGTATCTTGTCTTTTCCAACTCCAAAGCACTCTCCATTAGAGCCAGTCCTATTACACAGCATTAAACTCACTCACAGTCTTCCTACTTAGAGCTACATTGAATCTAACATTAAATGCAAAGGAATCTTAATGTTATCTTTACCAGATCAGTCTTAGTCTAGCCCACACTATGAAGTTTATCTTGTTCCCCTCTCCCCCCCAGGTCCTCTTAGATCCACCCCAGCACCATAGTAAGACCATAGTAACTAACCTGAATCCCATACATCTTTGGCAGGTTTCTTGATGTCGTGAAAAACTACTTCTCCTCCTCTCTTCAACTGATAGTCAGTTAGCGTTTGCACATGATGGAGTTTTTTCTGCATGGCCTTGTTGAAATATTCAAAGAAGCCGTCCAGTGCCACATCACTCCTCTGACAGTGACTAGCCATGGAGAGATAGGCGTACACGGAGTTCAGCTCCAGTCTAATCTGGTCATTCACCGCCTCCTCGCAGTCCGGGTGATAGTTTTGACGCACTTCTGAAGTAGCCATTGCCAACAGGTTCTCTTTTACATTCACAACTTCCTGTGGCTTTAATTGTATTATCTAATGCATCATCATTCAGATGACTATCTCCTCAGCTGGATGGTTCCCTTTGACAAATCCACAAAGTAGAGCTGTTCTTGAGTTGAGAGTTTGAGATTGAGCAGATGAGTGGATAGAGAGTGGATAGAAGTACTGTTTCTCTTTGTGTTGTTGTTTTTCAAAGTTCATTTGAACTGTGGTTAAACTTTACAACAATGAGCAGATTAGTGATTAATGTATAAACTGCTATACTGCCAATGCTTATATAGTATAGCTAGAAAGATGAAGTGGTTATTCATGACTCCAGTTTTGATGTTTGTCCTGATATAATCCTCTGTATTCCATTGGAAATGTCCTTGATTGTTTATTTCAGACGGAGGTTTTGGGTGTTGGTCTGAGGGATACTTTTCTATCATTACTCCCATTCCCTCTAGTTGGTAAACCTCGATGTGACAGTGAAGGAACCAGTAGCCTGGATTGTCAGTTTGAAAGGCAATGACTACGTACCCACCAGCTGGGACAATCACAGTGTCCTTCAGAATGGCAGTGTTCTTTATTCGGCCTCCATCTTCGGTCACTTCATTTACTACATTCATTGGTATGGTATCATTGTCCCATGTTGGGTTCCTACAAAGAAGATCTCCACAGTCCACATCTGGTGAGTTAGCAATCAGCTTCCCAGTACTGTCGTATTCACCATGTCCAATGTACAGAACATGAAAACTGCTGTCCATGAAGGTGAGGGGCGAGCAAAATCATTCAGTCTAGATTCCTTGTCTCCAACTTCACTCAACACCATAATAATTGTCTTGGGATCCTTACCAGTTTTTTTGTTTGTTTGCAAAGGGACACCTTTGGTTAACTTGAGACAAAATATTTGCTATGAATATTGATTTGGGTGGTGGAAAAATCTAACTTGCATAATTCTTATGACTGGTGGAGTAAAGTACAAACTTTTGAATATGGTCCATTGAAGTGAATATTACTAGAAGATGTGTTTTGTGATAAGAAATGCATTTTATAAATAGATTCTGCATGATAGGGACAATGTCTTTTCTCTATCTTATTTCAATTTGCACTTCCCCCTGGCCCAACCCCCTTTTGTCTTGCCAATGAGATCTCCACAACAAGACTACCACATACAAGAGCAGATAGATAGCACTTGGAGTTTCTCTGTTTACTCTAATAGAAAGTTAGGATAGTAGCTAGTTAATAATTTTGTTGACACCTACAGTGGAAACCCTCTATTTCAGACACCTTGGCGTGTCCTGAATAGAGGGATGCCCTCATTCCAGGAGGTAAAGTTATTATTTGGGACATATCCAAGTATCCTTCCTTAATGCAGGGTGTCCTCATTGCAGGGGATTAATAGGAATAGAGGGGTCCCACTATAATACATAGCTAATATGACACTGTAATAGGGTGGAAGTACAGACTAACACTGTCTCCCTAAATCCAGCCTTCATTGTAGTATGACTAGCTATCTGCACTGAAATATAGGACACCACTAGCTACACTTTTCACTGGGTGGGTGCTGGCATAGCATTGCTGCTGTATGTGTATAGAACTACAAATTCTCAATTAATTCAGATCTCCTGGGTTTGGTTTGACTCTGGTGTCTGAGACCATGACATATGCAGCTAAGAGCTCTCTCTAGCACCACCAGGATGTCCAACAGCAGTGATAAAGGGAGCGAAGAGAGAGATAAATAGCCATTATTGCCCGAAGATATGAGAAAGCATGCTTACTGGTCCAAGATCCATCATATGTCTCCTATTTGTTTCTCTATCTATTTTCCATTGTTGGTTGAGCATAAAATTGAAGATTAGAAGTCATCAATAATTTTGTAATTAGGCTATGGTGGATTCAAAATAGAGTATCACATATTTGATGATGGGTAGCTAGCTACCAACCATAATTATTCATAGCCTGTTTTGGCTAGCTATAAATTTTAGTTAGAAGTGTAACCAAGATTGGTGAGATACTAAGTGATAAGGGGAGAGTGTGGGAAGGGTGAAAGTCCTATTAACTTTTCAGGATCTTGTACATGGCCATAGGAAACAAATTTTGAGTGGTGGGGCCCCTGTCCTAGAGTTTAACATTTCTGAGCTAGCATCATTAATAGCAAGAGATGATTTTACAACCTTGAAGGAGTGGGGAGTAATTAAAAGTGGTGGGGCTATTGCCCCTTGGCCCATGCCCTTCTCCTACAGCCATGATTGTAGTTTATACACAACAAACTAGGAATTAAACCCTTTCAGACAACATTCCAATGTTCCATAGTTAGAGTAGTTGACAGAAGGAGTACCTTTGGTTAGCAGAAGCTACACTACACTGGACCACACATTTATTGGTTGTGCTGCATAGCATAATTATTCATAGCCTGTTGGTGCTATATAGCTATCAATTATTATTTTTGGGGTGTAACCATGATTGGCGTGTTAAAGAAATGATGACCTGTCAAATAGCTATCTTGAAAAGTTATGTACATCTCATTTGTGTGTACTATCTTGAATGTTAAGCATCCATGTCAAAAACTATTACTGATGTATTGTAGTAGAGAAATTAAGGCACATTGAGGACTGTCTCCAATGTGATGTTGGGCTGTGTAAGAATGACTAGTTATCTTTATTCAGAATGTGTAACCAGGATTTTGAAATATAGCTAATACGTATACCAGATGAGCTAATGTGTGGCCAATAGGATATCATAGTCGACTAACTGTGAATAACACTGTACAATATTCAGGAGTGTAATACACTGTTGTATTAGTTAACTAAAACTAAAACTAGAATGGATAATAGTTGACTAATTTCTTCACTACTATAACTAAACTAAACTGTAGTTCACTTACTTGCCAAAACTATAACTAAACTATTTACATCATATTGCACCAAAAACTAAACTAAAACTAATGAGAGCAGAGGTTGAATCTAATATTAGTTGAGCACACCTCCAGCTGATAATTATTGTATTAATGTTTGTAGTTAACAAGTAGCATTCATCCCATGGAAGCAAAAAATTACATTTCCAACTAACTTAAACTATGATTGTATAAGTTGATTGCCCCAAAATAGCTACCACGGTCTTGTAACTAGAACTAAACTAATGCTAGGCTCTTGTAACTAACTAAAACTAAACTAAAAGAAATACCAGGCTCTTGTAACTAACTAAAACTAAACTAAAAGAAATACCAGGCTCTTGTAACTAACTAAAACTATACTAAAATGTTGTAAGATTCCAATAACTAACTGAAAACTAAAAAACTACTAACTAAACAACAATAGTGTAATAGTGCAATAGCTAGCTACGTAGTATTCATGTGTTTATACGTATAGCTACATTTCTTCACATAACTTTAATTTCATAGTGAACTAACTGTGAATAATATTGTACATATTCAGGAGTGTAATAGTGCAATAGCTAGCTACGTAGTATTCATGTGTCTATACGTATAGCTACATTTCTTCACATAACTTTAATTTCATAGTGAACTAACTGTGAATAATATTGTACATATTCAGGAGTGTGATAGTGCAATAGTATTCATGTGTAGCTACTTTTTTTCACATAACTTTCTTCACATAAACATTCAAAAGGAAAGAGTGGTTGGTACTACGTAGTTTTGTATTCCTCCACTGAGTCTACCTCTGGCCTCTATTAGAGCTCTAGGAGTCAAAGTTATGTGGAGATTCATATTGTTAATCTCAATTGTATCCTCCCAGTTCCATGGAGGGTTTAGTAAGGTAGTAGAATGCATTGACCAACAAGAATCTTGCGACTGCAATGAAAATGAAGCTGTTTGTGAATTTGAGCTGGAGATTGAAGAACTACAGACATTCACCAGTTATGAAATCAAGGATGAAGAGTTACTGACTAGAGGCACTCCTGGTGATACTTACTTTTTGAATGAAACTGGCTATCATCCAGCTGTACCTGATGTTGGTCAAACATTACTTGAGTTAGGTAACTGCTACTTGAGAGGAGAACTGGTCAATGATGAAGATTTTAAACCGAATTGCAGTATACCTATGACAGTGGATGGAGTCTCATATCGAAGATACATTGCAGTGAATGGTCGTATTCCAGGTCCAACTCTAATTGTCACTAAGGATCAACTGGTGAAAGTTACTGTTGTGAATCGACTAACTAGTGAGGTTATAACCATCCACTGGCATGGAATGCATCAGAAGGGAACACCATGGATGGATGGGGTTGGGTTCATTTCACAGTACCCCATTGGACCTGGAGCAACATTTGACTACATATTCAAAGCCACACCTGCTGGTACCCACTGGTACCACTCCCATGTCGGAGCACAGAGGACTGACGGATTATTCGGAGCATTGGTAGTTCGAGAAAGTATGTCATTGGGAGATAATATTATCGATGACCCTTCAAAGTACACTTTGACTCTTCTGGATTGGCAGAGGGAAGCTTCTCTTGACCTCTTTGTAAAGATCAATTCTGCATTAGGATTTTATCCTAACAAACCAATTGGTCAAGTCCCAACAAACATGGACGATTTCTATGGTACAAGAACCACAAGTCCTGATGGAGTTGAAGTTGGTCCAGTTCCGTACTGGTCTGGGCTGATCAATGGCAGAGGGAGAATGGACAATTCTATATGTACCCCACTCAGCATATTCAATGTTTCTCGAAACAGTACATATCGGTTCAGAATCATAGGTGCTCAGAGCTTATATGCTTATAAATTCTCCATTGACTCTCACAAGTTACGTGTAATAGCAACTGATGGTCACTTTATTCAACAAAAAGAGGTGGACTATATAATAGTACACAGTGGAGAGAGATACGACTTCATACTTGAGACCTATGACGATGACAGTAATGGAAATGCTTTCTGGATTCGTGCAACAACATTGGAGACTATTCAGCAGGACAGGGAGCATTCTGCCCGTGCTATACTTACTTATGAGACTTCATCAATTCGTGCCGCTAACTGGAGAGATAGATACTCTGGAGTTCGTTCTTCTGATCATAACTGTAATAGTGCACGTCCATGTGATGTTCTCAATTGCCCCTTCAAAGAATATGGAGGGAACTCATACCAAAGATGCATCCATTTAACCAACTTAACAGCTTCACCTCCATCTCCAATACCTGATAATAAACTGCCAAAGTTTGACACTACTCCTAATTTCTTCAATTTTGGTTTTGAAGGTGATGGTACCACTAGTGCTATCAACGGCAAGAATTTCCAGTTTCCAGTTGTCGCTTACCAAACCTCTTGTGGACAATATGACAGAGATAAAGCTGATAGAGAGATCAACACTTGTTCAATGCGTAGTAGTAGTAAGTGTATTAATGTTGCCCCTATAGCTAACAAAAAGAAATTTACAACTGAAGAAGAACCCGAGACAATTATTATGGTGTTGAGTGCTGTTGGGAACGTATCAAAAGGATTTAATAATTTTGCTCATCCCATTCACCTTCATGGACACAGTTTTCATGTTCTGTACATTGGACATGGCATATACAACAGTACTGGGCAGCTGATTGATAACTCACCAGATGTGGACTGTGGAGATAATCTTTGCATGAACCCAACATGGAGCAATGATACCATACCAATGGATGTATTAAGAGAAGTGACCGGAGATGGAGGCCGCATAAAGAACACTGCCATTCTGAAGGACACTGTGATCGTCCCAGGTGGTGGGTACGTAGTCATTGCCTTTCAAGCTGATAATCCAGGCTACTGGTTCCTTCACTGTCACATCGAGGTTCACCAACTCGAGGGAATGGGAGTGATGATAGAAGAGTATCCCTCAGACCAACATCCAAAACCTCCATCTGAGATAAACAATCAAGGACATTTTCGATGGAACGCAAATAATTATAATGAACATGTAATGAAAGCAGAGACATGCAGCAGTCAGAGTGGAAGTAGAAAAATCACTGTTATGATTTCACTGTTGGCAGTGTGTGTTTATATAAGTACCATATTATAAAGATCTGGAAGCTACATTATTTTGACTAGTATGTTTGGACTTTGAATTTTAGAAACTTTACCTTTTTTATTAGAGATTTTTGTAAGTAGATGTTTTTGTGTAGTTTGCTGCTATTCCAAACTTTATATCTTCTAGCTATATATATACTTAGAATTGATTTAAACCACAATGGTACAAAGATTGATTCAGGAGATTTGGTCCAAATACCTGAGGAGAGACATAGCTAATATATAGCTATGACAGAGGTGGGGTGTGTGAATTAAAGTGCTATGTACATCAGTATGAGTGTAACATAGTGCCTACACAGTGTACATATAGCTAGCTGATATGCTTACAGTGTCAAATATATGGGGTGTTATACAGTGTAAACCCCCCCCCCCCCCTAATATAATATGCATTATGCAACCCTAAATTGTGCAAAGTCAAAGCTGCCCCTAAACCATTTATTCCCATTTTTTCCATTTTTATATATCTGCTTATTATCCTAGAAAATTGATTTTTTTCTCAAAATGTTGCTTATTTAAAGAGCTTTCTGATGGTATATTAAGTTCTTACTTTCCAACAACCTAACAGAAGTTATCCCACCCACCTTCATTTACTACTTTCGACTATTACTCGATACCACATTGTCCTAGATGGAAAAAATCTGAAAGCTCTTTTCCTACTCTTTCATTTGAATAGACAGAATTTGCATACAAAACATTGGGGGAGAGTTTTATGACTTATGTGTCAACACTCTCTAAAAAAATAATTTTAGTAGATGTGTCAAATTCCTCTGTTCAAATAAAGTACCTGTGGTTTGTCTAAGTGGTGTTAAATTTGTAAGTGGCTGAGACATTGTGGTGTAGTCTTGCCATTTATGAATAGGGACATGCAAATTATGCTTTTTTCCCTTGCCTATAATGCTATGCTCCAATACCCAATACCCAGCCCCATTATGCTCCACGAAAGTGTCTATTATGCTCATAAAAGTTTCCATATGGTATGAAAAAATTAAACCATCGTTTGTTATATTGCAGCATGATTGTTGCCTCCAAATAGTCTTGTAGAGTGTTTCCTCCAAAAGAGTTATTCAACAAAGATAACACTTCTTCTGCAGCAGCCCGAATGACCTCATCATGACACCATTGACATCATGACATGTCCTGCCTGATTACTAGTGATTAGTCATGCATGCATTGCATGGTTATTACAAAAAATTATCCCTAT
The DNA here is from genome assembly GCA_964016965.1 of Diacarnus erythraeanus. Lineage (NCBI taxonomy): Eukaryota > Metazoa > Porifera > Demospongiae > Poecilosclerida > Podospongiidae > Diacarnus > Diacarnus erythraeanus. The sequence continues at coordinate 3,717,212 of OZ024675.1, read as the reverse complement.
TAGCTATGCCAGCATTGCTCTGGCATTAAGCATTGGCCTATTATACCCAAAGCAATGCCAGCATAATTTGCATGTCCCTATTTATGAGGCTGCATGCAAAAGAGTTTTTCCATTACCAAAAGATTCATTGGTATCATCATTTACTATGATTGGTGCTATGTTTTTCCTGGGAATTTTGATGGCATATTCTATAGCAGTAAAATCAGAATACTGTGTAAATTCTGGAGTTCTTCCACATTTTGACTTACTAATAGATTCAATTGTATGTATTTAGTTGTGATTGGTGCTGGTATTTTTTTTTTTTTTTTTGTATTATCAAATGCATCATCATCAGATGACTTATCTCCTCAGCTGAATGGTTCCCTTTAGGAAGTGATGACAAATCCACAAAGTGTAACCCTTTTGTCTTTCTCCTTCATACTGTCAACCTTTGCACCTTCTTGGATGTATGTATATACCAGAACACTACTAGTCCAGTCTTTGGGATGGTAACTCTTTACATTCTTCCTTGACTGTGTTATGTACCTCTTCTTCAAATAGCTACAAGATGTTCTGTTTTTTTAGTAACAGTTGTCAGAGCTGTTCTTGAGTTGAGAGTTTGAGACTGGCAGATGAGTGAACAGAGAGTGGATAGAGAGTGGATAGGTTACCGTCTCTCTTTGTGTTGTTTTCATGTGCTGTGGACTCAATATTATCACTTTCATTATTCGCATCCTAAAGTTCATTGGAACTGTGGTTAAACTTTACAACAATAAGCGGGTTAGTATAGATAATGGACTATAGTAATAATACATGTTTTATATACACATTGTGCATTGTATTAAAGAATCAGGGCTGGATCCAGGGGGAGAGGGATATTCAAACCACACCTTTTTCTCTTAGCTAAAGATTACTTAATAGCTAGCTAATAAGGCTTTATATCTACAAAATACTGCAGCACTAAACTGCTATACTGCCAATGCCTACATAGTATAGCTAGAAAGATGAAGTGGTTCTTCACAGTATATCTGACTCAGTTTTGATGTTAGTGCTGAAGCCTGAAGACTATTCAGATAAACCTATGGCTGACATCAGTGCACTCACTTGTATATTAATAATAAATCAACCCCAACCACACCCACTTGTGAGTGTGGTAAAGTATGTAACCGAAAGGTACTTTCCCTTATGACGTCACTGCACATGTCATCAGCTAGCTAGCTATATAGCTATACATGTGGCTTTAATAATTATTCTAAGTTACAAGTGGCTAGTAGCTAAGAACACTATGTGGAGATTCATATTGTGGATCTCAATCTTATTGGCCTCCAAGATCCATGGAGGGTTTAGTGAGGTAGTAGACTGCTTTGACCAAAAGGAATCTTGTGTCTGCAATGAAAGTGAAGCTGTCTGTGAATTTAAGCTGGAGATTGAAGAACTACAGACATTCACCAGTTATGTGGTCACAGATAATGACTTGTTGACTAGAGGCACTCCTGGTGATACTTACTTTTTGAATGAAACTGGCTATCATCCTGCTGTACCTGATGATGAAGCATTACCTGAGGTAGGTAGCTGTTATTTGAGAGGAACTCTGGTCAATGATAAAGATTTCACAGAACAGAGTTGCAGTATACCTATGACAGTGGATGGAGTCTCATATCGAAGATACATCGCAGTGAATGGTCGTATTCCAGGTCCAACTCTAATCGTTACAGAGGATCAGCTGGTGAAAGTTACTGTCATGAATGGACTAACTAGTGAGGCTATAACCATTCACTGGCATGGAATGCATCAGAAGGGAACACCATGGATGGATGGGGTTGGGTTTATTTCACAGTACCCTATTGGACCTGGAGAAACATTTGACTACATATTCAAAGCCACACCTGCTGGTACCCACTGGTACCACTCCCATGTCGGAGCACAGAGGACTGATGGATTATTTGGAGCATTGGTAGTTCAAGAGAAGAATAATTTCTTCCGTGACGTGGTAACTCCAAAGGTCATCTCAAATCGGTCAGAGCCAGGTCAAACTATTTTTGATAACCCCTCACGTTACACTTTGACTCTTCTGGATTGGCAGAGGGAAGCTTCCCTTGACCTCTTTGTAAAGATACATTCAACTCTAGGGTTTTATCCTCAGATCTCCTTGGGTAACGTACCAACGAACAGGGACTCTCTCTATAATCCAAGAACCACAAGTTCTGATGGAGTTGAAGTTGGTCCAGTTCCATACTGGTCTGGGCTGATCAACGGCAGAGGGAGAATGAACGATTCTATACGTACCCCACTCAGCATATTCAATGTTTCTCGAGACAGTATGTATCGGTTCAGAATCATAGGTGCTCAGAGCTTATATGCTTATAAATTCTCCATTGACTCTCACAAGTTACGTGTAATAGCAACTGATGGTCACTTTATTGAACCAGTAGAGGTGGACTATATAATAGTACACAGTGGAGAGAGATACGACTTCATACTTGAGAGTTATGAAGATAAAAGTGGAGATGCTTTCTGGATACGTGCAAAGACATTGGAGAATCAACAACAGAACAGGGAGCATTCAGCTCGTGCTATACTTATTTACAGGAATGCAGCAAATGATGTTACTGACTGGAGGAATGGATACTCTCAAATTAATTCTCCTGATCGTAACTGTGATAGTCGTTCTAAATGTGTTGTCCTCAACTGTCCCTTTAAAGACTATGTAAACAGCACAAACCAAACATGCATCCATTTAACTCAATTAAGAGCTCTATTTCCAGTGTCCGATGATAAACTTCCAAAGTTTGGTTCCACCCCTGATTGTCCCGACTGCCTCCAGTTCTTCAACTTTGGTTTTGAAGGTAAAAATTTCACTAGTGCTATCAATGGAAAGAATTTTGAGCTTCCAGTTGTCGCTTACCAAACCTCTTGTGGACAGTACGACAGAGATCAAGCTGATAGTGAGATCGACACTTGTTCAAAGTGCTCACCAGAAGCTTCCAGTGACTGCAAGTGCATTAATGTTGTCCAGATAGCAAACAAACAGAAAACTGGTAAGGATCCCAAGACAATTATTATGGTGTTCAGTGCAGTTGGGGATATGCCGAGTGGATTAGATAATTTTTCTCATCCCATTCACCTTCATGGACATAGCTTTCATGTACTGTACATTGGACATGGTGAATACGACAGTACTGGGAAGCTGATTGATAACTCACCAGATGTGGACTGTGGAGATCTTCTTTGTAGGAACCCAACATGGGGCAACGATACCATGCCAATGGATGTAGTGAGGGAAGCAGTCGGAAGAGAAGGCCGCATAAAGAACACTGCCATTCTGAAGGACACTGTGATCGTCCCAGCTGGTGGGTACGTAGTCATTGCCTTTCAAGCTGATAATCCAGGCTACTGGTTCCTTCACTGTCACATAGAGGTTCACCAACTCGAGGGAATGGGAGTGATGATAGAAGAGTATCCCTCAGACAAACACCCAAAACCTCCGTCTGAGATAAACAACCAAGGAAATTTTCGATGGAACACGGAAGATTACAACAAGTTTGTAAAGAAAGGGGAGACATGCAAAGGAGAGGTAACTAAGAGAATCGCTTTGATTGTTGGATTGTCTGCAGGGGGACTGGTAATAATCATCCTCATCATTTTCTTGTGCATATGCTGCTGTATAAAAAAGAGATGCTGTAAACCAAAGATAGTTGTCTAGCTAATAAATAAACTTTGTAGATCCACTCAAACTGAAACTAGTCCAAGATTGTTTCATAGATTTTGTAAATTCACTCAAGCTGATATAAATTCAAAATTACTCTCATTCCTGTGCTGAATTTAAATGTATATAACATACATAACCTTCTTGTCAAGCTGACTGAGGGAACTAAGTGAGGTGTAATCTTAGTAGTATGCCAAAAAGTTGGCCAGTAACTAAGATTATAGTAATCAAGGTGTTACTTTAGATACACAGCTTATTCAAAACCTCTTGGGATCGAGGTCTATAGCTTGTCTGTAATAAAAACTCCATAAAAATATAATACTCATTCCATGTTACTATGAAAATACATTAATCTATACTAACTGATGTGTTGAGGCAAAACTGGTAGGTCCTGTGATTGTTGTAGCCTGGACACACTGCTTATAGCTTCCTTCCCCATTTTCTCCTTAACTGCATGAGCTGTCTATCACCACTGATTTAAATCCAGAGCGGAAAATAGTCATTCCAACTGGTTTTGGTGTACAATCACTTTGATTAGTAGAACCTGCAGGTGCCAGGCCAGATGGACATTATATAGTATGTGTTTTCAAGACACATTTTCATACAGCTGGGAGCCTTAGGCCATCAGTAGGAAATAGTTTGTTCCGGGTTGCCCTACCTACCCCATTGTTGAGAGATGCAAAAAAAATTTTTTGATTGTGCTTTATTTGGGGGAAATTGCGCGTTATTTGGAAATCATCTACACACATGGCACAATGATTTGGCTGCTGGTCTTAGTTGTGCTTGGGCTTGCAGCCATTTTTGGACCTGGATGGGTTGAAGCGCAAGAACAAATTACTTTAGCAGACCTACTGAAACAACTGTCAGGTGAAAGGTACCTAGAAAGTAGTGTGTGTGTTAAAACTGGAAAAGATGAACACTCTTCTATGCATGCTGCTACTTTGAACCAGCCTTTGTTTACATTTTATAACTATGGTGATCGATTTGTGAAGTTTATTATCACTATAGAAGAAAGACCGTCATCTGAGCCTAGAAATGCTTTTGTTATTTTAATGAGGCCTAAGTCTGCTGAACATCTCCCTCCAAAGCATGATCCAATTCATAACAACAAGCAGCTTTTATTTAATGATATTTGTTCAGTATTGTTGAATAAACGAGTTGGATTTATGCATGATGAAATTGAAGGTGTGGGCCATCGATTTGTACAGGTGTTAACTGATGCCTTATGGTATATTGATGGTCAATATCACAAGTTTGAAAGTAGGTGTAAGCATGCAAAGGTCCCTCCTATACCCAATATGTTTTTGAAGTTCAACAAGGGGGGTGAAAATAATAAAGGTGGCTATAATGACTGGACATCAAAGAAAAGGAAACCCCCTCAGTTAGATGGAAAGGAACTTATGGAACTTGGCAATAGAATAATTACAATTGTTTCACATCCTCGGTTATGCACGGCTCAATGGGGGGAAGTACGGCGAGAGGTTGAAGGTTTGCAAAATCCTTACGTGGCTATGCAGAAGATATGGAAGATAGTGCTAATCGCAGTAAAGAAAGACATAGTAACCAACAACTCCTACGGTGTCCAGACCTTAATACCGAGTCTCGTGATATTTCTGCAAGCAAAGTACCTATGAAACCTGTTTATGCTAAACTAATGGGTATTTTGGAGGATACTGAGTTTTACTGCCCCATTTTAGTGGATAAAAATCTTTCTTCTACTGATAAATATGCCAGATACAGGTTCTTCAACAATTTGGAACTACCTTGCTGTGTTCATCTCTTCATATATCATGCTGGTAGTCAGCTTGGGAATATCTGCTATGTTTGGAAAATACCAAGTGAAGTGAAGGATAGGTGTTCACAAAAGTATGTTGCAGCTATTGCCAAGGTAAAGAGTGAACTACCAGTGTATATGTCACGAGCCATGCGCAAAGAATTTTTAGATCGATATGAACATGTGAAAAAGATTACACCAGCTGTGCTGTGAAGTATTTATCACTTTCTTACAGATGACTGTACTTCAGAATTGCAGAATGCAGATATTGACAAACGTCTTGAGCTGATGCTTGATGACCCAGATGTTGATTTGGTTGTAGACAGGAGAGAACTAAATCCTGGGAGACGGTCACATTTTGAAGCCTTCTGGAAAGGAGTAGATGCTCTGTTAGAAGAGTATGGGAAGGCTGTAGATGATCGTAGACATGGTCCTGATGTTGCACACTTACCAATAGCAATATCAATATCAGATCTGATTAAAAAGGTAGCTGAAAAACTTTCCTCAGGAACTCCAATACCCTCCGAACCATGGGTTCATTTTCAATTCTGGCCCCGAAACAGGTTTTCTGAGATTGCTAAACATTACAATTGTCGTTTTGATGTCAAGTACAAAGTTCAGAATCGCCAACTTCGAAAATCACACATCGATTCTCGATATTGTGCTGTCCTTCTGCGCTACTTAAAGGAAATGGCTGTCAAATTTCGTGATTTTGCAGCACTTCTGTTTTTGGATGATAAAAGCAAAATACCAATAGGTAGGTTTCTTGACTATCAGTCAGTACATATTGTTGTATGTCTAATCATGTTTTATATTGTTTTGTTTTTTTAGGGGAGCCAAGTGATCCCGCTAGTGCTGTTGTTCGTAATTCACATGCTTTAACAACCACGAGTGCAATTCTGGGAGCCTGTGACCATGACTTTACAAAGTTCAACTTAACACCCTCAGTGTACTTGGTATGTGACATTCCAGAAAATCCTACCCGATCTTTTTATCGTGGCAAACCAGTAGTAATATTGAAAGATTCAGTGTTCTACCCTTCAAGTCCTTATCGACTTGTTAAATTGGCAAAAAAAAGGTTCAGTAATTGTGTGGTGCCACCAATAATGTTTTTTTATCATGATGGAGGACCAGACCATCGTCTCAAGTATTATTCAGTTATGATTAGCTATGTGTGTGCATTTCGATGGCTTGACCTCGACTTCCTGGTGGCTGTTCAAACTGCTCCTAACAATAGCTGGATAAATCCCTGTGAAAGGTTAATGTCAATACTTAACCTAGGACTGCAGTGTGTGTCTACTTCACGAGCCAAGTCTTCTGCTGACATCGAAGCTACTTTAAAATCTTGCAATTCTATGGCTGATGTTCATAAGGAAGCAGTTTCCAACCCCATGCTGAAGTCAGCTGTAGCTGATTCACTAGCACCCGTGATCTCACTTGTTGAGAAAAGATTCCAGAGACTGTCACTGAAAGAAGTGAAGTTTGAAATTGGAGACATAGCAACTGAGGATGATATTGAATGTCTTTGGAGTTTCGCAGACATGATTGATAGCAATCTATCTATGTCCAACACCACCAAAAAGGATATTTCAAAGGCTACAAGGTTCCTTGAGTTTGTTGATTCACATTGTCGCATTCGGCCTTATGCCTTTCAGGTGAAGAAATGTGAAGATCGTACTTGCTGCGCACCTCCAAGATTGCCTAGTGAAACATTTTCAAGTCTATGCTGGCTTCCAGATCCAACACTGAATTCAGACAAGTCCCACTTCAAAACATTTGAAGAGCTACACGGACAGGATACGAGTATTGATTGCCCTTCTGCAGCTCTACAGAGAGAAAAAGAGAAAGAACCTTCAGCTTTTTTTACTGCAGCTAAAGTACGTGGCTTAGCACACTGCATGGCCTGTGATAAACCAAGATGTCTGTATAGTGAAAAGCAATATTGAAAACAAAAATATTGTACTCCTTGCTATTGAGAGCTGCTTTTATATTTGTGGCTCCCCTTTATTTCCAGACAATCATCCTCTTTTTGATTGTATTAGAGTGCGTACAAGTGTGACATGTGAATCACCCATTGAAAGATGCTATTATTCTAACAAAACCCTGAAGTTACCACCTCTTTGTGTTCATTGTGGTGAGAAGGAGTGTTCTATTCCTTCCGAACTTCAAGAACGTCATAAACAAGTTCTTCCTATCTGTGTTGGCTGCTGTTCAAAGAAATTGAAGCCTATAACGTACATGCCAATCAAAGTTGGAACAAAAAGAAAGCGTCCTGACACACAAAAGTAATTTCATTTTAACACTCATTTTATAATGCACATCTTTTTGGCATTTATACCAGTTGATTGTTCTTTAAAAAAAATTTTTGAAAAAAAAATTTTTCCTACCTACCTACCCAAAAATTTTCAACCCTTGCCACCCGGAACGAAGTATTTCCTACTGATGGCCTTAATTAGAAGAATTGTAACATGATAGGCGCGTACCCAGGGAGGGTCACAACATGACAAGGTATATGACAAGAGTATGCCATGAAGCATGCCATCTAGGGGGGTCCAGGGAAGAGGGAGGGCATGCCACACACCCTCCCCTCCCAGTTTTAGTGGAGCCCATTGTAATGAAAATCTGATATGTTTCTAGGAGTATTAGGGATCCTGGTAGGGATGTCAGTCATCTACAAGACTGCACTTAAGTTGCAGAGGTACTGCTGTATCTATCACAGGAGTCTAGTATCATATGGGCATCTTCGTTCACCCTAGCAACAAAGAATAGCACCACGGTTTACCAGCATCTAGTCCGTTTTCGTCTTCACTCATAGCTTTTGAATAATTCACTTTTACCCGCCACTTACCCGCCACTTACTCGACCCTTACCCACCCACCCGGTTCGGAAACCTTCTGGCAGACCTCTCAACTCTCACGATTTTGCTACTAATCTCACGCTCTCACGACCAACCCAGCTTTTCTCACGACTTACCTTGCTTTATTCTCATGACAGAGAGCTTCCAGATCCACCCCCCAGACTGCTCAATTGCAATTAAAATTTCACAGTAGGTGTGGCTCCTGGTTGCCACTTGGAAATCTAGCAGTGCAGGGTTCTTTCACTAGGATCCACCAGCAAGGTTATTGTATAGCAGTTGCTTATAATTTATTATATAGGTATACTGTAGGGAAGATGTAGGAGTTAAATGCAGTGACAAGTTCAAGTTAAGCATGATTTTCAATATCAATTCCATTACTTGCAGCCATATTTTACTAGCATCTAGAGATGTCGTTACACCTATAAAGTTTTGATATAGACATGCATGCACATGGAATTGTGACTCAGTGTAGAATACAATAAGAACAATCAACACATTAATTTTAGAGGAGTGTATACTTTCAGTAACATATATTCTTGTATATAAATGGGTAGCAATAGTTATGAGGTGAAACAAGTGACATCTGCATGTCCCACTCCAAGGTGGCCAAATCTCACTCCAGAGAAGCATCAGTTGCACTCTTTCTTGACTTTCAGGTTGAGAGGTCTGTATACCTGTGTATGCCAAGGCAAATTTCTTTCATAAGCTTATCACACTACGGGAGGGGTAAATCTCACTACCGTGGCACTTGGTTCACACTATTTAAATTTTAGGTTGAGAGGTCTGTTTTGGTACTATAGTAGAGCTCCTGAGCACTTTATTTGTGCACTTTTTGATAAAAGCATGAAACTTGGTACATAGCTTGTATACACTCTAAGGGTCATTTTCAGATAGGGAGCCATCTCAGATTTGACGTTTGATGACCTCTAGAAGTTAATTAAGTGCCGAAAACCACGACTTTACAGGCTACCATCATTTTTACAAGGAATAAAAATGAAGTGTTTGGTATCAAAGGAAAGCTGACACTTCAAGGAGCAAAATAAGACTGGAATTATGTCTATAACACATTCCATTCCAAAGATATGAATATTTCAATTTTTCATATTTCAACTTCCACCTTTACAAGGCTGTAATATTTTTTTGTATTTGTTTGCTTAACATGTGGAATGCAAGTATATGCAGGAATCTATAAACACATGCATAAAAATGCAAGCACAATTAGTTTTGTATCACAATATTATTAGCTACGACCAAGAACTAACTTCATTGCATGATTCAAAGAGTTCCGTGAAGATGCTCAACATAACAAGCAATTGTTTTCTGTCAGCTGGTTGACTGACTGGCTAGATTATGGGAATTTAGGTAGTTGGGACTTCACTGTGTGCAATTACTTATGAAGAATTATGTCTGACACCTTTATAATGGTCACCATTAAGTTTATGTCATTACCCATAATGATGTTGGAATGCCTAAAAAGACACACATTACATACAGTTGCTTTATTTAATTTCATCATGTAACTTCCTACTATTATTATTAAATAATTCATGTAATTACAAAATAGTGGAATGCTGAATGTTATTACCGTATTTCCTGAAATTTTCGTTTATTAATAATTCATTTTTCAAATTTTCATGTTGTTTTAATTTCAGAAGAGCCTAGTGAGCCCAGCATGCTGCGCTGTGCATCTCCAATTATTCAACTTTTTAAATTTTGTTATAAAAGTGACATCCGAAATTAAAACAACTATGAAAATTTCAGCAAATACGGTATTTCACATTCATGTGATTAGGAGCATATTACAAATTATTTAGCTCATGTTTATATCATTCAAGAGCATGTGTGAATTATTGATGCTATGACAGACAGGAAATTGCTGGCCATTAGTTACATTCTATCTTCCAACAAGCATTCTAATTAATATGGGTCCTTATAATATGTATGTGTAAATTCCTGACAGTGTATATTACAGTAATCTTTTACTAGTAGAGCTCCTAAGCACTTACTTTTTGATAAAAGTGCACAAATAAAGTGGACTGGAATGGCTTGTGGTGCTGCTTTATGATTGTACAAGTGACATCATAGGAGCCTCAACAACCTACCACCAACTCAAGAAGTGCTCAAGCAACACATTAAATGAGCTAGTTACGTACCAGTCTAACTGCTGGAAGAAGGCTCTAAATGCTATGCAGGAACTTCCTGACCTAGCAAATTGGGGGTGGAGAAAGGACACTAAACCACAATGAACCACCATTTCAGAAGCGTCCCAAACATGCTAATGCAAGAAAGGATGTACTAGGCAATGCAAGTGTGTAAAGGCTACTCTTAATCACACTGCTCTGTTTCTGTCAGGGAGAATGCCAATAAGTTTCATGTGCTTGCCACTTTTGATATAGAATTTCATTACTACAATGTATAAAATTTTATTGCCCATTCATATACAGTGTACGTAAGGTAATTAGCATATAACTTTGGAATGGAATGTGTTACAGACCTAATTCAAGTCTTATTTTGTTCCTTGAAGTGTTAGCTTCCTTTGATACCAAACACTTCATGTTTATTCACTGTAAAAATGGTGATAACTCATAAAGTCGTGGTTTTCTGCACTCAATTTACCTCTAGAGGTCACCAAAGGTCAAATCTGAGATGGCTCCCTATCTGAAAATTACCCTTATGATGTATTTTAATTATGTACCAAGTTTCATGCTTTTATCAAAAAGTGCACAAAACAGTCTATTTTTGGTGCTAAGGAGCTCTACTATATGATTCCCAGCTGAGCTGAATCTTTTGAAGATATTCTTTCTAGAAACATCCATATCTCAGTGAATATAAAGAAGAGCAAGATCACATAACCTTTCTTTACTCAAAAAGGGTAATAAATATTCCTCCTGAAGTATGCTTCAACACATTCATGGAGGCTATCAATGCTTAGGTATGTAGACAATTGAGATGTTCTTGCATGGCTATGATGACATCATGTGTTAATTAGGCATGCACTCTAGTACACTACAGACAGAATTGTCAGTTAAATGTTGCACCAAATTTTAGTTTTACAATAGCAAAAATAATAATACTGAGGCAAGTGCCTCAGTTGCCTGTACAGTAGCTACTCCTATGTTGTGGCAATATTTATTTTGAAGAGAAAAATTAATGTTTCAGAAAGTGAGGTAGGAAGTTCTTCAAATAGAAACTTGAATTTGTTGAAGCAAATACCACACAGAGGTGTTATCACCCTCATCAGTCTCTAGCTGCTTCTCATCTGTCTTCTGAATGATCTAACAAATGGTCTATGTCATTATCAGCTACTCTGGGATGTTTTTCAATTCCAGGTTGTTGAAGAAGCTCTGTTCATGAAGCACAGCTATGCTATACACTGACCACATGCCAGGCTTAGAAATGAAGGTATTCTAAGGGATATTCACATGTAAAGTGTAATTTTAATCACTGCATGTGGCACAGTCCACACAGAAAAAATATGAATGTATGTCACAAGCAGTGTTGCCATGTTCATGGATTTATCCACAATCTGTGGACTTTTGGAGCAAAAAATTGTCTGTGGATGGATCAAGGCCACAAGTAGAGTTCTGTGGATTTTTCTGCTTATTACTGATTTTGTCCAAATATTAATATGAAATTTCTTTCTAAATAGTGTCCCTCTATCTAGTTGATTAGCAATGCTCAATGCAAGTAGTAGTAACCAAAGTATTTGTGAGTCTTCCAGCTCCATATCTGGGGGCAAAAGTGGGGATATGAATCTTTGACCACATAATCATCAGGAGGTTGAATAGAGGGGTTCCACTGTGTATACAGAAGTGTTCTCATTTCAGGGGGTTGGAATAGAGGGTTTCCAAGTGTCCTCATTTCAGGAGGTCGGAACACTGTACAAGGTATTAAAAAGGGGAGGGGGGGTCAATTTCCCCTTTGCTCCCCTTGGATTTGCCTCTGGAGATTGCAACTTTACCACAACACCCACTCAGCTACATAAAGTAGATATAGACAAGAAGCTGTGGTAACCCTTTCAGACAACATTCCATAGTTAGAGTAGTTGACAGAAGGAGCACCTTTTGGTTAACTTGAGGCAAAATTAAATTATCAATTTTGGATGGTGGAAAAATCTAACTTGAACAATTTAAGGTTTCAGCCCTTATGACTGGTGAAGTAAACTAAACATTGTCCAGTGAAGTGAATACTACTAGAAGATGTGCTGCATTTTGGGTACAAGCATTCCTTTTTGAAATGAGTTATCATGGATATTATTATAGAAAGTATGTATCAGAAATCCTCATTTTGACTCCCTACATGTGACAAGTTATTGACTTATAACTTGCTTTTTACTGTTAACTACACACAAAATGGAGGCTTATCAGTAATATAGATATGATCAAAAGCTTCAAAACTAGCCATATAGCTATTGTTCACCTTAAATGTTCTATTAAGTGATTAAAGAAATTATTTGGATCAGATTTTCATGGTAACTATTATATCTATAACTGTCACACAAAGAAATATTGGACATGAAAATATTTTGGTAGTTTAAGCTAATTCAGTTACATAAATAATTGGTGGTATGTTGAACATTGTGTAATGAGGCTATATACATGCACCAGAGTTTTTCCACATTCTGGTTTACCAAAAGACTAATTGGTATCATCATTAACTATGATTGGTGCTATGTTTTTCCTGGGAATTTTGATGGCAGATTCTATAGCAGTAAAATCAGAATACTGTGTAAAATCTGGAGTTCTTCCACATTAATTGTATATTTAGCTGTGATTGGTGCTGGTATTTTTTTTGTTGTTCTTTGTATTATCAAATGCATCATTACCAGATGACTTATCTTCTCAGCTGGATGGTTCCCTTTAGGAGGTGATTACAAATCCACAAAGTGAATCCTTTGTGTCTTTCTCCTTCGTACTGTCAACCTTTGTACCTCCTTGGATGTATGTACCAGAACACTTCTAGTCCAGTCTTTGGGACGGCAACTCTTTACATTGTGTGTTACATATCTCTTCTTCAAATACAAAATGTTCTCTCTTTTTTAGTAACAGTTGCCAGAGCTGTTCTGAGTTGAGAGTTTGAGCAGATGAGTGGATAGAGGTTACTGTCTCTCTTTGTGCTGTTGTTTTCATGTGCTGTGGACCCAATATTATCACTTTCATTATTCACATCCTAAAGTTCATTGGAACTGTGGTTAAACTTTACAACAATGAGCAGGTTAGCTAGTATAGATAATGGACTATACATGTTTTATATTGGATAATCATACACATTGTGCATTGTATTACAAAATCAGGGCTGGATCAAGAGGGAGAGAGATATTCAAACCACACCTTTTTCTCATAGCTAAAGATTACTTAACAGCTAGCTAATAAGGCCTTACATCTACGTACCAAATACTGCAGTACTAAACTGCTATACTGCCAGTGTCTACATACATACTTGCCAACCTACAAAGATCTAATCCAAGGACAAATTGACAAATTTCCCTGGATAATGGTCAATTTCCCTGGACACTTCCCCCCCCTCCCCACCCCAACTTTAGAAACTAGCAGTTTACACCAAATATGTAGCTATAACAAAAAAGTTTCTTCTGAATCACTAGCGATTTTAATCGACATTCTGAGGTAGAGTTCTCTTTGTTGCAGTTTTGACTGATTTCAAGAAATCATCAGAAAGAAGATGACTGTTGTCAAAGGCTTGCTGTTGTTCACTTTAGCACTTAATAAGTCTAGATGTCTTTCGATGATCAGTCACAAATTTCTCACCATACTGAATAGCCTTTCAGGGTCTGCATTAGGAATGAGGAAGTATCAGTAGCCTTTTAGCAAGCTGTGAAAGCACACTGACAAGCTTTCATGATCAGTAACACCTTTTACTTTACCAAATGCTGACCAAAAGTAATCAACAGTATCTTCTTTAGGGACATACTTGGGAAATTGGCTATCAGAGCAAGCTCTATATACACCATACTTATGTAAACATGTTGTGAGTGGAAAATCCCTGGACAAAATAAAGTTTTCCCTGGACCCCTGGACAAATTCTCAAAATGGGTGAAATCCCTGGACTGTCCAGGGATCCTGGACGGTTGGCAACTAAGTACATAGTATAGCTAGAAAGATGAAGTGGTTCTTCACAGTTATCTGACTCAGTTTTGATGTTAGTGCTGAAGCCTGAAGACTATTCAGATGAACCTATGGCAGACATCATCTATAGAGTGCACTCACTTGTATATTAATAATAAATCAACCCAAACCACACCCACTTGTGAGTGTGGTAAAACAGAGAGTTACTTTCCCTTATGACATCACTGCATATGTCACTAGCTACACAGGTGGCTTTAATAATTATTCTAAGTTACAAGTGGCTGGTAGCTAAGCACAATATGTGGAGATTCATATTGTGGATCTCAATCTTATTGGCCTCCAAGATCCATGGAGGGTTTAGTGAGGTAGTAGACTGCTTTGACCAAAAGGAATCTTGTGTCTGCAATGAAAGTGAAGCTGTCTGTGAATTTAAGCTGGAGATTGAAGAACTACAGACATTCACCAGTTATGTGATCACAGGTAATAACTTGTTGACTAGAGGCACTCCTGGTGATACTTACTTTTTGAATGAAACTGGCTATCATCCTGCTGTACCTGATGATGAAGCATTACCTGAGGTAGGTAACTGCTATTTGAGAGGAACTCTGGTCAATGATAAAGATTTCACAGAACAGAGTTGCAGTATACCTATGACAGTGGATGGAGTCTCATATCGAAGATACATTGCAGTGAATGGTCGTATTCCAGGTCCAACTCTAATCGTTACAGAGGATCAGCTGGTGAAAGTTACTGTCGTGAATGGACTAACTAGTGAGGCTATAACCATTCACTGGCATGGAATGCATCAGAAGGGTACACCATGGATGGATGGGGTTGGGTTTATTTCACAGTACCCTATTGGACCTGGAGAAACATTTGACTATATATTCAAAGCCATACCTGCTGGTACCCACTGGTACCACTCCCATGTTGGAGCACAGAGGACCGACGGATTATTCGGAGCATTGGTAGTTCAAGAGAAGAATAACTTTTTCCGTGACGTGGTAACTCCTAAGGTCATCTCAAATTGGGCAGAGCCAGGTAAAACTATTTTTGATAACCCTTCACGTTACACTTTGACTCTTCTGGATTGGCAGAGGGAAGCTTCTCTTGACCTCTTTGTAAAGATACATTCAACTCTAGGGTTTTATCCTCAGATCTCCTTGGGTAACGTACCAACGAACAGGGACTCTCTCTATAATCCAAGAACCACAAGTTCTGATGGAATTGAAGTTGGTCCAGTTCCGTACTGGTCTGGGCTGATCAACGGCAGAGGAAGAATGAACGATTCTATACGTACCCCACTCAGCATATTCAATGTTTCTCGACACAGTATGTATCGGTTCAGAATCATAGGTGCTCAGAGCCTATACGCTTATAAATTCTCCATTGACTCTCACAAGTTACGTGTAATAGCAACTGATGGTCACTTTATTGAACCAGTAGAGGTGGACTATATAATAGTACACAGTGGAGAGAGATACGACTTCATACTTGAGAGTTATGAAGATAAAAGTGGAGATGCTTTCTGGATACGTGCAAAGACATTGGAGAATCAACAACAGAACAGGGAGCATTCAGCTCGTGCTATACTTATTTACAGGAATGCAGCAAATGATGTTACTGACTGGAGGAATGGATACTCTCAAATTAATTCTCCTGATCGTAACTGTGATAGTCGTTCTAAATGTGTTGTCCTCAACTGTCCCTTTAAAGACTATGTAAACAGCACAAACCAAACATGCATCCATTTAACTCAATTAAGAGCTCTATTTCCAGTGTCCGATGATAAACTTCCAAGGTTTGATTCCATCCCTGACTGTCCCGACTGCCTCCAGTTCTTCAACTTTGGTTTTGAAGGTAAAAATTTCACTAGTGCTATCAATGGAAAGAATTTTGAGCTTCCAGTTGTCGCTTACCAAACCTCTTGTGGACAGTACGACAGAGATCAAGCTGATAGTGAGATCGACACTTGTTCAAAGTGCTCACCAGAAGCTTCCAGTGACTGCAAGTGCATTAATGTTGTCCAGATAGCAAACAAACAGAAAACTGGTAAGGATCCCAAGACAATTATTATGGTGTTGAGTGCAGTTGGGGATATGCCGAGTGGATTAGATAATTTTTCTCATCCCATTCACCTTCATGGACATAGCTTTCATGTTCTGTACATTGGACATGGTGAATATGACAGTACTGGGAAGCTGATTGATAACTCACCAGATGTGGACTGTGGAGATCTTCTTTGTAGGAACCCAACATGGGGCAACGATACCATGCCAATGGATGTAGTGAGGGAAGCAGTCGGAAGAGGAGGCCGCATAAAGAACACTGCCATTCTGAAGGACACTGTGATCGTCCCAGCTGGTGGGTACGTAGTCATTGCCTTTCAAGCTGATAATCCAGGCTACTGGTTCCTTCACTGTCACATAGAGGTTCACCAACTCGAGGGAATGGGAGTAATGATAGAAGAGTATCCCTCAGACCAACACCCAAAACCTCCGTCTGAGATAAACAACCAAGGAAATTTTCGATGGAACACGGAAGATTACAACAAGTTCGTAAAGAAAGGGGAGACATGCAAAGGAGATGTAACTAAGAGAATTGCTTTGATTGTTGGATTGTCTGCAGGGGGACTGGTAATAATCATCCTCATCATTTTCTTGTGCATATGCTGCTGTATAAAAAAGAGATGCTGTATGCCAAATAGATATTATCAACTTGACCGGCAATGAATTAACTTTGTAAATACACTCAAACTGAAACTAGATTGTTTCATAGATTTAGTAGATTCACTCAAGCTGATATGAATTCTCCCAGTTGACTCATTCCTGTGCTGAATATCTCCAATACCAAATGTATATAATGTATGTAACCTTTTTGTCAAGCAGACTGAGGGAACTAAGTGTATGAGGTGAAATCTTAGTAGTTTGCCAAAAAGTTGGCCAGTAACTAAGATATAGTAATCAAAGGTGTTACTTTAGGTACACAGCTTATTCAAAACCTCTGGGGATCAAGGTCTTCTGTGTTGGTAAAGGAGGAGATGGATCAGATACTGGTGAAGGAGAAGAAGGATCAGATACGGGTGAAGGAGAAGGATCAGGAGATTACACTTTGTGTCATGTGAGGTTACATGGTAGAGTTAGTCCACCCCCTATTCAAGTAAAGGTGAAGGTGGATGATTGCCTTATTCCTATATAGCTTGTCTGTAATAAAAACTCCATAACAATATAATACTATAATATATGTGAGCAGTTCAAGTAAAATCCAAACTTTGTGGCTAATTATATAAACTGAGATAATGATGTGGTAAAAATTACTACTAATTTAGCCTGGTAGATCACATGATAAGCCATGTGTCTGTTTGAGATCCAGAAATGCCTACCAGTTGAGAAGGAGCATTAAAGCTGGTATGTGTGCTATCAGTGGAACTGATGAAGCTATATGCTTGCAGTGCAAGTCCATCCTAGGTCTTCGTTCTATTTTTTACTCATTAGTCTACTCTGGTAGAGATTTTAAAAGGTGCAAGGCTATCTATCCTAAATCAACTGGCAGTTCTTATGCTAATGTAAAGGAACAGTATAATTATTTGATCAGAACAGTATATGATGGTAAGGGTAACTATCTGTATCATCAAAATTGTGTTAGACATAACACAATTTACCATCACCATAGAACCACTTTAGTGGCCACTTATAAAACATACATCCATTGCTTATAAAACATACATTCTTCATGCATTTGCTTCAAAATTTTTTTCTGAAGTTGTATTAATGTTAAAGTTCCTGATTATACTAAAAAACTATTTTTGATCCTGGGCCATAAAGTTTGTGAACCGCTCATATAATACTCATTCCATTCCATGTTATTATAATACATTAATCTATACTAACTGATGTGTTGAGGCAAAACTGGTAGGGTCCTGTGATTGTTGTAGCCTGAACACACTGCTTATAGATTCCTTCCTCATTTTCTCCTTAACTGCATGAGCTGTCTATCACCACTGATTTAAATCCAGAGCGGAAAATAGTCATTCCAACTGACAATCACTTTGGTTAGTAGAACTTGTATATTATAGTGGTCACCCTTGGGACACAACCAGTTGGCTGTTATACAGAGGTGGCCTGCCTATACAGTGGAACCTGTATATAGTGGTGACCCTTGGGACACAACCAGTTGGCTGTTATACAGAGGTGGCCTGCTTATACAGTGGAACTATATTATACTGGTCACCCTTGGGACACAACCAGTTGGCTGTTATACAGAGGTGGCCTGCCTATACAGTGGAACCTGTATATAGTGGTGACCCTTGGGACACAACCAGTTGGCTGTTATACAGAGGTGGCCTGCTTATACAGTGGAACTATATTATACTGGTCACCCTTGGGACACAACCAGTTGGCTGTTATACAGAGGTGGCCTGCTTTATATAGTGGTCACCCTTGAGACACAACCAGTTGGCTGTTATACAGAGGTGATCTGCTTATAAGGTGGAACCTGTACATAGTGGTCACCCTTGGGACACAACCAGTTGGCTGTTATACAGAGGTGGCCTGCTTATACAGTGGAACCTGTATATAGTGGTCACCCTTGGGACACAACCAGCTGGCTGTGTCCTGTAAAATGATATGGATGGCTAGCCTGCTTGTTTTGCACCTGTGGTCTATGTGTTGATATAAAGTGGAGGATACATATTATCAGTCATACACAAACACCAGTTAACCATCTGGTGGTTACACAAAAACATGCATGCACTTATATACCAGTTTTCAATGTTGCACCTGGCATGATGCTACTTGATCTGCTTCTCTCTGGCATATTATGTTCTGATGCTTTCTTTATTAGTCATGTTCAGAACACTGCACAGAAGAGCTATATATATGTTTAAGAGACATAGAACCCCATGTTGTATCCTTCCAGTTTCTTGACTCCTATCATAGCATAAAATCCCCCCTCCCTTCCTTCCTTCCCTCCCTCCCTCCCCCCCTCCCTCTCTTCCCCCCTTCCCCTTCATTTTTATAAATACAGTGAAATCTTACTTATACAGACTTCAATTAACTAGTTTCTCTAATTATATCATAGGTGTAGGAATGAGATTTTGATTGGGGGGGCACTCACATGGAAAGGAATGGCTAAGTGTGTGTGCCGGCGAAAATTTTGGAGTAACCACACACACTAGCCACACATTTTTAATACAATTTAATAAGAACCAAAAATGCTTATTTTCACCTATAAACTTCTCAGCAATACCTACCTAGCTCTAGCTAATACTAAGCAGCTGCTACATGCATCAAGAGAGACACCATAGGCCACAAATGTTGATAGCTACTAGGTATAGGGAGTCAATAAGGACTGCCTATTCATCAGCTAACTTTAAGTGGTTGCTTGAATAGGACCTTGATTCCTTCAAACAACCTGCAATCTATTTTGTCAGATTGGGGGGGCACTGGAATATTATTTGTATTAGTGACCCAAAATATTGGGGGGCACATGCCCCCAGTGCCCCCCCCACTTCCTACACCTATGTATATGGAGTCTAAACCATAGGGTCT
Source organism: Diacarnus erythraeanus (assembly GCA_964016965.1). Lineage (NCBI taxonomy): Eukaryota > Metazoa > Porifera > Demospongiae > Poecilosclerida > Podospongiidae > Diacarnus > Diacarnus erythraeanus. The sequence continues at coordinate 3,697,264 of OZ024675.1, read as the reverse complement.
GTATAACTGAGGTTCCACTGTATATTATACAGACTAGTACCAGTCCCATAGGGTCTGTATAACTGAGGTTCCACTTGCCTTAATATGGGTGGTTCTGTTGACTACTAAAACTGCCTTAAAATCACCTCTAAGTTTACCAATTGCCATTTATAATATGTAATAATTTATTATAAACAATACCAATTACTAGTCACAACTGATGCACCTGTTAATATTAAAATACTGTACAATACCTCAATGGTACGAATTGTTCTCTGGGATACTTAAATTGCCTTTGTCAAGAAAGCAAAAATTATAGGAATTAAAATATAAATTATCTTAGAAATTTAGTATCCAAATGGTACACTTTAAATCTACCTGTTGATATAACTTTGTCTGAGATAGATCAACTCCTCTATAGTTCCTTTTGTTATTAGTCTATACTCTTTCACTTCATGACTCCAACTAATACAAAATAGTTGTGGGGAGGGAGGAAAGGATAGAGAGGGAGAAGGAGAGGAAAGCGGAAGGAGTGAAGGAAAGGGGAGAGAGAGAGGAGGGAGAGAGAGGGAAGAAGGGGAAGGAGGAGGAGGAAGAGGGGAGAGAGGAAGGGAGAGAAGAGAGTAAGAACTACTGCATGCCGCTGGGAGGGTCTTTGACAACTTCCCACTGCTGGTACCTTGTCACACCAAAGATGAACCTATTGCAACGATTGTGAAAAGAGCTCAAATGCCTCACCTGCTCAGCCTTCAGAGTCCAGGTCTCAGCTCCATACAGCAAGACTGACAAAAACCACTGTCTGGTACGTATACTGGTAACCGAGAAGGTACCATTCTGAAAAATGAATCCTCTCAAACATCCAAAAGCTCTACATGCCTTAGCAATCCTCCAAGCCACTTCATCCTTAATCTCACCATCACTCGAAATGCTAGCACCAAGATAGGTAAAGCTATCTACCATCTCCAGGGATCCACTGGTTGTCACTACCTTCAAACCTGGCCAGGTTCTTTTCAGATCCTAGGGGTGATGTTTTTGTGTTGTTGGGTGACTTCAACACTAGGGTTGGAAGGCTTGAAGGTAGTGACAACCTGTGGATCCCTGGAGATGGTAGATAAACATATTATGATGTCATATGTATTACAGAATGAATAATATGATATTATGATATTATTAATACAATCCTATCATGCACCCAGTCATTATAACACCAGTTCTGTCATCCCTGTGACACCAGCACACGTACCCAGTCACCCATACCAGATGGACATTATACAGTGTGTGTTTTAAGACACATTTTTTATACAGCTGGGAGCCTTAATTAGAGGGGTTATAACATGCCAAGCCCGTACCCAGACACTCAGAAAGGAGGGTCACAACATGACAAGGTATAAGAGAGCATGCCATGAAGCATGCCATCTAGGGGGGTCCAGGGAAGAGGGAGGGCATGCCACACACCCTCCCCTCCCAGTTTTAGTGGAGCCCATTGTAATGAAAATCTGATATGTTTCTAGGAGTATTAGGGATCCTGGTAGGGATGTCAGTCATCTACAAGACTGCAATTAAGTTGCAGAGGTACTGCTGTATCTATCACAGGAGTCTAGTATCATATGGGCATCTTCATTCACCCTAGCAACAAAGAATAGCACCACGGTTTACCAGCATCTAGTCCGTTTTCGTCTTCACTCATAGCTTTTGAATAATTCACTTTTACCCGCCACTTACCCGCCACTTACCCGCCACTTACTCGCCACTTATCCACCTTAGTTGCCGTGCTTCATTTATTCTGCTTGTGCAACTTCTTCATCATGAGCTAAATAAAAGGGTCCTCGATTCAAGGTGATGTATCAGCCGTGAAATGGAGCTTAAATGCGTCGTAACTAATATCATTACTGTCATACCTAGTGTAGCTAAAAATGGGTAGCAGGTATGTCATACCCAGTGCAAGTGCTATCTGCTGCTGTATGTGGTAGTCTTGTTGAGATCTCATTGGCAAGACAAAAGGGGGTTGGGCTAGAGAGAAGGGCATTCATTGAAATGGTAATACTTAAGTCTAATTGTGATGTAGAGAAAACATTGTCTCTATCATGCAGAATCTATTTATAAAATGCATTTATTATTATAAATGGTATTCCCCCCCATACCTATCAAAGCTATATCTGTGTTCAATTCCAGGGTGGAGGAGGAGTTTCTGGTTGTATGCAGTACTTTAAGATAGCATGGTTCTAATAACCGTACTGACACTTACAGTGGAAACCCTCTATTTCAAACACCTTGGGAGTGTCCTGATTAGTGGTGTAGCCTCATATTAAGAGATGAAGTTAATAGGGAAGTTATTATTTGGAACATATCCAAGTATCCTTAATGAAGGATCTCCTAATTAATAGAGGGGTCCCACTATAATACATATGACACTGTACTAGGAGACAAATACTCCAGCCTTCATTGTGGGAGTGTATGCACTGAAGATTGAAAGACACCACTAGCTACACTTTTCAGTGGGAGAACATTGGGATGCTGGCTTGACACTACTGCTGTATGACTATAAATTATAATGTCTCCTGATTGGTTTGACTCTGGTGTCAGAGGCCATGACATATGCAGCTAAGAGTTCCACCTAGCTACTCTCTCTCTAGCACCACCAGGATGTTCAGAGAAGGCATGCATCTTTACTGGTGATCCATCACTTCTCTATTTTCCATTGTTGTTTGAGCATGAATATCATTGAAGATTAATAAGTAGTTAATAATTTTGCAGGAAGAATTAGCATTATATAGCTATATGATGATGACCTGTCAAATATTACTTGACACAACTCCTCAAAATTTAATCTGTACTGTTTATGTTGTATTATGTATCCAACCATTGTCTTTACCATTTTACTCATGATTTCTTCTTTAAATTCATTGGTTAATGGTATTCATGTGTGTGACTACTAATATTCACATAACTTTCTTCAGATAAACATTCAAAAGCAAAAAGTAATATGGTACCAGTTTTGTAGTCTACTGAGTCTATTTCTGGCTTATATTAGAGTCAAAGTTAGCAAATGTGGAGATTCATATTGTTCATCTCACTTGTATCCTCCCAGTTCCATGGAGGGTTTAGTGAGGTAGTAGACTGCTTTGACCAACAGGAATCTTGTGTCTGCAATGAAAATGAAGCTGTCTGTGAATTTAAGCTGGAGATTGAAGAGCTGCAGACATTCACCAGTTATGAAATCAGGGATAAAAAGTTACTGACTAGAGGCAATCCTGGTGATACTTACTATTTAGATGCAACTGGCTATCATCCTCCTGGTAATAATGTAGAACGAAGGTGCTACATAAATGCACCTCTAGTCAATGATGAAGATTTTAAACAATGGAGTTGCAGTATACCTATGACAGTGGATGGAGTCTCATATCGAAGATACATTGCAGTGAATGGTCGTATTCCGGGTCCAACTCTAATCGTTACTGAGGATCAACTGGTGAAAATTACTGTTGTGAATCGACTAACTAATGAAGTTATAACCATCCACTGGCATGGAATGCATCAGAAGGGAACACCATGGATGGATGGGGTTGGGTTTATATCACAGTACCCCATTGGACTTGGAGCAACATTTGACTACATATTCAAGGCCTCACCTGCTGGTACCCACTGGTACCACTCCCATGTTGGGGCACAGAGGACTGATGGATTATTCGGAGCATTGGTAGTTCGAGAAAGTATGTCATTGGGCGATAATATTATTGATAACCCTTCAAAGTACACTTTGACTCTTCTGGATTGGCAGAGGGAAGCTTCTCTTGACCTCTTTGTAAAGATCCATTCAACATTAGGATTTTATCCTGACAAGCCAATTGGTCAAGTCCCAACGAACAGGGACTCCCCTTATAACTCAAGAACCATAAGTCCTGATGGAGTTGAAGTCGGTCCAGTTCCGTACTGGTCTGGGCTGATCAATGGCAGGGGGAGAATGAACGATTCTATACGTACCCCACTCAGCATATTCAGAGTTACTCGAGACAGTATGTATCGGTTCAGAATCATAGGTGCTCAGAGCTTATACGCTTATAAATTCTCCATTGACTCTCACAAGTTACGTGTAATAGCAACTGATGGTCACTTTATTGAACCAGTAGAGGTGGACTATATAATAGTACACAGTGGAGAGAGATACGACTTCATACTTGAGAGTCATGATGATGACAGTAATGGAGATGCTTTCTGGATTCGTGCAACAACATTGGAGACTCAGCAGGACAGGGAGCATTCTGCCCGTGCTATACTTACTTACGAGACCTCACCAATTCGTTCCACAGACTGGACAGATGCATACTCTAAAGTTCATTCTTCTGATCATAACTGTGGCAGTGAACATCAATGTGTTGTTCTCAATTGCCCCTTCAGAGAATATGGAGGGAACACGTACCAAAGATGCATCCATTTAACCAACTTAACAGCTTCACCTCCATCTCCAATACCTGATAATAAACTGCCAAAGCTTGACACTACTCCTAATTTTTTCAATTTTGGTTTTGAAGGTGACAATTTTACTAGTGCTATCAACGGCAAGAATTTCCAGTTTCCAGTTGTCGCTTACCAAACCTCTTGTGGACAATATGACAGAGACAAAATGAATGAGAATACTTGTTCAATGTGTAGTAATGAGTCATCCATGGACTGCAAGTGTATTAATGTTGCCCTTATAGCTAACAAAGAGAAATTTACAACTGAAGAAGAACCTGAGACAGTTATTATGGTGTTGAGTGCTGTTGGGAATATGTCGAGTGGATTAAATAATTTTTCTCATCCCATTCACCTTCATGGACACAGTTTTCACGTTCTGTATATTGGACATGGCGAATACAATGAAGAGGGAAAGTTGATTGCAAACTCACCAGATGTGGACTGTGGGGATTTTCTTTGCATGAACCCAACATGGAACAATGATACCATGCCAATGGATGTTTTAAGAGAAGTGACCAGAGATGGAGGCCGCATAAAGAACACTGCCATTCTGAAGGACACTGTGATCGTCCCAGCTGGTGGGTATGTAGTCATTGCCTTTCATGCTGATAATCCAGGCTACTGGTTCCTTCACTGTCACATAGAGGTTCACCAACTCGAGGGAATGGGAGTGATGATAGAAGAGTATCCCTCAGACCAACACCCAAAACCTCCATCTGGGATAAACAATCAAGGACATTTCCAATGGAATACAGAGGATTATAACAATCTTATAATGCAAGGGAAAACATGCAGAGAAAGTGCAAATCATATTAGAACCGAATTGATTGTAGTATTGTCTGCAGTCCCGGTAGGACTGGCAATAATTGTCATCATCTTCAGCCTAATATTCTGTTATAAGAGGGGAAAACTATGTAAAACAGGCACTTACCAGGCTATTAATTAATGCTTAGTCTTGTGAACGAGGAGGATGTTTTAGTTATCTCCTAGTGTAATCCTATGTCGCCATAGTGACATAATTTTTTATTTATTATTTTATTTTAATTATTTATTATGATTATTTATTTCATTTTTCGCCCTGGTTGCTGCGCTTCATTTAGAGTATTAGCTGCGTGTACATAATCTCTTCTTCATTATGAGCAAGATAAAGAAAGGCCAAGGTCCTCAAAGCGCTGGAAGCTACAGAAACTTCAAGTTAACTCACCAGAGTCTCTCAATTACAGAAGTAAATTTCAAGAAACAGACATTATTGGTGAGTCATTGCATGTATCAACCGTGGCCATGCCCCAAAAAAGAACTTAATTCAAGGTGTAACCGATGCTAATAATTCTGGTGTTAATATAACTGTCTCATCTAGTGTAGTATTTGCTCTATAAAATTAATCAGTGTGTTAGGTATAACATCATTGCTATTAAACTACATTGAAGTTGAATGCATATTGGGTGCATATACAGTAGAACCTCCCTTATATGGGCAGTCTGGTTTTAGGGGGTGCCCGTAACTCTGATTTGCCCGTATCTCAGAATAAAGGAAGATATAATGTTATGAACCCTATGTATTACAAAAAAAGATGATAATTTGGTTTGTTTCTTAGTCTCAATTCTTTTCCTTTTGCTTGGCATAGTAGTAAGCCATGCACATGCTCAGTATGGACATTGAACCACACCCACATGTTATTACATAAAGGTCAAAGTTCCAGATATAGCTGCCCAGTTGAAGGAGGTGCCTGCATCTTGGGAGTCTGGATAAGGGAGGTTCTACTGTAGCTAGTTGAGCTCTAGGATTCAGTAACCCGATTTAACAATCTTTCATAGGGTTTCACAGAGCCACTGGTAAACTATAAAGACAATGTTTTTCTCTTTATAGACAATAGAGTACAATATTCCTTTATAGGGTCTTACGGAGCTAACTCTGCTCCCATTGACTGCCACTGGTAAACTATGGAAGTTGTGTCTCAACTGCAAGCAGTGCAGAATCTTGAGAATAACTGTAAATGGCTCTTTGAAGGCCAGTTATTCATATATGGACCCAACCTTATGCATCTGTCCTCAGGAGTCTAAAAAGTATGTGTGTATTAAATGCACGCTCTAATCAGAGTGTGTCTGTAATATAATTCCATAGTTCCATAACCTCTGTGTAAAAAGTTCATTCTTTCCTTTCTTCCTCCTCTTGTTTTCCTTCACTCATATCCTTTATGCATTTCCTTCTCCCTTATTCTCATCACTCCACTCGATTCCCCTTTATATACTTTACTCCTTCACTCCACTCGCTTCCCCTTTATATACTTTACTCCTTCACTCTCTCTCTACCCACTCCTCCCTTCACCCTCCCTCACTCCACTCACCACTCCCTTCACCCTCTCTCCCTCCACTCACTCCTCCCTTCACCCTCTCTCCCTCCACTCACTCCTCCCTTCATCCTCTCTCACTCCACTCACCCCTCCCTTCACCCTCTCTCCCTCCACTTACTCCTCCCTTCACCCTCCCTCCTTCCACTCACTTCTCCCTTCACCCTCTCTCCCTCCACTCACTCCTCCCTTCACCCTCCCTCACTCCACTCACTCCTCCCTTCACCCTCCCTTCACTCACTCCTCCCTTCACCCTCCCTCCCTCCACTCACTCCTCCTTCACCCTCCCTCCATCCACTCACTCTTCCCTTCACCCTCCCTCCCTCCACTCACTCCTCCCTTCACCCTCCCTCCCTCCACTCACTCCTCCCTTCACCCTCTCTCCCTCCCTCCCACCTCTCACTCTAATTTACTTCTTTAGACGTAATCTGGAGTTCTATGATTCATGTCACCATTCGAAGGTCAGATCATGTGACAGTGACTGTACAAGTAATGCGGGGGAGCTCATAGTCAAGATACCCAAAGATGTCTATAACAGCACTACCTCAGGTGGATGGGGTGAGTGAGCCGGGTCATAGTAACTGTAGTACCTCAGGTGGACGGGGTGAGTGAACCGAGTCATAGTAACAGCACTACCTCAGGTGGATGGGGTGAGTGAACCGGGTCATAGTAACAGCAGTACCTCAGGTGGATGGGGTGAGTGAACCGAGTCATAGTAACAGCACTACCTCAGGTGGATGGGGTGAGTGAACCGGGTCATAGTAACAACAGTACCTCAGGTGGATGGGGTGAGTGAACCGGGTCATAGTAACTGCAGTACCTCAGGTGGATGGGGTGAGTGAACCGGGTCATAGTAACAGCAGTACCTCAGGTGGATGGGATGAGTGAACCGGGTCATAGTAACTGCAGTACCTCAGGTGGATGGGGTGAGTGAACCGGGTCATAGTAACAGCAGTACCTCAGGTGGATGGGGTGAGTGAACCGGGTCATAGTAACAGCACTACCTCAGGTGGATGGGGTGAGTGAACCGGGTCATAGTAACTGCAGTACCTCAGGTGGATGGGGTGAGTGAACCGGGTCATAGTAACAGCACTACCTCAGGTGGATGGGGTGAGTGAACCGGGTCATAGTAACAGCAGTACCTCAGGTGGATGGGGTGAGTGAACCGGGTCATAGTAACAGCACTACCTCAGGTGGATGGGATGAGTGAACCGGGTCATAGTAACTGCAGTACCTCAGGTGGATGGGGTGAGTGAACCGGGTCATAGTAACAGCAGTACCTCAGGTGGATGTGATGAGTGAACCGGGTCATAGTAACTGCAGTACCTCAGGTGGATGGGGTGAGTGAACCGGGTCATAGTAACAGCAGTACCTCAGGTGGATGGGGTGAGTGAACCGGGTCATAGTAACAGCACTACCTCAGGTGGATGGGGTGAGTGAACCGGGTCATAGTAACTGCAGTACCTCAGGTGGATGGGGTGAGTGAACCGGGTCATAGTAACAGCACTACCTCAGGTGGATGGGGTGAGTGAACCGGGTCATAGTAACAGCACTACCTCAGGTGGATGGGATGAGTGAACCGGGTCATAGTAACTGCAGTACCTCAGGTGGATGGGGTGAGTGAACCGGGTCATAGTAACAGCAGTACCTCAGGTGGATGGGATGAGTGAACCGGGTCATAGTAACAGTACTACCTCAGGTGGATGGGGTGAGTGAACCGGGTCATAGTAACTGCAGTACCTCAGGTGGATGGGGTGAGTGAACCGGGTCATAGTAACTGCAGTACCTCAGGTGGATGGGGTGAATGAACCGGGTCATAGTAACAGCAGTACCTCAGGTGGATGGGATGAGTGAACCGGGTCATAGTAACAGTACTACCTCAGGTGGATGGGGTGAGTGAACCGGGTCATAGTAACTGCAGTACCTCAGGTGGATGGGGTGAGTGAACCGGGTCATAGTAACAGCAGTACCTCAGGTGGATGGGGTAAGTGAACCGGGTCATAGTAACAGCACTACCTCAGGTGGATGGGGTGAGTGAACCGGGTCATAGTAACAGCAGTACCTCAGGTGGATGGGGTGAGTGAACCGGGTCATAGTAACAGCAGTACCTCAGGTGGATGGGGTGAGTGAACCGGGTCATAGTAACTGCAGTATCTCAGGTGGATGGGGTGAGTGAACCGGGTCATAGTAACAGCAGTACCTCAGGTGGATGGGGGGAAGGTCATAGCAAACAGACTTTTAATAAAAAAATATTTATTGACAGTATTATTTTTTAATCTCAGAGTTTTGTCCAATCAAAGTTCGTATTGATTTCTCCTTGGAGCATCCCAAGGGTGGGGTCAGATTTGTCGTATCTGAACTTGGAACTTCTGAAGCTATGGTAAAATTCATTTATTCAAAACATTAATGTAAGTAAAGGCTGCCTCATGGGGTGAGGCAAAATCAACCTATTATTCATTACATCATTCTCTATCTATTTATAGCAACACCCCACACATAGTATGTTCATTACATCATTATCTATCTATTTATAGCAACATGCTTACACTATAGTATGTTCATTACTCTATTTATAGCAAAATGCCCATACATAGTACATCATTTTCTATCTATTTATAGCAATACCCCCCACATATAGTACGTTCATTACATCATTCTCTATCTATTTATAGCAACATGCCCACATGTATTCGTATGGTTTAGAAAACTCTTCTCGTCTGTGGTTCCCCTGTGTGGACGTGTACTCTGAACCCTGTCTCTGGGATATTTCCTTTGTGGTGCCTGCTAATATGGTGGCTGTCAGCTGTGGAGATCTCATTGAGACAGTAGGCAAGACAAAGGGGTGTGGCTAGGGGGAGGGGTAATATTTTTTCATTGAAATGGTAATAGCTAAGTCTAAACTGTAAGAGAGAAGACATTGTCTTCATCATGCGTCAGTAGTATTTTTTCCTTCATTAGGTACTTTCATCTGATGGAAAGAAAAAGACGTATAATTATTCCCTTCAGATACCTACGGCTGCCCCATGTATTGGTTTTGCTATTGGGTAAGGGGTCTCTTTACCTATTTCCTACTGTATAAGGGGTGGTTTTACTTTATGCCATTGGGTAAGGGCTAATAGATAGGGATGGGTTTGCTATTTTGGTAAGGGTCCTTACCTATTAGATAAGGTAATTAATTTTGATAAGGGTCAGTGTATATTAGGTAAAGGGTCTAGCAGGTGCAATGTATATTAGGTAAAGGGTCTTACAGTTTTGTGTAGTATTGTTGGGTAAGGGGTCTTGCATGTTGATAACTCTACTCTATGGGAATACTAATATAGATGCTGTGGTCTTGATGTATTTTTAGATGTTTTGAGATTTATCCTGACCCAGTCATGCAGGAAGTCACTCACTTCTGTCTTCCTGGTCTCTTGCCCATTCTAAAGAACTCTGTCCAGTTTGTTCATCAAGTGAGTCTAATCATCTTGTTCCATGTATATACATGTTCATACAGTTTCATGCATGTTCATACATGTTCTGTTTATATACTGCTGTTAGCTTGTTTATTTTAGCCACTGTAATGTGTATACCTAGGTGAAATTGAAAATAATTAATATCAATACACAGGAAGAGCACTCAGCATGTATCCATAGGGGGGAACACTCAGCAATGTTTCCACAGGGAGAGTGCTCAGCAATGTGTCCATAGGGGGGAACACTCAACAATGTTTCCACAGGGAGAGTGCTCAGCAATGTGTCCATAGGGGGGAACACTCAGCAATGTTTCCACAGGAAGAGCACTCAGCAATGTGTCCATAGGGAGGAACACTCGGCAATGTTTCCACAGGAAGAGCACTCAGCAATGTGTCCATAGGGAGAGTGCTCAGCAAGGTGTCCACAGGGGAAGTGCTCATTAATGTGTCTACAGGGGGAATGCTCAGCAAGGTGTCCACAGGGGGAGTGCTCAGCAATGTTTCCACAGGGGGGGTGCTCAGCAATGTTTCCACAGGGGAAGTGCTCAGCAATGTGTCCACAGGGGGAATGCTTAGCAATGTGTCCACAGGGAGAGCACTCTGTGGTGTATTTACATGTACTATAGGTATTATTGGACTAGGCACAATGAATCCCACATGAGTGAGTTGGTACAGAGAAAATGTTTAAGTCTGATAACCCCCTGCTCTTTTATTGTTTCCACAATGTCCTGCATTAATAGTCATGTAATCATACATCTACAGGTGTTTGGTTTCTACGAGGAACTTCTCAGTGCACGTTTTCCTCACTCCAGTTATAAGCTTGTCTTTGTGAATGGTCCGTACCAGGAATATTCCAGTTACTCTACTCTTGGACTGTTTGACACAAACCTCCTTCACTCTCACAGGATTATTGACCAAGTTATGGTCACCAGAAGGGTCATAGGTCAAGCTGTTGCCAAGCAGTATTTTGGTTGCTATGCTCTTCCCCAGTCATGGTAAATATAGTACAGTATTATGTGTCTGGGAGTCTGTAGTATGGAAAAAGTGCTCATCTGTTTTGATAGTAATAATTGATAACCTTGTGGTCCAGGGAAACTGGTCATGTAGTTACCCTATTGTGTGACCTTGTGGTCTAGGGAAACTGGTCATGTAGTTACCCTATTGTGTGACCTTATGGTCTAGGGAAACTGGTCATGTGTTACCCTATTGTGTGACCTTATGATCTAGGGAAACTGGTCATGTAGTTACCCTATTGTGTGACCTCATGGTCTAGTGAAACTGATTATATGTAGTTACCCTATTGTGTGACCTCATGGTCTAGGGAAACTCCTTTGAATGACTGGTTAATACCCATTATGATAACCTGAAACTCCTTCAATCTATGACTAGTGACTGCCCCGTAGCCCCTCCCCCCCAGGTCTCATGGTAATTATTCCTGTCTATTTCAAAGGAATGACTGGTGGCTGCCCTGTGGCATCTCTGGATATCTTTCCGGCCTCTTCTCTAGAAAGGTATTTGGGAACACAGAGTACATGTATTGGGTCATGGCCGAACAGAAGAAGGTGTATGACTATGAAAAGGATCATGTCCTTGCTCCTCTGTGTGGGACTCTCGCTGCTCTACAGATAACAGGTGTGTGCACATGTGTGCATGTGTGTGTGATGTGTGTGATGTGTTCATGTATGTGTGTCCATGTGTTTGTGTGTGATGCATCCTGGAATATTTTCTCACGCTGTAGTATAATTTATAATGGTAAAAGGTCATTCATTGCAAAGAAAATTAATTTATTCTGTTCCGTAGATACCTCCCCCTCAGTCCCAAGTGGTCGTATGAGCTTCCACCCTAAGTTGATGAGTGGGCATGAACTGGAGATACTTCGTTCCAAGTCTCATCTGGTCATACGTATGGTTCAACTTAAGATCGGACAAGACCTGTTGTTCCAGGTATGTACCCCACCAGTTCCTAAAACTCTATTATGCTATCATAATAATTATTATCTATTATAATATTTATGTATGTAAATTGAATACACCACAGATCATATTTTTACAAACTAACTTCTTGTTGAATGTGAACACCAGATTTATCATAATAAGGCCTTCAAATAGTGTCAAGGCTAGGGAGATTGGGAAGGGGTTAAGATTTTAGACAACCTGAGAGTATTTCTTGCTGTGTTTCATATTACAGGTGTTCAACAAACTCCTTACATTGGCTTCTACAGCCAGTCAGTCTAAAGAGTGCAGTTTATGGCACAACCTGTTGGTGTCCACTGAGGGAGTAAGTTACCTACTGCTCTCATGATACTGATATGGATGTCATAGGGATGACAGAAGTGGTGTTGGTGTCTGGGTGCATGTGGTGGTGTCACATGGATGACAGAACTGGTGCTGGTGACTGGGTGCATATGGTGGTGTCACAGGGATAACAGAACTAGTGTTGGTGACTGGGTGCATGTTGGTGGTGTCATAGAGATGACAGAACTGGTGCTGGTGACTGGGTGCATGCGGTGGTGTCACAGGGATGGCAGAACTGGTGTTGGTGACTGGGTATTGATAATATTGTGGTATTTTACACAGAGGCAATGACTATATTATTGTTACTGTATAGTTTATGAAGTTATTGACTATGGTGTCTGGGAAAGACATGTCCCACTTCATGGAGCAGTGGGTGTGTAATAATGGAATACCACACCTCTTTGCTTCATACACATTTGTCAGAAAAAAGAACTTTGTTGAACTTAAGCTGAAACAAGACACGTCTGAACGCAGTAGCAAGTTCGTTGTGAGTGAAACCAGTCAGATACCCATTAAAGATGTTCATTTAGAAGATACCCATTAAAGATGCTCTTAGTTTAATAATGTCAGATACCCTATAACTGCTCATAATCTGACATTTTTGTCTTCATACCACTTTAAATTTTCAGTAATAGCTATAGGGGATAGCATGGGGAGCCTGTTTATTAAGTGTACAGTATTCTGCAGGAAACTGTGAAGGGATAAGGGATGGTGAGGTTCTAATAAGCCTTACTGACACCTATAACCTCTCTATTCCAATGAAGACACCTCTATACATATACAGTGGAATCCCTCTGCTCCAACCCCCTGAAATGAAGACACCTATGTATACAGTGGAATCCCTCTATTCCAAAGACACCTCTGTATACAATAGACCCTCTATTCCACTGTATATAGATATGCAATTGAACTAGGCAGGCTGTGTCAACAATGCTGCTATCCCATTGTGCTGTATACCCACTAAAGGTTGTAATTATAGCACCCACTACATCTTTTTCACTGGGAGAAAAAGTGCAACACCTTCCACTGAGAGAATGCCAGGTTTAGTCCTGTATCTCAACGAGATTCCTCCCTTCATTGCAGGGCTCAATGAGTGTGATAGTCCAGGAGTTTGATGGCTGCTTCACTCACAACATCCAGATAGAGGACCTCGTATCAACACATGAACTACCTTGCCACTCCAAGATAAGAAAGTAGGTGTCTAATGAGACAACATTAATGTGCATTTCCCTCCACCTGGGACAGATGTTACCTTCAAAGTCCATTCAGGCCTAAATATCACCATAAGTCATTTTAACATCAAGAAAACTGGATTTCATGCATGCTTATAGTTGCTATCTCTTCAATGCCCCCCTCAATTTTGCCTTTGAAGAACAGTTCCACTAGGTGTGCCCTTTGAGGGTGACACCTCTCCTTTCAATGCACATGTCCTTTGAGGGTAACCACTGTGCATTTTTATGTATAGGAACTAAAATGTCATTGTTGAATATTTTAGGGCCAAAAAGAGAAAAGTCCCTCTCTTGCATGGAGAAGAAATAGACATTGACATCTCTAATCTTGAGTAAGTAGTTTCATGACAGAACATTACTATCCGGTCTTATAGGACCAACAGTGCTTCAAGTTTCCAGGATGTTGTATGTCCAAATATCTCATGTTTTTATCTGTATGTAGCAATGAGGTCCCGATCCTGTGGGTTCGAGTAGACCCAGACTATCAATGGATTCGACGACTTAGCACGGAGCAGTCGGACACAACCTGGCAAAACATGTTAAAATACGAACGAGATGCCACTGCCCAGCTGGATGCCCTGGAGGCGTTGGAGGATTATCCCTCTACGCTCACCAGGGACTGTTACAGAGACACTCTACTGAACACGTGCTTTTATTGCCATGTTAGACTCCAGGCTGCAGCCAAATTAACAAAGGTATTAGTTAAAACACAGTGGGTCCTCTGAAGTTTGTGTGGGTGGAGCTTAAATGCTTTGATGTATTGTCTGTTACTGGAAAAGGTATGTACTCTCCCCATTGGGAAGATGAGCATATTTCAATGGTATATTTATACACCTCTGTAAAGATGATAAGGTTTGTAGTATCTTCATTAAGAAGATCAGGGCATCCTCATTACTACATGGGATATCCACATATCACATAGTGTAGTGTCTCCATTACTAAGATGAGGAGAGGTGTGGTGTCCTCATTACTCCATTACTAAGATGAGGAGAGGTGTAGTGTCCTCATTACTCCATTACTAAGATGAGGAGAGGTGTAGTGTCCTCATTACTCCATTACTAAGATGAGGAGAGTGTAGTGTCCTCATTACTCCATTACTAAGATGAGGAGAGGTGTACTGTCCTCATTACTCCATTACTAAGATGAGGAGAGGTGTAGTGTCCTCATTACTCCATTACTAAGATGAGGAGAGGTGTAGTGTCCCCATTACTCCATTACTAAGACGAGGAGAGGTGTAGTGTCCCCATTACTAATGTGTAGTGTCTCGTTCCTTGGGATAGTTTTAGATGACATCATGTGATAATCACATGTCTTTCTCAGTATCTTACTGACACTGCCAGCACTGGTTCATCTCCTTCCTTCCTCACTGCTCTCTATCAGAAACTCTTTGGCTCAGCTGCTCAACAGAATATTGTTAGATTCAACGACTTCACAGATGTGGCCACTTACTTCCTACAGAAGGTATGTAACTTAACTGATGTAGACAGAGTAAACAGCTGGAGTACTTTCAGCTTGGTTATGTGTTATCTGGCCACAATATTTATAGTAGGTATGTATTGGGAGAAGGAAGGAAATGTCAACCAGTTGAACTGGTCATAGCCGGTATAGACTGCACTCAATGATGAGTGGTGGTTTCATACAGGTTTTGATATATGTGGGTGGGGGGAGAGGGGAACATTTTGTGCCAGGAGAGATTGGAGTAAGAATTTTTTTGCCTGACAATTATTATGTATTTAGTTTTCAATCTGGAATTACTGACATTTTGACTAACTACATGTTGTATTTGGACCTGGCAATGGACTTCAGACATACAAAAAACAAACTCACCAAATAACCTTATAACCATTTGTTGGCCGCATTATACTATATCTAGGAGGGGGTGAGGGTCAGAGAAAATTTCTGGAGGCAAGAAATGATGTGTCAATATGTCATGTTAAACTCATTAGACTCCATAATAATATAGGCCTCACCCATACAATGGCATTTTTACTCAATAGCTACTCTACCTACTTTACTGTGCTGCTGAGATCAGTTATCATCACTGGTTATTTGCTAGCTAGAGCTAGAGAGATAATAATATAATTAACTGTGCCTAGCTAGGAAGCTACTGTAGTCTATGTTTAAAATTATCATGGGAAAGCTAAGTAGATACCAGCTGCCATTAATGACAAATAATATCTCACTGCTAACTGATCTGTGATGGATACTGATTACATGGCATCTTTAAACAATACAATGAGCCAGGCTAGGGGTCATTGTGCCTGTCTGTTACAAATCTACCTGTTATATGCAGAAGAACTTCTCTATTCTGGACACCTTGGGGCCAATGAAACTTTCCAAATTAGAGGGGTGACCTTATTTCTGATAATAGTTGTGATTTCTTTGCAGGGAGTTGCCTTGTGCATTGCTAGATTGAGGAATATTCATAAGCAATGTCCAAAGGAGGTAGTCAGCTTTATCATGGATCTCTTCAAATACAGTGACAATCAGACTAACAAGGTATGAGTGGGACACACCTTACCAATTAGGCACTCTGCTGCACGTGTTTTTAGTATGATCCTATAGGGTAACCACTCCCATCTCAGCCAACTGGTTGTGTCCCAAGGGTGACCACTATATACAGGTTCCAATGTATAAGCAGACCACCTCTGTATAACAGCCAACTGGTTGTGTCCCAAGGGTGACCACTATATACAAGTTCCGTATAAGCAGGCCACCTCTGTATAACAGCCAACTGGTTGTGTCCCAAGGGTGACCACTATATACAAGTTCCGTATAAGCAGGCCACCTCTGTATAACAGCCAACTGGTTGTGTCCCAAGGGTGACCACTATATACAAGTTCCACTGTATAAGCAGGCCACCTCTGTATAACAGCCGACTGGTTATGTCTCAAGGATGACCACTATATACAGGTTCCACTGTATAAGCAGACCACCTCTGTATAACAGCCAACTGGTTGTGTTCCAAGGGTGACCACTATATACAGGTTCCACTGTATAAGCAGACCACCTCTGTATAACAGCCAACTGGTTGTGTTCCAAGGGTGACCACTATATACAGGTTCCACTGTATAAGCAGACCACCTCTGTATGACAGCCAACTGGTTGTGTTCCAAGGGTGACCACTGTATAAGTAGGCCACCTCTGTGTTATGTGTGCTAAAGATGCTAGATAATTTTATGATCTTCATCTAGTATTCAGCTGATAATTACACAAGTGCTCTAATAGAAGCCTTATCTGAGATGGTCACTCCTAAAGTTGCAATGGCCTTACCTGCAGGGTGAGTGTAACTACTGTCACTCTTCCTTTCCCTCGCCTCTTCTTTCTCTTCATCTATCACCCTCTGTCCCTCTCCTTTCTCTCTTACCCTTTCCCCCTCCCCATCCTTGCCCCTCCCTCACTCTTGCCCCCCTTACCCTTTCCCCCTCCCCCATCCTTGCCCCTCCCCTCACTTTTGCTCCCTTCCCAATACATTCATTTCATCTTCCCCCATTCTATTGACAGAATTGATTTTGCAAAGACACCAGCAGCTGGCCTGACTAGAGATGTACAGGTAAAGGATACTCTATGTAGTTGTAGAGCCATCTGATTGGTTGAGTTGACATTTCCATCACCTCTCCTAGTCACAGGCTCATTGAGTGTAATTATATAGAGGGTATGCAGCTACTGCCATCAATTTTCAGTTATTAATCTCTGGTGGGTTCTCTAGAACCATGAAAATTCTGACAGATGACATTCCACAATGGAGTCCTAATCAATGCTTTAGTGTATTATATCATCTCTGAATTAAGGTCAATTTCCAAGGTACCTGCCAGAGATGTACCTGCCAGAGATGGACCTGCAGAGATGTACCTGTGCAGTGATTGTAGCTAGAGAATCACTTTTTCACTACTTTCTTAAGTATAATTTTGGGTTGTAATGACATACAGAATAATATATTTCTAGCTGTACTTGTACAGTGGGACCATGTTATTAGTACAGTGGAACTGTGCTTATAATGTGCTATTCAGCTTTTGTGCTGCTCTAATTATATGGACTCAAAAATAATTATGAAAAGTAAAATTATGCCATTTTGCTGTGCATAAATAAATGAAATGTTACTTCTTTCATTCAAAATTTATTACTTCACATAATATGGAAATTTCACCTACACATGGGCTGGTCCCTAGTCCTGTTGGCTCCCTAGTCCTGTAGGTAGGGTCCCTAGTCCTGTAGATAGGGTCCCTAGTCCTGTAGGGTCCCTAGTCCTGTTGGCTCCCTAGTCCTGTAGGTAGGGTCCCTAGTCCTGTTGGCTCCCTAGTCCTGTAGGGTCCCTAGTCCTGTAGGTAGGGTCCCTAGTCCTGTTGGCTCCCTAGTCCTATAGGTAGGGTCCCTAGTCCTGTAGGGTCCCTAGTCCTGTAGGTAGGGTCCCTAGTCCTGTAGGGTCCCTAGTCCTGTTGGCTCCCTAGTCCTATAGGTAGGGTCCCTAGTCCTGTAGGGTCCCTAGTCCTGTAGGTAGGGTCCCTAGTCCTGTTGGCTCCCTAGTCCTGTAGGTAGGGTCCCTAGTCCTATAGGTAGGGTCCCTAGTCCTGTTGGCTCCCTAGTCCTGTAGGTAGGGTCCCTAGTCCTGTTGGCTCCCTAGTCCTGTAGGTAGGGTCCCTAGTCCTGTTGGCTCCCTAGTCATGTTGGCTCCCTAGTCCTGTAGGTAGGGTCCCTAGTCCTGTAGGGTCCCTAGTCCTGTAGGGTCCCTAGTCCTATAGGTAGGATCCCTAGTCCTGTAGGTAGGGTTTCTAGTCCAGTGGTCCCTAGTCCTGTAGGTAGGGTTTCTAGTCCAGTGGTCCCTAGTCCTGTAGGTAGGGTTTCTAGTCCAGTGGTCCCTAGTCCTGTAGGTAGGGTTTCTAGTCCAGTGGGGTCCCTAGTCCTGTAGGTAGGGTCCCTAATCCTGTCCTTGTATGGTCCATATAACTGAGGCTCCACTTTATAAATTTAATGTTCATTCCTTTTATCTAGATCATTCTGCAAGAGATAGTCCAACATTTAAACATTGAGAAGGTCCTGCCATCCTACAAGTATGTGGTTACCTGCAGCTGCTTAAAATGCCTGAGAGTGCTACAGAAGAATGGACACCTGCCCAGTGACAGCACTCTATTCCGAGAATATGCTGAGTGAGTCAGTTGGATGGCTTCCAACTTGGAAATACCATTATTTTGCTTGTTGACAGAAAATGGAATTTTGTTGATGTAAGAGTGGCAGCCCTCAGAGCTATTGTGGACATAGTTCAAGGTACTGTATGGGATAGCTAATCATGTGATTGTCATGTGATATTCACCTGTATCCAGCTGAGCAAAGCGAAAGTGACCTTGAGTACCTTCTAAATATTGTTGAAAATGATGAGCCAAGAATCAGGTGAAACTGTTCCCCAAATTTAATTTTTATTTCAATGTCTTGTTTTCCTTATTTAGACTAGAAGTATTGACCAGTTTGTCATTAATGCCACCCTTTACCAGACGGACAGAGTCCAAGCTTAACAACTTGCCACTAGTAGAAAGACTTTGGGGAATGATGAGGTATTAACATCAATCATGAATAACAGCCAACTGGTTGTGTCCCTAGGGTGACCACTATACACAGGTTCCACTGTATTAGCAGACCACCTCTGTATAACAGCCAACTGGTTGTGTCTCAAGGGTGACCACTACATACAGGTTCCACTGTATAAGCAGACCACCTCTGTATAACAGCCAACTGGTTGTGTCTCAAGGGTGACCACTATATACAGGTTTCACTGTATAAGTAGACCACCTCTGTATAGCAGCCAACTGGTTGTGTCCCAAGGGTGACCACTATATACAGGTTCCACTGTATAAGCAGACCACCTCTGTATAACAGCCAACTGGTTGTGTCCCAAGGGTGACCAGGTTCCACTCCCAAGGGTGACCACTATGATATACAGGTTCTACTGTATGAGTAGACCACCTCTGTATAACAGCCAACTGGTTGTGTGACCACTATATACAGGTTCCACTGTATAAACAGACCACCTCTGTATAACAGCCAACTGGTTGTGTCCTAAGGATGACCACTATATACACTGTATAAACAGACCACCTCTGTATAACAGCCAACTGGTTGTGTCTCAAGGATGCCACACTTTCCTCTGTATAACAGCCAACTGGTTGTGTCCCAAGGGTTACACAGGTTCTACTGCATAAGCAGACCATGGTTGTATCCTTCAGAGATTGCTTATGTAACTTTAATTGTTAGTGTTCACCTTTATTGGGTTTTATTTTGACTATCTTATCCATATCTCTGATCTGCTGTTTCCTACACCACTAGGTTCTATAATAATTAACAGTACAGTAGAACCTCCCTTATCCGGACTCCCAAGATACGGGCACCTCCTTTAACTGGGCACCTATATCTGGAACTTTGACCTTTCAATAATACATAATGTAATAGCATATTGTGGGCATGGTTCAATGTCCATACTGAGCATGTGCATGGCTTACTACTATGCCAAGCAAAAGGAAAAGAATGGAGACTAAGAAACAAACCAAATTATCATCTTTTTTTTGTAATACATAGGGTTCACAACATTACATCTTCCTTTATTCTGAGATACGGGCAAATCAGAGTTACGGGCACCCCCTAAAACCAGACTGCCCGTATAAGGGAGGTTCTACTGTATTATGCACACACATTTTTTTTTCTAGCACTGGGTTCTATTACGACAATCGCCTTCGAAGTGCAGTTGTAAGGCTGTATGAAGCCATGTTTGGGCGACTTACCCCCTCATGTGTACCACAAGGGGTAAGAAAGTATTTACAGTGTTTATCAGTGCATCAATGCCAATCTCAATTGTTAATTTAATTGTCACTAAATCAGGATGTATTATAGATGTACTGTCCCATACACACAATGTGGACTATAGATGATTGAAAAAGTAACTCTATAATGACCAGTAGACCTCATACGGCCACTAACCTAGTAGTCCCATACAGCTAGTAGTCCCATACAGCTAGTAGTCCCATACAGCTAGTAGCCCCATACAGCTAGTAGTCCCATACAGCTAGTAGTCCCATACAGCTAGTAGCCCCATACAGCTAGTAGCCCCATACAGCTAGTAGCCCCATACAGCTAGTAGTCCCATACAGCTAGTAGCCCCATACAGCTAGTAGCCCCATACAGCTAATAGTCCCATACAGCTAGTAGCCCCATACAGCTAGTAGCCCCATACAGCTAGTAGCCCCATACAGCTAGTAGCCCCATACAGCTAGTAGCCCCATACAGCTAGTAGTCCCATACAGCTAATAGCCCCATACAGCTAGTAGCCCCATACAGCTAGTAGCCCCATACAGCTAGTAGCCCCATACAGCTAGTAGCCCCATACAGCTAATAGTCCCATACAGCTAGTAGCCCCATACAGCTAGTAGCCCCATACAGCTAGTAGTCCCATACAGCTAGTAGCCCCATACAGCTAGTAGCCCCATACAGCTAGTAGCCCCATACAGCTAGTAGCCCCATACAGCTAGTAGTCCCATACAGCTAGTAGCCCCATACAGCTAGTAGCCCCATACAGCTAGTAGCCCCATACAGCTAGTAGCCCCATACAGCTAGTAGTCCCATACAGCTAGTAGCCCCATACAGCTAGTAGTCCCATAATGCCAGGATATAGTGTTACTATGACTAGTGCCTAGTTGACATATATTTATTCTTGAATTTATGCTATAGCTTGGTATAGTGATTGACCTGAAAGAGAAAGTGGCACGTCCTAACATTGGCTCTCCCATTACAGTAAGTTCTAATAGTAATAATATATGCAAGTAGCCTAGAGGGTGAAGGTATGGTGGAACTATTCCAACCCCCTGAAATGAGAACATCTCTGTATTGAGGACACTTGGCAGGGTTTCATACAGGATTTTTTGTTTGGGTGGGGAAATGGATGGTACACTGGAAAATTTTGCTGACTACACCATTTCAATTGAATTTTCAAATAATTTTTGTAGTTACATGCTATGGAGTCTGACCACAAGTAAAAGTGGGCATCAGAAGGGTTGTCAATTTGTATCAACCCATTTAAAATCTGCTAATGAAGTAAAGATTTGTAATACACTGTACCCACTTTTACTTCATCAGCACTTTACTGAGAAAGTTTTTTTGCTGAAGGACCTAAAATGGTTTTGAAGAAATCTTAGCTTTTCAGAGAAAAAATTGACCTTTAATTTTTTTTTTTCTGTTATTGCAATATTAAATTTATAATATAATTCCAGATTTTCTTGGGGGGGGGGGGGGGGGGGGGGGGGGACTTTGGCTTGGGGTTGGATTTCCCCCCCCTTGTATGAAACAGTGCTTGGATAATGTCTCAAATAACAACTGGTGTATTAGCTAGCATTAATAACTTCACCCCTTGAAATGAGACCACCTCTCTAATCAGGACTTGCCCCAAGATATTTGGAGTAGAGAGTAGATTAAGATACATCAGTTTAGGTCAAATCATACTTTCCTTT
Organism: Diacarnus erythraeanus; assembly: GCA_964016965.1. Taxonomy (NCBI): domain Eukaryota; kingdom Metazoa; phylum Porifera; class Demospongiae; order Poecilosclerida; family Podospongiidae; genus Diacarnus; species Diacarnus erythraeanus. The sequence continues at coordinate 3,675,023 of OZ024675.1, read as the reverse complement.
ATGGGGCACTTTTGGAAGTTCCCTGGATATAAAACTATCCTTCTCTATCCTTTTAGACTCCAAAAACATCTCAAGATATGAAGCCAACTCTTTCCCTCATTACAGTAAGCTTTTCTACTTCCTCCATGTGTTAATTCTGTCCAAAGAAATGGTTGTTCTCTACTATTTCCTGCCCTTAGGTTTGTATTCATTAGAGCTTGTTGTTTTGCAGGCCCCCATTACTGAAGACACTTCAGTTGTCAGAGTGTCAACATTAGCTTCAGGTAATTGCTAGCTATATGGATGTGTTGAACCTTATTGAAGAGGGGAAATCTCATCATCTTCTTTTTTTAATACTGTAGGCTCATGTAGTTTCCCATCAGTATAACTATTATTATTGCTAATGTTTCAGGTAGTACAAACCCATCCTCCATTCCTTCATCTCCTATCAGCCTTCAGGTGAGTCCCTAGGTCATGACATCATAATTTAGAGACAAACACAATGAGTTTTATAGTTTTAAAATAAGAAGGAGACTCAAACTAATTATATATACCCTAATATACATAACCTCAATTGTATGTGATTTGGGGTGGGTGGGAGTGATTTACAAATTTCAAGGAGGCTATGATTTGATCAAGCGGAGACAGATGAGTCTTCTTCCTCAAATGCAACATGTACTGTTGTCCTGTATATAATTTTTTTATTGATGGGTTTCAGAGTGCCCTTTATCAAAGGTTCCAACTCTCCTCTCCTCGATATAGATGGCTACTAACCTGTCCTCTTGATTGTTTCAGAGTCCCTCAGACGCTTCGTCTCTCTCTCTTGTTAAAGTAACTGTCCTGGACCAGAACACTCCTCCTCCCGATCCTCCCAGTAGCAAGGTTGCTGGTCAACCTCCCCTCTCCCTCAAGATCCCCACCTCACACCTCAAGAAGAGATTCTCCCCTTCCATTACTCTTGAAGGGTTTGATAACAGAAGTGCTACTGATAGTCCTGAATCCATGCTTTCTGCTGGTCAGTTCAACCCCAACCACCAAACCCTACCCTGATAAGACAATTTCAATCATGCATAGTTGTAGAAATGTAGATTTAATAAAGATAAAAAGTATTGTCCAGAATATAGTGGGACCCTTCTATTCTAATTGAATGGGGGACACCTCTGTATATAGTGGAACCTCTCTATTCCAACTGAATGAGGACACCTCTGTATTAAGGACACTCTGATATGTCTTATGTATTAGCATTAACAGAATTTCACCCCCTGAAATGAGGTTGCCCTTCAAATCAGGACACTTTATTGTCCCATGTGTTCAGAATAGAGAAAATTTTCACTGAACTTTTGAATGTGCACAGGTGGTCTAAGCGATGAGATGTCTTCTACTAGTCCATCTCAGCAGAAGCACAAGCGACATAAGTTGGAGCACAAAGAACACAAACACAAACACAAGAAGAAAAAAGGGAAGAAGAACAAACATAAACACAAGCATGGCACCCATGATGTTGATGTGGAGTGTGTGGACATGTAACCACTATGATTGATGTATGATTGATAAGTGACCTTCACAGAGTCAGAATCAGATTAATGCTGTCAGTGTGAAATAAACTCACTACTTTTTTGAGTAACATAATTCTTTACTAGTGAGCTGTACAGTGGAACATTCCAGACATCTTGGGATAAAATTTAATTGTGTCCTGATTAGAGGGGTGGCCTCATTTCAGGGGTGGGGGGCTGTTGTTGAAGTGTTTCCATTTCAAGGGGTTGGAATAAAAGGGTTCCATTGCAATATTAAAAGAGTGAACAGCTATATACATCAAGACCTCAAAGCTAAATTAACATGGCTACTGGGTTTCTGTGGGTAATTCAAACTACCATGTATATATAAAAATAAATAAATATGTTAACCAAAATACTATGAAATAATAATATTGTACTTTATGTACATTGATGTATCTAATGGGTGAGTCATGGGGTAGAATTAAATATTTGTAGTGGTAGTTACTTATACAATTGACTGTTGGGATCACCAGCTGCTGCTTCTATCTGTGATGCTGTATCATTTAATTTCAGGTCTTTGAGTAGACTTATCAATCCATTCCATGTGGCTGGGTACTAGAGCGGTAAAATAATTATGTATAATGATATTTAGTCAGATCTACTATAAAAAGTTTGTGGTATTGTGGGGACCAGAAACTACAGGATGAAGGTTAAGAGATGGAGTATAAACTTAAACATACTCATTGACTTCCTAGCTAGTAGGGGTGGAGGGGGGGAGGAAGAGGGGGAAGGGTTCGATGCTTGCCCTTAGCCAATTGCAAAATAAAGGACACTAAGCAATATGTACATCTTTCAGTTCTTTGTGTTGATAGATCTGTAGCTTAGATAGTGTGTTATCAGGACAGTATTTGGAGAACATAGGAAGGAAAGGAAATGTTCCTTGATGTTTTAGATTAAACCCTGGCTCTGACTAAGGTGTTAAACATACTTCGTCTGAGCCACTCTGCAGCCATGTCATTATTACTTGATGCAGACAATCCTCTGCGTTATTTTGGTACTCTCTCTCCCAACCGAGTAGCTTTGGTCCTCCAATCCCAACCATCTCTCCAATTGCTTTCCACTTGTTAGCTATGTCATCCATTATGCGCACAATCTGTTCCTGACCGTTCACATCTCTCCATTTCAGTATTCTCATACGTTTCTGGTCTATTTGTTTTTCTAATAATTAAAATTAATAGCTATAGCACATGTTTATACCTTGTAATTGTACTAACCTAAAACAGTTCGAAGTTTTTGCTGAGCTTGTCCTGGAGAGGCACCATTGACACTACCACTGGAATGTGCAGGAGCATTTAATGGAGGATGATCTGAAAGAATTAAAGTGTATCACTGTACACACACAAGTGCACACACATATGCACGCATGACACAGAAATCAGTACCAGTTTAAACTATCCTTAATGACAGAGTCAGTAATATTCCATTTACTGTGAGCCTAAGAGTTATGTAAAATGTTGCCAGCTAGTAGCTACTTTATAATTATACATAAATGTATGAATAACCTTATGAATGTGCAGCATATTATTGTAGTATATTTTTATTGTGCATAGCTGTGTATTGGAGCATTTGAACTGACTTATGATGCTGTTGTAAGATTTATCATCAACTTCCTATGTACAAATATTGATTCTAGAACTTATATATAGAGTGGCAGTTAGTAACTATTAGTGATATCTTCAAACTCATCCTTATTCTTCTGAAGTATATCTTCAAACTAGCAAGATGCATCTAGCAGGATGCCATTATTACTAATCTACACTTTCTTTATTAGGATAACCAATAAGCCTGGTTATGTTTAGTGGAGAACTCGTAGCTTAGTGTGACGATCCTGTTTGATGAGTTGGTCTCTACTTCTAATGAATGGTGTGAACATATCACTGTGCAATAAACAGCCAGCAAAATCCTATTAACTGAATAATGAAACTATGTACAAGAATGAGACAGTGGTAAGCGACACTGGATGATGAAATTAAAATCCTATGCCACCAGTTTAAGCCAGAAATGCCCTTATATTTATAGGTACCTACATGTGGTCTGCACTTTAATTAAAAAACCTAGAAAATTAAGGCTATCATATCTAGCAATATTCTTTCTGTGTCTATGGGCATCACATCTAGTATATTACATTAACATATTACAAAATAATTATGCAGTCTCTGATAGTAAGTAGTATAGTTTGAACAATTCTAATAGCCAAGTAGTTAATATGTCACAAACATTCAGGAAAGCTATAAGAATTCTTGCAGCAGCCACATGTGGCTATAATAGAGTGGAGTTTCAATTATACAGATTAGATGGGACTATCACTAGCTAGTTCATGAATAAAACATCTGTATAATATTATGTGAAGCACTGCATCTTAAATTGAGGCAGTGAATATCATTATTTTTCATCAGCAGCTAGATGACTGAAGTGTGTATTGAAGATTCCAATGTGTAAGAATCAATGGACTTATACACAGTTATTACTAATCTACTGAATCCACTCCATATTATTGTAGTCTATGTACTACATTCAACTGATCAGCATTAACACGCAAAAAGTTAGCTAGTACAGTGTATGCTAGTTTTCAACATCTGAGACAGTGACCTAGTCTTAAATATCTGAAAGACTGTGAAATAAGTTCTTACCTCCAGACAGTTCCTTGTACTTTGCTTGTAGCTTCTTTGACAAATTAGCACATGATTCATTCTCCAAAATGATTCGAAAAATGTCAAAGTTTTTCGCGTCTTCAGTTATGCTTTTCTTTACATCACTGAGCAATTTCCGTGTCTTCTCAGCTGCCACTTTATCTTGCTCTAATATAGCATCATAGGTGTCTGAAGTAATTAGTGCTTTAGCTAGACATCTGTCTGCTATAGAGCTAACAGAATACTTTATTCCTATGACTAGATCATAATGAAGCTCTTGAAAGGCTTGGCACTGCTTGCTAGACATTTTGAGGTCAAAGTTGAGAATAGTACATACCCATCCTGAACATATATATTTTATTTACACTACAAACCATGCAACCACAACAACTCATGATGATCTTGTGCTCCTTGGCTAGCCAGCCAGCCAGCCAGCCAGCCAGCCAGCCATTCCTATAAATCCAAAGAAGCTGTTCTGATTTAGGTATGCTTCTTTTCATCCACCCACCTGACAGCCTATTGGAAACACCAGCAATTCTATTAGAATGCCTACTGGGACTTTCAAGCTTCCAGTGTAGTGCTTCAATAACACAATCTTGCAAGTGTATAGCTAAGCTGATGTTTGTAATTGTATAGTTCTACCTAGAGTATAGCTACTAAATTCCTAACTTCTTAGAGATGATATTATACAGCCATGTCATGTTATTACATAATTACTACATAACACAAAATTAATACTTTGATAATAATTAGTCTATTAAGCTATGAAACTGTTAATTTCTTGTCTTAAACTTAACTAACCATCTCACTCTATATTTAAGCTTCCAAACATGTCCCAAAGTGTTTTGTTCGCAAAAATTTGCTTCAAAATCCAAAAGGTGCAAGAGAGCAAATTAGAGTAATATTCAAACAATAACTACACAAGGATAGATAGTGGATTCTGTACTGAAACATCTTCAACATCACTTTCAAGCTAGTAAAACTATATTTTAGAATACACCGATAGAAAAACCAGTAGCTCACCAGTTCAGGCTGACTATATACTGACTAATTCAGGCTGATAGCTGGCCTTAAATTCATTGGATGATTCACTAGGCTTTAAAGGAGTGCTAAACCACTATCTTAGAGATTCAAGACATGGTACTAGCTACTAGCAATTAGGCTAAGAGTCAAGTAAGTTCTCTAAGCAGCTGTTACAATGTTACCATGCTTACCTGTTAACCACTTACTACTGTACTGTTTACAATGCACATCATATGGAGTTTAAAGAATAAAGTAAAATAACTAAAAAATAAGCCAGAGCCTGAGCTTATCTAGTTACATTTTCTGAAAAATCTGAGGGGGGGGGGGCTTAAGCCCCCAAGCCCCCCCTTGTCTACACCCCGTAATAATAGGCAGCAATTTGGCCCATATAGAGCCATGATAGATCTCGGTATATAGTTTATCTGACACCTTTGAATTGTGGTTGATATTCAAATTAATAATAGCAACAATTCTTGTATATATATTTTTTGATTTGGGCCCCCTTACATCCAACTTGTTCTCTCCTATATATCTTATAAAATGTAGCCTATTCGGTGGTAGATTTTGTGTACTCATAGAATAATTATGACATAATTAGCTAAAAACCATACAAGTTTTTCTACTTTCTAATAAAGGGGTTCTATTGCAATATTAAGATATATACATCAAGATCTCCATTCTTTCAAAGCTAAAATAACATGGCTACTGGTTTCTGTGGGTAATTCAAACTACATAGTATAAAAAATTAATTATTAATAAAATTTTGTATCCAAAATACTATGAAATAATATTGTACAATATGTCCATTAATGTATCTAATTGGTAGAATTAAATATTTGTAGTGGTAGTTACTTATACAATTGACTGTTGGGATCACCAGCTGCTGCTTCTATCTGTGATGCTGTATCATTTAATTTCAAATCTTTGAGTAGACTTATCAATCCATTCCATGTGGCTGGATACTAGAGCAGTAAAATAATTATGTATAATAATATTTAGTCAGATCTACTATAAAAAGTTTGTGGTATTGTGGGGACCAGAAACTACAGGATGAAGGTTAAGAGATGGAGTATAAACTTAAACATACTCATTGACTTCCTAGCTAGTAGGGGTGGAGGGGGGGAGGAAGAGGGGGAGTGGTTCGATGCTTGCCCTTAGCCAATTGCAAAATAAAGGACACTAAGCAATATGTACATCTTTCAGTTCTTTGTGTTGATAGATTTGTAGCTTAGATAGTGTGTATTTGGATAACATAGCAAGGAGAAGAAAGGAAATGTTCCTTGATCTTCTAGATTAAACCCTGGCTCTGACTAAGGTGTTAAACATACTTCGTCTGAGCCACTCTGCAGCCATGTCATTATTACTTGACGCAGACAATCCTCTGCGTTATTTTGGTACTCTCTCTCCCAACCCTGCAGCTTTGGTCCTCCGATCCCAACAGCCTCTCCAATTGCTTTCCACTTGTTAGCTATGTCATCCATTATGCGCACAGTCTGTTTCTGACCGTTCACATCTGTCCATTTCAGTATTCTCATGCGTTGCTGGTCTATTCGTTTTTCTAATAATTGTTATAGAGACAAATAGCTATAGCACATGTTCATACCTTGTAATTATACTAACCTAAAACAGTTTGAACATCTTTTTGCTGAGCTTGTCCTGGAGAGGCACCACTGACACTACCACTGGAATGTGCAGGAGGAGGTTGTGCTTGAGGAAGATCTGAAAGAATCATTAAAAGTGTATCACTGTGCACACACAGAGCTACACACAATAAAAATATACTACACAAAATATGCTGCACATTCATAAGGTTATTCAGAGCTACGTATGTTATATGTTTATGCATATAGAGTAGCTAGCTGGCTACATTTTACATAACTCTTAAGCTCACAGTAAATAGAATATTACATTGACTCTGTCATTGAGGGTAGTTTAAACTGGTGCTGATTTGTGCATTGAAGCATGTGAATTGACTTATGAATCTAGTTGCTATGATGATTTATCCATTTCCTATACTCATTCTGAACAAAAATATTGATTCTTAGTGGCTATTAGCTATAGCCAACTACAGCTTATACACAATTACCTATTCCCAGCACATCAATGATATCTTCAAACTCATCCTTATTCTTCTGAAGTATATCTTTAAACTTCTTGAAATGATCTTCCTTGAGATCCACTTTTTTCCTGAGTGCTGACACTAATAGTCCTGCCTTTTTGTTGTCATTTGTCAATGACTTGAATTCCTCATACGTAGCATCAGGAAGGAGACGAACTGAGTTCATTTTACTTGCCAGCGAGTCTAAAGTTCCGGAAGCAACAATTGCTTTTTCTAGGTCTCCTTGTTTACTTCTCAATAGCTCCTTTGCCATATTATTATGTAGCTATTGTCTATAGTTAAAACAGACTCTAGTATAAAACTTAAAAAAAAAATTATTGACAGGTTTATACTTTCAAATCAGTCACTACATGTCTTTACAACGTACTTTCTGGCATTCCATTGTAAGGCCAGTGTTAATGACATTTCTGTTTCTGGTCAACTGCCAACATTGGAAAATGATACTGCTCAATATTCACATTATTAGTATAAATTGACCTTTGATTCTACAAGACTACAAGCAACTGCATGCAGTTGCAAATTAGTGCTGATAGTTTTGTGTTTTAGCTGCTACTTCAGAACCTAGATAGTTTCCTAGATCAATATGACTTTGCTAAACTACACAGAATATTCCAGTTCATCGTATATCCTTGGCAGAGTATCCGTTCATTTTTTTAATAACATGATGAATAATAATCACCACCCACCTGCTAGGGAAACCATGACCAGAAACATTAACACTGGCCTAATAGGAAATGTTAAATATAGGCAAGACAAGTTTTTCCACACATAAACTTGAGAGGCTTGATATATTAGAAACTATACAGGCTTTGCTTCTCAACACTAGTATAATGCAAATTATATGTTTAGCTAGCTAGAGGAGTTAACTACACTAGGATGCACGCACTACACATGCCAACGCTGAAGATGGGCTACATTACGGAATAGATCTATAAGTTGGGCGAAGCTAGCCTACAATCTGCTTTAATCCCTTTAATCTAGCTTAGCTAGCTCATTTACTCATTTGTATTTTCAGCTATGAGCTCTATTACTTTTAGCTAAGCTATCTAGTTAGTATCCGTGAGCTACCACCACTTATAACATAGCTAGCTGGCTAACGCCACGGCTAGCTGAATGAATCGAGATTTAAAGAGCTTACCAATTTTATATCTGGAAGACTCTGCCTGATTTCTTTAGAGTCACGTCTACTAGTAGTGACCAGATGCTTGTTACACACCCACGCCCTGCTCCACACACACCCCACTAAAATGGATTACGTCATCACCTAAAGTGTGTACGTAATTTAGTAATAGTGTGTGTACGTGTGTGTACGTGTTTGTGTGTGTGTACATAGGTGTTGGCAGATGATTCCACAAGTGAGATAAGTTGGAGCACAAACAAATATACATCAACACAAGCATGGCTCCCATGATGTTGATGTGGTGTGTAACTACTATGATTGACCTTCACAGAGTCAGAGTCAGATTATTATTGTCATTCTTTAAATTCCAGTGTGAAATATGTATGTGGGAATAATGGCTAATCTCTGTGGATAATTACTCAAAAAGTACATAATTAATATAATATAAATTATGCTAAGCAAGATACCATTATAAAATAATAGTGTAAAATAACCATTGCTATATCTAATGTCGAGTCAAGGAGTATTAGCTGTGCACTTAAACAAGTGACTGTTGGGATTACGTTGTGGTTTGGCCATTATCTGTGTGTTATAAATAAAGAAGATATACTGAAAAAAAGGACTTCATAGCTAGATGTAAATACCTCTTGTGATTTTTAGCAATCTTTTTATAGAGAGCACCATCAAGATTTTCTACAGCTTCAGCTAGTTTCCTCCAACTAGGTGAACCATATTTACGACGTGGATAATTCAACTTCAACCAATCAGCGATGGCTTCTTGAAGACATCTTTCAACGTCTCCTTTATGGTTTGCCTCAAAGGTATTTATACGACCTTCATCTAGATGAAGTTTAAGTGCAAGATTTCGCCACTTATGAGCCAAGGCTACTACTTCATCTGTAACTTCTGTATAATCGTCCATAACTGATGGTAGCATACAAAATAATGATCACTAGCTAAAGTAAAGGACAGACCAAATTGATTTTTTGTTTCTCTGGACATGGTATGCAACAAATTTGACCCAGGTGGGTGGTAAAAAAAAAATTGTATAGGGCATGAGGCTTGATTTCTTATTGCTTGGGCAGACTGACTCAAAAATTCTAGTGGTTGAATTAAATTTATGCAGAATCTCTCTCTGTGGTAGTATACACGTTACTGTGGGTGACTATGCAATGATTTTCCTTTCCAATCTTTGGAAATTAAGCTAAAAAGTTAAAAAAAATGAATAGCACTGGTAAAAACTTTTATTTAACTTTAACAGCTAGCCATGAATATAATGATTGCAAAATAGTCACATGACTATCACATGAGTTTACACTTTTATTTACTAGTACTGAACCGCATTTATCTAAAGATTCTTTAATGTGTAGGCAAATAAAAAAATATTTTGTGGACTACTAAATTGAATACTGGCTTGAGCCCTGGACACTAATGGTTTAATCACAACATGAAATGTGGTTTAGATGTTGATTTCAGCTAGTCACATGCAACTGTGTGGTTAGTGGCATGTTACGTTTTGTTTGTGGTCATACAGCTTGGTAGGACAATGTATAGGGCTATAAACGATATTAAAAAGAGAGGAGTCACTTGGTGTTTGTAGTTTTGGAAAGGAGCAAATTGTTAGTGATTAATATTTTGCCAGGGTTCAAGTGAATTCACTAAACCTTATGTCTTTAATTAGGCACAAAAATACCAGCAAAATGTATATACCTAGTACAATATAATTTCTGCTTACTTAATTCACTGTCATCGATCATTTCCAGTTCTGTCTGTAAGGAATTGAAGTCAAGAGTACTTCTTCTGTATTTACATTAGTTACCTGAAGAGTTTGCTGAGGTTCTCCTTGAGAGGCACCATTGAAGCTACCATTGGAATGTGCTGAAATATTCTGTGGTTGAGGAGGCTCTGAAAGAATTATTAGTGTATCATTATACACTGGACTTATACACATGTGCACATACACGCACACACATGCATGCACACATACTGACACAGAGCTATGCACAATAAAATATACTACACACAAAATAGCTAAATTGATATGGTCATTCACACATTTATGCATAATAAAGTAGCTGACTGCATTTTACTTAACTCTTAGGTTCACAGTAACTACTGACTCTGTCGTTGAGTGTAGTTGAGACTAGACAAACTGATGCTGTTGGACTGTGTGAACTGACTTATGAATATTGTTAGTAGTTGCTGTTGTAAAAATTTAAATTTGCTATGTGTATTACTTCCTATGCTTACCAAAATATTGACTCTATAACTTCTAGATTGGCAGTTAGTGACTATTAGCTATACCCAACTACAGCTTATGCACAATTACCTATTCCCAGCACATCAATGATGTCTTCAAACTCATCCTTATTCTTCTGAAGTATATCTTTAAACTTCTTGAAATGATCTTCCTTGAGATCCACTTTTTTCCTGAGTGCTGACACTAATAGTCCTGCCTTTTTGTTGGCATTTGTCAATGACTTGAATTCCTCATATGTAGCATCAGGAAGGAGACGAACTGAGTTCATTTTACTTGCCAGCGAGTCTAAAGTTCCGGAAGCAACAATTGCTTCTTCTAGGTCTCCTTGTTTGCTTCTCAATAGCTCCTTTGCCATATTATGTAGCTATTGTCTATAGTTAAAACAGACTCTAGTAAAAAAAATAAAATAAAAACATTGACAGGTTTACACAGTGTGTATTAGCTAATTACTTTGAAAATTTTCTTATGTCTTGTAAACTAGATATTTTTTTTTTCAAATCCTTCTTAGCTATGGTATTCCTTACCACCAAAAAGATAGTGTGCTGGCTTGAGGGTTGGCAGGACTGGATGAGAATAAGATTTTGGGGATGTATCATTCTTTTTTACTTTGGCATACATAAAAAAATAGTTTTGCATTCCTTGCATTCCATAAATTGTGTTTTTCCACACAGAGAACCTGAGGGGTTAGATATACTGGGTGTAACTAGCTATTGGGCTTTTTCTTAAACCATTCAAATTACACACTAGGATACACACAAAAAACTAGTTATCTATAAATGCCAGCATGATACATGCTGAAAATGGGTTACATTAAAGAATAGCTGGTGATATAGTACTCTCCTCCAAGTTGGGTGAGGCTAGCTTCTATTTTTCATTTCCCAGCAGCTACACTTAGATGTGAACTAGTAGCTGTGAACTACTATCACTATTAGCAGTCTGCTAAGAGATGTTTTAAGTGCCCAGTGAACTAGAAATAGCTAGCTAGCTAACAGCTAGTTCGAAATAAGAGACAATAGAGCTTACCGGCCTTCCTTTCTATACCTATAATAGATAATCTGTAGAACTCTGCCTAGAGTGACGTCTACTAGCCAGTGAGTTCAGTGACTAACAAGATGCCCGTCAAAATGCTTGTCGAGATGCTTGTCGAAAAGCTTTTGTTGCTATTACGTGCTTCCCCAGCTAATAGCTAGCGGGAAAACCTCATTATGCAATTTAATAAATTGTCATCTAATTACGTCATCATTACTACTTTATTATACGTAGTCATACTGTACTATACTAGCTAATAGTAGATTATCGGAGGTAGTTTACGGACACTTAAGGTTTGCGGTAGTGCTAAGAACTGAAATCCATGTCACCATGTGTGTGGTGTAACTTTTCTGCAAGCTTGGGGCATGCTCTATAAAGGAACTGAGAGAGAAGTGTTAACTCCGCTGGTGCTGGATTCCAATTAAGAATAAACACTGGTGTCAGCGGTTACCGGACTATTGTGGTAGTTATGGACACCTCTTCAAAAGTTAGTTATTTGGCACCCTTACACCAGGTAACTTCGAACTATAGCAACTTGGTTGTCTGAAAGTTGCCTGGTGTACAAGGGCATGGTATACATATAAAAATGGTAAAGATGGGTTATGATTCCACAGAGCGAAGTTTACAAAATTAATGTTTGTTTCTTGTTGTTTTTATTTGGCAATTCCTTGTCTATATCTTGAATATTGAAATCTGTACACTCTAAATGATACCATAGATTGCACTCTATCAAAGTTTCACTTGTGTCTGAATCATCCTCATATACTTTAACATCCAGGGCACTTACACTCATCAGTAACATACTGGTGACTGCTTTTTCCTCTTCCTTCCTCTCTTCTTTTTCTGTTCTGCTTTCTCTAATTCCTCCATTTCTTTCTTCTTCTTTCGTTCTTCTAACGTTCTTCCTTCCTGGCCTTTTCCTCTTCTTCCAATTGTTTCTTCTTTTTTCGTTCTTCCCTCTGTTGCTGGTGTTCTTCCTTTTTACGTTCCTCCATTTCTTTCTTGGCTTTTTGTTCCTCCAGGATTTTTATGACTTCATTACCAGAGATGTGTTTAGGAAGAGAGACTGTCCCATGGATTGACTTGGCAGGCTCTGATACTGCAGTTGCTGATGGAACTTGAAAGAGGTCACTTTTATTGGTTATATCCCCTAATGGTACACGACTGCACTGCGCTCCAGCCTTTTCCAGGTATTATATAGTATGTCTGTATCTAGATCATACCCTTCCTTCCAACATTTCTCATATTCTAATGTTTTCTTTTCTAATTCTTCTTCTAAAGCAGTTAGAGCAAGCTTCTTGGCTGCAATTGGCTTGTAAGGCTCTGCTTTCTCATCTTGTGCATGCACTTGTGATGGACAAAGTTTTTTCTCATCAATAGCACTTCTATTAGGGGGATACATTCCAGAGTGCTTGAATGCATTGATGATAGTTTCTGTTTGTAACCTGAACACACGGGCAAATGTACTGTTGCACCTGGGTTAGCAGTATTGTGGGCTATTACAACCTTTTTCCAAGCTCCTTTTAAGGCTGAGAAAAAACCCACATCAAGAGGCTGTGTGATGTGGGAAGAGTGAGGGGGCAGGCAGAATAAAAGAATATTGTTGTCATTACAAAATTTTGAAGTCTCTAAGTCACACAGGACGAGCCATTGTTATATGATGTACAAAGTATTTGGTGAGCCAGCCATAAAACAACTCTTGGGTAATCCACCCATTATCAAAGTATGCACCTTGCACACAGCCCTCCATGGGATTATATGAAAATCTAATTCCCGGGAAAATGTGCATGGGTGGAATAATTCCACCAGATGCACAAATGCAAGCAAGGGTTGTGATCTGTCCTTTACCACTGCTTGCCTGACATACAGTAGTGGCACCCAATTTTGTTAATACCTTGCCACTTTTTTGACAGAGAAAACCACTTTCATCACAATTCCAAATTTGGTTGGGCTTGTCAATAAGATTGTGAAGCAATAGAAACTGCTCGAAATCACTATACAACTTATTAATTCCACTGGGTGTGCATGATTTTGCTCGATGAGTACACATGCTTAATTTGGGATGGTGCTTTAGGAAGCTGTGCCACCAATCTCTACCTGGGAGATTATCGGTAAAGGGGTTAAGCCTTCCATTTTTATCCTTTACCATTATACATACTTGTTGTTTACATTGGCCATATCCAACTTCCGCCATTTTAATAATCCACTTCACTAATTCTTCTTCTTCATCTTCTGTTAATACAGGTGCTGGCCCTGGACGTGAACCCTGCTTGACTTTTGAGCTTGCATGGTCATGAATTGTGCCTTTTGGTATACTGTATTTAGCAGCCGCCTCTCTGACCGATAATGATCCTTCCTGTACTTCACCAACTGCCTTCTCTAGATCTTCAAAAGCCCAATTCCCCCTCTTCCTTGCACAAGCCATTGTTCACTCTATGATATGTAAACAATTTTATGTTGAGACTGTGACTACAATGGTTGTCTGGAGTAGTTTATATTGTGTGGTTGTGTATTTTGCCTCTGTCCAATAACTGCCTCCATGAGTACCCTATATTTACTGTAAAATAGCTCATCCACTTTAACTGGTATTTAAAAGATTTTGGTATATTCTAATGCAGTACGTATTAAAAATGCTCCGTAATATGCTTATATTTAAAGAACAGGTGGAATTTTTGGGTAGGAAGAATTTTAAGAACATTTTACAACCCATTAATTTGTTGAGTTTTACAAAAATCAAAATTAAACATCATCCATTCGTAAGTATGATTCCCTGTTATAATTTAAACATGCCAATTCTTTAGCACTTCTCAATTGATCCAGCTACACCAATCTGCAAAATTTTAATTTTCCCGCCCGCGCCTCTATTCATTTTTTATGGACTGCGCAAGTACGTAAGTAAGTGTGTAAGTGTCCGTAAACTACTTCCGTCTGATAATAGTTAATTTAGTCTAGTCACTCCAAGGTCAAGAGTTCACTGCTGAATGAAATTGACCCATATCTCTACGAAAATCCCAGCCCACATCTTCATTTCTTGCACAATTTCAGACAATGCCACAAGCTTCAGACCACACACCCTTATGTGACATCACAACGCACCTTATACCCTTATGTGACATCACAACACACCCTTATGTGAGACCATCAACAACAGGTCGTTTTTGACCTCATGTTGCTTTAGTCAACTAAAACTATAAGTTAGTACCGGCTATTAGTCACAAAACTGGTCTCAATTAGTCAAAAACTAACTAAAAGTTGTCATACTAAAGCTTACATTGACCATAACATTAACCACTAAGGCTGACCAAATCTTTGTAATACTCCTTGTGACAAGACTTGCTACTGGTTTCACTAACAGTTACATTATTAAAAAAATAATATCATCTTTGAATCATAGATGTTTTGGAGCATGGGGGCACACCCTGAATGGGAATGAGGTTAGGGGTGGGCAAGGACTCCGTGCTATAGAATACCATTGGGTAGGAGACTATCTAGCATGGTTTGTTACAGGAAAACACTGTAGGCTTTCCAAAATAGCTTAGCTTACCTAAATTAACAATTTTAGCAATACAGATGTACCTAGTTCACCAGTGTGTGTATGAAGAAGCTCGTGATGACATTCTTGATTCTGATCATAGGTATGACTCTATGTGATGAAGAGATGAAAAGGCTATGCTCTGCAGTCTCTGTAATTGTAAAGAAGCTATACCAAAGAAGAATGAGTTAAGAATATTCAATGGAATAACACATTTCAGAAATTGCTTTACTTTAGATGCTGAAAGGTTATATAACTAAATTTGGCATATAGGCTAGCATGTTCCTTATTGATCTGCATGTTTAACCATGGGTGGGTGGAGGGGGCATTTCTCCCATGCTTCCTATGCCTATGTGAATTCACGCAGTCTTCTCAAAAGTATTATAACATAATAATGTTTATTAATATAGCTAATCTTCACTAGCTACTGAAGTTAGTTTTGATTTGAATTTTTTTGAGTCTAGAAACTTTTGGGGTAGGTGCAAATTCCTTTATCTCCTCATGTAATCCATACCTACATAATGATAATTGAGAGAGCTTATAAAATAAAAGAGGAAAGGAAGGAAGGTGGGGAGGAGGGGGGGGAGGTGCCCCCACACTCTACCTATAGAGTCTACAGGCCAGCTAGATACACATCTGGTTCCACGCCCCTCTAAACACACCCAGGGTCTTCACACACCCCTTCTACCGGACAACAAGGGGGTTCCCCCTCCTCCTTCTGCGAGGTCTACAGGATCTAGACACACCTCCAAATCTCTCACACACACTCTCTAGGTCAAGTGGGGGTTCAGCTGGACACACCTCCACTCCCACACCCCTCTGGAGGGTCTCCACACACCCTTCTAGCGGGCCACAAGGGGGTTCCCCCTCCTCCTTCTGAGAGGTTTACAGGATCTAGACACACCTCCAAATCTCTCACACACACTCTCTAGGTCAAGTGGGGGTTCAGCTGGACACACCTCCACTCCCACACCCCTCTGGAGGGTCTCCACACACCCTTCTAGCGGGCCACAAGGGGGTTCCCCCTCCTCCTTCTGAGAGGTCTACAGGATCTAGACACACCTCCAAATCTCTCACACACACTCTCTAGGTCAAGTGGGGGTTCAGCTGGACACACCTCCACTCCCACACCCCTCTGGAGGGTCTCCACACACCCTTCTAGCGGGCCACAAGGGGGTTCCCCCTCCTCCTTCTGAGAGGTCTACAGGGTCTAGACACACCTCCAAATCTCTCTCACACACACACACCCTTAACTCCCTAGGTCAAGTGGGGGTTCAGCTGGACACACCTCCACTCCCACACCCGGCCCTCTGGACACATTCAGGGTCTCCACACACACACACACACACCCTTCTAGAGGGCCACAAGGGGGTTCCCCCTCCTCCTTCTGAGAGGTCTACAGGATCTAGACACACCTCCAAATCTCACACACACACACCCCTTAACTCCCTAGGTCAAGTGGGGGTTCAGCTGGACACACCTCCACTCCCACACCCCTCTGGACACACCCCAAGTCTACACACACCAATGTCGAGGTCGAGGGAGTCTCAGGAGGGGTGTTCCCCCACAACACTCTTTCCTAGCTTCTACAGGCAAGATAGTGATTCTGTGGGCTGGACACACACCCTAGACTCACACTTCTCAGCTCAGATATTAGGTTAGCTTAGCTACGGAACTTACAGCTGCTATCAATGTCACTGTCCACTCCTTCGCTTAAAAGCCTGGAGCCCCAGAATTCCAATCCATATTGCTAGGTCCTCGATACTAACCCTTTCGCTACACTAATTTTCGATTTTTTTTGGATTTGGCATTGGTCGTCACTAGGTGCCGGCGCCCCAGGCAGCAAAAGGTCGCGCAGGTTAGCGTGACGTCATGCTGGCGGCTAGCAGATCAAGGCAGAAAGAATGAGCTCCTTGGAGACTCTTGCTGGCCTGCTTATGGCCTCTCTCACACCGACGATCCTCTACGGCACTGCCCCATGCACTATGCCACTCTCCTTTTCTTTTCATTTTTTTTTTTTTTTTTTTTTTTTTTTTTTAAAGATCAAAGGCAGCTCCTCCCTGTGGTCAAACATCTGAGAACTGACGGACCACAACCCATTGTTCTGACTTCCGATGCCGACAGTCAAAGGTTGGCGGCAGGAGGACGTCCTGGTGCCGACGGGGTCCGAGTAACGGACGGTTGAAAAGTGTGTAAAATTACACTCTTTTGGGAGCGAAAGGGCTATTAAAAACCCACTTTTCAACCCCCTGGCCTCGCCTGTCGACACCAGGACGTCCTTCTGCCGCCAACCTTTGACCGTCAGCATCAAAAGGCAGAACAATGGGTTGTGGTCCATCAGTTCTCAGACAGAAGGGAGGAGCTACCTTTGATGTTCATTTGTTGTGAAGAAAAGAAAGGGAGAGTGGCATGATCTGCTAGCTGCCATCACCATGTCACAACCTGTGTGACCAGTATACAATGTTTAGGTACAAATTTATAAGAAAAATGTGTACACAATGGCTACATTAAATTCCCAGCACATCAATGATATCTTCAAATTCATCTTTATTATTCTGAAGTATATCTTCAAACTTCTTGAAATTATCTTCCTTGAGCTCCACTTTTCTTCTAAGTGCTGACACTATTACTTTTGCCTTATCGTTTTCATTCAGCAATGTTTTCACAGGTTTGATCTCATCATACTTACTGTCTGGAAGGAGATGAACTGAGTTCATTTCACTTGCCAGCAAGTCTAAAGTTCCGGAAGCAACAATTGCTCTTTCTAAGACACCTTGTTTTCTTCTCAATAGCTCCTTTGCCATATTATCTATAGTTAAAACAGACTCCACTTATGTTAGCAAAAATTATTAACAGGTTATTCTCTTCATCAACAATTTTCTAAATAGTCAAGACTTGTATGATTAAAATTTTCTTATAGTTGGGAGCAGTTTTGTTTTTGTCTTTTTTTACAGTTGTTTATCGTCTTCAAAAACATTTCAGATCCTTTTGTATATTCCTTGCTACCAAGCTATTACGTTCAAAAAATAGTGTGCTGGCTTGAGGGTTGGCAGGACTGGGTGAGAATAAGAATTTTGAGGACATGTCATTCTTTTTTACTTTGGCATACATAAAAAATGGTCTTGCATTCATTGCTATAGGAAATGTAATGATTAAGCTTATAGGCAAGATAAATTGTGTGTTTTTCCACACAGAGAAACCCAAGGGGTTAGATATACTGAGTGGACTTTTTCGTAAACCACTAGATTACACACTAGGATACATACACAAAACTAGTTATCTATAAATGCCAGCACAATTACATGCTGAAAATGGGTTAGCTGGTGATATAGTATTCTCCTCCAAGTTGGGTGAGAATAGCTTCTATTTTTCATTTCCCAGTAGTTGTAAATGTGATCACTATTAGCAGTCTACTAAGAGATGCCAGTAAACTAGATAGCTAGCTAACGGCTAGTTCGAAATAGAGCTTACCGGTCTTCCTTTCTATATTATATAGAACTCTGGCTAGAGTCAAGTCTACTAGTCAGTGAGTTCAGTGACCCACGAGATGCCCGTCAAAATGCTTGTCAAGATGCCTGTCGAATTGCTTGTCGAGATGCTGTTACATGCTAGCTAGCGCTAATTGGGGAAAACCCCACTACGCGCACGCGCAATATAATTATGTCATCTAATTACGTCATCATTACTAATTAACAGTACATTATCCTAATTTCCCTATACAACAACAGTATTGCCAAAGTCTTTGGACCCTTAAATTGGATTTGATCAACAATAATTTGGATTTTCACCCAACACACAAAAACAGTCTTGGAATTTCTACACTTAATGCATTTTTAATGGGTTCACTTCATAAGTAAACCAAACCAAACACTCGATCTTAGCTATAAATGTGTGTGAAAATGCTATAAAAATTCATCCATTCATTCTATTCTATTCATTTTTTGATAAAAATTATGCTTGGATTTCTTTGGATTTTTTGGTACAGAAAAATTTGGATAACTTTGTTGACTACTTAGGATATTACAAAAAAATATTTTGGTAGCACTGCAACAATACTTTAGGAAATGGAGTTTATAAGCCATAAACTGGCACCCCAGGCAAAAAAAAAATAGCTATAAACTGGCACACCAAGCAAAAAAATTGAGCCATAAACTGGCACTTCAGGCTCTCGATTTTGCTAACCAAATTATTATAGTGATAATGCAGATTGGAGTGATAGTGGTTGATACATTTATGATGAATGAAGTGATAACTTATCTATCTCAACTTCGGAGAGGTCTGGGAATGGTATATTTTGTTCCAGTTTTAGTTGAGTTGTCTCAGATGGACCAGTTGTTAGTGATACTGCAGTTGGAATTTGGATAGAAAGTTTATTTCACTATGATTAGACAATAGCAAGTTATCAAGAACTTAGTCAGCTATTTCTGGCAGAACGCCAGGATTCATAAGCCCATTTGGTGTTATTTTTTCAGTATTGCCCCTTATCAATCCCATAGCTAATTCAGCCATTTCATCCTTGTTACTAAACTCGTAGCGCTCAGAAGGGTGGAGCTCATTGCGCGACATTTAAGGTAGGTTTGTGCCACGCCTTGGTCTTGTTACTGCTATCTGGAGTTGCTAATAGCTTGGAGAAAAACGGGTAGCTGCAGGTCCGTTCCATTTCTTCACTCCCCTTACATTGGTTTCCAAGGTGCAGGTAGCTAGGTGTAGACTTAGCCAATGAAATAGCATGCCCGTAGGATATAGCTAGCTATAATAGTTAAATCTCGGTCGTCCAGAATTATTATGGCTATAATAAACTACCTCATCCTCGGGGCTAAGCCCTCGGACTCAGCAGTTTATTGGCCATAATTCTGGACGACCGAGATTTAACTATTACTAAGTAGACTAAAAGCTCCCAAAAGAGTGTAATTTTACACACTTTTCAGCCCCCTGTCACGTCCTCTGCCGCCAACCTTCGACATCGGCATCAAAAGTCAGAAAAATGGGTTGTGGTCCATCAGTTCTCACACAGAAGGGAGAAGCTGCCTTTGATGTTTCTTTGATGTTTGATTTATGTACATGGAATTACAAAAGAAAAGGAGAGCATCCTCAGGGTGTGAGAGAGACCTTAAGCAGCCTCACCCCCCCCCCCCCCCCCCCCCCAAGAGTCTCCAATGAGCTCATCCTTTCTGCCTTGATCTGCTACCCAGCCATCATTTAGGTACAAATTTATAAGAAAAATGCGAACACAATGTCTACATTAAATTCCCAGCACATCAATGATATCTTCAAATTCATCCTTATTCTTCTGAAGTATATCTTTAAACTTCTTGAAATTATCTTCCTTGAGCTCCACTTTTTTCCTGAGTGCTGACACTAATAGTCCTGCCTTTTTGTTGTCATTCACCAATGATTTGAATTCCTCATACGTAGCATCAGGAAGGAGACGAACTGAGTTCATTTTACTTGCCAGCGAGTCTAAAGTTCCGGAAGCAACAATTGCCTTTTCTAGGTCTCCTTGTTTGCTTCTCAACAGTTCTCTTGCCATATTGTCTATAGAATAGACCCATCACTATTTATATACAGATTACTCTAGCTATTTTGCCAGCTATTTGAATAGTTCACTATAGCTGTGGGTGTCACTTTATTAGCTGTTAGCAGGTGCTAGAGAATTGCACTGCAGCTCACTTTTTTAATCAACCGGTCATCAATATATATATAGTATCTACCTTGTATGCAGATAACTCTTCTCTCTCCCTGTTCGATTCCTGGGACTTACCGTATTTCCTCGATCAGACGCCGCTCTCGAATAGTAGCCTCCCTCGAATAGTCACCCCCTAGCTGTCAGACTTAAGTTTTATTACCGCCACCCTCAAATAATCGCCGCATTCCAAATAAAGCACATTGACCACGCCCACAACAGCTAGGGTTCAAAGTCCTGCATGCATGTGTAGTCTGTTAGCTAGCTTGATCTCCAGCTGCTATGTACATCAAAAGGCTTGTTAAACTGTTAACAGTGAAGTAACTACACTAGTTAGCTATAGCTAGTTCACTTGATAAAACAATTATCATTACTTCGATGCAACAACAGACAATGAGGTTTGACTGTCAATGAACTATTGTGTTAATTGACGCCGCCCTCGAATAGTCGCCGCTGCTTACTGCAGAGTGAAAAAATTAGTAGCCGCGGCTTCTGATCGAGGAAATACGGTATATACTCCCACAGGCCTGTGTATATGGGTAGGTGTGGCGCGCAGGTGGGGCGTGTACATTTGCAATAATTATGCGCATGAACTGAAATTTTATATCACTCAATTAGTACATCAAAAACGTAATATGGAGGGTGGGTGTGGTCCACAGGAAGTGTGTGTACAATAGTCATTGCATGTTGCTGTGTAGTGGGAGCAGCTGTGGTAGATCATAATCCATTGGTGCAGAATATAAGCATGGTTGGGGCACAAGTGAGGTGCCTCCTGAGCTGAATTGATCACATTCTACCACCACTGGTATAGAATATAAACATGGCTGGGGCACGAGTGACACACCCCCAGACACACCCTCTCCACTTTCCCCTCCTCTCTTATAAGTAGTTGTTTTGCAAGCTAAATCTGCTGAACTGGTCGGAAAGCTGAGCATGAAATTATCTTCCTCAATATGATCATAATCATGAGTAGGTGTTATATTAAATCCTCCATTACTAAGATCAGGTGACAACCTCAAGTACCTCTGCTGTATGTCAGGATACATATAAGCACCTGCTGCCAAGCTTTCTCCAAGAATGATGGCTGCCTTATGTGTGCATGCATCTTTGATCGGTATCTGAAGGACTTTCTTTTCATCTTTAAGTAGGGTATTGATGATTTCTTTGAAGCAGGGGCGAGAAAATGGGTTTGGGTGCCAGCACTGCATCATTAGGTTATAAATCATCTGTGGACATCCGGGTGGAGGGGGGAGACGGTACCCTGCATCTACTTTCTCAATTACCTAATAAGAAGGAAATGAGAGAAATTTTGTTTAAACTATATACTATAAAGTAGTGCTATGGGATACCCCATACCATCTCTACATAGACATGCCATGCACTTAGATCAATGGAGGTCATATAAATCTAAATTTATGTAATGTGTCAACCAGAACAATGACTAATAATATCTAGCCACCTCATCAATCGTTAAGTTTACAGTACAATTCATTGCTAACCAAGGATTGATAGTTTCTATGTGGAAATCATAAACTGAAGAGCTTTTTTACTGTATAACTTCAAATAGCTTAATAGCTTTAGCTAATGTCCATCCATCACAGTGTTCACTTGAGCTTACCCACCCCCTCCAAATCTAGTAGTTAATAATCTCTGCATTACATGTGATAAATGGCATGCTGTTTACTTGGCTAACTTTGGGGGGCTTCTATGTGTAAATTTCTTACATTACATCATTACTATTACATCTGTAATATACCTGTAATATTCAATAATATATAATAAGATTACTGTAATATACCATAATATACAATAAGAATACTGTAAGGAAATTTACACATAGAAGCACCCGCTATTTTGATGTATAGAGCTATGAATAATACAAAAGAACAGCCATGTGGTCAGGAATATGCTGGTATTATTTTATAGTTTAGAAAACCAATGTAATCTTTTATTGAACACCAATAGATAGGCATTGTGGAAGTTTATATCTCATAACAAATTGAATGCTGTTAAAGGACATGGACATATTATTCTTACCTCTGCATTACTATATTCTCTAAAAGGCATTCTTCCAAGACTCCATATCTCATAGAGCAGACAACCATAACTCCACACATCACTGGCTGTGGAATACTGCTGTTTGTACATAGCTTCAGGAGCTGTCCATCTCACTTGGACTTTTCCACCTTTAGCAATGTAATGGTTCACATCAGAGAGATCTCTGGATCTACCAAATCCTCCCACCTAAAATTTGTAATTATACTTACAACATATATATAGGAAAATGTGTGGCTAAAGGGATTCTATCACCGAATCAGTACGACTATCATATTATGTATTCACATTAGACACAACTTGGTGGAACCTTAAAACCTTAATGTGAGGGGATACTCTGTCTAGACATAATTATTATTGGAGGGATCTGGAGAACCCAAAGGGCTAGATCCAAGGGGAAAAGTTAAGAATTAGTTGTCCATATGCAATGACATATAGCTGTAAGCAGCTGGGAAGCTTAAGGTTAAAGAGACGTCTAGTCTAGACTAGAAACCCTTTAGGATAATATCACAGCAGGATGTCAAATATGTACAGATTAACAGGATTATAATGGACTATTATTACAGCCAATAGCTTTAGGACAATGTCATTTTTGTCAATGTCCTAAAGTATCACATAGGAAAGAGAGATACCAATATTTTTACATCTCTCTTTTTAATCTTAAGGGTTTCTGTATTATTATTAGCTATGAAGTTCCTCTAACCTTACAAATGTCATTTGTGGTGACAAACACGTTTCTAGCACAGATATCTCTGTGCACAAACCCTTTGCTGGCAAGATACTGCATTCCCAGAGCTATTTGTTGAGAATACATCAGGAGAAGTTTGGGAGTGTCAGATGGTATAACACTGCAAACATTAAATATCATTGTTAACTACTATAATAGCAGTTTATTGTAGTAGCTAACCTTCTCCCCATTTGTACTAGGCTCTTTCGAAGATCACCTCTTGGAAAGTATTCACTCACAAGAACTGTATGCTAATGGAGAAAAAAAAAAGTGGGACTAATTAAGACTGTTCATTGCATGCTGTGTATATACAGTAACATGGCACAGGGTCAAGGATCTGCTTAACAACTGACAAGATTATTTTTGTTTCTCATCACCCACTTCCTCAAATGAGTGAGAGGTCATAAACACATGACATTAGCTAATTGCTGCACAACAATAAAGTAATTTGAAACTGTGGCTTGGGGCAGATGATGATAAAAAAACAACAACAAAACAGCAACAACAATGAATGAACTTTATGAAGGAACTATGAACCACATTATTGGTAGTACAACAATATCGTGTACATGTAATAACTGCAATAATAGTAATTGGAGCTAGCTAATTACAATAACTGTGAAGTTATGTCACTTACTCTTTCATCAATTACTAGACCATAGAGTTGGACATTGTTTGGATGTCGAAATTGGCCCATAATTGCAGCTTCTTGCAACAGTTTGGTTCTATTGATTTTACTCTTAGGTTCAGAATCCTTTGACTCCAGGGCCTTGACAGTAACATCTATTTTAGTTCCATTCAGGTCCTTTCGCCACACTCCATGCTGTGTCTGTTCTTTGGTTAGGTTATACCTAAAAAGCAGAATAAGGGTGAACTGACAATGAAATACATACTGATTCTAAGGTATACTGTACATTAGCTTTCTGTGGTATATCTGATGAGTTCATTCTGAAGGCTATAATAACACAACTACTAGAATATCAAAAAAGACAACACAAATTACTATCACAATGTACTCCTGCATCAAGTACAGCAAGAACACAAGAGTTCAGAACATACTTCTTGGAAGATCATAAAAGATGATAATGAGAAATTTTGAAACTTCTAAACATCCTGCCTGTTATTTTTCATAACTATAATAATAGTACTGTACTTTTATGCAGAGCCAATACTAACTGCCTTTCATTACAGTGGCATGCACTCCAATAATTGAAACTATTTGGCTAACAGACTAGGTTGTTGCATACATAGTTGTCAGCTGATTAGCTAGCAATCTTATTCAGTTTATCACTTACTCTATAGCACTGAATGGTATAGTCTCAACTGATAATTTCTTCAGTGCTGATAAGATCTTCTCTTCATCTGCTGACGGGAAGAAGTAAGCTCCATTCATTGCTGACAAATACACTGCTTCCTAATGTTATAGAACAAAATGAGTTTATATAGCATGTGGTTATCCTGGGGCATGACTTGTATTAGTGGGAGAAATGCTAGTAAAGACTAAATATGGGAAAACTTATTCAAAGTGAAGCAAACTGCCCACTAAAGTCCCCTCTGCAGTGGGTTTCAAAGAGTGCTGGATTTTACCATAAATGCACTAACTATATTGACTCAGATCCCATACAAGTAGCTACCTGAACACATGTATGTGCACATGTGAAGCATCCCACTCAATATTCCAAAACATAATCAAGTGATAAAGTCATTTGGAATGGGACTATAGCTGAGTATCTTTTTCAGAGATCACAGGAGATTCTTCTATCTGATAGGAGATTAGCATTATTAGAATCATTGACATCACAGAATCCTTATCACTATAGTTTTATTAAAGAAATAGGAAGAAAAATCAAACAGGAACTTTTGTTTAAGTTTGTTGCCAAGGGAGTAGTAGTGGGTGTGGAAAGGGGGCATGCCCTCATGATATGGGATGTCATGTTTATATTAAGACTTACTGATCAGTGGTTTCCTGTGGTAATTACTTACACTGTCAACTTCCTGTGAATCCTTTACTTCCTCGATTTGAGATTTAGTAGAGTCAGTCTTTATCTCCTCTTGTGATGCTTCAGTTCCAAGTAACTCTTTCTTAACCATAATATTATCATTAAAATATGGATCAATAGTAGAAGATGGTGGATCCAGTTTTAATGCTGACTTGAGTTTTTGAGAGGGAAAAGTGACAATTGGCACTTCATAATCACTTGCTCTTTTTCTCAGCAGCTTTCTCGGTGCAGGTACTGGGCATAATGGCTGTCTACAGAATGGTTCATCATAGTCATGCACTCCTCTTGATGGCAGTGAAGTGCGGCTTCTATCGGAGTTAGTTTGATTATCTTTAGTGTCAGTACTTTGGACTTCGTTCTGTGGTGGGTGGAGGGAAAATTCAGCATAGTGTCGTATCTTGAATGGTTTTTTCTCTGTCTTGCTTATTTGAAGCTCATTGCTAGACGATGACAGCTCGAATACTGACGAGTTTCTACGATGAAAATGCGCTGTTGATTCAATAGATACATCATTCAGTGATGATGGCATGCTAAGTCTCTTCCAACATTTAGAGACAGGCTCTTCATAATCTCCAGCCTTTCTTAGTGCATTGACCATCTCTGAGCCAATAAGTTCTTCATAGTCATGTGCATGAAGCGGGTTCTGAAAAATTAAATCTTCCCTGTGTTTATCCAATATTATGCTATTAGATGTACTGTTATCAGATAAAGTGACCACTCCAGCTCTCAACTTATCTGGTAACTCGTTCTCCTTATAATCAAGTGAATTATTTTTTTGTATGTTTTCCAACTCTATCAGCTCAATTTCATCAACTATGCTCATTGCCACAGGACTCTTTGTCTTCTTGTAAGCCTGACTGTTGTTGTGTTCCACAGATGGTGTAATCGAGGTGACATTACCTGCAGTGTATTCATAACATAAAAAGTCCACCCATTGATGGTACATTAGATAGTCTAAGCAAAAAATGAAATAGGTTAATGCTATATAGTCAAATGATTCTGCATAAATACAAACTAATATCTAAACATCATAGCTAAACCATAAGTAGCTAAGTCCCACAGATCAAATAATGGTCTTGTGAGGGTCTCTAGTAACAATGACTGATCATAATACCATTATTGGAGTCTAGTGATGTGTTCAGTTTCTCAGTGGAAAACATATCATTAAATACAGGAGAGTTGTTAGCATTATGATGCTCATCAGAATGATCCATAAAGTAGGAAGGATTATCTGCAAAAAATAATATTATTAGGTAGTGGTATTATAATGGACCTGTATTGTGAATCAAACCACTTCATTCTAGAAACAACTCTGAGGTAGAAACCTATCCTATCTAGAAGCCCTTCTGCTTTATTCTAGAAACTACTCTAATAGGACCTTCTGAATAGAACTCCTAGAATCCACTCTTTATGACCTCCTAAATGAACCCCTTTAATTTAAAAAGCACTATAATAGGACCTTCTGAATAGAAGCCCTTTATTCTAGAAACTCATGTATTTATGAACTATTAGGAGAATTTCCAACGTGAGAATATAACTTTAATCTTTGGCCTCTCCTCTTCTTACCTATTCCTAATATGGTTCTTCTCTTTGAGTTAATCTGTGGGTCTACCTTTGGCATTTTCCGGTAGTGCATAATGTAGATGACCATCAACATGACACCACCAGATAGAATGGTAAATGAAATGCATACAACTATAATCACAGCTATTAGGGATACTGATGAATCTGTCTTTGGAATTGGGTCACCTGGTGAGTCAGAGATCATGGTCGGAGTCAGGTTTGTGGATGGTGGTGTGCTAGGAGATGAGGTAAGTAGAACCGTTGGGCTCCGAATTGAGGTGAGCTGAGATGCAAGTGAAGTTTTAAGTGGTGCTGATAAAAGAGGTGTTTGCTTCGATTCTGAAGGCTCAAGTGTGGGCTGAAATGTACCTGATTGTGATGTAGGTGTTGGCTTAACTGAAACAGACTGAACTGTCAAATTGGGCAACTCAGATAGCAAAAGTGTATGTTTTGGTTCTGGTGGAGTATGTGATGGCTTCATTGATCTAAATGATGTTAAAACCACTTCAGATGGAGATGGTGTTGGGCCAATTGATGAAAGTACACTTATCAACTCAAGCAACACAGATGACGGTGGTATTTTAAAAGTTGGATATACTACTGATTCAGTAGTACTGGGACACGAAACTGTAGAATATTTTATGTCAACTAAAATTTGTGAATGAGTCATACTTGATTCTCTAGAAACAGCAAATATATGAGAAGTATAAGAGTATGTTTCTTTTTGAGTGGAGGTTAAGCTTGGATCAATAGTAGTTGCTGGATAATTTTTGTCAGTAGATGTCAACAACAGTCCACTTGTAGGTATATAGGTGTCTAAACTTGATGACATTGGTTTTGATAGATCAGGTGATTGGCTTAGAGCAAAGGAATTGGTAACAGATGTTGGAAGTAGACTTAACAAAGTAGTCTCAAATGGTATATCAAACACAGTTGATGCTAAAGGAATCTTAAACAATGAAGTAGCAACATCGTTTCTCACACTCACAGTCAATGCCAGTGATGACTGAATAGTTTTTTGAATGCTAATGGATTTAGTCAATATTTTTCTTCGACTAATACTCATTTTGGGCTGTGTCAGACTGTACATATGAATACTTGTAGTGATTCCACGGATTGTAGTGGTTTCCCTATTATCAGTATCTATTGTGATGCCTGATTGCCTTGTAGTTTCAACAGATGTTGGTAGTAATAACTTGCTTTCAGACAAGGAAGGAGAAATTTCTGCTGCATAATTTTTGGTTGATTTTAATAATGCATTTTGAATATATTCTGAAATTGCATCATTCGGGTTTGCCTTTGTTTGTTTACTGAGTAATGACTGACTAGCCTCAATAACTACATCTGGTCTAAGACTAGATAATACAGATGGACTGGTTGGTGATGGTGCCAAGTTCATAGAACTTCCAACCACAGAATAAGTACCTGTAATGTAGTAACTTGGCTGCTTAGTCAAAGAAGGTTGGATACCGTTATTTGAACTTGTGATGAAATTGAACTTTGTTTTTGTCCGTGACGTAGAAAATGACTGGTCGATATCACTAGTGATAATGGGCTCTTGATAAACTGTTGATAAACTCATTTTCTCAAATGATGATGATACATGCACTGCTGGGGTTGATTGCAATGTGGTTGAATGTGTAGGTGAAATCAGGGCATGAATATTTAACATTACATTCCTTTTAGGTATCAAATCAGATTCTTGCAAAGAGAGCTCAAAGTTAGATTCATTTCTTGCATCCTGATACAAAACAGATTCATCAGACCCATTACTGATAATTGGAGAACTCGAATATGTTGGAATAAAGATACCAAACACATCACCTTGCTTCAAATTTATATGGTCATAAGGATTCGTTGACCAATTAGTACAACTAGTGAACTCTGAGAGAGTTTCATTTGGGATTCTAATTTCCTTTGTTAATACTCTTGATTCATTATTCAATCTCCAGATCCGTAAAACTAAATCGTGTCTTGCATTCGAGGGTGGCGCAAAACGTAAATATATATCATGTCTTACATTCGAGGGTGGCATGTAATGACTACATATTTGAATACCTGTTAACAGTCCATCACATGATGCAGGATGGTCAATGTCCAGATATTGTCCAGTTATTGATACTGCAACAGACACTCTCTCTCGACCTGATAAAGAACTCCTTCCTATTTCACAAGTTGGGCTTGCAGTAGCAATGATAAATTGGTGCAAATCTGTGGTTTATACAAAGCACAAAGCATACTATATCTTACTACATTAATTATATCAGTGTGTATGTATCTTGAGAAGATGTATGAACGATTGGCATAATTTTGAAGGACAGATAAGCCATAAAATAGTCTTATTTATTAGGATTAGGTATATAGCTACTTCAAGAAATCTCCCAAACTCTAATGATACTTTATTAGTTGGCCCAATAACATCTTTGGCTCTGGGTCAGAGCTTGAATAGGTGTTAATTATCTTAATATTCACCTGTTAATAGCAACATCCCAAAGAGATGAGCCATGGAGCTGATACAAAGCAGTTTTCTTTGGAGCAGCATAATACAATCTGCAGCCCAACACATAATACAAAATTATTTGAGTGTTTGTACAGTTTAACACCTGGTATAGCTACAGTCTCTAGCTAAAAATCTTTAACTACACAAGAAAATAAAGGTTCTTGCTTAGGGATTCAACTAGCTATTAGGTGATAGCTAGTATACTGTTTATGTAATGCAAATAATATGGTTGTGAGTGATTATATATCAGCCAGCTATATATATTTTTCTAATGTTCTTGTCACTATCTTATAACGTGTAGTACATGCTATTTAAATACTTACTTCAGTCTCTTCGAGATTGTTTCACTTCATCGTCCCGCTGACTTGTAGTAATGGTAAAAGAATGTAGATTAGAATGCGCATGCGTATTTTGTAAATAGCTATCACGTGATGAGCATGCGTTCTTATTAATAATTAGAACTTCAATATTGGTGTGGTATCAAAAATTAATATCGATCAAATAAAGCAACAAAAAAGTCATTTTTTTGTGCATGTAGCATTAATTTTAAGCTACCATTAGCTAACTTAAAAAAATGAGACACTATTAGTTAATAATTGTTATGTTTACACCAGTCAATATGTTCAATAATAATTATCTGGATCATGTGCTGTGAAGGTAAGTGGACTGCAATGCAGTGTACATCTTTGCTCCAGCAGTAGCTGATACCCCTAAGACACTTGCTAGAGAATGAGATAATGCATCAGCCAATGGAATATAGAGAGATATCTTGGGGTCTTCTAGTAGTGAGGTGAGTATATTCTGGCACTTTGGGCGGGCAGAGGAAACCGGATGCCTGAGAAGAAGAATATTTTAGTTATAGATAGCACAACTTATCATGCAGATGAACAGTTACTTAATGTCAGGCTATTATTGTAAGAGCTAATAGCTATATATAATGTGGGCTAATGAGGAGCAGTGGTAGCTACTAAGAAATACAATGTAGTCCTATGTATTACATAGGTGTAGGAACTGGGGGGGCACTGGGGGCATGTGCCCCCCCAATATTTTGGGTCACTAATACAAATATTATTCCACTGACAAAATAGATTGCAGGTGCTTGAAGGAATCAAGGTCCTATATATTCAAGCAACCACTTAAAGTTAGCTGATGAATAGGCAGTTTACATAAGTCCTTATTGACTCCCTACCTAGTATCAACATTTGTGGCCTATGGTGACTCTCTTGATGCATGTAGCAGCTGCTCAGTATTAGCTAGACCTAGGTATGTATTGCTGAGAAGTTTATAAGTGAAAATAAGCATTTTTGGTTCTTGTATTAAAAATGTGTGGCTAGTGGGTGTGGTCACTCAAAATTTTCGCCGACACACACATTTAGCCATTCCTTTCCATACGAGTGCCCCCCCCCCCCCCCCCCCCCCCCAATCAAAATCTCATTCCTACACCTATGTACTACAATAGTCTCCTTCCAGCAAGTAATTAGAGGAATTTGGGTTCAACCAGAGTTACCAATAAAACATACTGTAGCGAAGAAATATTAGCTAATGAGTTGGCACTTTATTAAGCTGACAGAATTTTCCGAAAACCAGACATATTACTCAAGTATAGCTAATGGTGCAAAGTTTCTGTTCTTAAGTTTTGGTCATTTCCATTTCCATGTATATTATATATATATACTAAAAGTCTATAATGATTTACGCAAATTTCAGTGGATATGTCTATTTGAATCAGAGCTAATTACTCAAGATTGTCATTTTTACTGACCAGCACTGTATCATAAGTTCATAGATAGCCTTTGGGCAGCCTGATGGAGGTGGGAGCCGATAACCTGAATAAATTTTTTCAACAACCTGAAAGATATTAATAATTAGTCAGTCAAATTCTTCTCTTTATTATAAATTAAATTTACCTCTTGATTTTTGACCTGGTTGAATGGTTTACTTCCCAGGCTCCATATCTCATAGAGTATGCATCCATAGCTCCAAACATCACTGGCAATGGAATACTTCTTTGATTTTATGACTTCAGGAGCCGACCATTTCAAAGCGACCTTCCCATCATCTCCTAAATAGTAACCATTCTTGCTTATGTCTCTGGCTAAGCTAAAATCTCCAATCTATACAATAAAAAAATTATATTATTATGATGTGAGATTCAGAGGTCATATCTGCAACATGTTCCTGGTCAATCTGCCTGTTCAGTCAAGTTGTATAAAATTAGACTCTGTTGTATTCTGGTACCCTCTTCAAAGGACAGTTTAAACTATTGTAGCTATATGTGTTACTAATCTACCTTGCAAGTCTCATCTTCAGAGACCAGTATATTCCTAGCTGCCAAATCTCTGTGTACTAGCTGTCTGCTTGCAAGGTAGTGCATGCCTAGAGCCACTTGTTCAGAGAAGTTCAAGAGAAGGTAAGGAACTTTTTCATCAATGTCCTCTCTTTGCCTTCAGGATGAAAATTTATGTTAACAATAATAGGAACAATTATGGGTAGTTCTTATCTCCTATGGTATACAGTAGACCTGTTAGATATTATAAAGAATAATGTAGCTACTATAATAATTTTATTGTTCATATCATGATAAAAGGTATGAATATTACATACTTTAATAGCTAAGTATTACAGTTAATGAAATTTTCATGTGTTGACTTATCAATACAACAAAACTTATGAATATTAGTACTTAGCTGTATTGTATAATGTTGTTTATCAACTCACTCTTTGAGCTGGACTAGGTATGTCCTCAAGTCGCCTTTATCTAAGTACTCCATGACAAGCATAAGCTGTAGTCAATAATGGACAGCATCAATCAGTGTTATTATGATAGTGCATTTCAAAACAATGATAATGTGATAGTGTTATTAAAAGGAAGGCTCTCTATTTGTGAAGTAAGGTAATGGAATGAATTGACTGACTATGTATTGACACAAATGATGATAATCAGTTATCTTTCATGTGTAGCTACTTCTCTGTATTGTCTAATGACTTACTGGATTACCATGAGCTACAACGCCGTGAAGTTGTACAATGTTTGGATGTGAGAGCTTCCCCATAGTTACAGCTTCTTTCAGTAACTTCATTTTATCTTTGGTTGTGCAATGCTCAGATGCTGTTTTGAGAGCTATTTCCAAAGTTAGATCCTTAGTGCTCTTCCATATACCTTTCTCCATCCTTCCAAAGTAACCCGATTGTATCTCCCCCGTTACTCTGTGACAGGAAAAATTAAAAAAGACACGACTCTATACTATATCAAATAGTAGTGAAGTTACTCTTTACATTGTTAACTAGTATTTAGTATCTGGGACAGATCTAGGAGGAGGTGAGAGGGAGGGGTGGTGGAAGGTGCAAAATAAACTCAAGTTAATCAAATGGGCAGGGTATATAATATATGTACCCATATGTACCCCAACATTAAAACAAGTTGAAAAAATAAACAGTTGAGATTTAGGTTGGGAGGGAGGGAGGGGGAGGGGGGGGGGGGGGGGGGGGGGGGGAAGGGGGCAAGGAGGGCAATTGCTCCCAATGCCCCTTCTAATGTATAGTATAAGTGTGATTTCTTTGGAAATGAGGAACCAGATAGAAGTATTAATCATGATTTTATTCATCCAAAGCTAATTAACAGTACAATAGGGCTAGAGCTGTATACAGGTAAACATATTCATAATGGATAGAGTTCTAGTAATGGTTATACATAAATTTCCTATGTCATAAGAGGAATTGACCATAACCTATTTGATGTTATTAAACCATTTCTCCATCTAGGGATGAAAGTTAGCTATTGGTGGACATTTATTTAAAAAAAAAACATTTTGATACTACTTAGTCTATGTAGCTATGCTGCTATTTGGCTCCTAATACACTCACTCACAAGATTGTGTGTCTGGGAATATCCTTTATCTTTTGCTGGGATATGAAAACGTCTATTTTATCTTCCTTAGAAGGATACTTGTATGGGCTGTCCACTGTATTTTCATCTGGTGTGACCTGAAAGATGTAGTATTGTATACAGTGGGACCTCACTATTCCAGACACACTGAGCTACTTCACAATATTGACACTATCTTCTGTTTTAACCTCATGAACTTTATATCAAGGGAATAGTCACTCCCTCAAACCTCCAATTGTGGCACTAAAGTTTGTCCCAAAGGTATCTAAATGCAGAGGTTACACTCTACTGAATTGACTCTTATCCAAACCTGTTTTAAAATTTTTAATTTGGCTATCCTGAAGAACACTATTTCCGAATAAAGATTACTATTCAGTGACCCTCAAATATATCATAAGCATTCACTATACACTTAAACTTTGGCTGCTTTCAATATGGAGTGTTTGTACTTACTACTCAGTTATAACTCACTACAAATTCATCCAAATATATTTTCCATAGAATCTAAGGTATCATCATGACTAATTTACAAAGGAAGTGGAATACATTCACAAGGCAGAGTACTTTATCTACACTATAGCTAGCTATAAAGATACACTATACCTTGGGACATTATAGTAATAGTTTTACTTAAAAATAGCTGACATAATTTACTATAATATACCTCATTTGTTTCTTTATCATAATAATTATTCAGGATACTTCTTAAATATATTCCTTACTACCTTCTTCTGTACTCACATCATCCACTTGAGAGTCAAGTTGAAGGGAATTAATCAAACTCTGAACATGGTCAGAGGCAGCCTTGAGATTGACATATTTAGCTGGGTTACTTCTGGGTATGGAATAGTGCGCTACATCTCTATCAACACTTGAGCCAACCGACATCCCAGCTCTACCTTCTTGTGCGTCAAATTGCTGGGAATTAATCAGAGCCTGAACATGGTCAATAGCAGCCTTTTGATTGACATATTTAGCTGGGATATTTCTGGGTATGGAATAATGTCCGTCAACACTTGAGCCAACTGACATCTTAGCTCTACATTCTTGTGCGTCAAATTGCTGGGAATTAGCCAGAGCCTGAACACGGTCAACAGCAGCCTTTTGATTGACATACCTAGCTGGGATACTTCTGGGCATAGAATAATGTGCTACATCTCCATCAACACTTGAGCCAACTGACATCTTAGTTCTACATTCTTGTGTGTCAAATTGCTGGGAATTAGCCAGAGCCTGAACACGGTCAACAGCAGCCTTTTGATTGACATACCTAGCTGGGATACTTCTGGGCATAGAATAATGTGCTACATCTCCATCAACACTTGAGCCAACCAACATCTTAGCTCTATCTTCTTGTGCGTCAAATGGCTGGGAATTAACCAGAGCCTGAACATGGTCAATAGCAGCCTTTTGGTTGACATATTTAGCTGGAATACTTCTGGGTAAGGAAAAATGTGTTACATCTCTATCAATAGTAGAGCTGAATGACATCTCAGCTTTACCTTCTTGTTCATCAAATTGCTGGGAATTAATCAGAGCCTGAACATGGTCAACAGCAGCCCTGTGATTGACATATTTAGCTGGGATACTTCTGGGTATTGAATAATGTCCATCAACACTTGAGCCAACTGACATCTTAGCTCTACCTTCTTGTTTGTTAAATTGCTGGGAATTAGCCAGAGCCTGAACACGGTCAACAGCTGCCTTGTGATTGACGTATTTAGCTGGGATACTTCTGGGTATGGAATAATGTGCTACATCTCCATCAATAGTTGAGCTGAACAACATCCCAGCTCTACCTTCTTGTTCGTCAAATTGCTGGGAATTAACCAGAGCCTGTATGTGGTCGACGGTAGCCTTTTGATTGACATATTTAGCTGGAATACTACTGGGTACGAAATACGGGTAATTAGTGTCTGTTTCATCTCTTGGGATGCCATAATCTCGATGACTGGAAGATGATATAGTATAGCTTCGTCTCTTGGTTCTATGGTCATCGGAATGTTTATCATTTATCTCATTTGGTGGTATGGTTACATCATTATTTTGTGATTGAAGCTTGTGTAGAGAGTTATCTATGGAATTAATCAGGTTAAAATACTTTGCTATTGAAGTAGAGCTCGTCACCTCATTTGAATTAGCTACTTGGTGAACCCATCCTTACACTATTTTAGAACAGTTATTTTTATTTAATATCTTGTTGAGTTCACGAAATAATGTTTAAAAACTGTTCAATAGTTTCCACATTTTGACACAATTGTATAATGTCCCCCCTTCCCCCACCACCACCACCCACCACCCACCACCCACCACCACTATCAATAGCTAACTAATTTAGAGATGTAGTGATTTTGGTTAATACTCAGTTCTCACATAATTGATGGAAAGACAGGCCCATAGACAGAAATTTGAAAAGGGAGGTTCACCCTAGACCTAGACCTAGGCATCAGGAGCAACTTTTATCCTTTGGGTCCTTTCATTTTTATTAGCTAGCTACCAGATAACTGCTACTTTGCTAAGCAGCAATTTAGAGTTATAAATGTGGTTAGCTGGTAAGTTTAATGTCAGCACAATAATCATTGCGGTGTTCATATTTCTGGGACAGGAGGCCTTTTATCCGGGACAAAGTTTGTAAATCCGGGACTGTCCCGGACATTCCGGGACGGTTGGCAACTATGACATTACCACCACCAATCAAAACCACTATATAGTATGTGTATTTCCATTCTTTTTAATTGTAATGTCGAATCCTAGTAGCTATATAAGTTCCTATTCCACTCCACAATAAATGAGCAAAAGCACTGGGGCATTCACACAGGAAGTAATAATCAACTAATTAACCACACCCTTTCCACTTCCTGTTAACCTGAAAAACAGTAGGAACTATAAAAGTTGTATTTTAAAGCATTAGCTACAACATCATAGCAAAAGGAATTCTTAAATCTGAAGGTTTTACTGAAAAAGTTTTATCCTTGTCCAATGGCTACAAGGTTTTGGCTTACACTTCTTAATTGCACTTATGCCCCAAAATGTTGGAAATCAATGGCAATACACTTTCAAGTAAAATTGATACCAGAGAACATGCCATACTGCTAAAATCAGTAGATAGATAAGATAATTAGTGGAAAACTACCACTAATTATAATAGTGTTGCTGTCATAATAATGTTATGATTTTTATGACTTACCCAAATCAAATACGCTATTTCTATTGCCATCATTTGAGCAGTTTGACAAGTTAGATTTCCTTTTCCTACGCACCATATACACAGCAATAAACATAATGACGACAACTCCAATTAATGAAAGTATTGATGCTATCACAGCAGCTACTATTCTTCCAGAGTTATTGCCACTCTCTTGACCTTGATCTGGCGCAGATGAAGACATATTGAGGAATAGATTTGTCGTTTTATCCATTTTCTGTGTTACTTGTGCTTTAGGCAACTATTGGAGGAATTAATAAAGTTGCAGATAAATTTTTAGAGTACAGCCACACTTACCCCCCAGAAACTTGGTTCAAGTGCCAAATGTAGCCCCCCCCCCAGTCTAAATAGCAAAAATAAAATTTTAAATAATTAAACTGTCATGTGTCATAACTCAATGTGGATACATCATACCTACCGTTTTTTATTACATCCCTAATTGAAATTAGGTATATATAGTAGAATGTAGCTACCACAAGTTTTGGTGAGGTGATCAACACCTACATTCCTACATTTAATTTCCTTAGAAGCTCTAGGGATATAAATACATTAGGGGTTAGGTGTACCCACATTGAGTTATTATGACACATGGCAGTTTGAAAAAAATCCTCTTATTTTTTGCTATCTTGGTCATTTATTGGATTTAAAAGGAACCTGAATAGACTATTATAACACATTTTAGAAGTTTCTGATTCTCTGTAGAGGTAAAAAGTTTATTTTCATGGCCCATTAACCTATAATATTTTCAAGTGGTAAAATTTCATTACTAACTAACTACAGTAGCTATATTTAGCATTACAATGACTTACAAATTAAATTTCATCCATGGAAGGTATTATAATTCTTGCTACTATCTTCAAGAACTCCTTGACTAATATTTTTATCCCTTAGAGCATTAATCACCAAAAGGCATAATATTATAATATGTTGGTTTCTGCCTGCCTTAAAACTCCTGGATAAGAGACTTAAAACGCCCTTGTTTGTTATCTTAGTGGTTAATTAATGTGGTTTTATGGCAATAACATAAGTTTTAATGATGTCTTTAAATAATAGTATCAACAATTCTAGTGTTTATGCTACTTAGAAAAGTCTACAAAGTTTGATATGCAGTTTGTAAATGGGTCACCCCATTGGTATACAGTAAGTATAGGCAATGTGGAACCACTCTCCCTGCTAAAATGGAATCACCTTATTTTTACACACTATGTATTTCATCTCACTGTGCATTTGCAAATACTGCATCACTATAGCTAGTGTCAATTGTCTTGTCATAAAAAGTACATATTGTGGTATAGAATAATGTGCAAGATAAAAAATGTGCAGATTAACTTCATAGATAGTCTATCTTAACTGTCTATGTTATAATAGTTATCCTTGATAGGACTTTGTGTCCTTTGTAGGTTACCATCTGATAATGTATTGCCATCCTCTGATTCATAGCGAATTTGAGAATTTGTAGACATTCTCACATCGTTGTCTTTGGTTTTCTCATCGTCTTGAACTGTGATATGGTGTTTCATAGCAACCAGTTGCTTCTTGAGATATGTGTTCTGCAAGTCCTTATACATTTCTAGTCCACCTTCAAGGCTTGCTCCTAGAAAAGTGGCTTTGGTGTGAGTCGAGGCATCCTTTGCTGGAATTGATAATATCTCTCTGTTGTCTTTCAGTAAGCTTGTGAGAATGTCACCGAAATTTGGTCGCTTATTTGTCGTTGGGTTCCTGAAAAGTATAAATAAATTTTTTATAATTCTGGATATTGTATTTTCAGGTTCTGTCTAATACTAGTCAACTCTAAGGACATGGAATCACTAGATGTGGGTTATTAGTTCCTATGTCCTCCACTAAATCTCTTGCAATGTCTAGTGTGCATTAGCCTATACAGAAGAACCTCCTTGGGACAAATCCAAGTGTCCTGATTAGTTCATTTCAAAGAGTGAGTGTCCTTAATACAGAAGGTGAATTGGGTTCCTACTGTATATAAGTGGGTTTCAAACCCTTAAATATTATAAACAGCCCCAATGGTTTAGTTAGCTTTGTCCATCAATAATAATACCTGGCATATGTACTACCGTACCCAAATTAACCTTACATAAAAAAAGTAAAAACTCATTACATGATATACTAATACAACTAGTATCACATGACATACCAGCTGACTACACTATTACAGTTATGTATTACAAAGTGGGTATGGGTAATCAGCACCCCTTTCATTAAAATCCACCACTGCTATTTGCAAATTAGCTTACCAGCATCTAATCATGATGCTGTAAATGGCTCTTGGACATCCGGGTGGTGGTGGAAGCCGATAACCAACTTGAAGTGTTTCAAGATACTGTATTGATACATTGTAATAATGAAAGAGTTAGAAATGTAGTTAATTATGAATATGTGATCAATGGCCACGATAGCAGGATTGCCAAAAAAGTATGTGTAATTATCATCGCTTCAGCTTATTCACCATCTGCTGAAGTCATGATGGTCTACTGTGCACTTGGTAACAACAGTATTGTAAATAAGGATCAAGTGAGTATTTGCTTGCCTTGTTTAGGTTAATCATAATGCCATACCTTGCTAGTGGCTATGCCTTCATAAGGCCTCATGCCCAAAGTCCATATCTCATAGAGTAAACACCCATAGCTCCACACATCACTGGCAGTAGAGTATTTCCGATAAAAGATGGCTTCAGGAGCAGTCCATCTTACAGGGACTATACCTCCATGAGAGACATAGTAGTCAGTATCAGCGAGTTCACGTGACATTCCAAAGTCTCCAACCTGATCATAAAAGTTATCATCATTATTATTCTCTCCTCTACTCTTTCCCACCCCCTTCTTTGTTAGCCAGATTAATATCCCTTCCCCCCATGCTCCCCTTCCCTTTCCTATCAGTTTAATATCCCCTCCTCCTTCCTAATTCCCTGTCAGTCTTCTCCCTCATGCCCCCCTACCTTCCTTGCTTTAATGTGATTAAAATGGAATGCAAAGAATGTTTATATGACCTCCTTTCCCAATTTCCTGAGTTGCAAAGGGAATTCATGGGGTCTCTGTAACCACAAATATTTTTCACACAAAAATTAATTAGAAAATAAGTGGGATCTCTATAACCACGAAAAATTTTCACACTAAAATAAATTACATGAAAGTTAAGACTGAATAATTATTTGTAATATGTACCTTGCATATATTTTCTTTAGTGACAAAGATATTCCTAGCTGCTAAGTCTCTGTGGACAAACCCTTTGCTGGAGAGATAGTGCATTCCAAGTGAGACCTGTTGTGAGTAGCTCAATAGTAAATGGGAAGTATTGGCTTCAACCAGCTGTCCAGGACTGTAATAAATAAAAGAAATTCTCATTAGCCTGTGAAGGTACAGTTTCATGGTGTTTTTTTTTTTTTTTTTGTTTTTTTTTTGTTTTTTTTTTTTAGATTTGTTAATATTTTTACTTTCTATACATTTAGAGTGTTTGAAGGTTTCAAAAAAATAATGAAAACAGCAAATCATTAACCCTTTATTTATTGAGGTCATACTTTGGTGAGGAAGGGATTCTTCCCCATAGATGCTAACTTACTCAGGGATCAAAGAGCGGAGAGTCTCTAGCAGGTCACCTCTGTGTAGGAACTCTGTCACAATCATTGGCTGTATGAGTAGTGTGTATGGCATGCCATTAAACATGTGTACAGTGGAACATCTTAGACTTTGAGACAGATTAAAATGGGGTGGCTTCATTTCAGGGGGTGAAGTTCTATTCAAGAATTGTTTGGGACAGATACAAGTGTCTTTAATATGGATGTGTCCTCATTTGAATAGGTATAGGTGTCTTCATTTCTAGGGATTGGAATAGGGGATATATAGAGGTGTTCTCATTTTAGGGGGTTAGAATAGGTGGGGTTCACTATAATTAGGTCTGACTATAATAGCAGTTGGTGGAAAGGTGAAACTTAACATCACATCAAAGCATTTAAGTTCTAACCAAATGGAAATATCCATTGAAGGCAAGGACAGAGACCCATGTATACTAAAAACTACTATAAGAAGCTACATACATACCGAGTTTCCATGCTTTATGACTCCAAACAGCTTCACTATGTTTGGGTGCTGGAATTGTCCCATGATGGCTGCTTCTTGGAGTAGCTTAATCTTGTCTATTTCAGATGAGCTTTTAATCAGAGATTTAATAGCCACATCATATGATACTCCAGCTATATTCCAAGATCCTTTACTGACTGTAGAAAAAGCACCTTCTCCAATCTTCATGTGTATTCTGAGATAGAAGATAAAAATTTAATCTCTTTGTTTACTATTCATTGCGGGATGGAGTTATTAAATGCATATGTAGTACCATCTAGCATTCACAACCATCTGAAGTCCAACCCCTTGATATGAGGACACCTGCATTACTGGATATGTTCCAAATAGAGCTTGTGTATTAATGGTAACATCCCCTGAAATAAGGCCACCCCTCTAATAAGGACACTTTAATAATGTCTGGAATAGAGAGGTTCCATTCAACAAATGCTATCTTACTTTATTTCTCTGCTATCAATTGTCTGAGTTCTCTTTGCTAGTTCTCTGTAGATATCTTCTTCATCATTTGGTGGTTCATGGAAGAGGATTTCTGCACTTTGTGAGTTAGGAGTGGCATAAACTGTACCTGCAGCCTATAGAATTGAAATTATACTTTCAGGATCAGAGTAATATGATGCATTATTAAAGTTCCATGAAGCACTTTCCAATAGTTTCTGAACAGACTAATGATGAGATTGAGTCAGCACGTGATATGGTTCCTTAGTCCTAGCTCTAACTCATGTGCTGACATCAGATCTCCAAGGATTGGTCAATCTGAGTAGTGATAGTGTCTCTTTAGTACCAGAGATATGGAGTCTGCTTTTGTTATATGTATAATGTGGCAGGCACAGTATCAGTATGTACAACCAGTGTTGTCACATTTAAAGCACTTTTAAAAAATGTGATACAGGGAATGGTGCTATAATAGCAAAAGAGACAGGCAGATTTCATTTTTCAAAGATGTTATACTTTTTTGCCTAAAATGGTGAGTTTAAACAGGTTTGTTTAGCAAACCACTTGCCCTATGATAAGATTAAGGTCTAGTTCTTTTGGGTTAAGAGGTAGGTCTTGTGCTATAATACCTAGACACTGTAAACTCTACCTCACAACTATTTTCTATTACCTGAGTGGATGTATTGTGCTGAAAACTAATTCAATTCTCTACTCTAATTACATTAGCTCTACTATAATTGAGAACTCACATTACGAATTGAGTCACATGTACTGGTGTATGAAATACTACACTCTGTGGCCATATAGAATACTCATTGCTGAGTGTTGCTATAGCTACAATAGTATTTATTACCTTATATAATAATTATAATGAAGTCATGATTACTTCTCCCCCATGCATGGGCTGATACATTCCCATAGGGTCTTAGCCATTTATAGCACTTCTTGTGCTTGCAGGTACTCATGCCGGCAGTGTTATGGTCAATGCTTATGCTTTTATAATGTGTGATTGTGTGTAATTGTGTGTATTTGTGGTTAGGCTTAGCTGGCTTCTCTTGACTCAGCATATCCTGATTATCTGTATCCAATATACTATGCATGACTATGTTATGTAGTTATAAGGATGGTTGTATGACTGACTCCATGTTTTGTCATGACTTCAAAAAGCTGTTTAACCTTGTATGTATAAAACCTATGTGTATAAATACTTTGTTTATCTATAGTTTAGACAGAATAAGGTCAAAGTAGTCATGATAGCTAGTTAATTTATTTGCAATCATGAGACTGGTTCACATATTTGTGCTTTAGATCTCTACTGACAGTGATAGCGTATGTGTTATAATTATACAGGAAGGTAATGGGTTCACTTACCTGTTTCAAATATGCAGCATAGTTGTCCAAGTCAACAGTGTTGAGGGTAGCATAAGGATTAAAGCCATTTGCAGAGTCCTTTTGTATCTAAGTAGGTTATTCAACTACAATAAAACAGTTAGGATATTCACAAACCCAACCTGGAAGAAAATTCTCTTGATTATAGTCCATACATATATAATTTTACCTTGTACTTTATTAGCAAGTAAGTTACATTTTGGTGGTAACAATGAAGCATTGCTGTAAATTGTTAGCTTCCTTTCATAGAATATTATTTGGGTATATTGTCATTCCTGGAGCTACAACTTGCTCTCGATTTAACACAATTATCGACTATTGCTGTTAATTGGATTTTACCAGTTGGGCATACATTTTCTTAATTTCATTGTATAATACCTTTACTGATTCAGTAGTTTGATGCAACACTGTCTCGTATTTTGCATCATTGCCTATAGTGTTATATAGGTGTTCACCATTGGTGGCCTCTCTTAGATGTGTAGAGATAGTGGTGCTGTTGTTTAAGGGGACTTCATAAGAACTGGCTTGACTTATGGTATAGGATGGAGTGTTGAAGTCCATTCCTATAGGCTGAGCGTACACTGCATTATCTAATAATTATAACAAATTTTGTTACTACATTCCTCACAAAGAGTCAATATGGTCATCTGCTATGTACATAGCTACATAGCTATATATAAGCTTTCAATCATTTAAATTCCTTCATCAGTTTTATCAAGTCATAATCAAATAGAAACTACATATGATATTGATATCATTAGAACATAACATCCTTAGGTAGTCTTGCGAGCTAGCCCCCTTCACCATGATAAACAGAAAGGGTGTGGTAACACTGGTTCACAATTTTTGGGCTCTCTTGGAATGAGGATAGTCTAATAGCATTAGCTACAGCTGTCACATGATGATAGCTATGTTTTTGGTATCTTCTTGTCTTACATTAGTGAAGAGGTATGGCCCTCAAGACTAATGACATTATCCATGATATTGTGTTAGTTGATTTTTTTGTAAAAATTAATATTCCTTACCTATTGTGAAAGTATCACTTTTTTCATTCACATTCTTCCTTCTCAGCCTTGCATAGATAACAATGGCCACAAGAATCACAAGAATCATCACAATTATTAATAATAGAACTGATACCACTATTCCTACTATAGCACCAGTGCTTGATCCTGCTTCATCCTTGACCTTTGTAGATATACTGGTAGTGGGGGTTAATCTAATCTCAGATGTGTCTATAGTGGGAGTTATTCCAGATCGAGGAGTTCCTTCTGTTGAGGGTTCCGTAACATCTTGACCTCCCATAACTAAAACAAGATGTATTGTAGCATATTATAAGTTATAACTATAACAAAATTAATATCTTCTATGCCCCTTTTTCAGTATAAGGATATCAAACTGTATTTATGCATATGCAAGAAGTCCTGACATTATTACAGTAGCCATTCACTTTGAGTGAGATGTTAAAGAATATGTCTTCTTTAAGTGAGGTGGAAAGTTCAATATTAATTATTATTACATGCTTCTTACCTACAATAGCATTCACATGGAGTACATTGCTAGATAAAATTATAGTTCCTGGTGCCCGAACATCTACTATTGTTGGTAAAAAGGAATTGAATGGTCTAAATACTGTATTTGTCTGTTCTTGTGAGTTACCAACTACTGGTAGGACTCTGTTAAATAGTAGTTGTACACCTAAATAATCTCCTTCAGTAATGTTCATGTAGCTATCTTGATCTAATGTGATAGTTTCACACTGGAATTCCTCTGGCTCCTCAGGAATATTGATGGTGACCACATGATCAGCTACCTGAACACCTCTTTGTGGTGAATTAAATCTCCAAACTTGAAGGTGGATTTGTACCCTGTCTCTATCATGGAAGTTTTGAGGGTTAAAATAGCAGAAATTCCATTGAGTTATCTGTCCACTGCATGAGGCAGGGTGAAGTCTGTCTATGTACAGTCCAGGTGTAGGATTTGGACTCATTGGTTCCTGGTTAGTTCTACCTACAGTACAGTCTCCATGGATATTCAGGACTTGTAGAGCTGGAGTGGAAAGAGACTTTAGTCATGGCTTTATTAGCTAGTAATTTATTAGCTACTAGTG
This sequence comes from Diacarnus erythraeanus, assembly GCA_964016965.1. Taxonomy (NCBI): domain Eukaryota; kingdom Metazoa; phylum Porifera; class Demospongiae; order Poecilosclerida; family Podospongiidae; genus Diacarnus; species Diacarnus erythraeanus. The sequence continues at coordinate 3,630,137 of OZ024675.1, read as the reverse complement.
GCTTTACTCTACCAGTATTGTGTCAGTATAATGAGCGAGCTCTGAATTCAGTACAGAAGCTCCATGAATATAGCTCTAATAACATCTCTTAAGTAGCCATGTCTATGATACTCTGTACACACAACTTCATACCCATACAGCGAATTAGCTAGTTTGTATAGCTAGCTAACTCCTTGAATAGGCTAACCTGTGATTATTATGTATAGATGAATCTTCATACTTGGCAAATAAATAGCTCTTCTGGTAACTTTATCTATAGTCCCAGTATAACGTACTCTGCTTGACAGGAAAGATCGATTATTTAGCTACTCTGATGACACTTTGCAGGATGCTGATATAATATTCGTATTAATGAATTAGGTGTGCTATAGTTACTTATATGGTATTGTGCATAGTGAGCAAGCAGCCACTAGTTATGATAGTGTCGGTTATGGACTGTAATTAGCTAATTCTAATCATGCACTTGTCGTTTAGACAACGTAACCAATCTACTAGGAGGAGAGGTAAAATTTTATGTTGTAGTGACATTAATATTTAAGCCATGTCTAATACTACAAACTCATGCTTAGACTTCCTCCACAAATCTCAGAAATTTCCCCATTAAAAGTAACTATGTTTTACATAGTTAACTTCTTTTACCATAAATATCACTTGCTCTCATTGGTTACTTACATTATTAGTAGTGGAGGACAACTCAAAGTGCTAACTCATTCATACATATAGAGTCATATAAATACATGGAGATATAGTTAGACACTTAAGTTAGGAGATGAGCAGGATGTGATGAAAAATAGTGATCCCTTCACAATTGAAATGAGGAGAATCCTCAAGATACTCTGAAAGAAGCATGAATTTCCATTCTTGCCGCTGAAGGTATGCTTATAATAACTTACATAGAGCATTATATTTTGGTGAAGAAGCAGTGGCCATAATTTATGCCATGTAATAAACTCTACCAAATTATTTACCTTCAAATATTGGTAGTGACAATATTATATAGCAGCTATTTGTTAATTATGACACTGCATTATATTTAATTGTCTCAGGATTTATAATATTACTGTATAACTTACTAATTGGATGAATAGAGCTGAAAGTGAAAATGAACTTCAGATGATGTTTATAATTGATAGGCCATACTGTCATTGAGGAAACTGATACAATGTCCTGATAGGAAATGTAGCTAATATATAAACATCTCCACCTGTTAAACACTAAAAGAGATGGTTTGTATCAATCACTTTTGTTAAAGGGTTTAATAGCTTTCCACTTTACAATAATGGCCCCAGAATTGCTATCTTATCTATTCATATACGGTGAAGTATATTAGACCCTGAATTTGCCTGAGAATTTGTTCTACAATGTTTTAATTCTTTGCTTAAAAATATTGTCGTCTAAGGCCTCCTCGAAGAGGTCATGCATATTGCCCAAGTAAGTTCAACTCTCTTCGTCCCTCTTGTCTTCTTTTAAACTTGTAAGTACCAGAACCAGAACCATAATACATACATACATCAGCTCTCTTGCACAAACTATGTAGCACAAGCTTTAACATCTCAAGCCATTTAGTCTTTAAGAAAATGAAACAGAATGCTCATTTACTTAGTTGTAATGGGTCCATGTCCATCTCTTCTACCATGATGTCTGAAAAGAACAAAAACACGAGGGGACTTATTCATTCAAAATTTCCTCTTAGGAAATGAAGGCAGTATTGGGTGATAGGGATGCTCTCCAAGATTCTCCATTGTCCTACTACTAGAACATAGAAGTAGTAGCCTGTGCAGCATGATTTGCATGCATAGCCTGACCTAGCTAGCTGACAAAACCACAGGCATGTGTAGGTTGATACAATAATTATACTGTACATACTCAAAATTTGACCATGACCAGACCTGCAGAAACATTAGTGACTGGACATGTGATATAAAGTAATCAAATAAGTGAAGGTGGTAGTGTCTAAAAGGTGCAGGTACTTCATAGCTGTACTTTATTAGGACGTAAAAATAATAGTATAAATTTGTAGTGACGACTGTTGGGGTAATGACTGTGTGGGGGTTGGGGGAGAATGACTATTAGGAAAATTACTTTTACAGGTCTTTTCCTTTCAGAGGTTTCAAATATTACTAGCTATTGTTATTGTCACAAATTCACTTCCATAACTCAATTTCCAGTTCTCTTCAACTGTGTTTGTCCATATGCTTCATTCTCTGTTGTTATAATTTCTGTATCCTTGGACTTGTCTAGTTTACCATAAGCTGTATTAACATCCATGTGCATTTCCACAGACTTTTTGCTCATTGGTAATTTCACTGTATACACAATTCCTCTACACTACTCAGTGTTAGAGTAATTTCTTGTGAATCTTTAACTTTGTATTGACCATATGCTTTGTTCTTTGCTGTTGAAATTACTTCATCACTTAAACCAGTAAATTTTCCATTAACTTCAGTAAAAACTGTTTCAGTCTTTCTGTTTATAGCTCCATGCTGATCAGCCCCTTCATTGTAAGTTGTAACTTGTTTTTTATGTTTTTTCCTCCATACAGCCACTATCACTAGCACCACTCCTAATGAGAGTACCAGAGAGACAAAAATCACAGCACCCATTATACCAGCTACAACAAGACCTGAGTTTAGTCATTCTGGTGTTGTCTGGTTGGTGGTAGCATCCGGTCCTTCTGGTGTTGTCTGGTTGGTGGTAGCATCCGTTGTTTGGCTAGAAATTTCAGAGATAGTTGGAGATATAATAGTTGCCATGGTATTGTTAGGTGTGGTGTTGATATTGGTGCCTGTATAAAGATAAAAATAAAATGTAAATAAGAGGTCTCTAATCCTCTCCTTCCCTCTTCTGGAATTTTTTCCCTTACCTATAGTAGCATTCACATGGAGTACATTGCTAGATAGAATTACAGTTCCTGGTTCCTGAACATCTACTATTGTTGGTAAATCGAAAGAGAGTGGTCTAAATACTAATGTATCCATCTGTTCTTGTGAGTCACCAACTACTGGTAGGACTCTGTTAAATAGTAGTTGTACACCTAAATAATCTCCTTCAGTAATGTTCATGTAGCTATCTTGATCTAATGTGATAGTTTCACACTGGAATTCCTCAGGCTCCTCAGGAATATTGATGGTGACCACATGATCAGCTACCTGAACACCTCTTTGTGGTGAATTAAATCTCCAAACTTGAAGGTGGATTTGTACCCTGTCTCTATCATGGAAGTTTTGAGGGTTAAAATAGCAGAAATTCCATTGAGTTATCTGTCCACTGCATGAGGCAGGGTGAAGTCTGTCTATGTACAGTCCAGGTGTAGGATTTGGACTCATTGGTTCCTGGTTAGTTCTACCTACAGTACAGTCTCCATGGATATTCAGGACTTGTAGAGCTGGAGTGGAAAGAGACTTTAGTCATGGCTTTATTAGCTAGTAATTTATTAGCTACTAGTGGCTTTACTCTACCAGTATTGTGTCAGTATAATGAGCAAGCTCTGAATTCAGTACAGAAGCTCCATGAATATAGCTCTAATAACATCTCTTAAGTAGCCATGTCTATGATACTCTGTACACACAACTTCATACCCGTACAGCGAATTAGCTAGTTTGTATAGCTAGCTAACTCCTTGAATAGGCTAACCTGTGATTAGATGAATCTTCATACTTGGCAAATAAATATCTCTTCTAGTAACCATACATATCTATAGTATAACTGAGACTCAGAAATGTAGTCTGCTTGACAGGAAAGATATTATGATGACACTTTGCAGGAAACAGTGCTAGTGATAATGACCAGCTTACTGCTTCTAAATGACCATGCCAATTGAGTGGAGAAGGCCCTGAAAACAGTAGACTTGTGAATGTTTTTCAAAATATTTTGACGGTTTTCAAAATATTTCGACGGTTGATGTTCACAAAGTTCAAGAGCAGCACAGCAAAAGAAGTAACAAAAGCTCTTGTGTCTAATTCTACTCTTGGCTCTGCTTTTCCCAATCTTGCCACCCTAGCCTCAATTGTTTCCATTCTGCCAGTGACTACAGCAAAGTCGAGAGAAGCTTCAGCAACATGAAACTAGTCAAAACTAGGTTGAGGAATCAAATTGGTGATGACACCCTAGATCAGGCCATGCGAGTGTGCATTGAAGGACCAGAAAGATTGAGCAATGAAAGTTTGGAGACTATTATAGATCACTGGAACGAACAGAAAACACGCAGACTACTTGTATAACCATTAGCATTTAATATGTATATCTACTCAAACCCTTATCGTGAATTTTTTTTGCAACAAATCTTGGGGGGGGGGGGAAATTGGGTCACTTTGGGGGGGAAGTTGAGGAGTTTGGGGAGAAGCTTCCCTGTGCCCCCCCCCCCCCCCCCCTTAGATGAAACCCTATACTTAAATGGTATTGTGCATAGTGTGCAAGTAGCCACTAGTTATGATAGTGACTGTAATTAGCTATTATGCACTTGTTATGTAGCTAACGTTTAGACAACATACTAGGAGGAGAGGTAAAATTTTATGTTGTAGCTATGTGACATTAATACTTAAGCCATGTCGTAATACTACAAACTCATGTTTAGACTTCCTCCACAAATCTTAGAACTTTCCCCTTTAGCTAATAGTAGCTAGCTATGTTTTTAAATTTACATAATTATTCTAATATCACTTGCTCTCATTGGTTACTTACACTATTAGTAGTGGAGGACAACTCAAAGTGCTAACTCATTCATACATATAGAGTGATATAAATGCATGGAGATATAGTTAGATACTTAAGGTAGAAGATGAGCAGGATGTGATGAAAAATAGTGATCCCTTCACAATTGAAATGAGGAGAAGCCTCGTATACTTTAAGATGCTCTGGAAGAAGCATGAATTTAAACCATTCTTGCCACTGAAGGTATGCTTATAACAACTTACATAGAGCATTATATTTTGGTGAAGAAGCAGTGGCAATAACTGTAATTTATGCCATGTAATAAACTTTGCTAAAGATATTTTTTTCATGGATTATCTACCTTCAAGTACTGGTATAGACCATAGCTATTTGTTATTATGACACTGCATTATCGCAGGATTTAAAATATTAAAAATATTCCCATCTAAGGCCTCCTTGAAGAGGCTATTATTTATCGTGCATACTGCCCAAGTAAGTTCAACTCTCTTTGTCCCTCTTGTCTTCTTTACCTGTTAAACTTGTAAGTACCAGAACATGAACCATAATACATACGTACGTCAGCTCCCTTGCACAAACTAGCACAAGCTCAAGCCATTTAGTCTTTAACAAAATGCACTATTATTTACTTGGCTGTAATGGATCCATGGCCATCTCTTATACCATGATGTCTGAAAAGAACAAAAACACAGGGGATTTCATTCAAAATTTCCTCTTGGGAAATGAAGGTAGTATTGGCTGATAGGAATGCTCTCTAAGATTCTTGTCATACTACTAGAACTTAAAAGTAGTAGCTTGCTCAACTGTACAAGCCATAGCTAGGCCTGAGTGGATTATGCCAGCATAAATTTTGGCATATTCAGCTCATCGTGGCATAGGGCATAATTGGGCATAATAATAGCATAATTGGGCCTTTCTTCCTTGATTTTCCTAGTTACTAGTAGTTAGCCTTATTGTCAACTCAGCTAACAGCTTGCAACTCAGCATTGCCTCTCACGTAAGAATTAAAGTTAAATAATTTCTACATGTTAATCATATGCAACAGCAGTACATTGCTTATGCAATGTCTTGTGAATTGATTATTTCAAGTCAAAGTTTGGAGATGATACTAGCTAGCTAAGCCTCTCTTGAGCCAATTTAAGGCTATGAGATACTTTTCAACCTGCAAGAATTTACGAACTTCAACTATTAGCTTCAGATATTAACTCAGCGCTATCTCTTTCTTGAATGACTCTAGTGTTACTGCTGGCCTAAAAACAGAACTTCCAACTTACCTTGCCAGATCTAATGGAGTGAACCCTGCAGACATTTTGTGAGTGGTGGAAAAACAATGAAACTCTCCTACCAAACTGGACAGGAGCAGCCAAGAAGGCACTACTAGTGCAACCTTCTTTGCTGCTTCTGAAACGGTGTTTTCCTTTTGAATAATACTTTTGGAAAGAGACAAAACTGTTCCCTTGAGGACTAGAATCTTGAGTAATGTTACAGTATAATATCATTAATTATGTTGGCATACTTGGGCATAGTGTTGGGCATAATTGGGGGGAAATTATGGCAATGCCAAAAAGCATAATTGGGTAAATTTTTGGCATAATCCACTCAGGCCTAGCCATAGCAGAGCTGACAAAACCACAGGCATGTGTAGGTTGATACAATGATTATACTCTGACCATGCCCAGTAGCCCCAGACCTGCTGAAACATCATTATAGAGCTGTGACTGGCATGTGATCCAAAGTAGTCAAATAATGAAGGTGGCAGTGTCTATATTTTAAGAGGTGAAGGTACTTCATAGCTGCACTTTATAAAAATAATAGTATATTAGACTTTTGGGGATTAGTGGAGTAATGACTGTGTGGGAGTTGGGGTTGTTGGGGTGAATGACTGTTACAGCTCTTTTTCTTTTCAGTGGTTTTAAATATTGTTAGCTATTGTTATTGTCACAAATCCACTTCCATAACTCAATTTCCAGTTCTCTTCAACTGTGTTTGTCCATATGCTTCATTCTTTGTTGTTATAATTTCTGTATCCTTGGAGTTATCTAGTTTACCATAAGCTGTATTAACTTCAATGTGCATTTCCAATGTCCATATGCTTCATTCTCTGTTGTTATAATTTCTGTATCCTTGGAGTTATCTAGTTTACCATAAGCTGTATTAACATCCATGTGCATTTCCACAGAGACTTTTTGCTCATTGGTATTTTCACTGTATACACAGTCTTGTAATTCCTCTACACTACTCAGTGTTAGAGTAATTTCTTGCGAATCTTAACTTTGTATTGACCATATGCTTTGTTTTTTGCTGTTGAAATTACTTCATCACTTAAACCAGTAAATTTTCCATTAACTTCAGTAAAAACTGTTTCAATCTTTCTGTTTATAGCTCCATGCTGATCAGCCCCTTCATCATAAGTTATAACTTGATTTTTATGTTTTTTCCTCCATACAGCCACTATCACTAGCACCACTCCCAATGAGAGTACCACAGTGACAAAAATCACAACACCCATTATACCAGCTACAATAAGACCCGAGTTTTGTCTTGGTGTGGTCTGGTTGGTGTTAGCATCCGGTCCTTCTGGTGTTGTCTGGTTGGTGGTAGCATCTATTGTTTGGCTAGAAATTTCAGAGGTAGTTGGAGATTCACTGTTACCATGGTATTGTTAGGTGTAGTGTTGATATTGGTGACTGAATAAGAGTTCTCACTTCCTCTCCTTCCCTCTTTTTTTTTCTTACCTATAATATTAGCACTCACATGGAGTTATTTGAATTTCTGAAGAGCTATAGTTATAAATAGGCTACTAGAGACCATAATTTTTGATGTGTCATCCGCCCATACAGCATCTGGTAGCCTGTAGGGATCCAAAGCTGCAAGACAGTGCTCCTTGTACTCCCCTACTAAGCCAAGTATATTAATTCCCATATTAGCTTGACCACACCAAAATGGCTGGATGGCAACGGTTGCCATGCTGGTTAATTAGCGCCTGAAGTCATCTATTATCCAATCTAACGCAAGAAATTCAGTTCAATTCTTCAATGAATCTAATTAACCTCAAGCGGGTTGTACATAATTCCATGAGAATAAAGACGGTACACTTTGGTTTTTACGGTGGCCCTGAAGGTCACACGCTGTGTCACCCTCACAGCGCACCATACATACTACACAGACCTCTCAACTCTCACTATTTTGGTGTGAGACTCAAGCTTTTAGAGCAAATCTCACTCTCTCACTCCAAAGGTCCCCAATCTCACTCTTTTTGGTTCTTACCTCAAGCTTTTAGCTCTTGACTCACTCTTTCACACCACACAGTTATTATTGCATGAAGCCTATAGGTACAATAGATGTTGACCACCGAAGATAATAGTTTAGGTCTCACCACACCATGCACCATGCAGCTTTGCCTCTAGCAAGCAAGCATCCTGCAAACCACAATACAGCATATTGCATACTTGACTGATATCTAACAGACAGGCTGTTGCCGCTTTGTAACATGGTGGCTGAGAGGGACCCCCTTCCTCCAAAAGAAAGCTTTATCTGGAGCAGCTATTTACAAAATTTAATATTGTTTGGAAGGAAGAATACCCCTTCGTTAAAGGAGTCCTTCATCATTGTAAAGACTCATATATTAAACCCTTTGGAATTGGAAGTCTAGTGATACTTTACTAGTTGATGCCAAGAAAGCAACAGCTAGCAGCATACAAGGACAGGGGTGTAGACAAGGGGGGGGGGGGGCTTGTGGGGCTTAAGCCCCCCCAGATTTTTCAGAAAATGAGATTAACTAGATAGCTAATATCTAATAAGCTCAGGCTCTGGCTTTTTTTTTTTTTTTTTTTTGTAAACTGCAATGATGTGCATTGTAGTGGTTTAGTAAACAGTACTTAACCATGACAGTAGTGGTTAACAGGTAAACATGGTAACATTGCTCAGAGAACTTGCTTTGCTCTTAGCCTAGTTGCTAGTACCATGTCTGTGAATCTTTAAGATTAGCACTTCTTTAAAATTATCCAATGAATATAAGGCCAGCTATCAGCCTAGCCAGCAGTCAGCCTGAACTGGTGAGCTAAGTTTTTCAATCAGAAATATAGCTTTACTAGCTTGAAAGTGATGTTGAAGATCATAATGTTTCAGTACAGAATCCACTACTATCTTCAAATGAAATGGAGCCTAGCCTATCCTTGCGTAGCTATATAAAAATATTATTTGAATATTACTCTAATTTGCTCTCTTACACCTCTTGGATTTTGAAAAAAAAATTTGCTTCTGCACTTCGTGCAGGAGGGCCCCCCTCCCACACCCTCCCCTTTGAGCTGAATTGCAGTTCTTTTTGTTTTACCCTATTAGCCCCCCCAGTCCTAAAAAGTTGTCTACACCCCTGAAGGAACACTTTAACTGTGAAACAATAGATAGAAGCATATAATATGAATTTGAAAAACATATCTCACTCCAAACTGACCAATCTCACTCCAAATTAGCTTGCATCTCACTACAAATGACATTTCTAGGTTGAGAGGTCTGACTACATAGTGATATGTGACTTTGCACACATTTTCTCTACACTCTTCCCCCCCTCCCCCCTAATTACATTGGCTAAAGGAGATAACCATTAATCATGAAAATGCAAAATACATTATTCATAGCTAGCAGGGTCTAGTTATCTAGTGGTGGTCAAGTTAATCTTTCCCATTCGAGTCTTTGTTCACTGATGTAGTAAGAGGAGATTGAGTCAGAGGAGCATGCTGATGCAGCTTTAGCTTTTGCGTTTTCATTCCAGTGACATGATTGAGGTGAGGACTATTAAGAATAGACTCAACTATAACCGGTACAGTAGAAGGACCATTCTGCTAATCAAGGAGGGTTTGTAAATTAGGTGTACGAGTTTAATTGAAGAGATATTAATGTAGTGCCATGTA